>OY856381.1:8003867-9253867 GCA_963693495.1 Malacosoma neustria | reverse complement strand
TATTCATTCATTCATTGTGTCTGAACTTTGATTACTGAGATTTTTCTAAAATTTAAGTCAAAGTAATTATCATTACCTTAGTCGCGTTTTTGTAAGAACCAGTATCTTAAAGAAATAACAGGTTTCACAGAGCACGTTAATAATTGTGCAGTGTGATTAAAGATAGCGAGTTCCAATATTTTGTTCAAGCTGCCACATATATTTTGAATAAAATAGTCTATGCAAGTATCAGATTTTAACCATGTTGGTTCTTTTATTTCTAATTTCAGATTAAATTCCGATAATATTTCGATTAACGTGGAGCTTTCATTAGATTTCTTTAACGTATTTTATTTAGATCACCACATAACATTATTTTATTTTTCCTGTACGCAATGTATTTTAAAATTGTCTGTAATGTTTTAAAAAATATATCAAGAGCTTCTTTGCTCGACTTGCGCGGGCGATAAATACAAATAATATACACTTTATGTTCCATTAATTACATTCCAGAGCATTCTATTATACCTTAATTTTTCTGTTTTGTAATATAAGAAATATTTTTAAATTGCAGTTGTATTTCGCGATAGTATACATGATCCGCCGTGGCAGTTTTTCCAGCAAAATTAAGATACTAAAATAAAATTATTAATTTGCAGATATCATTTGTATTCATGTTGTGTTCTGTAATGCAAATAATATCTATTTCATTAATATCATTATTGTCGTATGACTCTAAAGCTTATTCTATTTGTGCCTATTTCGAAAGTAACCCATTAATATTCTGATTCTAAGCCTGTTATGGACGAAAACATTCTAATTCTCAGTTTCTCCGAGATCACTTGTTTATGTAGTATCTTGAACGAAATTATGTTTATTTATTTCATTACTACATATTTAGTTTTTGTATTCTAAATAGTTTATATTATACTCGATGTATAAAATGTGTCTAAGAGATAGCCGACATACATGTTTGGCAAACCAACTACGATACGGCATACCGATAGAAAACCCAAAAACAACACAGCCTTCACTTTTGGTGTCCGTAACCAGGAAGAAAAAATAAACAAACAAACACTAAATTCAGACTTAAGTTCTATATGGTAAGTTTAATAATATTTTTACGCATTCATATTTCCAGTCACATTGCGCAATTTACGAAACAATCGCTGCCTATTAACAGACTCATAAATAAATGCATCATCGATTAATTTAAGTTCTCAAGCATTAATATGATATTCTGCATCCAATGGGCACAGTTATACCATAAAAGTCCGAGGCTGCAGAACCTTCTCACTTACTCTACGTTCTCAACCAAAGTGTGCATAGTCATCAGGAGGAATAATATGGTATTAACTTGATAATGGCGTACATAATTAGAAATAACGATTATCGCTCATTGATACATAATCTCCAAACAATATTTTTCACAAGTTTGTACAGGTTATGATGACATAGTGCCGAGAATCATATTGATTCTTTTATCCAGAAAAACCAAAGTTATGTGAACTTAGTGGTGAACATTTATAGATTTTTTTTTTGATTCACAATGGCAGTTTTTTTTATTATATTTGGGAATTCAACCAGTTTAGATCACATATTTTCTATGCCACATTTCAGAATATATCACATAAAGTCATCTATGAAAAAATTCGCGTAAATGTTTTGGCTTGTCACTATAATCGACAGTTGACACTGAGATCCGAGTTGAAAAATTCGAATTCCTTCAGAATGAAGCGCTTAGGAGAAAAAGAAGAGAATGCACATAAACTTAACCTCTGTACTCTCCAGCCTTGTGTGGTGGTTATACTGGTACGTTAAAGCGCGCAGCAAAACATTTCGCGCATCCGGCTCTGCGCTTGCGCATTCATCGCGCAAACGCCACCTGTGACAAGAAAGCGCATAACCTCATTAGAAATCTAAAGCAAATTGAACGTTCAGTTTATCTAATAATTTTATTATACATATTCAAAAGGGCTCCGTTGGTAATGGCCGAAATGACCCGCATTCGGCTTTTAATAGTCCAATTAACATTTGGAGTCACGTTTTGAAAAGACAATGGCCATCTTTGTGGGGGCAGCGTTGGCTGGCACATTGGCAGAGGCGAGCTTTCCATATTAATGTATGTTTGTTAGCAGTAAAACACGTACGGGTGACGTAAGCCCGTAAGCATGTGCGGGCAAAATCATGCTTTCTGTAAAGGTGTCGCTGTATGGCTATTTAATATTTTATTGTATTAGAATCTTAATGAGTATTTTCCTGTTAATTTGAATGAATGGTTTCAATGATTCCAATGGTGGCTATGCTTCCTAGAAGACATAGTCATCTTCATGAATATTTTGTATTAATTCCATAATATATACAAATAAATAAAATTGGAGGGTCTGTTTGTAATATTAAAATAACCGCTTTTTACTAAGTGTATATGGATGTATACACGGTACATATGCCAAAACAACATTTTTTACAATTTTTGTCTGTCTGTGTCTGTCTGTTTGTTCCGGCTAATCTCTGAAACGACTGGACCGATTTTGACGGGACTTTCACTGGCAGATAGCTGATGTAATAAGGAGTAACTTAGGCTACTTTAATTTTAGAAAAAAAATGGTTTTAGTTAAAAGTGATCAGTTTCGAAATTTTTTATAATCCAATTTAAGTTGACATCAGATTTATATCATCCATCATATAAAATAGGGTTCAGCTTAGGCTGGACTTTGTAGGTTCGAACGCAGTTTGTATATTTCGTTTATTTATATTTTAGGATTTATAGGGTTTGTAATCCAAAATAAAGCATAAGATATATCCAAAAAAAGGCTGCCCAAAGTCACTATTCCACGCGGACGGAGTCGCGGGCACAGCTAGTTCCACTATAAATCGGTTTGTATAAATTTGAAATAATACTCAATCGTAAGGAATTAGTATTCAGGTTAACTATATGTTCAACGCCCTGGTTAGAGTTAGAAATATTTCCGAGCTTAGAAGCTTTAATTTCAGACCTTTGCTGTTAATTATCTGGCGAAACTTCTGCAAGCCTTTTTGCGTTAGTGCCTTTTTGTGAAAAGGAAGGGTTTTAAATTTATGTTATTCTTATTTATGTCCGGTTCATACAGCCTATAAAGTATTTTATTTTAGACATTTTTTAATTAATAAATTTGTTAATTAAATATTTTTTCACAATGTCATAAGTAGAGAATATTTATGCCATCAAAAACTAAACTTGTAAAAAACCAAGTCTCGCAATTCAGTTCTTCTACCGTAAAAAGTTGTGAGATATTTTAATATTGATATGGTCACTATAAGATGTTGTTAAGTTAGCTAATTACGTAATAACTTAAGACAGAAGGTCCCTTAAGTAGAGTCTTATAACGTAACCGACTTGGTGCTTCATGGATCTCACAATTTTTTACGGTAGGAGAATTGAGTTGCAAGACTTGGTTTTTTTTACAAGTTTCGTTTTTGATAGCATCTCATTTCTTTTTGTAGATATACACAGGTATACTGAAACTGCAAATGTAACTTTGTAATCCTATACATTTATTCGGGATTACATAGTTATTTATGCAGTTGATATATCTAGAAAACTAGACCGAAGTTACAAAATATTTTAGTTTTTTCTTGATTTATACATTAAACACTGCTTGTATTATAAATGTGAAGCTTCCATGTCTGCTAGAAGTGCCTTAGAGTTTTGATGAGCGGTCAGTGAGTGAGTGACAAAATTAAGAAATTTGACTAGTTATAATTCTTAAACCAGTAGGGTTCAAATTGAATGAAATTTGAAATATACCGTGTTTATACAATCCCTATTTGGTTACTGAAAATTCAGGCTTCTAGTTTATCCAAAATGTCAATCCAATCAAAGGTGTCGAAAATGGCCTGAACTGCTTTGAGAAAAGGATAGCCCGCTTTTTTTCGTCTTTGGGGACGACACTGCCGTGTCCCCAGATATTGATAGATTTATAATCTTAATACCTTTCTAATGCATAGTTATATTTCAAAAATTAAACTATATATATATATATATATATATATATATATATATATATATATATATATATATATATATATATAGTTTAATTTTTGATTGAAATTACCCATCAAAGCACCTAACTATTGAATAGTTTTATTAAACAATAAAAGTTTATAGTACATGTTTCTCTAATGTATCCGTTGAATATCTTAACACCTTTCTAAAACTGGACTATCGACATAAAGCACCCACCTTGCGTAATATACTCATTAGTAGTTTTAAATTGTATTGTTCTTCGAATATCAGAACCGTTGTTCGACTCAACGGCCTCGATGGGCCCGTTAACGATACTTTCATATTAATTAATTAGAATTCTATTCATTATTAGTAAATATCCGTTTGTTTGCTGAATGCATTCTTACACGCATTTTCACTATTATAATCAAGTAACAACGATTCTAATATAAAGTATTGAAGAGTTTGGTAAATGTGTATATAAAAATATCATCTTTTACGAAATCCATCCATCTTTGCTTTGGTCTATATATAGGTATACATAATATGAGCTTCTATACGCGAATGTTCAGCTCTACAATGATAACACGGACTAAAGAGGCCTAAAAAGATTTAAACTATTGGAACTAATATAACAAACTTGCAGTAATAAAAAAGTGTGCTGTTTTTTTAAATAATAAGAAGCTTAAAGAGATCCACTGTAAAGATAAAACACGATTCACTGTAAATAAAGACTTTTATTGTAGAACATTTTACAAACTTAAATCACATACGTTTGTACTTGCCTGAAAACTACTGCATAAATTACACAGCTTGACTATATGAAGTGTATTGACTATGAACGAAAGGTTTACAAAAGCATCACGTTCTATATATTCAAACAATAACGTCAATGTTATTGCAATTCTGATCAAGAAGTCGTGTCATTCATAACATCGTGCCATACAAATTGACAGCACGGTTTAAATTATGAGAAAGAATATGTTTTGATTTGGTCGTGGTTCCTCTGCCCGAAATCTGGCTTGGACTACTCCATATAATAACTTAAACAATCTTGAAAGCGAATAATTGATTACTTTGCTAAATAACAGAGAACAAATTAAAATCACCGTTTAATTTTCTTTAACGCTAAGTTCAGTTTTTTTTACTTGTAGAACAGCAGACAGCTTAAGGCTCACTTCATTGTAAGCAATCGTAGCTGCTTGTAGATGTTTTTAGCACAAGGGGACTAACTCACTGCTGTTCGCGTAGAAGAACGGCAGGCTGGATTACATATGCCAGAACACAACACAAGGTTTTTATCCGTGTAGGGGCGAAGAAAGAATACTAACCTCTGCGCCGGGGTCGGCCTGTCGTAAAAGGCGACAAAACCACCCACCCTAGCTACGTGGTAGGGCCTCAAGTCCGTCTGAATGGCGACCACCCTTGGTCTTAAGTATGCCGCCATAATAACTTTGTGTTGTGTTCCGGCATTAGTGACCCAAGTTCCTGTACCCTTATGGGACAGCAGCGTATCCGCGATGCCGCTGGCGTTATAAACACCCATAGATGATGGTAACTGCTAAATTCTAAGTAGGCCTGTCTGCTGTCCCACAGCAATAAAAAAAGATTATTAAAGAGGTATATTTAGAGATTAGGCAAGGTTGCCATCCCAACTAGGATTGTTTTAGCCTTTTATTACGGGCCACCCCCAGCCGTAGAAGCTAGTATTGTTATTTCGTCTTTGCACTGAGAAGGAAAAAAAGCACTTGTAACCAGGATCAAATACAAATATAAAACTTTTCAATAAACCATACTTTTCCTTTTATCAATATTAAGTCCGAGATTAGAAAGTGCTACTAATGACTTAGTTATTAACATACGAATGACAGTCTTAGCAACTCTAACGGTATACTAAATATCCGTGTCTTTGAATAATTAAGGATTAAATTATGATTCTTTAACTAACTTTTACCTTCGTTTTATGTTTATTGTAATTTACGTATATATCTATAAACTACTATAACGTATAGGATATGTAAAAAAATTTGGACATGGTTCATATCTTGGTTTTGATTAACAATAGATTTATTTTTATTACTGTGGAACAGCAAACATGCTGACCTACTTAATGATTAATCATTTACCGTCTCCTGTGGATGTTTGCGACGCTAGGGCCATTGTGAACACGCTGCTCTCCCATACGGGTAAAGGAACCTGGGTCACTAATCCCGGAACACAACACAAGGAGAGGCATACTTGACGCATAATGACGGCATACTTTTGACCAAAGGTTGCTTATACCAACGGGCTTGGGACCCTACTACGTAGCTAGGGTTGTTTTGTCGCCTTTTACGACAGGCCGACTCGGCTGCAGGGGTTAGTATTCTTACTCCGCCCCAGCATGGAGAAAATAAAGTTATTTAATAAATTAGTTTTTTTTTCGTGCTACTTCTACAACCTACACTAGTATACAATACTAGAGTTATTAATACACAACTTATCTTTGAAATTCTTTATTCATTAACTATCTCTTCAAATCCCCACCTACACGGAAGACGGGCCTGTCTCCTCCGTGGCGACAGCACCAATTCGTACAAAATAATGAATGCGGATTAGGCATCGAAATCAAGATCCGATCATTGTAGTAATTCATCTTGATTTACCGTCGCGTGTAGCACACGCGTCGGGCACCGTCGTAAATTAACGGGTTAACTACTAAAACATAACTACTTGGGGATGGTTTTGACGTTCTCTGATTGTCACAGGAAAAATTTGTATCGGCATTCAATGGGTTATGTCCTAATGTTTTAAGTGTTATGATAGTGTTATGATTACAAAGAGATATATATTTTAATATATATGATCTTAATAAGTAAGACTATGAGTCGTTGTATCTTATGTATATAAGATCATGTTAGTAAAAACGCTCGGATCACCCCGGTTACTAGAGGTTTTTAGTTCCTTTTGTACTATTTAATACTCTCTTAGGCAGTTTTATGTTTTTAGCAGGGACATTTTTAATTTCATTATTCTTATTGGTTTAAATTCTCAAAGTTGAATTTTTGTATTATCCATTATATATATATATATATATATATATATATATATATATGTATATATATATATATATATATATATATATATATATATATATATATATATATATATATATATATATATATATATATATATAGTACTATTAATAAATAGTACAAACATTCGTGTTGTCACTGCATGGAGTATCGTACTTTTATTTTTTAATTCGAATCGTAATTAGTCGTTATTGCGTTGAGTATCAGTAAAAATTAAAATGTGATGGTAATGCGCCTGAACGTATTCACAGTCTATAAAATCACTTGAATGAGGAATAATTTATTTCATTAGTTCATCGCACCTTTGCACTGCGTTAAGGACTGCCCACACATATTCTGTTGGATATGTTGAATTACTAGTATGAATTAATATAAATATATTGAAATGGATAAACGATTTAAAAATCCAAAACTTGGGTGCACAACAAGTTGCGAGTACGACATATACAGGGTTATTGGTAATTCGACGTATTCTCATTAGGAGGTGATAAGGGTGATTATTTGTGATAATTTTAACTCCCATATGGATTATGAAAAAGTGATCCATTTTTGAGTTATCATGTTTTTTAGCTTTAACTTTCAAAATAAGTCAAAAATTAAACATCATTTTTTAAAGTGTTAATTTAAATCTCATTTTTTGTTCGGATTTATAAAAACGATTAAACACTGATTTATCAGTGTTTAATCGTTGTTTAATAGTTATATTAGACAAAAAACGATATTATTTCAATATTTTTTTGTAATTTTATCCACTAAAATGCCTTAAAAAAAGTTATGAAATTTGGCTTGTAGATTAAAAACATAAGCGTTTTCTTAGCTCTCCAACAATGCATAACAACTATGAATTTATTTCAAAAAAACTGAAAAAAAATTATCACAAAGGAAGCAGGCGGAAATTCGTATTCGAACTAAACTTAAAATCGCTGTTTGAATGTCTTGCAAATAGGTTTAATGCGTACCTAAGCCAATACAGGAAGCAGATAAATAACCAGTGTTTAATTTTTATAAATCAGTAGAAAAATTGATATTTAAACTGATACTTTTTTAAATAAATTTTTGATGTTGAATTTTTGACTTAAAGCTAAAAGACATGATAACTCAAAAATGGTTCACTTTTGCATAAAGGGTTAAAATTATCACAAATGGTCACCCCTATCACCTCTTAACGGAAATACGTCGAATTACCAATAACCCTGTATATTACTACGAGTATATTGTGAAACTTAGGTTTTATAATAAGTAAGTACTTATTATAAATGGACAGGACATAGGTATGTCCTGTCCATTCCGAAGGGTTGATTTCAGACTTTTACTCCAGGTTCCGAGTTGGGTTTTATTTTTTATGCATACTTTACATTAAAAAACGTAAATTTTGTACTTTTAATATCAGAATAACTTAATATTACATATACCTATCAGGTCATAAATTCTGTCACATGTTTAATGTAAAATAATTGTAACAAGTTTATTAATTATGTAACCATTCATATACCAAAATGAACTTAACAAAACATAGATTCTTATGACATTAAAGTTTATTCAAAATGACCTCCGTGATTTTGAATACAAGCCTTCAATCTGCGCGGCCAGTTGTCTATCGCAGCACGAACGAGGTCCATGTCAATATCGGCGGCTGCCTTAATCAAGGATGTCTTGAGTGACTCCAAATTGGGATGAGGCTTTGAGCACGCCTTTTCCTCCAAGTGTTGCCATATCTTGTAATCTAACGGATTCAAATCTGGACTGGAGGAGGGCCAGTCTTCGTGCCGGATGAAGTCGATTTCACGCGCCGCCAGCCAGTCTTGTGTGCTCTTCGCTCTATGAGCTGGCGCCGAATCTTGTTGGAATACCCAGTGCCTGTTATTGAACATGGTATGAGAAACAGGTTCCACAAGGTTCGTCAGGACTGTATTTTGATACACAACAGCATTCGTTTTTACACCTTTCTCACAAAAATGTACCTCTGTTAAGCCCCAATAAGAAACTCCCAACCATACCATGAGCGAGGATGGAAAATGACTTCGTTGGACACGCGGAATACGGTTGCTCGCTTCTTCACTACTGTGTGCGTACACCTTATCATTTTGTTTGTTGTAGCTCTCTTCTACGGTAAACATTTTTTCATCCGAAAAAAGAATTTCCCGATATTTTTTTCCCGCGTACCGCTTCAACAAAGCGCGGCATCTCTTCAGTCTCAGGTCCATTAGACGAGCATTCAAACGATGTCCTGTTTTTCTTCGATATGCCCGAAGCCCTAAGTCTTCATTTAACACCCTTTTCACCGTGGTTCTGCTTAACCCCATCTGAAGGGCCAACAGTTTCTGCTTACGTTTGGGATTTCTTTGAATTCGTACCTTCACAGCTTTTATCACTGCTGGAGTCCTAACAGACTGAGGGCGACCACTTCTTGACCTGTCATCTACACTAGAGTCTTCATTGTATCGTTTGATGGTACGATAAACGAATCTTTTGGTAATATTCAAATTTTTCAGTATGTTAAAAATTTGAATTGGCGCGTAACTGTAACGATGCAACGCAATAACTGCAACACGGTCTTCTTTAAGCGTCCACTCCATATTTAAAAATGAGTAAAATTCTAAAAGTTATACATTTTTATTTTCATGAACAATTCGAAATTCGAATTCAATAAACTTTTTTGTGGCCAGCATTCTAAAAGAAAAGTTTTTACTGTGTGACACTACTTATGACCTGACTAGGTATATTACATGGACTGACGATAATACAGTAAGTATTGTCTTTTAATTTACTTTGTCTCTTTGCACTTTGTACGTATATATAATCTTCTTCTTCTTAGTCGTTTCACTCTTTACAGAGCTGTCGTGATCAACTGATAGTAGTATTAGAGGCAGATATTGTTCGCTGTATGATTTTACGCCATTTCTCGCGATTCAGAGACATTCTGGTGCACTCATGTAAATGCCCGCCCACAGCCGATTTGATCTGGTCGGTCCATCGCATGGGTGATCTTCCACGTGATCTGGTCCCCTCCACTTTGCCCTATATATATAATAGCAATTGTAAAATGGTTTTAAAATATTTACTTTGAGCTAGTTCGATTCATCTAGATCATAAAAAAATACTATAAAGATAATACTTTCATAAGTATTCCATATTTGTAATCTCTGAATCTCGTTACAAAGTGCATAAATATTTTAAATGAGAAATTGATTTTATTCGTAAGGGTATAAAAGTGCACAATAAAAACATCGCGTATGGAGCTGCTCTACAACTACACTTTCTGACCACGTCTCTAGCCCTAATTAAACGGCATGTTTACAATAAAACGACTTACTTTAGTGTATTACGATTATCCGTTGAAAAGTATTGAACTGATCCGCATCTGAATTAAATGTTTATTGCTGATATTTTCCCGAGAATACGATATTGTCATTTGAAAAAGCCAGTGTAACTTGAATTCGTGTCTCAAAATATTATAACAAGTGACATTTGCAATTGTGTGTGATTAATACTAATCATTTTCATATCAAGTGGTCATTTCTTATTTTTTTATCACAAAGTTACGTACGTGTATCTTTGTATTTAATTATACACAGCTATTAACCTGATATTTTTTTAAATGCTGTGGAATAACAGACCGGTTGACGGCTGACTTAATAGTAAGTCACGTATGGATGTTTGCGACGCCAGGGACATCGCTAACACGCTGCCGTCCGCATAGGGAAACTGGAATGTATACCTGAACATAACACAAGGTTATTATGGCGGCGTATTTAGAAAGCAGGGATGGTTGCCATTCAGACGGGCCTGGAGCCCTACCACCTAGCTAGGGTTGTTGTAGTTTTTTACGACAAGCCGCTTCCGCCTGCATGCGTCAATATTCTTACTGCACCCCTGCATGGAGATAATATTTGGTTATTGCCATCTGTTTATTGGTTAAAGCAATGTTAAATCTATCATAGCTAAGTATTCTAAGAATGTAGAAACCCTATTACATATCGCTATCGGTCCCGCACTACACTCCCAGTTTATCACTCACCCCTGCCTGCCTGAGTGCATCACTTCGGCTTTCCCACCCCACTAGTGTTTTCTGTGGTGTTTTAGTTTAGACAAAACCACATGCTGTGTAATCAAAATGAGTCAACTTTTCACCTCATTTTCTTACATTGATACTGCAAGTATCCACTACAACTGGCTGGCAACAAACGAACTTTTAGATTCTATTGATTGTTAAAACCGTTTTCATTTATTATCAATTCTCAACTACATAAATATATCCGTGATAAGAGCCGGTTCACGGTATTCTTTTGTCTCTCTGTTCGAGACGATATACGGCTGTGATACTTGCAACGTCTTCCTCTGTCCTTAAGACCTCTGTTCCTATCCTATGTTCCTTAGTTTTGAAAACAAGATTTATAAGTATTATTTTTGTGCTTTTCAAAAACTGTGATAACTATGTTGTAATTAGTGACAATCCTGGATACCGCTTGTTGTACGATAAAGCGAGCAACCTCACCTACCGGGTTTGCTTCGTGTAAATTATAATACGCAAGATTTTCATCTGGATGCTAGATCATATTATCATCATCATACACATACTATACGTTAGTCAAAGTTACCTGATCAGGATCTGATTTAGAATGAAGCTCAAATTAACAGTGAAGCTGATAGCGATCAGCAAAGGTTGAATAAATCAGAGAGTTCTAATACTTAATATCATATAAAAACCGGCTTAAAATCTTGTTAACAACACAAATCCCACGATATGTAAAAGACAATAAACACTTTTTATTGGCAACAAAAACATAAGGTGAGCGGATAGCATGCATGTCACTGCGCATACAGATCAGATTTTTAATTGTTTATTGCATTGTTGGTTAGAATAATGAATTAATAAGTAAATTCGTGGAGATATTAAAATGTGGGGACAATGTTTAAAATTCATTTTACTTTGTCTTTGTTTGTTAAGTGACAATAAAGAATTGTGTATTGGGTTGTAAACGGCATTTTATAATGCATACATTGAGTAAATATATAAATTCAATCATTTAAATTCTATTGACAAACACTTAGCTTGCAGTTTTATTTCTCAATATTTCCCAAACAATTATTTACCCTTACAAAGTTTTATAACAAATTAACGACTGTTATATTGTTTGTTGTCGTATCTTGTTTGCTTGTCTTGTTTACATGAAGTTAAGTTTTAATTTTGTTACAAATCAATAAATATACTTTAATAAATATATTACATATAACTGAAAAATATAATCCACTCTAATAAAAGTGTCATTGAATGGTATTGATACAAATTTAACAAGGTTTAGGGCGGTGATAATGATTCAATTCGGCGTATCTTGAGTTTAGAGATGTGAACTTTCCAGGCACGCTGGTTGAAAATTTGTAATCAGGCAATAGGAACTACTCCTCTATTCTTTCTTTATTGCTGAGCAACAACAAACAGGCTGCCGGCCCACTTAACAGTACGCAGAGGGCACCTGAACTCGCTGCTGCCCGCATAGGGGTATTGGAACTTAGATCACTAATAACGAAACACAATAAAATTGTGGCGTCTATGGACGGTTTAAACCGGTTTCGGAACATCACTAGTTTTGGGGTAAAAATGTTCCCCCTCACTAGTGTGCTCCGATCCCGCCATTATTCTTACACAGAGAAACCTTTACTCGCGGCATGTATTTTCTAACTTCAATGTTTGCCTAAGTTTATAAAACTAACTATCATGTGTGATTCGTTAATACTAGTTTGATTTGATACGTCTAATCGCGTTAATGTGTACATGGTGTTATGCCTTACGTAATAAATTATACAGAAGGTTAACTGAGAGGCATTTTTATTCGAGCACGCCAATGGCGGCCGTGCTCACCGATGTCCCTCCCGAACACTTATAAAATCTTATTATAACGGCGTACTTATAGATCAAGGGTGGTTGTCACCCAGACAGATTTGGGGCTCTGGTACCAAGCTAGGGTTGTGTTTAGCCTATTACGACAGGCCCCGGCCGCTGGGATCAGTATTCTTACTCCGCCCTTGCACGGATAGAAACTTCTACACTCATTGTGATTTTTGTACTTTGATACACCAGGTAAGGATACGATTTAACTAGAAGAGACGCGTGTTCCTCTTATATATATACACATATATATATATATATATATATATATATATATATATATATATATATATATATATATATATATATATATATATATATATATATATATATATATATATATATATATATATATATATATATATATATATATATATATATATATATATATATAAAGCTTTTTAGAAGATGAATTAGATTAAACTTCCTTCCATTTATCCATAATCGGATCAAAATTATGAATAGGGCAACCCCCACTAAGGAGTCCTAAAATGCTACAAATGTATTACTTTTTACTAATTCACACACAGTAAAGGATACCTTTCGGTTATTATTTCAGCGGAGATCAGGTAGTAGTTACCACTATTTCATTCCAAATCAACACTTCTGTTTCGTATACTTCTTATAATTCTTAGCTCAGAAAAAGCAGTGTTATGTATGAGCACCAGTGCAAAAAGAGACAGAAAATGTTTAATGGTAATGAACCTCGACATCTGTTAATGAAAAGCTAAGAGAAGGCCATAACCCACAATCGAAATAAAACGTGTGACTTTCATTGCTTCATTGTTATTGATATTTTTATTGAATACATTTGAAAACGCATTGGACGATTACGTAGGCGAAGATACAGACTAAAAACAGTTTAAAAAGAATATTGTGTTCGAGATTTCTCGTTTCATTTTAATTTATTTTCTTTTGGACGTGTCTAATGACCTGTTGCGTGTGGCCTGATATTTTTATCGGCTACTTTTGCTTTGACAATATTTTTCGATTTTATTACCGATATCGAGTGGTGGGTAATTTTAATTTCTTATCAAGATTACAGAACTCATGTTTTTGGGACAACGACACTTTTAGACTTTGATATATCAAGGGTAATTACTCCACAAATTTAATTTATAATTTTATGTACCTACTTGAATTGATACATGATCTTCATCAAACTGGTTTATAATCCTATCTAAAACTTTCTATACAACCTGGGATCCCCTGTTCAATTGAATCACAGGTAAAATTTCAGTTCAGTTTAATAATCGACAATTTAAGATATAAAATTTGAACTTAGACTATTGTATATTGTACCGATCATTACTTTATTTTTTAATTCATATTTTAATAGTTTACGTAAATAAACATCTTATAGTCGATTGGTCTTGTTTAAAAAATATTAGGGCTTCCATAGGGCATTTTATATAAATAGATAATTCATTTTGCTTTTTCACAGACGGGAGAAGAAGAACATCATTTTATCTTCTTTCTTAGGATGGGATAAGATGGCATTTACAATTTTAACCTCCTATTTTTGCCTAAAAAAAGCAGTATAGAGGAAAAAGTAAATAGGTACCATTAAAACCGTAGATCCTTTAAAACCATAATCCGGTTGAATGAATTGTAATAAGACTCAAATGAAATAATTTTAAATGTTTCGAAATTTAGCCAAACATTAATGAGTTCATAGCACTAATCCACTTAAAATTTCATCCCAGAAACCTATTAGCAGTTAATTCTCAGAAAAAATATTCTATAACTTGCTGCGTTTTAGAAGGCGCTAAAAGCCGTGCGCTGTGGACGTATAAAAAAAATAAACTTAACATGTCCCATCGTGAGGTGTAAAATAAACAGTCCAGCCCGCCATTAAGATCCAGTCCTTCGGTTGTATTAATTTGTATTTAAGTGTATTGAACAAGATAAAGTAAATATATGGACAAGGCCGGGTCGACGACGCTATTACGTGTACGTGTTCCGATCGCTTTGTCATGGTAATGTGTGAATAATAATTTTTTATTGGTTCTTGAGTGTATGAATGAAATAAATAAAATAATTATAAATATATAAACACGGCCAAGTTAAGGCAGTTCATGAATAAAATCCAGTTATGGTCCGGCCTAACTAATCCGTCGCGTTCCGTGGCTTCGGCACTAAAGTTGTTTGAAGGAACAACGGGGTGGTTTTAGTGGGTATACAAGCGACGTGCGTCCCCCAGCCTAGAAAAGGGGACGTAAGGGCTCATTGCACGGGGAGTCCCACACTACCCCGCCGCCCGTTCCCAGGCTGCGGGGTGTGCGTCATACATTTTTACCTTTAAAAAAATAACAGTAAATTTCCAACATCTATAAGTTGTTGCTTCTTAAAATATTTAATAGCATGAACATTTTATCGAAATTATACAAAA
Source organism: Malacosoma neustria (assembly GCA_963693495.1). Lineage (NCBI taxonomy): Eukaryota > Metazoa > Arthropoda > Insecta > Lepidoptera > Lasiocampidae > Malacosoma > Malacosoma neustria. The sequence continues at coordinate 9,238,550 of OY856381.1, read as the reverse complement.
CATTTAATTCAATTTTATAAAGACACCAGCTCAAAAAGCACGCCGCTCAAGTTTTTCCCTCTTACTTTGCTTACGCTACTAATAGTGAACTCCAGACTCCAAATTATGTATGCAGTAGGAGTCAGATTTGAGAAATAATTTGATTTTACAATTATATGTTTTAATAATGTCATCTTCACCGACCTTAAATATCGATATCACCACATTTTGTTGTATAATAAGAAAATTCACAGAGAATCCACAATAAATTGTTAGGAAGTATAATTACGAGTATTTAATTTTATAATCTCCGAACTGTATTTCAGTAAGAAAATCGAGACTCTAAATCTGTCAAAAGTTGGGGGAATAAAATTAATTTCATTTCATTTCGTTCATATAAATACACTGACAGTAGTGATTGCTATTGCTAAGAGCTATAACAAGTGGTAATAAGGAATCGTTCATGTGACACCTCCACGCTCCTCATTAAAGGTGAAAGTTTACACAATGAAACCAATATTTACTCAACATGTACCTGCATATATTAAAGAATAAAAAACTTTTAAGACTTTTATATTCCTTTGATTACGTTGCAACGTTTTTGAGATATGTTGCATTATTTATTTGGTCTCGGTTATTTCTGTAATGGTTTTAAAAGCGTTAATTATGGAATTCTTTTTGGTTTAGGTTTTCTGTTAAAACTGTGGTATACAGCTAAAAGGTAATAAAAGGACTTTACCTTAGAAACACCAAGAGCTCCACGGCAATGTTCACTAATTTGAACAGATTTATCATCAATGCTGTGACTTTTAATGGCTAAAATAATGACATTTTGAGGTTGAAATGGCGTCCTGGCAATAATAAAACAACAAGAGATGTTATGTTTTTTCTCCGTTAAGGTGCGAAGTAAGAATGACAGTCGACGTTGGCCTGTTGTAAAAGGCGACAAAAGAACCTATAGACCATTTACTAAACTATAAAACTATGGGTTAGTACCTATTGGGCTCTAAGCCGTCTGGATGGCAACGACACCTGGTTTTAAATATGCCACCATAATTACCTTGAGTTGTATTCAGGCATGAGGGCCCGGGTTCTAGGTTCTACGCGGATCGTAGTGTGCTAGCATCAACATATAATACATACATATATAAACAAATATTATAATTATACATACATATATACACATATACATACATATATTGCAATATATAATTCATGTAATATATAAGAAATAGATATGTAAAATAGTAATAATTTATTATGACAAGAATAATCAAAAGATAAATAAATAATGTAACTTTCTGTAGTGATGGTATATTAGCTTTTTAAATAATATTCTTTAACAAATGTATTAAAGGATGATATAGACTTGGCTTGTTTTATGTCAGTTGGTAATATGTTCCACAGTCTAATTGCTTGTGCCGTAAAAGATTTGTCATAGAACTGGGAAGTGTGACTGGGCATTTTTAAACACAGTTTCAATGACGTTCTCAAGGCCCTAGAATGTCCATCCTGAAGAACTGGAATCGCTCCTTTAAGTAATTGGGAGCTTTGGGATTAAACAAAATGTTGTATAGAAGGGAAAGGATGTGAGCATTTCGGCGAGAGCGAATGGGAAGCCACTTGAGTTGTGCGCGAAATACAGAAATGTGGTCGCGAAATACAGTAATGAATAATCAAAAGTTTTTTTGATGCCATTCTAATTGTATATATTCTATTTTTTATACAACATTAAACAAACGTTATTATGTTATTTATTATCAGATTATTCGATTAAAATAGACGCATTAATTTCTAGGAATCATTAAATTCAACATAAATATATTTAATTATAACACATTCAGAACATAAATTTTGAATTAATTTCTTATACTTGTTTAATTGTAAATAATATATAAAGTGGAAATTTTATTTTATATATTTGTACTGATAGTAGTAGATCAAAGGCAATGACGGAATCAGATTTATTAGTAAATTAATATAGTTTGTAAAATAAAATTAATTTATCGGTTATAAAAATGACTGATTGGTAGAAGAATGTGTATGACATAGAATTTCGAACATAGAACTAACTAATTATAAATCAAAAACAAAAAAGGTTTTCTGTGTTAGCAAACATAAAGACCAGTAATTAATTAAAATTTAAGATGTATGTATGACACATCAAAAAATGACTGCAATATATTCAGTGTATATTGTAAATGACTGCAATATACTGCATCATATATTTTGTTGAAACATCAAATTTGTCAGTAATTATGATACCTTTTAGTACCTTATCTTTATTGTAACATTTATTTCACAAATATTGAATTTAATGTGCCTTCAACCAATCAGTGTTTGCGCAAACAAAAGTAAGTTGTCCATGAATATTCATTGATAGATACAATAATAATAAATTTTCGTAATGTATTGGAATATTTGTTTTGATATGTTTATATTATCTTCTATTACAAAATATGCAAGATCAAGAATTTTATTAGTTTCTCATATTGTGTCAAATAAGTTTTTGTTAAAAATATATTTTTCAACGTTGTATCTTACGCATATTATTTCTTTTATTTATCTGACTACTTACTGTGCTCATTCAGAGTATTGATGAGCTTCTCCTTTCTCCTTCTCCTCGATTACCAGGACAGGCAAGTTCTTCAATCATACTAATTCAACATCTTGAAGGCAAGCGTTAATAAGCGCAACACGTTAAATGGACTCAATTAAAATTGAAAAATTAAGTCATGAATTATGAAGTTACAGCCAGTTGCAGTAAAATAGGCTTTGACATTTAAACATACCAAGAATTACGTTACTTGAATAACAGTTAGCATAGACTTATAGAACTTGCGGTCGCTTCCTTCTGCGAGAAAATCTTGGCCATGAAAAAGGCGGTGGAGAGGAAGGGCCACGCAAGGCCAGGTCCCAGGAAAAGGCTCGCAGCTTGAACGCACATGGCCGAAAAGGTAACGCTCGTCGGTATTCTCTCAGCGTGCAGAACTTTCATTAAAACAAAAATGCCGGGACCCTATCACGTCCTTGGCTTTGATGAGGCCCGAGAAAGTGAGCCAGCTTCAGTTGGAATCACGGCCTACTACTTTCCCACTGACCTCTGCCGCGGCCGGGGTCGACCTGTCGTAAAAGGCGACAAAACAATCCACCGTTTGGATGGCGACCACCTTTGGTTTTAGTATGCCGCCATAATAACTTTGTGTTGTATTCTGGCATTAGTGACCCAAGTTCCTGTACCCTGATAGGATAGCAGCATGTTTGCGATGCCACTGGCTTCGCAAATACCCTTAAGCGACGGTAACTGCTAAATCCTAAGCGGGCTGTCAGCCTGTCTGCTGTCCTACAGCAATAAAAAATTAATAACAAACGTCACATCCCGCGGCCCCGGTACGCCAGGTTAACGTAGGATTTTTGTGATTTTAATGGGTATACGTAAAAAAGAAAACAGTATAGCATCAATAAAGTAATCTTTCTATTAATATTATTATATCATTCGTTTTGGTTACTATATAATATAATAATAAAATATAATACTATATAATTGTATACCATTCGCTTTGGTTACTATATTCAAATTAAATAACAAAGATGCGTTCATATTTTAAATGTTTAGTTAATTCCACACAAATATCAAGACAAACAGGTGTTTAATACTCGTATTAGTATACAATAAACATGAGGCTTCTCTATTCAATAAATCACATTTAATTTTGTCATATTGATTGCTAAATACAAGACGCATCATTAGTAGAAAATACATTTTAATTTTTTAAATCAACTTGTAAAACGTTATTGACCTCTTCATTGATTTTCGATTCTTTCCCAATACGTAAATACCTAAAAATTAATTTGAATAAATTAATAGAAAATTTACAAGCTGATGAATTTTGTATAAATTCCGTAAGATTATTATTTATTATATTTTTAAATGAAATTCATAATAATTAGTAGTGTGTGGTTCAATATTTAAATAAAGTGAGATTGAATTTTACGCTTAACTGAGTAAATTAATGTTTACTACGTATAAGATTGTCGAGTCGTCTTTGTAAGACTTTCTTTTATTTTCCTCCTATTTACTTCACACTGTCTTATTAGAAGAACGTTGAACCTAAAAGTAGACGGGTACAAGGGCAGAGGTATCTTATATCTTTAAACGAGCAATTCATATATATATATATATATAATTGGAATGTCGGAATCGGCTCCAACAATTTTCATAAAATTTAGCATACGGGGGGTTTCAGGGGCGATAAATCGATCTAGCTAGGAATAATTTCTAGAAAACGTCATTATATTCGCTTTTTTTTATTGGAAGAAAAATAACAAAAAAGTGGCGTTTGAGTAGTCCCAATTTAAACTGAAAAATTACTCTTCCTGAATTCTATCGACGAATAATAATACTATTTTTTTAAATTGCTTTAACGACACAACAACACTAAAGCTGAATAGCTGGATATACCTAGTCAGGTCATAAATTCTGTCACATGTTTAATGTAAAATAATTGTAACAAGTTTATTCATTATGTAACCATTCATATACCAAAATGAACTAAACAAAACATAGATTCTTATGACATTAAAGTTTATTCAAAATGACCTCCGTGATTTTGAATACAAGCCTTCAATCTGCGCGGCCAGTCGTCTATCGCAGCACGAACGAGGTCCATGTCAATATCGGCGGCTGCCTTAATCAAGGATGTCTTGAGTGACTCCAAATTGGGATGAGGCTTTGAGCACGCCTTTTCCTCCAAGTGTTGCCATATCTTGTAATCTAACGGATTCAAATCTGTACTTTAGGAGGGCCAGTCTTCGTGCCGGATGAAGTCGATTTCACGCGCCGCCAGCCAGTCTTGTGTGCTCTTCGCTCTATGAGCTGGCGCCGAATCTTGTTGGAATACCCAGTGCCTGTTATTGAACATGGTATGAGAAACAGGTTCCACAAGGTTCGTCAGGACTGTATTTTGATACACAACAGCATTCGTTTTTACACCTTTCTCACAAAAATGTACCTCTGTTAAGCCCCAATAAGAAACTCCCAACCATACCATGAGCGAGGATGGAAAATGACCTCGTTGGACACGCGGAATACGGTTGCTCGCTTCTTCACTACTGTGTGCGTACACCTTATCATTTTGTTTGTTGTAGCTCTCTTCTACGGTAAACATTTTTTCATCCGAAAAAAGAATTTCCCGATATTTTTTTCCCGCGTACCGCTTCAACAAAGCGCGGCATCTCTTCAGTCTCAGGTCCATTAGACGAGCATTCAAACGATGTCCTGTTTTTCTTCGATATGCCCGAAGCCCTAAGTCTTCATTTAACACCCTTTTCACCGTGGTTCTGCTTAACCCCATCTGAAGGGCCAACAGTTTCTGCTTACGTTTGGGATTTCTTTGAATTCGTGCCTTCACAGCTTTTATCACTGCTGGAGTCCTAACAGACCGAGGGCGACCACTTCTTGACCTGTCATCTACACTAGAGTCTTCATTGTATCGTTTGATGGTACGATAAATGAATCTTTTGGTTATATTCAAATTTTTCAGTATGTTAAAAATTTGAATTGGCGCGTAACCGCAACGATGCAACGCAATAACTGCAACACGGTCTTCTTTAAGCGTCCACTCCATATTTAAAAAATGAGTAAAATTCTAAAAGTATACATTTTTATTTTCATGAACAATTCGAGATTCGAATTCAATAACTTTTTTTGTGGCCAGCATTCTAAAAGAAAAGTTTTTACTGTGTGACAATACTTATGACCTGACTAGGTATATATATATATATATATATATATATATATATATATATATATATATATATATATATATATATATATATATATATATATATATATATATATATATATATATATATATATATCTGGAATCAGCAGATGGCGTTGTTAAGTAACACGAACTCAATGAGTGTTTGCTTTGAGGTTAGACTAAGAAAATCAATTGTTAATTTCCAAAAAACACAATATATATAAAAAAAAATACCGAGCAAAGCTCGGTCATCCAGCTGGTATATCTAAATAGCGACGGAAATAATGTGTGATGACTATGAGGGTCTGTGAAGTGACAGATGGAGAAATGCCAGAATAGAATAAAATGGAAGAAAAAGACATACTGTGCTGACCCCAAATGATTGAGACAAGACCAGTTTGACATTGTGATGATGATGATGATGGCATTTAGATGTAATAATATAGGATATTAAGCCATAATTGCTTATCTCACTAAAGTTTGATGGAAACTAGATTTGTTCCCTATGTAAGCAACCAGTTACTTCTACCATTTATCCACTCCATGTTAAGGATCATATATCGTTAGATATAATATTGATCGTCGTCAAATTAAAATTATAATAATTACAAATATATTCAAAATTCAACCCTATTAATTGACATTATATTCCAAATTTAAATGAAAAGTTTTAATACGATAATTAAATACAAAATCACCCAAAGTTACGAGTGTCACTTACCTGAACTGTAGCATTTTGACCCCACAGTCCAATTCACTAACAAAATAAAATGTCTATACATCCCACCTTCGAGAGATTTCATAATTCTACAAAATAAATTAGAATTTAATCTATATGAAACACATTAAAGTTAAACCAACAAACATAACCGGACATTATTTATGATAGCCAGTTATGCAGCGAAAAAGCATAAAATACCTCATAATGACATGGAATGAGTATAGGCCATCCAGAGTAAAGTTTACGTCCTCGGTGTATAACAACCCTATATCTATATAGATTTATAGAATTCATCAAAAATGTCTTAGCAATTTATTGCTAAGACATTAATTTATATATTTTATTAATTGTATAATATGCTTTAGCATATTATACAATTTATCTTAATGGTAAAAATGCCTCGTCGACCAGTCGAGTGCTAGACCGCTTATTTCAATGATTTATGTTGCCAATAATTAAATTATTTATTTATATATATTATGGACCTGCAATAAGAGTCTATTAATTTAGGCCTATATTGAATAAATAATTTTTGTATTGCCTTACCTTTTATTTTGATTGGTTAATAAGTAATTGGTATTTAATCAAACCCAATGTATTATAATTGTATTACGGGTAAGTAACGAAATATATCTAGGTCTAATCGCAGGACATGTCCTTCATGACAGAAGATTGTGATCGCTACTTGATGTCACACGAGAACGAACGAAATCTCTCCAGCGGTTTCTATTGGTCGCCATCCTCACTGCATCCTGGAACCTTGTAGTTGAAGATCGCCCTCAGGTTCTATTCCCCTCTACCTTTCCGACTATGATTAGTTTTTCCTATATGTTGTCTTCTCGTCTTGCTATATGGCCAAAGTACGAAAGGATGCGACAAAAGAGAATCTTTTACTTTAAGTTGGTCAAGAATACATATATTTGTGCGCCTGGTGGTCCACGGAATACGCATAATCCACCTCCAGCACCACATTTAGAATGCATCTGTTATTTGCCTTTACTAGCAAGTATTATCCACGTTTCGACACCGTAAAGAAATATTGAAAATACTAAGGCACGAACAAGTATTATTTGGATCTTTAAAATCACTCCGCGGCTTTTTCCAAACATTTTCCAGTCAAGTCATCACATCCTTCGTCGTTGCAATTCTGCGCTTTACTTCTTGTATACAACTCACGTCGTTCACGATACAGAACCAAAGATATATAAAACTGTCGACAACTTGTTTTAGTCATGTTTATAGAAAGTTATATAGCGTTACTCTCGTCTTCTACTCTTTTCAGCAAAGTTTTCATTTCCTCAAAAGTTGTCACTAGAGGTGTAGCTTTATTATCATCTGCGGTATTCTGATGATAATACACTTTTAGCAGCACATTCAGGCCTAAGAAAAGATTTCTAATCTGGCAGGAATTAAACCTAGACAACCTAGTGGTCGTCTACCGCTAGCGGTAGACAATTCTCAAATTATCGACCAGATGGCATGATACTTCCTGAATTCAAACATACAACCCTAATTCCATTTGATGTTTTAAGACATTACTTAACTAACTACAATATAATAAATTCATCACAAATCTGTTCGATTAAAAAATTAGTCCCCGTTTAGTGACATAAATTATAAATATTTAAAAAAATCTATGCAATATTTGTTATGCAATAGTTGTATTATGAATATTACATTATATTAGCATTTATTTGTTTATCATAAAAATTTGAATAAGAATATAATTTTGCTTAGATAATACCACTAAATATTTCCAATTATGCTAAAATGGAACTACTGCACTCCATCTAATTTTATCTATCGTTAGCAGCGATTTGTTTTTTAACGTAATTAATTTGAATTAATGAAAAATAGAATTTGAATTGTAATAACAACATATTCTATTGTTCAATGACATTACATCTTTGTATATCGAGAGCCTGCACTAATGCACATAATTCCCGTACGCAAGTTAAAATTAACACCGGTTCATTTAAGCCGAGAGAAATTAAAACTCCTTATCCTTTTTTATGTGGCGTTTATGTTCATCGTAAAGTTGGGTTTGGATCTTTTAAAAAGTTGTCACAGGATCGCCTGCGGTGGATTTAATCCAAAATTGAACAGCTTTGACTTAACAAAGGATGTAAAAATAATTGGTAGAGGTGTCAGAAATTCGTATTACCATAATCAAATATTTTATTCGAGTTTTGAGTTTGTATTAATCGAGGAGAGGTAATGATTAATTTAAACTATATTCTATGAAGCATATTCTTCGCGTTTAACGTTATTTTAAAATATTTGTTAAGTTTAATCATCTTAGCGTTCCCAAACTTCTGTTTCATTTCCTGATTTTGCAACTTTTTCTTCTCCAGTTGGCACGGTCTTTGGTAGCCTTGGTTGAGTCCATTGGTACACAGATCACTCTTTACGACGTCAAGCCAACACGCATTGGGTCTACCCCACATGCTGGGGCCCGGCGGAGATGGCATGGCTAAACACTTGTTCCGCACGAAGCTTGCCGTCTAACGTAACCATACCAACGAAGGTTACACTCCTGCAATTTATCCTCATGTCAACGGACGGAAAGATTGCGTTAGGAACCCCAAACGCGATCCTTCCACGTTACTCCACACATCTACCGCAACATACTCTTTTAATCTATGAATAAATCTGTTGGCTGTCATCTTGTTTTGGTCATGAAAACTAAAATTGTATACATTTAAAATAATCTAGCGTTATTTTTGACACAACAAGGTATGTTTTTATTTTTGGAATAATAAATTACTAGTATTTAAAAATAGTCAATAAAGTATACCTATGCTAATTTGTTTTATGTACATATTAATTCAAACATTATTTAATTTAATTTTTTATATTTTTGATTAAAAATAATTTTTGATCAGTTCTTGTTTATTTTTGGTTTTTATTGAAAATTTTACATTATTATAACATAACTGTGATTTAATCACACGTAATCCATTGATATTATAGAAATAAACAATTCATATTTTTTAAAATTTTAATGTCATGTTATTTTTGACTAAATAAAGATATATTTGATGATAAGCTGATAAAGTTTAGATAAAATTGCAATAGTTAAATATGAGATTCAAAAGATAAGTGACACATTTATTACACCACTGTGACTTAACACCTCAAAAAACATGTGTGACATCTTGGTAAAAAACCAATAAAACAGTAGGTGCTGTCATAATTAAATCATCACATTTTTAAATGTTCATGTTATTATATGATTTGTATGTTCTGACTGTGACGTAGTTAAAAGTATTTAGATGTATCTAAAATGAAAACACAGACATCAAAAGATTATGAATGTATTTAATATAAATTAAAAATATAACTGTAACTTACGTTGTATAGGTTATTATCGATTATATCTTACGATTAGATCAAAAAATTCCTCGTATATAATCGAACTGAGGTGTTGGAGTTAATATCCTATAGAGTTTTAGTTTTATAAAAAAAAACGTAAATAATTCTAATATTGAAGTAAGTTTTCAGAAATTATTTAATATTTCTTTAAAAAATTGTATGTAATAATTTCCAAGTGTTGCATCCTGATGCAGATAATGCTCGGATTTTGTGATTGAATATGATCATATCATAGGGTAAAATATAATATTTTTATTGCCGTGGGACAGCAACTGGTACGTCGGCTGACAGCCCAGTTAATTGTAAGCAGTTACCGTCGTCTATAGATAGTTGAGGCGCTAGGGGCACCGCTAACACGCTGCGCGTAGGAGAACCCGGGTCGTTTATGTCGAAAAAAGACATAAGGCTATCGTGGGAACTTAGACCATGGGAGGTTACTATCCAGGCGAGCTTGGAGCCCTACCACCTAGGGCGTTAATATCGTCTTTTAGCAAGCCGCTCTCGGCCGCGTAGGTATTCTTACTCTGCTACTGCACGGGTATATATATATATATATATATATATATATATATATATATATATATATATATATATATATATATATATATATATATATACCTAGTCAGGTCATAAGTATTGTTACACAGTAAAAACTTTTCTTTTAGAATGCTGGCCACAAAAAAGTTTATTGAATTCGAATTTCGAATTGTTCATGAAAATAAAAAATGTATACTTTTAGAATTTTACTCATTTTTAAATATGGAGTGGACGCTTAAAGAAGACCGTGTTGCAGTTATTGCGTTGCATCGTTGCGGTTACGCGCCAATTCAAATTTTTAACATACTGAAAAATTTGAATATAACCAAAAGATTCGTTTATCGTACCATCAAACGATACAATGAAGACTCTAGTGTAGATGACAGGTCAAGAAGTGGTCGCCCTCGGTCTGTTAGGACTCCAGCAGTGATAAAAGCTGTGAAGGCACGAATTCAAAGAAATCCCAAACGTAAGCAGAAACTGTTGGCCCTTCAGATGGGGTTAAGCAGAACCACGGTGAAAAGGGTGTTAAATGAAGACTTAGGGCTTCGGGCATATCGAAGAAAAACAGGACGTCGTTTGAATGCTCGTCTAATGGACCTGAGACTGAAGAGATGCCGCGCTTTGTTGAAGCGGTACGCGGGAAAAAATTATCGGGAAATTCTTTTTTCGGATGAAAAAATGTTTACCGTAGAAGAGAGCTACAACAAACAAAATGATAAGGTGTACGCACACAGTAGTGAAGAAGCGAGCAACCGTATTCCGCGTGTCCAACGAGGTCATTTTCCATCCTCGCTCATGGTATGGTTGGGAGTTTCTTATTGGGGCTTAACAGAGGTACATTTTTGTGAGAAAGGTGTAAAAACGAATGCTGTTGTGTATCAAAATACAGTCCTGACGAACCTTGTGGAACCTGTTTCTCATACCATGTTCAATAACAGGCACTGGGTATTCCAACAAGATTCGGTGCCAGCTCATAGAGCGAAGAGCACACAAGACTGGCTGGCGGCGCGTGAAATCGACTTCATCCGGCACGAAGACTGGCCCTCCTCCAGTCCAGATTTGAATCCGTTAGATTACAAGATATGGCAACACTTGGAGGAAAAGGCGTGCTCAAAGCCTCATCCCAATTTGGAGTCACTCAAGACATCCTTGATTAAGGCAGCCGCCGATATTGACATGGACCTCGTTCGTGCTGCGATAGACGACTGGCCGCGCAGATTGAAGGCTTGTATTCAAAATCACGGAGGTCATTTTGAATAAACTTTAATGTCATAAGAATCTATGTTTTGTTAAGTTCATTTTGGTATATGAATGGTTACCTAATGAATAAACTTGTTACAATTATTTTACATTAAACATGTGACAGAATTTATGACCTGACTAGGTATATATATATATATATATATATATATATATATATATATATATATATATATATATATATATATATATATATATATATATATATATATATATATATATATATATATATATATATATATATATATATATATATATATATATATATATATATATACGCATTTTCATAGCATATTTCCTTCTTTTGCAATTAAGAGAAATAAAATATATGATTACATATATTATTATATGTAATCATATTCAATGTGTTGACTGCCATGAGGCTCGACAGCCCTGAAAGGAAATGTTAAAAACCTTTGATCTTTTACAATCTGTGGACTAGCAAAAAGAGTCTATCCATTTACAACTCTGTAGGAAAACAATGATGGCTTATTTGCAACCAAGATCCCACGAACAATAATACTTTCAATTAGTGACCTTAAAATGATATCTATAAGCTTATTTCAATCTCTAAGTTTAAAAAAAATATCGGTTAATCACGAAGTAATTTGATTAAAAATAAATTGTACTCTGACCCGTGTGTAAAGTCAGTTGCCTATTTAAGATTTTTATCCACCATTAACCACCGAACAACTATGAAACAATCACATCAAACTGAACAATAGCCTCTTCACGTAATTAGAGGTCTAACATTCCAAGCGATCTTTCGTATCGATTACATTTGGATAAACAATACTGTTTTGTTGTATATTTTTATTCAAATAATGTTATAAATCAAACATACGCCGTAAGCGTCCTGTAGTTGAGTAGCTAACGTGCAGAACTGTACTTTCATATGGTATTAATTCGTACAGCATATTTTATTCTGTTTTAAAAACAATATGTTTAGGAAAACATTGAAAAGATAAATAAAATAGCATTACTAGGACAATGAAATTATTGTCATTTTTAAATTAATTCTTTACGTATTTGAGTAACTTGATTACAGCCGGATTAAGTACGCCAGCAAACCGGTCAGCTTAATATGAATTTTTTCTTTCATAGTTATCGCTTACAAGGTTATTTATATCAAGATAGGCGAAAGCAGAGGAAAAATTGAGATAGTAAAAGGTGACAAAAAGTTGAAGAAGAAATAGTCATAGAATGTAGATATTGTTTAGAAAAGTTTAGAAGTGGAAATGTGTCTATGTGACTCTCTTTCACCGTTTAATAGTTTATCGAGAGTGCCGTTTGAATTTCGTTTTTTAACTACTCTTTTTTAACTAAACAGCAGATAGGCTAACAGCTCACTTAATAGTAACTAGTTACCGTCGCCTATGATGGTAATAGTTGGTAAGAAATGCGACACTCGTATGGAGTGTGATATCTGTTACTTATTCAATCACGTCCCGCGGGAGAAGTCATTTATCAGGAGAGCGCGGGCGCAAGCGCGAGACGCCATTGTATAGTCCATTAATGTTGCCTTAATTGTTATTTTATCGGATTCCAATATGGCCGACACGCGTTTGTAATTAGTCTTTGTATTGCCTGATTGATTATATTTTTAGATATTTGATTAATTAACGCTTGAATCATTAGATCCTTTTGAAAAACGATTGGTATGTTATTATTGATATCAATGCTTGTTTACTTACTGTGAGAAAGTTACCTATATTTTTTAAATATTTTATTCCTGAATTCGCGCTAAGATAATAAATGCGGGAATCAATAAATAGTTATTTAAATTATGTCAAATGGAATTTACTTAAATGGAAAATCGTAGAGCCTCGGTGGCTTTAAGTGAATTTTTTCAAAGAAAATGTACTATTTGTGCCTAGCTATGAAAACACGGAGCGGGTTCGAGGCAGATTCTCGTTCAATGCGCCCGTATGCCTATGTGCCATAGGGTTACAGGAATCTAGGTCACTAATGCCGGAACATAATACAATGTTATTATTGCGGCATACTTATAGAGCAAAGATGGTTGTTATCCAGATGGGCTTGGGGCCCTACCGCGTAGCTAGGGTTTTTTTGTCGCCTTTTACGACAGGTAGACCCCGGCTGCAAGGGCTAGTCTTACTCCCCCCTGCACGGAGAACAAAATAGTCCAGTTAAGTATTTTGTTACTATTTAAAAATTCGAGTTAACGCCTTAATACTACAATATTAAAATAGATTATTTGATTTATCATCACATGAATAAAGTCTGCCATAACAAATTTACCAAAGAATGCCATTTTATGATCAAAGGTCTAAAAACATCATCAAAAATCCAAAGAATAGACTTTAAAAGACAATAACATTCATAATAAACGCTGGCATTGACAAATACATAAAAACTTTTTAGTTTTTTAGGAAAAAAATCTAAACTGGGCGTTGGTCGAATAATAAAGATAACGAATCTATAATTAAGTAAATCAATGGCTTGTGCCTTCAATAAAAACGTTCTCGGCTGTCCGTGGGTTCGATAAACATTTCGAAACCAATCGCTAGACAGACATTTTTAATTGCAGTTTTATGCAAATGATGTAGACGTGACTTTAAATTTTCATATTAAATCTGAGTTTATGTAATGTATTATGGAAAGGAAAAGTTTATTGAACTTGATTCTACACTGACATTTAAATATCATACATTCCTTTCAATCTCTTATAGTCGCTTGCAAAATGGTTGACATTGTGTTACTACTTAATATGAAAAATAAATACATTAAATGAATTACAATTAATTACAATCACAATTACTGTGAAATAGATTATAAAAACAAAAAAGCATCAATAAAATAAATAATTACAAACATTCAATTCGTTAAGTATGAAATTGTCGATTAGTACTGAAAAATAAAAACTTGTTTTTCTCTAAGATGTAACGTGTTTATTTAATCAAAATATTTACGTCCATTTATGTATTTACAATAGAACTCTGGAGATCTAAATTCGGTAAAATGTGTGAAAGCATTTTGCACTGTCTCCTGGGACGAAAATTTTTTATAATGTGGAAAATTGTCCATATAAAAATGATAGTCCGTTGAAGCAAGATCTGGCAAGTACGATGGCGGCCGTATGGTTTCTAACTGCAGCTCCTGTAGAGTTACAACTGTTTATCGTGCAGTATGAGGTCTTGTTTTATCGTGGAGCAATAATATTGAAGATCGATTCACGAGTCGGGGCTGTTTTACTGCCAGTTTTACCATTATTGTTAGAAGTTGCTAAACTTCTGCCAATAAACATCTGCTGTTATTGTTTGACCAGATCTGAGAAAGCTATAGTGAATAACACCACGAAAAGACTACCAAACAGTTACCGTTACCTTTTTATTGGTAAGCTTTGCTTTAAGGGTACTATTGCAGCGTTTGACCAGGGGTAAACCATTGCATTTTTATATAGCTTACGGTTATCGTAAAGAATCGACATTTTATCACATGTCACAACTCGATCTAATATTCCTTCATTTCCGTACCGATTCAAAAAGGCAACAGAAGTTTCAACATGCATTTCTTTCTGCAGATCAGTCAAATCATGAGGCAATATTTAATATTTTTTAACGTATTGATTTGATCCAAATGAGTCAATATTGTGGGGAGGATAACGTTAAACGATGCCGCTAATTCTTGGGTAGTTTGATCCCAAATCCAGCTCGTCTTCCACCATCCTTTCAATTCAGTGTTATTCACCTGTGTGGGCGAGTCTTCCGCGAGGTTGTTCAAAGTTTCCATTACGGAAGCGTTTAAACCAAAAACGCAAGGTGCGTTCATTAGCAGTCTCTTCTCCAAACGCAGCGTTGATATTGCGAGCCATTTCTGCCGCGTTAGTTCCTCGTGGGAACTCGTATTCAAAAATGACTCCGATTTTAGAAGTATCCACCTTTCAGGTCTAAGCTGAATAAAAAAATAATTGAAAGTCGAAAATTAAATAATACACTGTTTCTTTAAAAGAAGAACCTCATAGATATCGTGTGAAAAATAATTCACTTGAAAATCTCACGTCATGAAGGTTTTATGTCAGTTCAAATTATCTATTACTGAACATCGTCAATTTCATACTTTAACTCCTGTTATTATTATAAACTCCTTTGCAAAGAATAGGCGGTTTTGAATTTTCTACATTATTGGTGTTTATTTAGGTAAGGCTTTAATAGCCAAACTATGTTACTGGCACTTAACAAAGAGTCTGGGTATGCAAAAAAGTAAATTCTAAATTACATAATTTTGTTTAAAAAAATAATAATCCCTTTTTCAGTTTGTGACTTTTTACTTACTTTTCGCGGGTTTGTTGTCCGACAATTAAAACTAAATTCTAGTTATTTAATAATTTATGTTTGTCGCATAATCCCGCCTTACCCTTTATCAACATGCACAACCCGCACTGACTGTAATTAGTGAAAATGCCATTTACATGGCCGATAATGCTCAGGCCCACCGTTATGGCGATATAAATGCTTATATGTAAGAGGTCGGTACTCGGCGTTTGGATTGGCCAGTGTGGAGCCCGACTTTAACCCATTGAGCACGTTCGATCTGCCCAACCACCTCCACAAAATATCAGGGAGCTTAAACACGTGATCTTGGCTGAGTGGGAACACATTCCACAGGACTCCATCAAAAGCCTGGTGGAAAACAGACTAAGATAATCGTAGCGATTACGGCATCTGATTTATTATCACTGCAAGAGATCATACTCGTTATTAATTTTTGTTTTTAATGTCTTCTTTTATTAAAATACCATGAAAATACTCAGTTTTAATTTCATTATACCCATAATAATGTCCATTTTAATACGGCTCTCTGTTTACATTGACTAAAACACGGATTTAAGTGTTAAAAACTATATTCTGATTGATAATAAGAAAGTTCTAGTCATCTAAGCTACTGATATATTCAAAAATTTAATATTATCCATAGAAAAGCCGATGACTGTAAGGTGCCCGTTTATTTTTTTGTAAAGAGGTGTATAAGTACTTGATATAAATTATATTTTGATTTTATTTCAACCACAAGCATTGATTCAAAAATCTTTCTAAAAATCTTCTTCATGAAATTGCTTCGACCTGGTTGCTTTGAATAATGTATGTATACTTCGAAGACCAATATAATCGTAATCGACACAACTAAACTACGTGCCTTTACGTTGATGTTGGTTGTTTCTTCTTTTTTTTTTCATTAGTAAAAAGTACAAGAGAAGAAATAACAACTCACAAGTCTCGAAATAACAACTTCAACTGTATATTTCTCTTTTGTAAAAAAACAGGGGGCAGTCTTTGGGGACTGCCGATAGAAGTGAAAACTAAGTAACTTGTGAATTGTATCGTCGAGCTATTAGATTATTATTTTCAGTTTATAAAGAAGTGTTTATGATCAAGGATTAAAGTTTAAATTGGTAATTAACACTTCTTTATAAACCAAAAATTGTTCACTCAAAATAACGCGCCTAAAGAAGTTTCACTTCAAAAAACTGAACTGCATTTCATTGGAATAAAGTCGCAATTCGAATAGATGTGTATAAGTAATGCAATACAATCATTTAAAAGTTACATTATAAAATAAATCTTAAGTCATTATTAATAAGGTTGGTATTACTAAAGCAAAACTCCGTCTTGCGTTTTACGAATTCTTACGATCAGGACACGTGACCTGACGCCAGTTTAACATTTTTTACCCATCACAAAAAAGTGCACAACGCCACTAAAGAAGTTTTCACTTCAATAAATACATATACACCCTGATTTAGGATGCGAATGTAACCAGTGACCCCGCAGGCGATATAGTGTACGAAAACCGCTGCGCCATGGTCGTCATAAATGAAATAAATATGACGTTTACTTAATAGCTCTAGTTTTCCATGTTTGTTATTAAATTAGCTATTCGATCCTTGCATAAAGGGTATTTGAAATCCCGCCTTTCTGATTTTTGTTACCTACCCTCACTCTAGGTGAAGTAAATGGTAAAGCCCAGGGTGGGGCGAAAATAATATACGTAGTATCGTGTGAGCTTTCAACACGCGGGACGGTCGACGTTCAACGTCGCTGAAGATGATTCTTTGCGCCTTGCGCAATTAGCTTCTGTTACTCCTATCTCTCAATGGCCGTGTCACAAGATAGTGTGTTCAGTGTGCGTGACATTTAGCTGGTGTCGTGCAACAGTTCCTCCCAGAGTGGACCTGAACTGAACCGAACCAGGAAGGTGTGGAATCAAGGTCATTGCGAATTTCTTTGCCCTGCAAGATATCGCATATCTCTAACCACCGCTCCTCTCCCCCTCCTCTCTCATACACTCCATTGCTCTCGAGCGATCCATCTTATCCCTGTACGGTGCAATTTCTGTCCCTGACCAGCATCATACAGTAGCAATAAATTAATCTTGGGCGCAATTCACGACCTAGGAATTTGTATATTTATGCTTATTCGTATCTATCCTAGTGATAGGGCGCCTTCAAATTAGCCGCAAAGTGTCGCGCTGCAGCAGCGCGGGTGCAGCGCTGCGGCCGCGTTGCTGTCGCTTGGTTCGAGTATCATAGTGTTGTATACACGATGGACTCAGACGAAGAAACACTGCTCTTAGTGTTATGATTTTTATCGTCATATTTTTTGCGAAAAATGCCTAAAGTGAAATCTAAATCAATTATAAATTTTGTAAATCAGAATTATGATTTATTAGCAACAGATGCAAAATAAAAATAGATTTTTTTTTGGTTACATATTCTGTCCGTTTGATGATTATTTCTTATGTACAATTAATGCGATTATTTAAAAAAAATAAACATCATTCTTGTGATTATATTATGGTAGTGTATTTTTGTTTTAAAAACCCTAAAGAAAACCGGTTTATTTTTCAAAGTAATCAGTACATACCGGTGTTGAAAATCGTAATCGATTCACATCACTAGAACTGGTGCGTGGCCGCAGCGCGGCTGCAACGCGGCTGCAGCGCTGCAGTCGCGCGTTTTTTATTTCTATGGATTTAGAAAACAGCGCGGTCGCAGCGCTGCAGCCGCGCTGCTGCGGCGCGACACTTTGCGGCTAATTTGAAGGCGCCCTATATAGGCGCCTTAATCTGGTTCTAACAACGTGTCCAAAAACCCTGCTTTACGTTATTATAAAAAGACACGTACATTTCAGATTGCCATGCGTAATGTTCAGATTAACCAAAGAATATGGAGGTTAAAAAGCTATTTGATTAATACGTTACTTATACTTCCAAATTAGATTTGAGATTTATGCAAATCAAAGGTATTTATGGCAGCCACACACGACAATGTCTGTAACAGTAAAGCTATACGATGTTATAAGGCTATTAATTAGTATTCGATTAGTAATTCGATATGTAACAGAATTTGAAGCTATATGATTCTAAGAGGTTGGATTAAATAGTTTATTAAAGAGCATTTGTCTTTTTAGAGTGATCGTCGAATATTAAAAAAATCGAATATTTGGTGTATGACCATTTTAAAAACAGAAAGTATAGGCGAATCTGAAGTAGAGTAAGAGTATGTTCATTCAATTCCGATGGGTTGAGTTTGATTAATATAGGTGGTAAATGATTTCTTTCTTTAAGGTCAAACTTTATACCTCAAATTATTTATCCAGACTAGAACAAATTATTAGCAAATCAACGTATACACACGACCATGATTTTTACATGAGCCAACCGTGTGGTCTCAAACGTGCATGGGTTGTATGTGTGCATACCAGAGAGTGCGCGCGTGCGTATTTGTACGTGTGTGTGTGTGTGTGGTGTGTGAATAATAATAATAAATTTATTTCGAAAACAATATCAAATACATATCTAGTTTAATTCTCATGGCCCCTGAACTAGATTACACTGTATCTTTGGGGCCAGTAAGAAGGCCAGAATATGAGTGCGCGGTATATAAATCTATTATTGTTGCAGCCCATAGTGTCATATTCGTTGCCCACCTTTTGGCTAGAAGATGCGCCACTTATTTTGTCATGTCCACTTCCACTTCAGACGTAGAACGTGTTACTTCTTCCCATAGCGCCGTACGTGCATGTACTAATAAATTCTAATTTTTTATCATGTACTTTGACTATATAAAAATGATCGATATTGATAAAATTGATATTTTTCCAACCTACGCTAGCTTTTACCACTTAATTTATAAAAGCTCTACGTTTATATTTTCCCCCCAAATTAAGTGTCACGTTAAATATCGTTATAGGAGTAAAAGTCAATATGAAATAGATACAATCTACAGTAGGTGTGAAGAAAGATATTCGATATATTTCATTTGTTACATCTCGATGGTGGTAATAATGATGATAGTTGTTGGGTTATTTTATCCGCCTACGTCTGTTAACTAAGATCGAGTAAAGCAATTTACAATTAATATTTTTTAGTTTTTCTATATGTTTTAGGGATTTTAGTGTTATATTTTATTCCAACTCTAACATCTACTTCGTTGCCTGGAGCCCGCTTTTAGATTTTATTTTCCACTTCGTACGGTCTTCAGCATCCTATTGGCAAGCATCAGTCTTTGTGAAGTCAAGCGGCGGAAGTTGCATAGCATAGTGATGTTCGTCCTATGCAAGTAGCCAATAGATTCTAAGTACTAACAATAGTTCATGTATCTTATTTATAACAATAGTTGTATTGTATTAATATAGTTCTAAAAATATAGCCTTGATCGATATTTGTGTGATTGGATTTGGGTCAATTGACTTCACTAACATAAATAAAATTTTTAAATAAAATCAGTTAGTCTCAATATTAAAATTTACAATGTTAGGTAATTAATGAGTCAAAAACAGCCAGAAATCAATTACTCTTACCAATAACTGACACACAGATAAAGAAGGATATCGTTTAGTTTCCCGTTTTGAGTTATGGGAACCCATGGTAATCGTTGCGTAAAAAATACTGCATTTTTATAATTGCAACACATTGTGCTGGGAAATGAAGTTACAAAAAAAACATTTATAAAAATCGGAGTGCAGAAGATATAGGTTTTTGTCTCTGTGTCAATAACCAACATTTTTATTTAAGGAAAATACGTTCCTAAGAAGAAAAATTAATAAAAATAAACCTTAGATAAGGAAAAGAAGGATCAAATCATATCCCATTATCGTGATTCATTACCCAACAAGTGAATCACTCGTTGATGATTTCATTCAATAACAAAAATTATTACGTAAAATAATTTAGAATAGATACAAAAGATTCAGGGTATTATACATGTTGACATGCAAATGTAGATTGAGTAGGCGTACTATGATGAGATCCATGTTAAAACAGTTTTCATAGCTAAAAGCTAATGGAACAATGAAGTATCAAAACATATTATTCAATTTACATTAAAGCATATATTGTTTACATTAAATTAAATTTCCTTGGAATATGGAGCGCATTTGGATACGGTGGAATTATTTTTGTTTATTTATCTAATATTATCGTATGAATAGTTAGTGATTTCTAAGATACTTACCTTGCTCAATCTCTCATAATTATTGCTGAAATGATCTTTTATATGTGAGCTGTAATATTTTTTCTCGAGGAACTCCTATGCGAGTAGTGAAGGAGGCGAGAAGGACTATATGAAACTGCTTACTACCCATCGTTCTCCTACTACCTAGAAAGGCCTGACCTGCCAATAACCTAGACCAGGTCAGCGCTGGTTTGCCACGTGACGGTCCTCAGTTGCGTACCAATACGAGTAGGTAATGCACCGTGAACAAGTGTGACCAATACGAGTATACCTACTCATCAATAAGAGAACGGACAGTTCCCAAACCTTAAGATAAAGGCAGGTAAATTTAGCGATCTTATTGTTGTTGAAAATTTATATTTATTTATAACTGAAAATCAAATTCATTAAACATCAACATTGCATTATTTATTTCTACCTTTAAAATTTGAGGTGGTGAAACAATGATTTAATGAATAAAGAAATGAATACGAAAATATTTAACGCGCACTTTGTAGAAATCCGTTATTATAAGGATTGTTTTCATCAGCGAAGTATGACGTCATAGTAATAAATTGCAATATCAATAGAAATAAAATTTACTACAAAATCATGTTAAAACTCTTTTAACATTTTATTTATTCATGAATCAATTCCGATTTGTATACCAATGGTTGAAATTTACAGCAATATTAATAATGTAATGCTAATTTTATTATGGATACTTTTTAACCTATGAAATATCCCAACAGTTATACGGCATGGATCCAATTAAGTCTAAAGCGGACACGGTTCTATCCAAGCACATTCTGATGCAAGAATTTTCTTACGCTAGGATATCAGACACCAATGACGCTACCCCAGATTGCCGATAATCACGTATATCACTCGCGAATTCACCCCAGTAATTTACTTATATACCATAGGTCCATAGCTTTTACCTGTATCTCTTGACAGTGACATTTATATAAATGCACACGAGACAACGTAGATATGTTATAAAGGACTACAAGATATCTACACTGACCATAGACTAAATCCAATACACTACATGTTCTATTTTTTTATATAATATCCTGATTCATTTAGCATGTTCAAATATGTTAATAAACATATTTGAACATACACTATTATAAGCATTTAATATTATTACTTGGATTTACATAGTTTACTTTTATTACTAGTGTAAAACTGAAATTTACCAAGTTTTTGTCTTAGTTGTTCGATTCTACCCCAAAAACTGTATTCTTTTGGTATGGTATTTTATTATTTTAATATCTGTGAAGGAAAAGAAGTATTACGTGAGAGTGAAGAGTAGAAGAGCAGAGAGTACTAAAAAAAGTTTATATTACATACATATCTGTGTATTCCATCAGTAGAATAAATAGATGTACAAGTATAGGTTTTGTCTATGCTATGTTTTTTTAATGAAAATACCAAGCCTAAGTAGCTTATAAATCACGCGCCATTAACTCCTTCCCGTACAAGCGATCTAAGTGTCAAATTAATTAATCGTGATATGCGACATCGGAATGTACATGACGATGTCACTTTGTTCCTGTATTATACATAAAGCTATAAATAAGCTCACTCAGCGCGATATTTTGCACTCACATATCATAGATATTTTTGAATATTAATGAAACATTGCACCGATGAAACGGTCGATTAATGATCTTGGCTGCGCACAACCGTGACCGAAGTCCCGATGACAGCGACTGTTTAATCAACCAGCGCTCTTTCATTAGTTACGCGTGCAATGCCTTAGTTACGGATTTGTAAAACTCATTGAATTAGATGAATTAGAGACAATCACAGAGACAAACAATAAGATTTTTTATACGAATGAAATGCTAAGATATTTTCTAAAAAAGGCACAATCAGTTATATTTAATACCCAATTTTAACTTACGGAATGCATTTTTTTTAATTTGAAATCCAGGTATATTTCAATTAAATAAATACCCCAACGAAAAATTACAAATTATTCTAGTTTAGATTATTCTAAATACAGTATTCATGTTCAATGAGAAAGATTGATTTTTATTATCATTTTACTGAAGATTGCGACTTACGAGGTTTGAGTTAACGAAAATGAACTGTAGTATTTTTTGTTCGCTTTACGTTCACTGGATTCCAGCTCTTAAACGGATGTCGCGTGCTTCATATAAAAAGTGTCGGTTGGACATTTGAATATCATTTTCATTTAAATATTATTATAATATGTTATTATAAATTACATATATGTTATAGATGATGTCGTTAATAGCTTAAGATAGTCTATAACCGTAACTTTGATTCAAATATCATCGAAATGAATAAAATGATATCAAAGTGGCTATGCACTATTCAGTGGATAGCGATAAGTTACAAAACTTTCAGTTCGTTAAAAACGTCATGTCGCGTTATTAAAATAGAATATATTATTTCTAGTAAAACTATAACGACGATTTACAACAAAATATTAGTATCTCAGGGTTCAGGTACGTTTTAAGTCATTGCACTAGGCTAGAATACCGCAGTTGAGGTAAAGCGGGAGGAGCTGCGCAACGAGGTGCTCATGGTGGAGTGGAAGGAGCGCCTCGCGCACCCCAGCGCGGGCCTCGCCACTATCGAAGCGGTGAGGCCCGTCCTGGCCGAATGGCTGGAAAGGCGCCACGGCGCCCTGACCTTCCGCCTGACGCACGTCCTCTCGGGGAACGGTTGCTTCGGGAGGTATCTGTGCTGCATAGGGTGGGAGATGACGTCGGGGTGCCACCACTTTGGCGCGGGCGACGAGGAGGACACGGTGGACCACACTGTCGCAGTGTGCCCTGCGTGGCGCGAGGAGCGCCACGCCCTCCTCACCCAAATCGGCGCGAATCTGTCGCTCCCGGCCCTGGTTCTGTCCATGGTCGGGGGCGATCCTGGATGGACGGCCGTCGCCTCCTTCTGCAAGCCAGTCATGTCCGCAAAGGAGGCGGCGGAGCGGAAGCGGTAGTCGACCACCACACTCCCCTCCCGCCAACGCAGGCCACGTCAGCGGCGCCGGAGGGCAACTAACGACCTCCGGCTGCCATAAAAAGCGGCTGCGGGCGGCCCTTCGGGGAGGACCCGCCGCCCGCACTATTGCCGCAAGGGTAAGGGCTGCGTGCTGTTCTGTGGCCCCCCTCAACTCCTAGAGTTATTATAGGGATGAAAGCCTGACCCCCTGGCGCCAACACTTTAGAAGGGGCCCGCCTTAAGACAAAGGGCGGGCTGGCGCTGGCCCGGACCACGAGATCAGCAGGCCATTATATCCGTAGGCCCGGGCGATAGGAGAACAGCGGGGTTTTTTAGTGGGTAGTCGGATGGTCGAACATCTTTCTCGGAGTCCCACCCGTCAAGAGAGGTTTTTCCCAGAGACCAAAAAAGGCTAGGTTACCGCATGGCACTCTTCTTAGTCCAGCGGCAACGGCAAAGTTGAGGCTCCCTTCGACAATTAAAAAACGCCAAATTTTGTGGCTAGCAGAGCTGGGCTCTGCTAGCTACAATGTTAAAATTCCGCCAATGAGTAATTTCTAGTTTTGTATTTTATTTATGCACATAATTAAATTATATGAATTACATCTCGTTAGCGTAGATCGTTTTCACTTCAAAATACAGACGGTTTAATATTATCATAAAACAAAACTGCATAGTTGAGTAGGAATTACCTTAAAAATCCACTTATTGACGACCCTTATAAAAAAGACTAAAACATTTCAAAAAATATGTATTGTGTATGAACACAGCTGCATTGAAACGAGTGGAGTAAATTCCACGAAGACTTCCATCAATTCTAACGAATCAAAACAATCAAATAAATACGAAACGTTAATTAATCGGATGCGTTTGAAAGCAGTCGTTGTGCGTAAATCAGACGTTGTACCACGCAGACTATTTCTGGATACATCGGCTCAATTCCGACGTGACTTAATTAGAAGGAATTGCTTTTATTTCACGGTTTCACACTCCAAGGCGGTTGATGTGACGCAGGCACCACGCTGGCGTCATCTTCATCATTAAATTAAATGATAATAGTATCTTCTATCTTTTACTTTTTTTATTGCTGTAGGACAGCAGACAGTCTGACGGCCCACTTCGAATTTAGCAGTTACCGTCGCTTAAGGGTGTTTGCAACGCCAGTGGCATCGCGAACACGCTGCTGTCCCATAGGGGTACAGGAACTTGGGTCACTAATGCCAAAACACAACACTTAGTTGTTATGGCTGCATATTTAAGACCAAAAGTGATCGCCATCCAGACGGGCTTGGGGCCTTACTACGTAGCTAGGGTGAATTGTTTTGTCGCCTTTTATGACAGGCCGACCCCGGCCGCAAAGATCAGTATTCTTTCTCCGCCCCTGGACGGATCTACTTCGGGAGAGGAAATAGTTTTGAAAATCGGATTGAGTCTCAAATCATTATTACGGGATCAGCATGTGTACAAGGATACGTGTTAGCTATGGGGTCCTAAAGAGGGCAGTGTATTCGATTTCCATCTAATGAACATTAACATAATTGTCTCGTACCGACGGTGAAGCAAACCAACGTCAAAATCAAAACCACTGGTATGTGTAGCTAGCCTTGGATAAACATTTTTTTTCCGTGTAGGGGTGGAGTAATAATCTAACTGCGGCCGAGGTCGGCCAGTCGTAAAAGGCGACAAATAACACTAGCGATGTAAGCTTGGGGCCCCAAGCTCGTTTGGATAACTACCACCTTTGGTCTTGTGTTGTGTTCCAGCATTAGTGACCCAGGTTCCTGTACCTTTATGAGACTGCAGCGTGTTCGCGGTACCTCTAGGATTGCAAACATCCATGGGCAACGGTAACTGCCTACTATTAAGTGAGCCGTCAGCCTGGCTGCTGTTTTTCAGCAATAAAAAAGATGTGGCAGATACTGTCCATTCACTTAGGGGTAGCTCCGAATTAAAAATGAACTGAAAACCATGTGTTGATCTGATGATGTTTACAGCAGCGTTCGTTTCCAAAATGAAGGCATGTTTTAAATAAGCTCTTCCTAGAAACCTTTTCAATAAATCATTACCTAAATTTGAATGATAACATTTCAGAATAAATCTTTCTAGTATTGGTTCGATCAAAATCAAGTTGCATCGAAATTTAATCACATTCCACATTTCTAGCGAGTGACATTAAGCATATTCATCACTAACACGCAGGCACACTCCGTGCGTAAATTCCAAATCCTCCTTAATGAATCATCACGTAACTTTTAACTATAACATGCCAGAATACCGCGTTCACAGCAATTAACGTGATATAATGAGCAATTATGAACTAAAGAGTTTTAGAAATAAAAATTGTTTTTGTTTTTACTACACATTCCGTTTGTCTTTTTATTAGTAATGTTTACGTTGACGTAGATTTTACGTCAACACACGGTGGAAACTTTTGTTTTTAAAATAATATCGAATTGGTGTGTTAGTGTTTTGGAAGTTCGGAGCTCTCACCGGGACCCTCATGGGTCGTGATGGAGCCTACTTATTTGCATTCTATGGTATACACATACTGATTAGAATTTGAGAATCTGGAAGATCATCTATTTTTAGAAACTTAAGTAAAACCAGAGTCAAGCAGAAGTCTTAAATGTCAGCATATCTGGTGGATTCGACTGCAGCGGCTAAATGTTACCGTGTTTTTAGAGACCACCGATACCTAAATGTCTTGATCAAACATTCTACACCACCTAGCAACATTTTTTTATCAAGTTTTACACATGTACATTTCGATACATAAAGACCCACAGAAGCAGAGCGTACCATGAACAATGAAGGAACTTTTGAGATTACAAGGTAAAAACACTTGAAAGAAGTCTTTTGATTGATAATCTATTTAAAAAAAGTTTTGATTTATTTCATCCTAAAATAATTATTTCACGCACTAAGTACGACGTTAATAATCATAATTCTTAATAAAATTATTATTTATTATAAAACCGTGACTTATTCCGAAGTAAGATCTATTCGAGGCCAGTGTAAACATTTTAATGATAAACGAGGTTTGAAAAAAGTCTAGCGATTGCTAAACGTGACATAAATTGAGGACGTGTAACGTCACTAAATCTTATTTATGGGATATTCTACATAATGCATGTTAATATCGAAATATTACTACGCTTTTGATCTTAATAACACTCATTTGACTGTATTGAATATTTTTAAATGGAATTATTTTAATGAGTCTTTAACTGGGTCGCATCTAGTTTGATTTGAAAGGGATTAATGGTGTGGAATCTGAGTAAATGAATAAATATATATTATACGTCAGTAGTTCCAGTAATTATTGTTAAATCCTATTAACTGTTACTTCGTGGTTAACTGGTAACAGACTCGGAGAGAAACCTGGAGGAGGATTCATATTCTACGATAGTAAGCATCTTTTAAGCTATTTTTGTATGCTTACATATGCATTACAAAGATATTTTTCTCCATGCAGGGGGAGTAAGAATACTAACCTCTGCGGCCGGGTCGTAAAAGGCGGCCAATTGGGCCAGCTACGTGGTACCCAAGCCCGTATGTATGGCAACTACCCTTGGTCTAAAAGTGTGCCGTCATAATAACCTTGTGTGCTGGTATTATTGACCCAGCTTCTTATACGCCTATGGGATAGGAGCGTGTTCACGATGTCACAAGGGTCAAAGACACCCATAGGCGACGATAACTGCTTACTATTAAATGGGCATTATAAGATAATTGTCATGTACCAACAATGAACGAAAATATTGTTAGGAAACTTGCATACTGCGATCACGGGTATGTGTAGGCAGAGCACCTTGGTCAAGGCCACTAGGACACTCATGTCCAGCAGTGACACGTTATGGGCTGTTATTTTAATAACCTACTAAGTAGTTATCTTTAATCAAAGAAAAAAGAAAACTTTATGACACATGTATTCTTCCATGCTTATCATACGGATGCCAGACTTGGGCACTAAATGAACAGGAACTTAAAAAAATACAAATATGCCAAAATGGGATGGAAAGAAGTGTTATTGGAGTTAGAAGAAGAGACAAGGTGAGACTACAACTTATCAAGGAAAAAACTAAATTTAAAGACATATGTACCGTCTACAAACGCTTAAAATGGAGATGGACGGGACATATGTTAAGAGAAAAGGAAGAAAAGTGGACAAGAATTGTGACAGAATGGTACCCACGGGATGGAAAAAGAAACAGAGGTAGACAGTTTAAACGTTGGGAAGATGATATGAAAAGGATGGCAGGGTCGGAATGACAGGGCCAAAGACAGGACCAAATGGAAAGCTTTAGAGGAGGCCTTTGTCGAAGGACAAGCTGTAAAAGAAAAACCAGTGGCAGATGTTAGCTTAAGTTAGAATTAATTTTAAATTAGATTTATATTAATATTAATGTAGTTTTAAGCACGTCTAATTTTTACACATCTAAGTTTTGATATATTTAGGATTAGGATACAGCAATAAAGGCTTATTTTATTTATTTATTTTTATTTGTAAGTAGTTATCAGTAGGATTTTAGGTATTTAGACGTGTGTTACCCTTACGTGTGTCTCTGACTCTAATTTGGTAAACGTGTCGGGCAGCTGGAGATAAATAAAATATATTTCTTCAGTATCAAACGTTTCTTTAATTACCGTAACACACTATACGGAACGTTGTGTATACCGAGAACCAACTCCGGGAGCGGACGGAAGGCGACTGGCGACAGTGCAGCGAATAAACGCGTATTACCATTTGTGCTGACTTGCAGCTGACGCTAGCCGCCACAAGGATTAAAACTTACTTTAGATATCTCTTGGATATCTATTTCCTCCAGCAGGCATTGCATTTCTATTTTATATATCAATTCAGTTGTAAATAATTAAACTAAGATTACAATTCATAGAGCATATAAAGAAGTTTTGAAAATAAATAGATTACTAAATTTTCGAACTCACACAACAAAAAAGTGTGCTAAGTGACGTAGAAAGGTTTGTCTTTGAAAATACGTCATAGCAGAGCATGATATGAAAATTGAAAGGAGTGAATTTCAGCTTATTTCACTAATCTTCGTTCTTAATAAATAGTCAACACGAATTAAAGAAAAAATATTAACAAACAACAAATAATAGAAAGTGGGACTACAGCCCATATAATCAGTGAACCAATTAAAAGCAACATTGGTTCGTTTAATGGTAGACATTACATCTCCAATCTGTGGATGAATTAAGGCGACAATTGTGAGAACACAATGGACTCGCTCGTGGTTTTTAAATGGATGTAACAATTAATTCACAACAATTAGGTGGCCGACGCCCGCATTTCGAAAGCGATGCAGAATCAAAAACATTTAGATAGCACTCGTCACCTGGTGATAACTTTTACGATATACATTCCAGAGAGAATATAAAATTGTAATGGTGAGACATATAATTATATAATTATCATCTAGATGAATATAAATCGTGTACAAACGCTGGAGTTTATAGTTCTTTCTGAATAATAATTTAAGTACGCTCTGGTGAAGATTTCTGGACCTTACCATAATAAAGACTCTGATAAAGCAGAAAATATACATATAACTTCCATTAGAAATAGATGTATCTGTATGCCAATAATGGCAAAACATGTGAATATATAATTTGCGAATGTTTCATACAAATAAATGATCTGATGCAACCTTAGGCAGTACGTTAATCAATGTTTAAAGCTATAACCCACGGCTCACAAATGTTTTTGGCCCTAGTGAGTATCGCGCCAAATACAAGTTCGGACAAAACAAATACCGAAGTTTTTGAACTACTAAAGACGTATTTGTAACTTAGGTGGGTTTATCTTTTTCTTCCTGTCCTTATCCTACATTATATTCAGCAAAACATATTCTTTCTTTCCACTATCTTCTGTTAGCCGTTATCTCAACATTCGCACCCTTTTTCACCATTTCATCTTTTACGCAATCCATGCATCTTTTCTTTAGTCTATCTCACATCCTGTATCCATCTACTCCCATTATTCTTGTTATATGGCATTCTTCCCTTCGCATTAAATGGCCAAACTACGCTAGTCTATAGACTAGCCTAGTCTTTAGACAGAGGAATTGTGAAAGTAGCACCAGTGATTGAAAAACTTATAAGTTTAAGTTTTTCAACCACTGGTGCTACTTTCACAATTCCTCTTCTACACATATTTCTAATTCTCTCCTTTTTCGTAACTCTATACATCTATCTCAGCATTCGCATCTCCACAGCATGTAGCTCTTTCATCCCTCTCTTCGGAGGTCCATCCCGGTTGCAGCCCAAACTCTCGCTTCGGCGCCCGGGGTCTGCTTTCCGACATTTAGATAAGTTTATTGTAACCATAAAAAACAATACAAATACGAGATGGAATCTCTTCAAGGCAACGCGAAGCACCACCAGAGACTGTTGCCATGATGATAATACCCAACCATTCCCATATCTGTGATATTTGTAGGTCTCTGGCCAATCGCAACGCGGCTGTCAGTACTTAAAGTTTTATATCGCATATTATTGTCGTGATTATAACTCTAATTGACCCTTACTAAATCACAATTTACCCTTTTGTTTTGCCTTTTATAATGTTTAAGTAGTTGTACACAGATTATTTTACGACCCTTAGTACTTACTATACTTGACTTTATTGATTTCATCATCTACCACTTTAATACCATCTTTATTTAGTCTGATTAAAGCTCCGGAATGGTTTTCTGTTTTTTTATAGCATATTATGCTACAAATAAGTCATCAAGGAAGTAAAAAGTAGCACATTTAGCGGTCATGGTGTGAGATATTTTTTAATGTAAACAATGGAATCCGTTAGCCGAAATTGAAAAACCTAGACCAGAGTCCTTTAATCACAATCAAAAACTTAAACATAAAGTATTTCAAGATTCGCTGAGGTGAATTATATTGGAGCCTGGGGCCCTCTGTTGAATATAGTCAATGAACATCGATTTATTTTCGTGTATAAACACATGAATTTTTGCTATCAGAATTATATGAAGAAATTATCACCAAAAATTTGGTAGCAATATTCGTGATTTCAACCTCACAAATATATTAATACGTTTTTTTTACGATGAACACTGGGCATAATGACGCGAAGGTTGCAAGCTATTTTTGCAAACGGACTTCAAAGCTTTGAAGTTTTGTGCAAAAGCAAATAACTGGGTCTATCAAATGATCACGTTAACATCATCATCAAATAATGATGATGTTACTGATTAGCACTTTTTTTTGGTTTCGGGGAAAAACCCTCTCTTGAAGGGTCTCCCGGCTGGGGGGACCGAGGGATATGTGGGACTCCGGAAAAGATGTTCAGCCATCCGACTACCCACTGTTCTGCTATCGCCTACGCCCGAGCCTACGGATATGTGGCCTGCTGATCTCGTGGCCCGGGCCGACGCCGGCCCAACCTTTGTCTCAAGGCGGGTCTCTTCTAAAGTGTTGGCGCCAGGGGGTCAGGGTTTCGTCCCCCCGGCGCTCTCCTGTAATAACTCTAGGAGTTGAGGGGGGCCGCGGAACAGCACGCGGTCTTCACCCTCACGGCAATAGTGCAGGCGGCGGGTCCTCCTCCGAAGGGCCTGCGTTGGCAGGAGGGAAGTGTGGTGGTCGACTCCCGCTCGACATGACAGCCTCGCAGAAGGAGGCGACGGCCATCCATCCAGGAACAGATTAGCACTTCTTTAAACCGGCTAGAACTTAGAAATCTATTCGCATTCTTCTCAATTTAGAATATTTAAATTCTAACCGGAACCAAAAAATACCATTTCATTTGATTCCTCTCTAAACACGAATCTAATTACAGATAGTAAAATACATTTTTCACGTTCAACACACCTCAGTTTAAGAGAAGCACGTTTTAAAATAAACTCATTTCTATAAATTTGTTCAATAAATCTGTAAATAACTTCAGTCTATTAATACAGGTCAAGGCAAAAACTAAGATATTCTGAAGACACATGATTAAATAGCGCCACTAATCGCTCTAGTTTCTGTTGTACAAGTACGTAAACGATAACAATAAAATTCTATATTTATTTTTATCGTAATAACTAATATGTGAAACAAGGTGAGTATAATCTTGTTTTTCTTTAAAAATATCAACATCTTATACTTTATTTAATTAAAATCTAATTTGAAATTCATTCACAGAAATTGTAATATTTTTTTATGAAATATATCATAGCATAGCATGTTTTATCAAGGACACAGACATTTCTTATGTGACACATAAAACATGCATTAAGATTTAGATTCAAATGAACGCTTAAAAAGGTGCTCGCTAGAAGTGGGATAGTGTCCCACTTCTAGCGAGCCCCTTCCCAAAAGGGAACGGATACCCGCCACTCTTACTAAAGGCGGATTGGAGGGTTACGCATAGCGATAATCTCGGTATACAAGTTTTTTCGCGCTGATTTTTTTCATTATTGGTAGTGCAATTATACTATAATATTCACATTAAGCGAGATAAACTGCTAAACTGGTATATGACACAGTTGGATTCGAACCCACTTTCTGTGGATTGATTTCCAAGTGTAATGCCCCTGAGTTAACAGGTACCTGGTAACTCATTACTATTATACTGTCGTAGCTTATAAATGCTAAAAATTCTCCCACAAGTATATAAATTTTTAAATGACTTGTCAATACAAGTCTAGAAATAATTATCACAAATTTTCTGTGTAGTTTACGAATAATTAATACTCAGAATTTTTCCTTTTTAACTTGAATAATTTTTCTTAATAAGCATAACAAAGATAAATGAAAAGAGAAATGGACGTTATAAAATCCAGATTTTTAAAAAGCAACTACCATCCAATCCGAAAGAAGAAAACTAAAAGTACCCTATTCTTGCTATCATAATATAAAATAATAAAAAAACAATCCATTGCACTTTCGCAACTCGCTAGCTAAGTGATGGAGATCAACTAATATATACTAATACAATTACAACAGAAAAGAAGTAAAATTTCTCAGTTA
Organism: Malacosoma neustria; assembly: GCA_963693495.1. Lineage (NCBI taxonomy): Eukaryota > Metazoa > Arthropoda > Insecta > Lepidoptera > Lasiocampidae > Malacosoma > Malacosoma neustria. The sequence goes on along the minus strand of OY856381.1, from coordinate 9,205,483 downwards.
CGTACCTGTATGCATAGAACGGGAAGTATAACGAAAACCACCTGCATTCCGATTTCTATTACACAAACAAAAATACCGAATTACATTAATGTTCGCTTTTAACACTTGCCAAATTAAAATTAGTACGCATTCAAGCTAAAAATATACCTTTGTAGAATAATATGTTTGTTTAATAACGTATTATCAAAAATACGTTTCTTTCTTCATAATGTATGAGAAACTCATCAAAACCTGTCATATATTTTAACTTTAAATTTTGATTTGGATGAATTCCGATTGGGTAAAAGAGTCCTACATCGACCGACAGATCTTTCTGCGGTTGTTCAATAAATGGGCCTTGATATGAACCCATTACTTTGGCTGGAATAGTAGTCAATGCCTTTTTATAACTTTGGGGAAAGTACAGTGAATATCCGGAAAGATTCCAAACATATAGTGAAGCAAATCTTTGACTAGAACCCCATAACAATACTAAAATTGGTCTCTCAGAACAAAAATGGAGGCCGATAGGCATGAAGCGAGATTAAATAATACGTTCAGGACTGTTTGGGATAGAAATGCTCTGTGGACGCCCACATCTTGAGGTTCCACAAACGGCTATGTATGAATTAAAGTTTTATACATTATTTAAGTACTAAACTAAATTATAAACTAATCATCTATTGCAGAAAATTATAAGCTAACCATCTAATATTATAAGGTATGCAGATTAACGAAAACGTATATGCGTGAAGTGCTCGATATATTGTTTTTAAAAAAGATATTGTAAACGTGTTAGATTATACTTTTAGTTTCTAGCAGAATAAACAGGCGAGTTGTTATTAGTTCATTATGAGATATTCCTTAGATCCTTGTCACTTTTATAAGATCTTTTAATATTTATGTATATAAGTAATTCCTACATTTATTGGCAAAATGTATCGTTTTTAGATGCATGAAGTGACCTTATAATTATGGCCGTGTTCGATGAGATCGACAAAGAATTCGTACCATCTATATAATTGTGCAAAAAGCCCTGCGTTACAGGTTTTCATCTAGTGCAGGGAAATGTAAAAATAAAAGATATTCCTAATCTAATAAATTAGTCCAAAAAAACTTGGTTTGATCAAGAATCGTAATAATTAAACCAGGTCCAGCCGACCCACTGCGTGACACTTGACATAATTAGGTTAATTACACCGATCAAGAGTTTTATTAATGAATGTCCTAATTAACTCGGCTGATTACAGTTGAAGGTGAAGACCTCGAGTGGCGAATGGGATCGGTATTGAATTATCGGCTTTTAGTCATCGGTACGGTCTGTTCCGACGCGTGGACTGTTAAATATTCCTCTCCAAATACCGTGCATAGACGTCTTTTTTAGTTATAGATACTTTTATTTTATATATCATAACATAACATTCTATATATATCATAACATTCTTCTAGATTGATTTCCAAAAGTGGTACAACTTCTGGTACCAGGTACCTTCTATTAGAAATATTTATTGTTTTTGATTATTTCAGAAATCCACGTAGTTACAAAAGGTACCATTCAAAACTTAAATTTTGACCTTATGTAAAATTTTTGCGTGGATGCCTCTTACTTAATCTTTTCTAGACCACAAAGACGCAAGAAAGACGCTGAAAGGAGCAATTTCCTCCTGATTCCTGAACCTCGATAAAATAAATCCTGATTTTTGACGGTTAGTAAACTAAATCATCATCATCCCAGCGTTATATCCCGGTTGCAACCTAAACTTTCGTTTCGGCGCCTGGGGTCCGCTTTCAGACTTTTTCTACTCCACTTCGCGCAATATTCAGCATCCCTAGTAGTGAGCCCATTGGCAGGCATATCACCCTTTACGACGTCAAGACAGCACTTTATGGGTTTACTCCCCCTGCCAGGGCCCGGCGGAGGCAATATGGCCAGATATTTGTTTCCCACGTAAGTATCCGGTTGCAGTTAAACGCAGCCGTACCAACGAAGCCGACACTCCTGCAATTTATCCGCAATGTCATGGATATGAAAACTGCCGCGAATGCGGGAGTTCCTGACGCAGTCCTTCTGCATTACTCGGTCTTCGTCACATTGAGCTTCAGACCACCGTTCTCACGCGTCGCACCAGCCTATCCTTGTCCGCATCGACCAGTGCAATATCATCAGCATACATGAGCAACTGTGGAGGCTGCTCATATGCATCTCAGATTCTATTTGACAGGACGTCTAATATCACGCTGCACAGAAACGGACTAAAGATGGAACCTTGGTGCACCCCGACGGTGATGGGGAAAGGTTTCGTGTCACCAACAGTCGTCCGAACTATGGATTCGGAGTCGCAGTACATGTCTCAGATAGTATCAATATAAGTCTTTGGACTGCAGTGCCCACCAGATCATCCCCCGAAGAATACAGTCAAAGACCTTCTGCATGTCCAAAAACAGGCAATGCAGAGGCGTATTCTGCAACCGGTATTTCTCGGCGATAGTCCTTAGGGCAAAAACAGAGCCCATGGTCTCATGACCAGGGCGAAACCCATACTGATATTCCGAGACATTGCAGTCCTGCCGAATTCGAGAGTCGATAACCCTCTCGAAGAGCTTCATGGTGTGGAACATGAACTTTATACCATGATAGTTACCGCACTCCTGCACTGATCCCTTGCCTTTGAAGACTGGAATAATGATACTCAACCTCCATTGGTTCGGTATCATACCGGTGAGGAGTGTCCGGTTTAAAAGGTTGGTTAAGATGTCCACACCACGAGAGCCCATCGCCTTGCATGTTTCGATGGGGACTCCATCGGCTCCGACAGCTTTCCGATTTTTCATGCGGTGAAGACAATTCTGGACTTCTGCAGGCGTTACCGGTATTCCTTGATTTGGAGGAAGATTAGGCGGGTGCACTTCTTTATTCTGCTTGTTCTGCAGCTCGTAGAAATACGAACGCCAACTCTCCTTCACCGCGAGGTCCTCGCATAACAGGTTATCCCTGGGGTCTTTTACACAGCGGCACTTGGAGATATCCTGTGCCATTTTAACCCTGGAGAGCGCCAACTTAAATATGAGCTTCTGCCCCTCAGAAGATTCCAACTTATCATACAGTGGTTATAAGTGCTCTCGTCTGGCTCTGGCTACAACTTTCCTAGTGGCGCGCTTGGCAGCTCTGTATGCGTAGCGAACTTCAGGAAATCTGGACGCTCACCACTTCTTAAAGAGTGATTTTTTCGCCCTGGTCTCCCTCTGGACTGAATCGTTCCACCACCAAGTCTCCTTGTCACACTTGCGTCCGCCCTTTTAGACTCGCCAAATACCTCCCTCGCCGACCCAAAGATAACCGCTTGAATCCTGTCCCAGTAAGCTTGAACCGGTTCGCCCTCACCGCCGGTGCACTTTTCGCTGATGGCAGGGCCGAACTCCTGGGATTTGACTTCATCAAGCAGCCACCAACTGTTTCGGCGTTGAAGGCGATCGACACGTTTGCCTTTGGGCTGAAGCCCAGTCGTCTTGTCATGGCACGTAGGCGCTTATCAAGTGGGTAACTACCCCACCGACAAGTACGCTCATAACAATAAGCCGATCGCTATAGCGCTTCACCTCCGAAATGTCGTCCTGGAGCTCTTCCGAGAGCACTATGGCGACCCCATTTTCCCCATCAGGTGCACCTGTGTAAATAAGCTTATAGCCATTCCCAATGAACCGGGATCTGCTGGCCTTCCACCGAGTCTCCTACAGGAACACCACGGCCACTCTTCGCCTGGAGAGTACGCTTTATATTAGATTCACTTGTATGTTTGTAATTATTTGTTTGTAACCGACTCCTTTGGATTTTGACCCACTTTAAACGGAAAGATTTCGTTCAAACTTTGTAGATATATCGAGGACCGTTGACAATGCAATAATATCTATAGTTTGTATCATTATCCTTACCAGGATCTTCAGGATTAATGAATTTTCAGTTCTCGTCCGATGACCGAAATTAAGGTGCGTCGGGCGCGGTCAGTACTTGGATGGGTGACCGCTTAGTAAAATCGCGTGACGGTGGATTTTTGTTCTTTTTTATGTTTAATATTAACTTGACCTGTATGTAATGGAATTTTTTGAAATTCGACTTGATTATTACTTATTTTGAACAATAAAATCAAAATTCTGCCGAAACGCTATCTGAAGCATAATTAATAACATTGCCAGAAGATGGCGTTAAATTAATAACAACATAGCCGGAAGATGGCGTTAAATTAATAAAAATATTTACTGATTGGATATTGACAACAAATAAATTATATAAGACGATTTTATTTTATACTTAATTAAACTAAAAAGTTAAAAATAAATTATAGTTTCACAAATACTAAAACAACACGATTTTATAAAAATTCAAAATAAAAGGTATAAAATAATTTTCAATAAATTTAAATTAAGGATAGTGGGATTAACAAAAAAGTGAAGTTTATGGTAAAAAAGCGTGGGGTGCTTTTTAAGATATTTTAAAAAAAACAATTGACGTATTTTACCTTTTAGTTTGATTTTTTATAAAAGCGTTTTTTTAGTTTGTTCTTTTTTTGGCTGTTTTTGGTTTTTACCTCCCAACCTCTAAAGGGAAACCTAGAGGTATCCTTCCCTCGCCGCATGCAAGCTGGTAGAAGGAGCAACCCATCAGTTGTCTTTTACGACTTCCTTGGGATGATTTGAGGTGGTCCTATTCTTTCATCGGCTGGGACCACACGGCCTAAACGGCGTTGGTAAACTAATGAAAACTAGCAATTTTACCGACTCCTTAGCAAGTGATGACACACCCCTAATATTGCTCGCTGGAACTACACGGCTAATAAATAGATGATGTAAAGTAAGCGATTCACTAATGGGTAAACCCATTCAAAGTAGTTAAACAAATTTAACTTTTAGCTTATTGCCAACAACATATTTAAAATACTATTAAACATATAAATATTTTTTTTAAGTTTTCATTTCTCACGTCAAAATCCAGAAGTGAATTACAATCGATTTATTTTCGTAACAATATAACAAAGAGGCCCACGTTAGCCATTAAAATACTATAATAATATTTGATTTTATGTCGTTCAAAATCGAATTTTATGAAATACATAAATCACTTGGTTCTGTGTCAACACTTTCGATTAAAACACCAAGGTCAGGCTCGAATAAGCTCGTCTGTGATTTTCATTGAGACAAGTATGCTGCTAGAGTAGCCATAACGAATATATAATTTTTTTTTAATTGCTGAGGGACGGCAGACAGGCTGAAAACCAACGATGTTTGCGATGCTAGAGGCACCGCGAACACGTCGCTGTTCCATAGGGGTTCAAGAACCTGGGTCACTTATTCCGGAACACAACACAAGGTTATAATGGCGGCATATTTAATACCAAAAGTGATCGCCATCCAGGCGGGTTGAGGCCTTTCCACGTAGCTAAGGTGAGTTATTTTGTCGCTTTTTACGACAGGCCGATCCTGGCCGAAGAGGTTAGTATTCTTTCTCCACCCTTGCACAGATAATAATGTCTGCGACGTCTAAGTCGATCTTCTACTCATACGAATAATAACTCTATAGGGACAAAAACGTTACCAATAAAAGAAAAGGTTTGATTGCTGCCACGTGAACGTACTCAAAACTAATCTCTAGATTTTGGAGATCGTCTAATGATGCTAAACTTCAATTTATGTGTGACTATTTGCGTTGATGAACTTTCATGTTGCTTACTTTTTCTGTGCCACTAAAAACACATGGGATGTAGCTCAATTAGATTTTTCAGTGGCAACTACCACCTATCTTTGAAAAAAAATCCAACGGTATACTTCTTTACCTATTACTGCACGTTAATATTCGCTCTCGTCACAGAAACCAACCAAAAAAACAAAATGGTACGTACAAGAAAAGGATTTGTCACGGATAGGGCGTCGCTGCATAACGATGCGCAGGAACTTCGCCCAACTCTTGTGACAAGTGGACTAGGACTGCCATGCCGTAGGCGAGCACGGCTAAAGACATTAGCCCCATTCAAAAGAAAAGGGGGCAGGGGCCACCTGTTATGCGAGGACCTCGCGGTGAAGGAGAGATGGCTGGATGGATGTGTGGAATAACGCAGAAGGACCGCGTTAGGAACTCCCGCATTCGCGGCAGTCTTCATATCCGTGACATTGCGGATAAATTGCAGGAGTGTCGGCTTCGTTGTATGGCAATCGGATACTTACGTGGGAAACAAATGTCTGGCTATGCCGCCTCGGCCGGGCCCCGGCAAGAGAGGTAGACTTAAAAAGTGCTGGCTTGACGTCGTAAAGGGTGATATTCCTACCAATGATCTCACTATCAGGGTTGCTGAAGACCGTGCGAAGTGAAGTAGAAAAAGTCGGAAAGCGAACCCCGGGCACCGAAACTGAAGTTTAGCTTACAACTGGGATACAACGCTGGGATGATGATGATGTGATGAATGTTCGCTCTAGTACACAGTACAGATCTCAATGCTAATATTGAAGTATATTCTCGTACTAAGTGCTTCCGAAATAGAAGCTATCTTATTATAACTTTCCACGTCTCGATAAAAAATAGGAATGGAATCATATCTGTTTCAATTAAAAATGGGAACTCAACAGAACTTCTTGTAAACAGTGTGTCTGATAAACCATTTTAAGAAAAATTATAAATATCGTTAGTCACTTACATTTCTTTGTAACTCAGTTGTAACTGAAACTTTGCAATTAAGAAAAAAAAATTTTTGTATATTTACACTACAATTAATGAGTTTCCAAGCACAATTAGTTTAAAAGTACTCAGTTTTGTGTATATTTCCTATCATGTCGAAGGATTTTATATAAGAACTAAATGTAAATTCCCTGCACTAGGTTATAACTTACGGCAAGGTAATTTTACAAACATACACCCAGTTCAGGGACTACTTTGTTGCGAAGGAATCGAACCCACATTTTATATAGAAAGTGAGTAACTTGGGTGTATTAGCAAGTAACCACAAACTATATGACATTTTCTACTCAATCAAAACCAAAGCTGTTAGTTTTTAAAAAAATGCGTGCATAGTGTGAACAGGGTTTTACGTGTAGAAAGATAGAAAATAGTTTGGTTTTTATATCATTTTCATAATGTCCGCTATGATTGAGTTATATTGCAATGAGTTTCATCACATATAATAAAAATATCTAACGAATGCTGTTTTGTGGATTACTGCTAACGTGCCATCTGTTTCATTACGATTTTAAAATGTTTTTTTATTAACTACTTACGTTAAGGCATTCATTACTAATTTTTATGACCATGATTTGTTTTATACATTTCATTGGCGTTATTAGCATTTAGTTTAATGTTGTCTCAATTATTGGTGTCCGACATTATGTCTAGTCTTAATTATCATTGAAGTGGTTTGTTTGAAAGTGGAGTGAGTTTTGAAAGTGAAGCCATAGTGAGATTTGAAGAGTGGAGCCATAGACAAGTTTTTTTTTTATGTCTGGGAGTCCAGTAATGAATAAATACTGACTGTGACTTCAGTTCTGTAATCATTTATAATGTGATAGTCGATATCATTTTTGTTTAGTATTGCTGCATAATAACGAGGGATATCTGAAAAGTGAATACCAGCAAATCTGCTGGCGAGTTGCGAACACGGAATATAACTAGAAGTAGATAAAAATCGGAATTCAAATGTGAAATAGAAACCTGTGACATATAATAAGATATACAATAACATATAAAAAGGACTAATACTTCTTTAAGGAAGATGATGCTGATGATGATGACTTTCAGATAAAAGTGATAATTTGAAAATTTATTTAATTTCATGTATTTTTTTATACAAAGATTTATACATAATATAAAACGAATGTAAACTTTATGTGCAAATTAAAATAATTTCTAAAATTATCATTATAATAATTAACATTGTAACATCACAGAGCTAGAAACTATTTGAAAATTTAGTAGTTTAGGAAATTAGTGTTTACTTCCAAATGTCTGGATTTCCAGTAAATATATTCATGACTTCCTGTATTCAGTTGCGTGTGTTAGTTATGAAACATTAATTAAATAAATTGATCGAGGTAAATATTTTATGTCTATTTTGCCTAGGTATGCCGAAGATAGTGTGAAGTAAAATAGAAAAAATCGGAAAGGGGAGTCAGTCCCAGAGCTATGTTGCCTCTACCGTTCCCCAGCAGGAGGATTAGCCTCAAAAATTGCAGGCTTGACGTCGTGAAGGGTTATATACGTACCAATGGACTCACTTTCAGGGATTCTGAACACCGCGCGAAGTGGAGAAGAAACAATTGGGAAGCGGATCCCGGGCACCAAAACCTGAATTGAACGCTATGATGATGACAATAATGGTCCTGAATAGAATCGGACTAACCTAAATCAAATGTACGTAAGAAGGAAACGATGACAAGTGGATTACTTTCTGCTAGTTATAGTCAGCAAAAGTATTCCATAAGTATTCCGTTTTCCTTACTGGATTTAAACCACAGTAGATTTTATATAAAAAATACTCACTATATATTTTACCAATCTGCATAATAAATAGATAGGTCAAGGAAAGACTCTGATGTAAAAAGGATTTAAATTTGTCATATGCCAATAATGACTTGAAGACTGCAGGCTGTGAAACAAAAGCTTGAGGTTAAACTACACGTTAAACTACTACCTTCAAACCCTGCTGTTCTCCTATTGCTTAGTATTTGGCTGCCCTGTCCGTGTCTTGAGATGAGCATCTTCCTTGGAGTGCGCCAGGGGGTAAGGATTTCGAATCCGATATTGAGTGAGGTACGCGGAATAACACACGTGCTCGAACCCTCGCGGCTCAGGTAGCTGTGTCATCTTTCAACTAGTCATGAGATGCTTAAACCTTTCTAATGTTAAACGTAATATTTCGAATACTACATACTTCATGATTATAAATAGATGAATGCCTACCATCACTTAACCACGTTTTAAGCTGAATAAGTCGTAGTAAACGCAATTTATCCGTAGGAGGATTTGGCGGCACTCGTTTATATAGTTCAATATGTATTAAACTAGTTTTAAAATCATCATTTTTATAAAATATATTTTATAAAATGTTTATTCCTACCTATAATTTCAACAAATAGTAATAATCAACAAATTCTAGGGTATAATATATGTATAATCTAAAACTGCCGTTCAACACGTGTGGAAGCATTTTTTTATTGCATGTATTGCATGAATATACAAGAAATGTTTGATGTGTTATGTTTTGAATATTATGTTAGGAGAACGATACCTTTCGAAAAACCAAAGATACTAGTTTTAAAGAAAGTCTAAGGTCCTTAAAACCCTTTACAGCATAAAGTTACGTGAACGTAGTTATATCTATTATTATGTTTAAATTTTCCACATATGTATACAATAAAATAATCAACACCCAACTAAATTAACAAACAAGAAGTCTCGCCCTTTCTTACTGCAATAAGAAGCTAACAATATTACAAATACTAACTTTACGAGAGTTTGGATCGCGCGCGCTAATACTGTTCTGTGATCGGCGCCCGCGCACGCATCGCCGCCCGCCCTATACATAATCGGACGAATACACGAACGAGCTACTAAAACGAACTTTTTAATTGTGTTTTATGAAAGACTTAAGTGTTTTTGTTAAATATATTAAACATAATATAAATAAATCATAATACTTCATTATTACATTACACTCAAAATACACGTGCTATATTTCGAATATATTTAAAGTAAAAACAGTGCTACTTTTATAAATCGATATATTGTTTTTTCCCGATAAAAACTAATGCAGTATTTTTTAAATACTGGTGATCTTATCCCAACAAATCATCATCATTTTAAACGTTATTCTTATTTATACAGTGTTTTAATTCAATAACGATCTCAAGAACGTAAAGAACAATTCCAAACATCACAATAATAATAGTATAATAAATACATTTAAAACTTTAAGAAGGCTTATAGAAGCAGTTGACAACCTTTATATTATATAAATTCTATTATGGTGGATTCGTAATTCAAACAAAATAAAAAAATAAAGAGTGCGTAAGTAAACATGAGCCGACGAGTGTCGAGTAAACTCCAGGTCGCCTGTCCGTACAAATGTTTGTAATGTCAACAAAGTGAGACACGAAGATTATTTATTTATTAGTGGCAAATTTTTCCAAGAGAGGCTTCTGAAACTCTAAGGTATGTTTTGTCCTTTATTTTTACTAGACTTTTAATTTTTTTTTCTCCGTGCTGGAGCGAAGTAATAATGCTGACCCCTGCGACCGGGAGCGTCACGTGGTGAAGGGGGCCAAAACATTCCCTGCTGGGTGGTAGGGCTCCAAGCCCGACTGGATGGCACCCATACCTGTTCTCTAAATATGCCGCCATAATAACCTTCTGTTGTGTTCCGGTATAAGTGACCCAGGTTCTTGAACCCCTATGACGCGTACGGCAGCGTATTAGCGACATTCCTTAGTAGAAATTATAAGTTTGATATACCCTAGGAATTTTTATTTCAGTTTTTACTACAACATACATTTGGACTGATTTCTTACCAAGTATATCTACCAGTATTACATAATAACATAATTGAAAAGTACTAACGGTGACGGCAAATGGTGTGTGTGATCTGCCATTCTACCTTAGACTAGCACATTTTCCATCAATAAGGAGATCCGAGATCAACAGTAGTGCGTTATTAGCTGTTATTATTGAAGAACTAGTTGTGCCCGAGACTCCGTCCACGTGGAATCGGGACTTTGTGCAGAATTTTTTGGATATATCTTATGGTTTATTTTGGATTACAAATCCTATAAACACTACCTAGTTCTAAGCTGTTTCATTAATTATATTGTACAATAAAGTATGTTCTATCCTATTCTAAACCCTAAAATATAAATGAAATAGGCAAACAGTCCGTATTATCGAATGCAACTGTTACGCCATGCTCCTCCGGAATACGTACGTTCGAACCTACAAAGTTCAGCCTAAGCTAAACCCTATTTCATATGATTGATGACATAAATCTGAGATTTATTAAATTGGAAATTCAACCTAAAAGTCCAGCCTTAGCTGAACCCAATTTCATATGATTTATGATATAAATCTGAGGTCAACTTAAATTGGATATAAAATTTCCTAAACTTATCATTTTTAACAAAAACTATTTTTGTTTTCTAAAATAAAAATAGCCTAAGTTACTTCTTGTTACATCGGCTATCTGCCAGTGAAAGTCCTGTCAAAATCGGTGCAGCCATTTCAGAGATTAGTCGGAACAAACAGACAGACAAAAATTGAAAAAAATGTTGTTTTCGTACATGTATCGTGTATACGTCCGAATGCACTTAGTAAAAAGCGGTTATTTTAATATTACAAACAGACCCTCTAATTTCATTTATTTGTATAGATGTGTGCCCCTATGGAAATGCGTACTTTAAAAAAGCAGTATTTATAGACTATATTAATTAATATATCAACCGTTTTGAAAACTGAGAGACTTTACATAAGGTAACAGCCTCATCATACCAAACAGTTTAATTAAAACAATTTTTCATTCATTTCTCTCATCGTAGAAAAAGTGGACGAAGATCTTGACACATCTCATATTTCAAACAAGCGATAATGACCCATAAGTATTATTTCTGTGGACATCTTCAAATAAATGTCATTATATTGTAAATTTATTGTGACATGACATTATATCATGTGGTCAAAGATGAAGATATAAATGAACTGATATACTCATATTTTTTGGATATTTTTACAACGTTTGACAATCTTTGAAGTCTACGCTGAAGGGCAAATTCTTCGCACAAGCGTTATATCGTGGTTACATCTGATACTCAATATAAACAATAAAATAGAGCCAACAATACAGCAACTATTTTGCCCTGTCGTAGCACTCCCATTTCCTTTGCGACAGCGAACAAAAAATAGAGTGAAGTGACGAATAGACTAAATTTGTTTGTTGAAGGGACCTTATAAGATTTCCCCATAGCTCGCAGCACGGCAAAGCCCCTGGTGTTACAAACGTCAATAGACGGAGAAAAGGGAGTGACTGTTGTCTGAACCTCGCACTATTGAACGAAAACTTCTTATTTCTGACCAGTTCACAGGTTTGCTATCTGAGAAGGAGGTAGGGTACCGCCATTTATTTCCTTTCGCGTCCATAAAACCTGTGACGATAACAGTGAAAGTTTCGGTGTTAACAACAATCAAACGCTTCATGAAATTTCACGAGAGTCACACTTACTAGGCAAAATGTCTATATTAATGGTACAATTATGTATTTTTGAATTTTGTTGACAATTAAGACTCGAATTACAAAAATTATAGATAACACTAATAAACACAAAAATCAATATTCATTTCGTGTCTAACAATATAAAAATATAATTTCTTCTTCTTCGTCTTGACAGTCCTTAAGGTAAAACGAGATATTGTCCTTGGTACCATGACCATAGCAATATGGATATTAACTCACTATACAGTATACTGATAAAGATCTTTATGGTGTAAGACATGGACTGTGTAACCATTCAGTTACTGAAATCCTGCACTAACCTGCTGCATTTGAAGCCTAGATTATTTAGCCTCTTCAATCTCCTTATCATCCAACCATTAATCACAAATTATAATGCAATAATAGAATCCTATAGATAGATTAGTTTACAAGACTGATTTTCTTAGAGATACAGTTTTGACAACCTATTCGAATAAAACCTAAAGAAATTCCAAACTTGTTATGTAATAAAAAATGTTTAAATAACAACAAGTTTTAAAAGTAAATATTTTACATAACTATATTCATGAAATAAGTACTCAAGCTGTAAGCTACTTTATTTGTCATTTTAATAAGTTAAAATATGTGTTACTATTTGTACATCGTTTTACATATGGGAACTATTTGTCTTTCTAACATCCAAAGTCAAGCTCTCAATATCACTAGATAACAAATAACAAAAAGAACGCCGCTTCAATATACTAGCATTTATCTTTTTAAGTTAGTTTCTCACTTGTAACATTCCAAGAATCACGGTAATGAGATTCTACACGCCGCTCCGGCGAAGTCCCGTCGAGCAAATACCTTTGTGTACAAAGCGCAGTCCGGTAGCCGTTCTCTGTTTGCTGTCGACCTGTTAATTAATAACTCGGCGTAGAATGTATACACAGCCTTATTACCGGTAAAATCTCACGAGTCACGAGCCTAAACTGACCTAAACCAGTTCCCAGTTTGGATGCTCGTTTTCTAATCACACGGTAATAGAATTTGAATAACACCTCTAACTTTTCTGCAATATGTATGTTCTTACACAGTCTATTGAGCAAATGATTCTCAAAATACTTTTTTAATATATTTTTTTCCTGACACACGTATGTTTCACAAAATTTGAATATAGAATAGCCAATGTTGGTTGTTTTCCTGTATAATTCTAACTAACATTATAAATGGGAAAGGAGTATGTTTCTTACGCTTTCAGGAAGGATTATATGACGCTAAAATATATTTGTTATGAGAAAATAGTAAAAATATTTAAATAGCCGATAATCCGCTAAATGTTTTTCTTATAACAACAAAGCTTCATATTGCGAAGCAGTTCATTGACATATTGCATGTTATTTGCCGATCCTTGTTCTTTGTGGTAAGTGACAAATCAAAATTCCAGCAATTTGAAAAGTCAGGCTCTCAACAATCTGTTATCGGAAGATTCTTGGGTACTTGGGTCACATTGCCCGATGACAGCTGGATAACTTGGATAAGCTGATCGTGACGGGCAAGGTGGAAAATGAAGCCACCCCGTGACCGATTACCTAGCTGCTGGTGTGACCAAGTACCCGCCCTCACTGGACTCCCAATAGCTAAAAATCAGCTGGCATCGATCTCACGGAAGTGACGTCATCTTACATTAAATCACACACGTATTTATGTGTTTTTTAAGTTCTTATATTCGACTTTACCTTTAAGAAAGACTATTAATACCTTTTTTATTGCTGTAGGACAGCAGACAGGCTGACGGCCAGCTTAGAATTTAGCAGTTACCCTCGCCTATGGGTGTTTGCAACGCTATTGGCATCGTGACACGCTGCTGTCCCATAAGGGTACAGGATCTTGGGTTACTAATACCGGAAGACAAGACAAGGTTATTATGGCGGCATACTTAATACCAAAGGTGGTCGCCATCCAGACAGGCTTGGGGCCCTACCACGTAGCTAGGGTGAGTTGTTTTGTTGCCTTTTACGACAGGCCAACCCCGGCCGTAGAGGTTAGTATTCTTTCTCCGCCCCTGCTCGGATAAAGACCTACCGAAATAGGCCGAAAAATTCTATATCTCAGTAAAATATTATAGCTGAAGTCGCAATGCAGTACAAGCGACATATTAATCCTCCGATCGCCTATTAGTCGCACTAATTTGAATACAAAATTCATGACCACCTTCGGTACAATGTTATTTATCATTACTGTGCCCATTTAGCCTCGCACCCGCACCATATAATTACAGCCGGGAAAAAATGAAACTTAAAGAAACGCGACGGCGACTAATGGCCTGAAACTAAATTTTAATTAATGTCGCGTTTTACGGAATGAAAGTGATTATAGAAATAACACGACAGGTAGGAGGCCCAAGACACCCTCAGCCACCCCCCACTCATGTTCGACAATTTACGACATGGTAATTATGTATAAGTTTCCTTCGTCTGGCATTCCCGTCGGTGTAATTTTGGAAATTAAAAACGGTAAGCTTCAATCGGGCCGTAATATCTAAATGATGGATTAACCTCGCGTTTTGATGTGGATCGATTTATTTGGCCGGCAGCCAGTAATTATTCTTTATCGTCGTACGTGTGGTGAACACAATTAGTTATTGATCAGCCGGCAATTAAGCTCAATCGATTTTGTTTGTTGAAGTCGAAGAAAATTGTTTTATTTCGACGTTAAATCGACGTCGTTTTATGCTTTTAATGGATTCCCGGTCATTTGAATTGACCTATGCGCCCTTTATTGTTTATTAGAAAACAATAATTTACTTTTTTATTGGAGGTATTAAATGTTAAGGTAGTCAATTTAAAGGTTGTATAAACATGACAAATAATTATTGTTATTTTTTCAATAAAGAACACGCGATTGTTTAATCTTGTTATAGTACTAAGGTGGCATAAAGATAAGAAAACAATGTGTGTGTATAGTAATAAACAAGTGGTGAGCATTGCTCTCCGGCGGAGTAATTGGCGTAGGTCAGCCTCCGGCGTCAGCAACACCTCCGAACGTATCAAACCGTTTTAATAATGAGCTAGCTTGAGATCGTGAAACAATAAATTGCAAAGCTTGCAGGCTTCGTGCACGAGACAGCTATCTCGGGCGAGCATTATGCATCTTGGGTTCCTTACACTGCGATAGCAGGCTATCATCTTTGAGATTGATAGCAAAATAGCCCGACGGCTAGGCAGGATTCAGTCCAGACGGCGAAATATTAAAGCATCAACTTAATGCACATTGAATTATGCAAGAACTCATTGAGGAATTGCATTTATCTTCGTTGTAGTTAGTGTAGTGTAGTAGTAATGTTAATGTTTTTTATTATGTAGTTCAGATCAGTCACGGTAACACTTATGTTACACGGTATTAAAAAGAAAGTTAATTTTAAAGCCTCGTGAAAAATTACTGGATGGATTAGTCCTTTGGGAGTGAGGGGGGAGTTTAGTCCTTTGAAAATAGTAATTAACGATACAGCTAGTTCATTGAATACGCAAGTGATCTGATACAGTTGTGCCTGTTGGTACAACTCCTATGATGAATACAATATTTGCATAATTCTAATAATTTGTTTTATCTGTATGTATATTTTTGTTAATTGTAGGTTTGTAAAAGGTCTTGCGATACAGTTTTCACCTAATGCAGGGTATTGTTTATGAAACGACAAAATAATATAACAGTCAGCAGTATCCCTAGTATTCCAAAGGAAAACTTTGCATACAGCCAGAATAAAACGACGTGACAAAAATAGAAGGTACTTTCATCGATCGATAGTATTTAATTTATATTAGATATGAAGACATAGAACGTTCTAGTTTAATATTCTACTAGAACATAAATAACGTCATTTAATTTTATTGACAAACACTATAACTACCTTTATCTCGACGTATGTCGGTTTTTCATGAATACCCCGTCCCGTAGCCCACGGGAAGAGAGATATTCATGTCCCCCCTAACTATTTAGCACGGTGAGTGAGTGTAGTGTTCTTCTCCCTCTCCTTCTGCTTCCAGCCTGATGTGCGTTTGGCGTATGTGCATCTTGGTTGGGTGTTTGTGGTGGTCTGCTGTTGTGTGATTGTGTGATTCGCGGTCTACCCCTCCCTCTGCTCCTTTTTACATGTTGTGTGTGTGATGTTATGTGGTTCTCTTGTGTTTCTTGTAAAATTTGTGTGCTCGGTACGTGCGGAATGGTTTTTGGTGTTTGTGGTTCCTGTGTGTCATTTGTGGTGCACACAAAAACTGTATCCCCTAGGACTTTGTGGAGTATGGTTGATGTGTGTATGGCTGCTTGCTTTTGTAATATGGTAATATCTATTGCTGCTTCTAGGCTGTCTATGTATTTTGTTGCGTTTCTAGCTACTACGCCTGTAGCTCCTATAACTATGGGGACGACAGTGGTTTGTGTGTTCCACAGCCGACTGATTTCCGTTTTGAGTAGGTGGTATTTGCTATGCTTTTCTATTTCTTTAGCCCCTATGTTGTAGTCAGAGGGCACTGTTATATCTATTAAATATGTTTTATTGTTATTCTTATTTACGTAAATTAAATCTGGTCTGTTGTGCGTAACTGTCACGTCTGTTTGAACAGGCACTTCCCACATGATTTTGGCGGATTCGCTTTCCTTAACTTGGGGTTGTACCATCGGCTCTTTCCACCAGAGGGGGGAAACTTCTATTTTATGTTTTCTAGCAAGGCACCAGTAGACGTACTGGACAAGATTATTGTGTCTTTTGACATAATAATTCCCCGCCAGTTTTTCGCACCCGGAGATGATGTGCTGTGCAGTTTCGTCTTTGGCGTTGCAGACGCGGCATTTCCCGTCTACCGGTGCCTTCAGAATGTCTCGCTTGTGTTGATGTGTCATAACTGCCTGATCTTGTATAGCGAATATGGATGAAACTAGGCCAGGGGATATGTGTTGTTTGTTGATCCATTTGAATGAGAGTTCAGAGTCTATATTTCTTTGGTCTATGACTTTATTCGGGAATTGTCCGTGAAGTTGCTTGTTTCGCCATGACGAGTTCTGTGTTTTGGTTATTGTGTTTTTAATTTCAGTGTCTGTGTGTGTAGTGTCTGCTGGTAAGTTTAATTCTCTTTCTATTTCTTGTGCTTCTTTGACGATGGAATATTTGTCTCGTCCTGTGTCGTGTTTTACTATTGCTTTTATTAAGTCGTCGGGTTCTGTTTTTAGGTATTGTTTGTATTTGATAATTTGGGTTTTGTAAGTATATTCTATGTTTAAAAGGCCCCTTCCGCCCTGTGTTACCGGCAAGTAGAGTCTTTCTGTTTCAGCTTTTTGTTGGTGGGCTTTTTTTATTGCGAGTAATTTTCTAGTTTTAGTGTCTATTTTCTTTAGGTCGCTGTTTTTATAGTTGATGATGCCAAAAGAATAAAGAAGTACTGGAACTGCGTATGTGTTTATGCCTTTGACGATGTTACGTGCGCTGAGGTGTGTGTGTAAAAGTTTTTTTATTCGTTTGAAGTATTCTTTTGTGATCTGTTCCCTAATTGTTTTGTGTTCTATTTTTCCTGTTTCGTGGATTCCTAAATATTTGTAACTGTGGCCTGCATCTAGCTGTTGGAATGTTTCGCCATTTAATAATACATGATGGCCCGTTGAGGTTACGCTGTTCCTGTGTCCTGCTTTGATGTGTAATACGTTGCATTTGTCTAGACCGAATTTCATACCTATGTCGTTTGTAAATATTTCTACACTTTCTAGTAAAATTTTTAGGTTGGCGGAGTTATTAGCGTAAACTTTGAGATCGTCCATGTATAATAAGTGGTTTATCCAGAAACTGTGTTTAAGCTTGTATCCTTTAAGTTCATATTTATTTAATACAGAAGAGATGGGGTTGATGGCTAGACAGAATAACAGTGGCGAGAGAGAGTCGCCCTGGAAAATGCCACGCCTGATATAGATCGGCTCGGTAGTAATCGTTTCCTTGTTACCTCGGGCCGTCATTATTACTTTCCAGTTTGGGATAGTTAGCTCTAAGAATTTTTTTACTATTGCAGGGCATTTATATATGTCAAGTGTTTTCAGTAGCCAGTCGTGAGAAATTGTATCAAAAGCTTTCTGATAATCTATCCAGGCCATGCTCAGATTCTTCTGGTTATGATGTGCATCTTCTAGTATTGCTCTGTTTAACATTAAGTGATCCTTGCATCCTCGAGCCCTGCGGCGACATCCTCTCTGCTCTACTGCTATTATATTGTTCATATCGCAGTGTTCATAAAGAATATTAGACAATACGGAGGTTAAGAGTTTATATATACTAGGTAAACAAGCGATTGGTCTCCAGTTTTTAGTGTTTTCGGTGTTTTTGTTTTTTGGTATTAATATAACCTGTCCTGTGGTGAACCATTCATCTACTGTTTCTTGTCCTGACGCTATTTTAGTGAATAGTGTGGCTAAGTATTTATGTGTACTAGTGAGGTATTTCAAGTAGTAGTTTTGGATTTTGTCAATACCTGGCGTTTTCCAGTTCTTTAATTTTTTGATGGCCGTTTTTACTTGTTCTATATTAATGTCATCTATTTGTAGAGTGTCTACAAACATATTATTATAAATATTATTATACATATTATTATTATATTCACAATTCAAACAGGGAATTGTTACAATGCATAGTTTATTTACTTAAAACTCGCTTTTAAAAGTTAGTTATTTTATAAGTAACAATACATTTAAAATATATAAAATTCCCCTTTTCATTTTACATTTAAAAATACATCAACAAATGCGTTAAAATATTTGAAATCTGTCTATAGTAATAGATCTTTAATAATATATTAAATGTCATATATATTAATAATATGAAATTAATTTATACTATGTAAATATCATAATTAATTTCTGATAAAAGTAGATTATTGACCAAGTTAATCATTAATTTATAGGTATACTACAAGTTGGTTTCTTATTGTTCAAGTTATAACTACTAACGGTGACATTTTAAAACGTCTACGATACAAACTCATTAACCTAAGCCATTAAGGCTTTCCGTAACACCACAGTAAAGTACCCCAGTATTATGAATTATTACCCAGTATATAATCATATACATGAATTTCATAAAAATGTTATCCAATATTTGAACGCGGTTTAAAATCTCTGTGTTTTTTGTCATATGGCAATCTTGAGTACACCGCAATTATGGTAGAATGTATATTTTGTATTCTTTGAACATATTTTTACCAATACGTGCCAAGTATTGTTGTGTTACTGTTGTATTACGGTCAGTCTACTCAACGATGACGTATTTATTAAGCCGGCATTTCCTAGCTTCTGTTTCTTCTTCTGGTTACGCAAATTCCCCAATAGAGGCTTACCACTGAGCCTTAAGTTTATTATTAAGTTAAGTTTATTTATTTATTTATTATTAATACCAAGATACAAATAAAGAGCTTATTCTAGCGGCGGCACTTCATTTAAATTTTTAAAATAAAAGTACACTTATTGTGGCATAACTATAATAGTTAGACATATCCTGTCCGAACATTTTTTGTAAATGATAATGTGTTCTACAAAGTCGTAGTACATTATTTTATTCTATCATCAATAGTTATCGCAGCGCACGCGATGTAAAGAATATTTTAGGTAATTTTTTTACACCTTGGGTTACATTATTGGAGTTTTAGTAAGGATTCCTAATTTTTGTGGAAATAAAATATAGCCTATGTCACCCAGGGATAATGTGGCTTCCCAAGAGTGAAAGAAATTTTCAAATCGGTTCAATAGTTTCGGAGCCTATTGAATGCAAACAAACAAACAATCAAATCTTTCCTCTTTATAATAGTAGTATAGATTAAGTTTTTGCATTTTATCTCTGCCTGACATTTTTCTTAAGTAGTTTCTGCGCTTATCTACTGGATGTATTACAATACCTTTAACAAGATAATCTCCACTTAAAAATTCCTTTCTTTCATTAGTTATTTGAATACTATAAATAATTAATGTACACATAATTATTAACTATGATCTTATATTCTAATTTTAATGTTTGGAACTTATTTCTAAATAAAAATGATAATAATTATTATTATTCTAAATTCGATAAGATGAAATATTGTTACTTGACTGTGGTAAAGTCTTATCGTCGCTATCGTACCAATCTACCCGAACTTCCCTTTAATTAAGAAAGTATGATTAACAAAGTATAATCATGAAAACAAAAGACTTATCACTGGCAACGTTTAGGGGGAACATTGATCATAGACAAACAAAAGGCAGAGGGTATTAATGAATTATTCTTTGAGTTATCTGTAGACGTGTGAGACAATACAAGCCTTGTATGGCTAACAAATAGCGGGAATCTCGGGGAAAACGTATGATGAATATATGGTGATTTGTTTATTATTAACTTGGTAAAGTTGTATTTGGTATATATTGAATATTAATTTATACAATATGGTAAACAATATTTTCTATTTGTGAATTCATTTAACCTTACGATATATCGTGATTGACAACTTTATCTAGACCTCTAATCTTCGATCTAAAAAAGTCGATAGGTATTAAGTGTTTAGGGTGTTTTTTGATCTATATTATATAGTATCATAGCTTTTAAAAGTTTGGGCGTATGTCTTATGTATATATGTCTTATATACTTTTGTATATAAATTGACAACCCTGAAACTGGAATCAAACTCGTGCTTAGCGTAGAAGTGCAGACATGCGAGTACATTAATTTCTAAACTAATACTCGTATAATCTAAACATGTTTAGATTTGTAATCTAAAATTGTTTTAAGAATGCTTAAAACACTTTTTCTCCCTGCAGGGGTGGAGTAAGAATACTAACCCCTGTGGTCAGGGTCGACCTGTCGTAAAAAGCGACAAAACAGCCCACCCTAGCTACGTGGTAGGGCCTCAAGCCCGTCTGGATGGCAACCACCTTTGGTCTTAAGTATGCCGCCATAATAACCTTGTGTTGTATTCTGGTATTAGTGACCCAGATTCTTGAACCCCTATGGGACAGCAACGGGTCCGCCGTATCTGCCGTACCTCAGCAATAAAAATAAAAACAATTCTCGATAATTCTTAACTCAACCTAATTTCTCGCACCAAACTCATTTTTGTAATCCACTGATCCCAATCATTGTAATCGTACTAATTATATCCGGAAACATTACAAAGATTAATATTAAAAAGACCTTTAATTTTGGTACAAAAGCGAAATAGGCTTTCCATTGTAATTATTATTGTAAACGTTTTTGACGGCCACTCATAACCGTAAGTGCGTTGCGTTACTTCAACTCATTTGGGGGTAGAAACGAAATTACGAAAAGTGTGACCGAATCTGATTACGTTAGGAATAGTTCGCATTAGCCAGTGTCGAAGTGCTTTACCAATGGGTTGGGTATTGAGACATTTATTTGACTAGGAGTGGCAAAACCGATGGTGGTAGAGTGATTCGAACATTGTTCCGAGTTAGATAGACCTTGAGCTACATATGAAACAATCGTTTATGTATTCTTATTTTTACTAATGTTGAGCAATAGCTTTATCCTAGTGGGAACGGTGCGTATACTGTATACCCACCGTGCTAATCCAATGAAGACTGACAGCTCAAGATATATCGGTGAACTCGGTACGCAGGTTTGTGGTAAGTTTTTTTTATTGCTTTAGGATAGCAGACAGGCTGACAGCCCACTTAGAATTTAGCAGTTACCGTCGCCTATGGATGTTTGCAACGCCAGTGGCATTGCGAACATGCTGCTGTCCCATAAGGGTGCTGTCCCATAAGGGTACAGTAACTTGGGTCACTAAAGCCGGATCACAACAGAAAGTTATTATGGGCTTGGGGCTCTTTCACGTAGCTAGGGTGGGTTGTTTTGTCGCCTTTTACGACAGGCCGACCCCAGCCACAGAGGTTAGTATTCTTTCTTCGCCTCTGCACGGATAAAAATGCACGTGTTAATTATGTAGCCTAAGCGGTGCGAGGCATAGTGGGATTTCAAACCCTGATTGTTAGGTCTGTTTCAACTACATTTTTGTGGCTGTGTGTGTAGGCAGACAGGTTGACAGCCGACGTCATACTAAGCAGTTACTTTCGCTTATAGATGTTTGCGGTATCAAGAGCTTCGCTAACATGCTGCCACCACGTACGGGAATTGGAACCTAGGTCAATTTTTTTTTGACTCGGGGAAAAACCTCTTTTAACGGGTTTCCCCGGCCCGGGGGGACCGAGGGATATGTGGGACTCCAGGAAAGATGTTCAGCCATCCGACTACCCACTAAAAAACCCTGCTGTTCTCCTATCGCCTACGCCCGGGCCTACGGATATGTGGCCTGCCGATCTCGTGGCCCGGGCTGGCGCCGGCCCGCCCTTTGTCTCAAGGCGAGCCTCTTCTAAAGTGTTGGCGCCAGGGGGTCAGGGTTTCGTCCCCCTGGCGCTCTCCTGTATGAGTAAGAGTTGAGGGGGCCGCGGAACAGCACGCAGCCCTCTCCCTCGCAGCAATAGTGCGGGTGGCGGATCCTACCCCGAGCGGCCGCCCGCAGCCGTTTTCTATGGCGGCCGGAGGTCATTGCTTGCCCTCCGGCGCCAACGACATGGCCTGCGTTGGCGTGAGGGAAGTGTGGTGGTGGACTCCCGTTCCCGCTCCGCCGCCTCCTTTGCGGACATGACTGCCTCGCAAAAGGAGGCGACGGCTGTCCATCCAGGATCGCCCCCGGCAATGGACAGAACCAGGGCCCGGAGCGACAGTTCCGCGCCGATTTGGGCGACAGGTTAATTATACTGGAACACAACATAAGGTTATTATGGCGCCATATTTGACATGTATGGAACCCTACAAGCTAGCTAGGGTTGTTTAGTTGTGTTTTACGAGAGGCCGACACTGGCTGTAGGCGTCAGTATTCGTAGACAGCCCTTACACGGAGAAAAATACACTATCTACTACATTATCTTTATATCAATCAAATAACTAGAATACTTGTATGTAATATGAAACAGAATTCTTCGATCAACCTCGGTAGAAACACTCTTACGTAAAGGAAAGGGGCTTCCTTATTTTTCTTAATCCGTTTGATGTTTTAATCGTTTCATTAGGCGTAAATTAAACAAAATCTGACGTAAGTATGTAAATTATTGGTAATTCTAATCGTAGATGTTGCTTTTCATCGCAACTTCAAATGAAATCTACTTTTGATGAAGTCTTCCAAACATTTCGTTCTTTAATTAATTACTATACAAAAGACTTGTTGGATAATCTTTATTTTTAGGCTCTATTTATAATAGCAACATTGGCATACATTTACAACAAGATTCTATTTCTTTTTACGTTTTAGAATATTATGTGTTGAGGCACGAGATTAATTGCTGTTTTATTTTAAAACGGGTTTTATAAAACTAAATAAATTTATGAATTTCTTTTTGCAAGAAAAAGACTTCCTTTGAGATATATGGTAACCATTTAGGAAAAGTCTACGAAGGCTCATGACGCAATTTTTACTGTAAAAATGAATATCCAGAAAAAACGCCGAACTTTTTTTTACTGCTGTACGACAGAAGACAGGTCCGCTTAGAATTTAGCAGTTACCGTCGCCTATGGGTGTTTGCAACACCAGTGGCATCGCGAACACGCTGTTGCCCCATAAGGGTACAGGAACTTGGGTCACTAATGCCGGAAAACAAGGTGGTTGCCATCCAGACGGGCTTGGGGCTCTATCACGTAGCCTGGGTTGTTTTGTCGCATTTTGCGACAGGTTGACCCCGGCCGTAGAGGTTAGTATTCTTTCTCCGCCCCTGCACGGACAAAACTTTTATATTGTTTCAGGTTTATACTATTTCAAAGATTTCTGGCATCGTGTTTAAGTTTAAACGTAAAGGATAGTTGTAGTTCACTGTTCCATTGTTAGACGTAGAGCCTTTTCTTGTGTCTGAACCAAATTCACGAGCATTCACATCCATCCCTGCGGAATAAGGGTCCCACGCCATCTTACTTCTACGCTTACTAAACTGGGTCATTCGAGACATCTTGTACATCAACTCCAATCACTTCTGCTTCTGATATAAATAAGTAGGACTCGAGGAACAATGTCTTAGTAAATTTGATTGTCTATCATGCAACTACATAATTCATGTGGATTACATTCAGAAAAACTTCGAGGAAGATTCTCTACATAACTCCCTGTTTGTTTTTACTTTATTAATTATATTTATTGGTCTGAGGCAAAACGCATAACCCATGATATAACGTGATGGCAGAGTACTGTGGACTCCCTCTGTCCCATCTAGGTGTCATAGGACATTAAGAATTGCATTTCCTCGGCCTACTGACAAATAATATATCAATTTCGTGTTGTATAATTATGATTATATATATAGGTACTTCATATTAAAATAATAAAATGTTTGTACAAAATACATCCATGGAGTTTCTTGTCTGTTCTTCTCCATAAGATTCACTTTTGGAACAGACACCTAGCTTTTGACTTTTTAAAAGTGCTTGTTACTCAGGCCTATTTGAAATAAAAAAATTTTGACTTTTGACTTTTAGAAGAAGTTTTATTCATTAATTGAAAAAATCATACCCAGACCATGACAAATTTTGGGCCACACATTAAATGGATTTCGGAAAGAGCAACAACTGCAACATCGGCATTGGCGAGGATCATGCCAAGAATCGGAGGGGCTGGAGAGATTAAAAGAAGAACTTTATCGCTAGTCGCAAATAACATAATGCTCTACGCAGTGCAAATCTGGAGTAGGGGACTGCAATACGCAAAGTACACTAACATATTACTGGCAACACAAAGACGTCTATCTATAAGAATATGCAGGGGTTATAGAACGATTTCAACAGAAAGAAGCATGATCATCGCCAGAACGATTCCAATAACTATTTTGGCCGAAGAAAGAATAAAAACACAAGGAAAGACAGCGAAGGAAAAAAAGAGTTTAAGGAAAGTAAGTGTAGAAAATTGGCAAAAAGAGTGGGAGAAGATTGATCGAGAGGAGAACTGGACAAAGCGACTAATACCAGATGTGAGAAAATGGTATTGGAGAAAATTTGGGGAAATGAATTATTATACGACCCAGGTATTCAGCGGACACGGGAACTTCCAAGACTTCCTACATAAAATAAAAAAAGTTGACACCGACGCATGCTTATACTGTGGTGAAAAAGATACTATATCACACACTATATTTGAGTGTAAAAGGTGGGAAGTAATCAGGACCTACACGGAGGCTAGTCTCGAAATCGAAGCATCTCTTTGCCCTGAAAATATGCTGGAGATCATGCTCCATAACGAAAGAAACTGGAACGGCATAGAGTGCATGCTAACCAGAATAATGAAGGTCAAGGACCAAGATCCTCTCTCCCCGCCTGTCGCGATGTAATGCCGAGAGGTGTGCCGCAGCAGGACGTGGAATAAAAAAAAAAAAAAAAAAAGACCATGACAAACCATTTGCATCATACTAATATATCTTTCGGGGAATCGAACCCATAAACATACCAGTACCAGTCTACCAGTGTAGACATGATTCAGCCGTTTCGTCAAATTAGTGGACTAGAGGACCACATCTTTTCTTTTATTTAGGGTGAAATTGATTGATGCCCACACCACCGCTTGGGACCATGCAGAGGGGGAAGGTGAGACTCCCGTGCACCCTGGTGTACCCCCACACTTGACAATGGGGTAGTTATATTAAAGATAAGTCTTTAATATAACTACTAAAACCATCCCGATGTTCATTCGTAAGCCTGAGGGGCCAGATTTGCAGGACATGACGCAAATTTTATCGTAGCTTTGCTTCAAAAGCATCTTGCTTTTGAGGGCGCTTCAACTCGAACGGGAACATATTAGACCTCAACTAGACAGTTGAGGTCTAATATGTTCCCGTTCGAGTTGAAGCGCACTCAAAAGCAAGATGCTTTTTAAACAAAGCTACGATAATATAGACATATCTCAGCATATGTCATTACGTGTAGAACGCAATTGTTTAAAGGATTTTATATTCCGGCCATACAAGTAATTAGTACACAGTTATAATAAAAATAGTAACAATATAGACATCATAATTATAGTTAATGATCGTTTAATTATCTATTTACTAAAACCTGCACTTTGATTTAACAGTTGACCCACACTCGGTACAAGCTTTTATAATTAATCATAATTTAAGTTACTTTATTAAATCGGTCACACTCAAACGCGGCGACCGTAGTGAGGATATTTAATCTAATAATGGTAGGCCGTGATTGCTTTTCTTGCGCTTTCTTTTATATTTATAATTCATATTTAATGATCGACGTTAATGGCACTGGCTTGGTGGGTTTAGACCGACTGACAAATATAACTTGATCTACACTAATAAATGTTTAATCCCTGTTGCGGCTCTAAATTCGAACCTTGACTCGTTATTATGTTCACATACGCTTTTCGGTGAAAAATAAAAATATTCCTTTTAGATTTATTTATGTAGCTTACATTGATTTAAGAAGTGGAGTAACGCGGTAGGACCGAGTTAGGAACTCCCGCATTCGGGGCAGTCTTCATGTCCGTGACATTGCGGATAAATTGCAGGAGTGTCGGCTTCGTTGGTACGTATAGGTTTTACGGCAACCGGATACTTACATGGGAAAAAAATGTCTGGTCATGCTGCCTCCGCCGGGCCTAAAGAGCTGGCTTGGCGTCGTAAAGGTTGATATGCGTGCCAATGGGCTCACTACCAGGGATGCTGAAAACCGTGCGAAGTAGATTAGAAAAAGTCGGAAAGCAGACCCCGGCCACCTAAACGGAAGTTTAAGTTGCAACCGGGATACAACCCTGGGATGATGATGACTTTGATTTAAGAAGATGATTAAATAATCACACGGTGGCCTTTGATGTTGGATAATTAATTTTTTGCTGCGGAACAGCAGATAGGCGAGCAGCACACTTAGTAGTAAGCAGTTACCGTCACCTGTGAATGTCTGTGGCACTAGGGCCACTGTGAATACGCTAATGTCCTATAGGGGTACAGGAATCTGAAAGAGTACAGTTGTCATCATTTACGTAGGCTGTTCCATAAGTCTTGCAAAAATCTGTCTATTTATTAAACTTTTTCAAAATAAGAACCATCACTGTTAATACATGCGTGCGTTATGCATGCGTTCAAACCGTGTATTAAACATAATCTTCCACTGATCCTTTGTGACACTGGCACAGGCCTCATCCCATGCACTTTTAATTCGTCATCAGTTGCAAATCGTCGTCCTTTCAACTGGCTCTTGATCAGCGAGAAGATACTAAAGTCACATGGCGCAAGGTCAGGGCTATAAGGAGGGTGGTCCAGCACAGTAAGCGCAGATTGCTTCAAAAACTCCTGAGTAATGGTCGCTCGATGAGCAGGAGCGTAATCATGGTGCAAGTGCCAACTGCCCAGACGCGAGTTTGGTCGCAGTTTCTTCAGCTCGCGGATAACTTGCGGCAAACAAACATCAGTCTACCAGGTAGCATTGACAGTCTTCTGCTTGTCTAATACAACTCTAGCGACAATGCCTCTCAAACTTGTTACATTCTTTTTATTGCAACACTTATGGAACAGCCTACGTACTTCACCAAAAGAAAGAGCCTACACCTTAAGCCAAAACAACATATATAACTTCTACATTATCCTTTATTTATTCTACTTGCCTAACAATTGGTTAGTCAGAAAACAGAGGTAGACCAATGAATAATGGTTTCTGTATACACGTTAATTTCAGATTTAGGCGTGTTCGTGATGGTGTTACGAAACTGTTTTGTTGTATGGAGAACGTAATAAAGTGCACCATTGTGCAAATGAGCACTGACAAAGTCTTATATGAAATATTATGTCTACTTAACACACAAATAAATTCAATTTTATTTGCAAATAAAAATAAACAAAGCAATAATTTATACGAAATTATATATTTCGTTGATTCATTTACATTTGAAACTGTAAAGCTTTTTGTTTTTTAATCATCAAAATTATTTCTGAGAGAGCGTATACAAAAAGCGCGGTCATTAGCACACCCACGATATCATATTATGCTGATAGTATCGTGTCTTATAACCTAATTTATTCCACTTAATTTTAATTCAATCTGAGTGTATTCATAAACAACCTTAATTCTGTCATCGGTCACAAAGGTGAAATAAAAACAGCTGTAAAAATTTTAGTTGACAGCGGAAAAATAATTCGAGTATCGCAATTAAAAACATAAAACACTCTTAAAATAAACCAGGAGAGGAATATCATAGAGCACGGAGTAATAATATTAAAACATATACAGTGAGGAAGATGAGCCAATATTCTATTATTACTGGCTTTTCAACGCAAACGGCGCAAGCATTCCTAACTATTTCTATAACCCTAAGATGAATCATTAAATAATAAAATGCAAAGCATACTTAATGCCCGACAACACATGGGAATCTATTCACGACTGCGTATTAACCAATACATGCGCGTGCGCAGCTCGCGCTAATCAGCTTCAGATTCGGACCTCGTGTTACTTCTCAATCGAACGCGTCGCACACTACACTGCACCGCGCACCTATACATCAATGGACGGTCTAATTGCGAACGCGTAAACACGCAAGCCTGTGTTGGTGCAGCGAATGTAACAATGTGCGTGATTCCAGCGTAGCTTATTAGAAGCACTTTAAACAAAAATACAATCCAATTAGAACACTGTTTGAATTTGAAATTGGAACGGTTACAATCTGACAGATGGCACACTATAAATAAGGGAGCTCTTGTTAGCGTGTGCTTTGGTTTTGATATACTTTTCACCGTTCAGTTTATGTAGCTGCAAATGCACGGGGATATTTTAATGTCTAAAACATATTAGCTACAAATATAATTTCGTTTGATACATCAACCTCTACTTTGTTAATGTTGGCTACTTCGAAGGGATTTGCATGAGTAAATTAGGTTCACGTGCGTTTTAATGCATCCCGCAAGTGTTAGTGCTCTAGTTCGATAATCTTCGACCGCCGAATGGATCAGGCGGAGATGATTCATAATTTTCTGTTCTATTGTTGGTCTGCATATTGCATGCTGGAATTACGCAACAGCTATCTCTTTGTTTTAATAATAATATTTATGATTTCCTGTATTAGATTCCTCCAATCACTTAGATTAGTCCAAATGCCTTTCTGTTTATGTTTATTTCCTTTATATAAATCTATTTGCTCGATTCCTCTTTAATGTAGTAACTATTAAAATTTTACGTTCTTAATATACCAATTTATAGTGATTTGCTTTGTTTGAACTGATGTGATGTGATATATGTGTATTTATTTAGCAGACTTATGCAATGCACAGACGCGATACACTTAAGTCACTATTTCAGCCGAACGCATTAAATTTGATCGATCATGGTAATATTTTTCCTGTTTACCAAATATTTAAGTAACGGCCATAAGTCAGCCAGTAAAATAATTCAAATGTGAAATTTCATGAACGCTCATAATGAACTTGGCAGACGACCAAAAAACGTCTTATTTTCGATGTGGAATCTGGACCAATTTTTATTGCAACGCTTTGGAAATAGCGATATAAACGACCCCCACAATGACTTATCAAAATTAATGAAATGAAGAACAGTATGCGATCACCTAAATGGCCCATAGCACGAAATAATCAAAGCGCCGCACGCGGCTGCACTTCAATTTAGACACTCGCCGGGTTAATGTAAAGCAAATCTACATTATACAGTAGTAAATCAACCTCTCCAATCCGGGCATTAACGCAACAGACTACGTTGTTTATTTCTTCATCATTCTCAGCTTTATTTATTGCAAATACCGAAAATTTTATTGTCCAATCATAAACGGAAATTTTATTTGTCCATCTAGTGCTCTAGAATGATCGGATGGCGTTTAGATCGAAATATTTTTAATAGCCACGCACACTTTAGCACGGGCCAAGGAAATCATTGGGAACATTACAATAAATGTCCAAATATTCACACCTATACTTCCGAACACTCATAAGATTTATTTCTGTGACTTGAATCAGTTTTATTACATCTACGTTCATCTGTATATATTTATAACCGACATAGATACACTTTTACGATTTGAAGCGCTCTGTTTATTTTCGTTTTTAATTACTTCACGCGTGGGCCGCAGACAAAATGACAAAATAAAATACTGAACGTAATATTGTTTGGAGGATTCTTAATGTTGGAATGACTGTGATTGTGTGATTATGATTTAGTGTTGTCGCTGCCCACGGAACGGTAGTAAAATTGACAAATTACAAAGCCAGCCCGGTCGCGGGTGA
The DNA here is from genome assembly GCA_963693495.1 of Malacosoma neustria. Taxonomy (NCBI): domain Eukaryota; kingdom Metazoa; phylum Arthropoda; class Insecta; order Lepidoptera; family Lasiocampidae; genus Malacosoma; species Malacosoma neustria. The sequence continues at coordinate 9,175,010 of OY856381.1, read as the reverse complement.
ATAATACGCGTCGTTGCGTGGAAATTTATTGTGATTCAATTTAAATTCTAAGCAAACCAAATAGTAAATAATGTAATTATAATGTACATTTATTGTTGACAGTATATTATTCAAATATTAATAGTAAACCTGATTCGAGTCTTTTCGACAACCATACCACAAACCCTAACGGAAACCAGGGCATCCTACTCGCAATAGCATATGGTGTTTAGACATGAAGAAGGTTTAGGACTGATCCGCCAATTTAAAATAATAAATATACTAGGAAAATTCATACAGAGCCATCTAGCCTCAAAGTAAGTCGCATAGCACTTGTGTTATTGGTACTAATCCATACTAATATTAAAAATGTGATAGTGACGGTCTGTCTGTCACGCCTAAGCTGCTTGACCGATTTTGATGCATTTTGGTATAGAGATGATTGGGCCTTGGAGAAGAACATAGGTTTACCAGATCAGCTAGTATACTATATATCTAAATACATAATTTTCTTTTCAAGCGTTAAAAAGTGCGTCGGCCGTTACGTCATGGGAATCGTAAATCGCTCAACGAGCTTCGAAAAAAGTTGAAAGAAGATTTTATTCTTATGAATGATTCCGTCAAAGAACTAATATCACCTACATTTTAGATCCTGTAGGATGAAGTAGTGGTTGGTCATAAAAATTTTAACCAATCGGATGAGCGAATCCAGACAAAACTCTTGAAAAATATGTATAAATTGCTAAGCAGCAAATTAGGGTTCCTCGGGAAATTAAAGTTATATGGCAAGCCTTAGGAGAAACCTACATTCAGCAATGCTCTTCAATATGCCGATAGTGGCGAAAAAAAAATATAATTAAACTAGTTGACCCGGCAAACGTTCTACTATATGAATTTAAAAAAAAAGGTAGCCTATGTCCTTCTCCAAGGTCCAATCTATGACTATAACAAAATTTATTAAAATTGGTATAGCGATTTAAGCGTGAAAGCGTAACAAACATCCATATATACAAACTTTCGCGTTTATAATATTAGTAAGGATTTCACAAATGAGAGTAAAATATAAAATTGAATTGAATTAACCCAAGAAGTGAAAATGTGACAATGACATATATGACATGTCAAATAGAGATTAAAATAATGGTGCGGAAAACACACCAGTCATAAACATAAAAATTGTACCAGCATAAAAAGATTTGTACGTGCCAAAAGATGGGACTAACAAAAAATTATTATTAATTCTTATTAGTTTTCTAAGCAACACGTTCTTCGAAAACAAATCATTCAGAGTGATAAATGTTACAAAAATGTTATAAAACGACTGAGTGCCATCACTGTGACGCCGGCGACGAGAACACGGCACTCCACACACTCGAAGTTTGTCCCGCATGGGCATCGGAACGCCGGTACCTCGTCGCCACCATCGGTCTTGACCTCTCACTCCCGGCCGTTATCCTAGCGATGATCGGAGGCCTCCTTCTGCAAAGCAGTCATGTCCACGAAAGAGGCGGCGGAGAGGGAGAGGGAGTGCGCTAAGCCTCCCTCCCGCTAACGCAGGGCCTTTCGTCGCCGTAGGTTGGCGACGCCATAGTGAACGGTCGCGGGCGCGGCCCCCTGGGAAAGGGCCGCAGCCCGCAAACACATGGCCGAGAGAGTGGCGTGTACACCATGTGCCCAGCTCACACCTTCGTGAGGAAGAAGATGCAGGGCTCGTCATCCCATAACGAACATGATCTTAGCGTTGATTTTGATTATAAACCAAACTTCACTTCAACGTCCGGGGTCGGCTTTCCAACCTTTTCTTTTATTTTTGGAGTTAAAAAGCACGAAACTCGCTTCTGTTGGTCAGTTAAGAAAACTGGCTGCTTATATAAACAAAACACGATGACGTCTCCATCGGATTTTGACTAGAAACGTAGAATCGTGCTGGTTTGACATCGCAAAAGGTGATTGTATGTGACAATTACATCACTGGGACATACGACATGAATTAAGTACCTTACAGATAGATGAACTACGTAGTATAAAGGCTATCACAGTCGGAACGCATGTTACCACGGATTCGATTCCCATGTCGAGTCTGGCTATTTATACGTAACATGTATAAGTTTACAAAAGAGAAATGTATGTAGTAAAAGTAGTATCAGTTGCCTAGTACCCGTAATACAAGCGCTCTGCTATTTACCTTGGGACTAGATGGCGCTGTGTGAATTGTCACAGTATATTTATTATTATCCAGTATTATGCAGTGGATGTGTGGAGTGACGCCGATGGACCGCGTTAGGAACTCCCGCATTCGTGGCAGTCTTCATATCTGTGACATTGCAGATAAATTGCAGGAGTGTCGGCTCCGTTGGTACGACCACGTTTTACGGCAACCGGATGCTTACGTGGGAAACAAATTCCATGCCGCCTCCACCGGGCCCCGGCAGGAGGGGTAGACCCAATAAGTGCTGGCTTGACGTCGTAAAGGGTGATATGCGTGCCAAAGGGCTCACTACCAGAGATACTGAAGACCGTGAGAAGTGGAGTAGAAAGAGTCGGAAGGCGGACTCCGGGCACCGAAACGGAAGTTTAGGTTGCAACCGGGATACTACGCTTGGATGATGATGATAACAATTTTAACAAATTTATTCAAGGTAGCACAAAGGCTCTTGATTTTATCAAAAAACTATGCTCAGGGAGACCACTCGCTGAGTATTTGCTATTATTATTGGAATATTTGCCTGTCAGCTGAACTCCAACAACAAAATAAATATGTTTGTTTTTTAATACTAATGTATGAAAGGCTATCAATAAATATACACAACAAAAAAGTCTAAGCAACATGCATGATATTACAAATTTACCATTTATACTAATTAATTTCTAAGTCTTTACTCACTCAAAGTGCGTAGTCGAAATGAATGGTGTAGAGAACGCAGAACATGGACCCAGGAACAATGGGATAAAATTATGTTTTCCGATGAGTCGCGATTCGGGTTTAGGCCTGATACAAGAAGGATGCGAGTGTACCGTTGGCCCGGAAATATACATGTTGCTTAGACTTTTTTGATGTGTGTATATTAATATAGAATAAATTTTAAATCAGCTATTCATTAATAGCTGAATTCTACATTTAGAATATTATATATTTATTGAAACTGTGACCACGATATACCTATATTTTTTTAATATAGTTAGAACCTTTCGAGGGTTAATTTTAAGCTAAGTTTTTTTGTTTATATTTAGTTTGTTTTATTTGTAGCTCTAAATAAATGTATTTTTTTTTTGTTTCTTCTAATATATCTTTCTCCCAAAACTCAATACTATATACAATGTATCACTTATATTCCTACAGGGGATGGCGATATTGCCATTTATCAGTTTTAAAGATATATTAAAATATGGTCTGAAAGAAGATGTAGTGACAAAAATTGAGAAAGGTATGCTGAGATGGTTTGGCCATGTTGAGAGAATGAATGAAGAACGATTGACAAAAAAAGTGTATAAGGAGAGTGTGAATGGAAGTGTTGGAAGGGGTAGACCTAGGCGGACGTTTCGAGACCAGATCAGGGACGTCTTGAAAAAAGGCCAGGTTGACCTGGTTGGTTTAGGGTACTCTTGAGAGTACCCTAAACCAAAGGGCATGTATGAAGGGAATAATGAAAGTGGACGAAGATGAAAGAGGTGTGATTATATGTATGTATGTAGATATAAACATATAATTATCATGATTTTTTCCAAATCAATTCCAGCTATTTTCTTATAAGAAATAAGAAAATCAGGTGTCACAGATCATGTTAACAACTGGTATTAATTTTGCCCTTTGACTCTCTTCAGTGGACCAAAGTTCAAAAATTTTAAATCTTTGGATATACCCCGAATTATCACGAATACCAAATTATATTCAGTTCTATAAAAACGCTTCATTGTATAAAGAGATACACTCCTATCTTCATAATAATAGTTGAAATTATTATACATGAATGCGCCCTCAGAGCAGACATTAATGAAGCATTTCATTCGACTCATCTCAATCAAATCCCGCGACTGAGTCAGAATCGATGCGTTAGCGCATAACGACTGTCGGATGCGCCGAAGTGTTCCAGAGAGATTGTAAATATTTCTCTGTTTCACGACTAAAATAGATTAGTACGCGTGTTTCTAAATCCCCTTTGAAGATTACACACGCACGCATTAGCTCTGGCAAATTACTTTCTAACAAAGATTGTATTAATTACCTGCTCCCGATAGTTCAATGTAAATAGTATTTAAATTTAGAATTCGGCGAGTTGAGATGCGCGTGCGCAGATACTCGGCGCCTTGTACACTGTATATCTGTCATTTACCTCGATAGTATAAATTATTTTAAGTTTATTTAATGACTTGTTTATTATGTAACTATATTAAAATTAATAACTCGAAATATTTTATTTTAGTATGAGTAAAAATAAATTATAGTTATTGATGTAAAAAAATAACTACATGGATGAAAATATCTCACTGTATAGAAAAGGATTTGGTTAAAAATTTCAGTATACTTACAATACATACCTGTATGTGGGCCAACTCAGATACAAAAAATCATCTGACCGATAAATGGAATAAAGCGTAACCTGCATATATGTATGTAGAAGAAATTAAGAGAATTCTAGAGAAATGAAACATTGAATATTGACGTTGAAAAACTAAAATTATTATAAAATTTAGTTAAATTTTACAGTTGTATTTATGAACAAATAAAATTAATATGAATTTTATTTGATCCCAATATAGAGCATCAAATTTTGTCAGTAAGTTTTCATAATATCATAATCAGGATTGTAATTCTCTATATCTGAATGATAGCAGTTGATAACAGAATCCATTGAGAATTTCAACAAATAAACTGTTATTAGGCTGTCTGTTCAATTTAATTATAAACTGAATGTTAATTGCTCTATAATTGAAATTTCTTTTCAATTACGATAATCGTGTCCACAGTTACTAATTACAATGAAATCCTCACGCGATTGAATAGCGTTTTGTCTATTTAGAGAATACCAAACAGTACGTGTAGTCCGTAGAGTCTGTACATGATCAAGTTGAAAAAAATATACCTTTTTATTTATAACTAGAACGAAACGAAGTATTTGTATAAAAATACAATATTTTATCCTTCGCAGAGATTATATTCTTATATTCACAAAAAAATCATACAAACTAGAACTGAAGATCGCTCAAATATCAATGTCGTCAAAATAACGGTACGCTAAACGATACTTCTTTTCACTACTCATGGGGATGCTACTAAGCAATACGATTACACTTGGATGCAGTTTGTCTCAAATTTATGGGTAAATTCAATAAATACCCTCAATACCCAATAAATACCTTCAATCTCGAGCGCTATACCGCGTACTCGACAATTACTTCAGAGTGCGGTGCTTGATGCCAGTGATCTAATTATTCCACCTGAAATGAAGGTTTTTCTTACTAATCTCTTTTTAACATAGACTTTCCACAAATACCACTACAACTAGCTAAGATGAAAATATTTCTCACTCGCAGTATTACCCTCAAAAAAGAGGCAGCTAAATATTATAAATGTATTTTATACAATAACGCTATAGTTAACGATTTGTTTTTACTTATAACAAGTTAATTCATATTTCTATCATTTTCATATTGTTATATTAATAGACCAAACGTTTTCTTACATGAAAATCAGTTGACACCTTGATAATGATATTCTAACTAAATTGACGACGGTTTGATGAGGTCGTGTTGTCGACAATTTTTTGACGGCGTATTGAGCGTATAAACAGCCGATATATTTTGTCTGTTATTTGTTTTATTAATCGTTACAGACACCAAGCGAATGTTTTTCCGTGTAACAGATACAAATGGGCTCGAGGGCTAATTATGTAACGTTGATCCACTTTCGTACGTTTGTAATCGATAGTGATTTTTTCATGCCATTTAGAGATAGGTAAGTGTGTTTATTTATAAATAGTGCTCTTAATACTTCATCAAGTTTAAGGCTTTAAATGTTTTGTGATGAGTTCGTTTATATTTTATCATCATAATTCTTTGTTTTACTTGTTGGAGGTATCTGTGCAATATTAATTGTCGATATTGTTGATCATAACAAAAGTTTTCACACATTCAAAACAATGATGAAATATTATTCTTTTTATGTTCTATATTTATGAGTAGTGGTAAATAACTCATTGTTAAGACTTAATCAGCAATAGTTTTTAAGAATGTTAGATTATATACATATTATAATTTGTAAATATACATATTGTAGGCTAATAAAGCCTGTAAAATCTAGCCTTCAACAAAAAGTTTGTGATTCGAATCCTGTTTTAGCATCTACTTTTGAGATCCACCGATACGTAACGGCCAACACACTTCGGTACTCTTGTGGACATCATGGATTCGATTTCCGTCTGGGTGTTTATGTATAATATTAGTTATTTAGTACTTACAACACAAGTAACTGCTACTTACTTTGTCTACTTACGTGAATAGTACTAGTATGTTGTGGATCTAATCTGGACTTTTATTGGAGAACTGACTTCTGCCACAAAATGGATACTTCAGTCTTAAGCTATAAAGTAGTTGAATAATTGATCAGTAATTAAATTCATGACGAAGACCAGATTTAAACCTGAAATAATGATAGGTTGTTTAATATATTCACATAAAACAAAGGAACACTTCATAAACAAAAAATAATTTGTATCCATAATATTCACGGAACCAGAAAATTCGTTATAAATTAGACAGCGTCGAACACATTTCGGAAATCGAGAAATGGAAATTACATGTTATTAAGCAACATCAACACTCAACGGTTGTTATAACACAAAAGATAAACATTCTGAATTAAAGAGTGCTTCATTACACTTACGTTTTGCTTAATACACGCGTTATTTGGTCATTGGCAGTGTTATCACAATTCGTGATCTCTCGATGGCCATGCTTGATAATTTTGTTCAAGAGTATTTTTTATAAGGACGAAATATTTCGGAATGGCTTAGAAACATCAATAATTATCAACTCTGTATACAAAAATAGTTTTAATACTTTTGAGATTTATAGATAAACTTGGAATATGGAATTAAAACAAGGAAGAATTATGTTAAACAACTAAAAATATTGTAGCTCAACGTCTTACGTTCATCGGGATGCCTACAGAGGTCGGGTTCTATTCCCGTGACCAGTCTGGGTATTTATTTATGTATACTATGTATTTATTATAAAAATTTAAAGTTTATAAGTAGTTTATCAATTATATAGTAGAATAACACAAGCGCTCTCTTGCTAGAGTAGTCTCAATAGAGCGCTATTTGTAGTGCTCTGTTGGGACTAAATGGCGTTGTGTGATTTTTCCCAGTATATTTATTTATTTATTGCCATTAAAAATCAATAAAATAACGAGTAACAGAAGCTAACTAATTAGTGATTGTCACGATCTATATAAACAATAATTAAATTGAGCATTCATAATACCAATTAAATTTAAATCAATTCAATGAATCAATCGATAAAATTTATAGACAAAAATGTTTTCTTATTAGTTATTACTCGATGAAAAAGGCAATTAGGGCAACATTACAATCATATCTAGGGAAAATTTTTAATTATTTAAATTCGTATTGACAAAAATCAGAAATAATTTTATTATTTTTCATTTTACAAAGAAACGGAACAGTGCAAAACGTAGATCCAAATCAGAATGCACTGATAACCCAAAATTACGCTTCAAAGCCCTGAATTAACATCACAAAAAGCAATAAAACACCGTGAAATGGTACGAGAGCATTAATTCGATTATCAGATCGAGGTGTGAAGCGAGTTTCGATGTTTATCTAGGTATAAAGAGGCGTCCGTATAAGAAATTATTTTACAACACTGAAATAATAAAAATACTCATTAGCAGTCATTAAGGTTCCGCCTCCGCGATCTAAGAGTTGATAAGCGGAGGTGAGAAGTTTATTTTTCTATAATAACAAGGCAGTTGGTCGGTGTCTATTTATCACTTTATTTTCGTAAATGAGGCTTATAGGCGCATGTTAGGAAAGAATAAGCAACTGTTGAAAAAATTATATAAGTATATTTAGGGCCGTTTGTTCTAAGCCGGGAAGAAGTGGGCTTTATCGTTTCTAGATTCTAAATAGATAAGAATAAGAATGCTTTTTCTAATTATATAATAAAACAGCAATAAGAGGGTACTTTACGATTTTGGTTTTGGGATTGAGATTAAGAGTCTAATTTTCCAGGTTAAATTGAACCATATCAATTTTCTATGGTTCTTTGCAAAAGAAAAAAGAAGAGTACCTACTAATTAGTATAATTAAAATGCCCAAAATGGTACAACCTCTTAATACATATATTTTTAAAAGAGTCAATAATTACGTTACTCACGTGAGTGACATACTGTACTTACGTGGGGATTAAATATCTAGCTATGTCACCTCCGTTGAGCCTTGGCAGGGGGAAGAAAACCAAAAAGTTCTGGCTTAACTTCGTAGAGGGTGTGCATGCGAATGGACTTACTACAAGGGATGCTGAATACTGTAAAGAAAGAAAAGTCAGAAAGCGGATTTTGGGCACCGATGCAGAAGTTTGGGATGTAACGTAGATTTAACATTGAGATGATGATGAATTTTAATAATCATGGAAAAGCATTTGTAGTTGCCAAATGTTCCTGCTTTAACCTCTATAATTAGTTAACAAAGGTTTGTTGGTTTCCTGACAGGACTTCCAAATAATACAAATTATATTTTCAATGAAGAACAATCAAAACCACAACGTAACAGTAGTCGTTTTTAGTTATATTGAACATTTGATACATATGAAATTAAATTTCACATCTTTATTTTTTTAACATTTAACAACGATATCTTCATCGGCATTAGTAGGACGAGTTTTGAAATATTTAATTTAAATTATTGATTTAGATTTTGTACATTGGTATGCTGTAAAAAATTAACTTATACACTATTAGTTTGAATGATCTGTGCGTATTACGCTGCAATATTATTATCAATAAATGAACATATTGAGGAATACTCAGAACAGAGAATATTAATAATTAAATCCATTATTTTGTTAAATCCCAAGCACAAACTGTGTGTTAAGGAGATGAACATGCGGTGGTTGAGTGGAAAGACGGAGCTAAAAAACTCCGCTCCTGCCTTTATGTCAATGACATTAAAGACAAACTGGAGGAAAGTTACCAATAATAATATACCTAGAAAAATACATAGGCAACCTCTTGCCTGTGTCGGAAGCCTCAAAAAGGCTGAGTGAATTAATACGTGTCAACAGACTCACTAACAAGAAGACAAGAAGAGGCGAAAATAATTGAAAATATACTAAAGCAGAAGGTTAGGTCCCCAGTATTTAGTAAAAATTATTAGAGAACCTTAAGTCTATATTGACGATATATTAACGAAAATATTGTTAGATACATCATTACACCGGGCGTATTCAAAAAAGACCAAGCACTCAAAACCGGATAGATCTCAACACATTAATTAGTCAATTATGTGAACGCAAACACGTAAAGCAGAGTGAGATTTACGACTGCTTTTCTAATCTCCCGAAAGCATGACGTCATATACCTGACGTTTGAAAGAGCGCGAAATGTTTATTGCAATTATTTAGTTTCATTCGCAATTTGCATATGGATTCACTGATTTATTAATTCATTAATCAATTTATATTTAAACAAGTTTATGTAATTTCGATTTATTTTTAAATTTTCTTTACAGCTCGGCTAAATGTGGATTGGAGGAATTCCACGAGGGCGTAATAATTTGAATCTTGAAAATAATGTAACAGAATATTAACACAGCGCCACAAAAACCGGGCAGGTTTTTATCCTTGCAGGGGCGGAGAAAGAATATTAACCTCTGCGGCCGGGGTCGGCCTGTCGTAAAAGGCAACCAAACAACCCACCCTAGCTTCGTGGTAGGGCCCCAAACACGTCTGGATGGCGACCACCTTTGGTTTTAAGTATGCCGCCATAATAACCTTGTGTTCTGTTCCGGCATTAGTGACCCAAGTTCCTGTACCCTTATGGGACTGCAGCGTATATGCGATGTCACTGGCGTTGCAAACACCCATAAGCGACGGTAACTGCTAAATTCTAGGTGGGCCGTCAGCCTGCCTTTTGTCCTACAGCAATAAAAATTCTTCGTGGCGCACCTGCTAATGCACTTTGGTACGCTTGCAGAGTTCATGGGTTCGATTCTCGTCTAGTGTCTAGGTGTTAATGTATAGTAAGTTCATCGTGATATATATTTATATAGTACTTTTTGTATAGTGGAAAATACTACGTACCACACATTGAGTATTGTTGTCATGTTACATATTTTCTACCTTACTGTAATTGAAAATGGGTAACTATTTATTATTTTAAAACTCTGCTCTTATAAAATCTAACTGAAACTTTATATTTACTAATAGGTTATTTTGTTTCCTATGTTAGTCTTTTTCCGAAAAAATATTAATTACAGTGTAATTAGTTTTTACTAGAGAAAAAATATCTAGCGATGTAGATGGTGGAAAGATTTTTTTAAACATTATGCATACAAATAATACCATTATTCCAAATTTAAATTATTTGTTGTAAGCACACAAATAATATATGATATTATATACAATTAATTATTAGGTATTGTTTGACGCTATAGCTACGGCTGGCCTAATGGCTATAGAAGTGGTTTGGTACGGTCGTGAGTTCGATCCCCACGACCCCCCCCCCCCCCCATGGAGATCCAAGTCGTCTGGCCTGGGTGGAAAATGGAAAAATATATATGATTTTTAAGATTTGAGGGTCAGACGAATCAGTCCTGTAAAAAACCAAAGACACGACGATCACTTCATATATTTTCTTTTTTGGCTAATAAACTATCCACAAGTGTTTTTCGGAATATGTGTAAGCTTGTAAGAAGATTAATATTTTTATAACTGTATTTAAATAATAATAGATATAACTTGAATAAATATGGAAGAATCGAAACCACATGATAAATTAACAGCAGTTAACACACAAAGAGCGAAAAAATAAACGAAATGAACCGTTTATTAAAACTTATAAGTACTGAAGACTCGTCCAACCTCTTGGAAGGCTTAATTGAGGATTTACATTGAGTACAAAACGGCTAATTGTAGCTTCGAGTGCTTATTGTAAGAGTTCGTTACTACGCGGTCATAGATCTTATGGAAGCGATAACGTCGTTTCCACCGTCAGTCTAGTAACTAAATATGACACACTATTTCTAATTACCTCCTTATTGTTTATCTATTATATGTCAAATTTACCCCACATGTGTATATACTAAAATTACGGATGCGATTCTATAAGAACTAGTAGTTGTACAATTATTTAAGCATCTAGTAATTAGTAGATAGCCACAAATTAATTAAAAAATAAAAACTATTTAACAAAACAATTAAACCGCCGATATAACTGAAAAGCAAAAAATAATAAACATTATTTTTATTAACCTTAATAACTAAGGTCTTAAACTAATGTAAGTATACTTAAGTAATTTTGAGTCGGTGCCAAACAAACAAATTAATTAATTACGTAAAGCGTGATCCGCGGCGGCGGCGCAGCGTGACACGCCCCTTCGCCGGAAAATGCCGAGCGTTTACGAAGTTAATGTCAGCGAGACAACAACCCGAACGGGCACACACGTGAGAGCACTGGCGCCGACTCAAAAGTGCTTAGGTATACTTACGTTAGTTTAAGAACTTAGTTATTAAGGTTAATAAAAACAAGGTTTATTATTTTTTGTTTTTCAGTTTCTTTATAGAATGAAAGTTGGCAACCAATAACAGGAACAATCTATGATAGTGTGATGACCACGTGAACTCAAGGGAAATAACAAAGCCTGTAGTGTATGAATCAGAGTGCCGAACCATAAAGGGTAATACTATATCCTGTGGAGAGCCGAATTCTAATTTGGGTGTATTGAGTAACGGAAAATAAATAAAATCAGGAGTTAGAGGAAGTTTCAAAGTAGAACCAGTGACAAAGAAGCTAAAACTTAACAGTCCATATGACTAGTGTGCTATAGATGTATAGAATGAAGGAATGAACCATGTTGCAAAGGGAGAGGCAGAGAAACAATGTAAAAGCTGATAAAGATACGAAAGACTTGAATTTTGAGATGCTATCTAACAAAATACATTAGGGGAAACTGTTTATTAAAAAAAGTAATAAAATTAAAATAAAAATTTAAACGAGAAAAACATCATTATATCCAACCTGCTCTATTTGCATACCACTGTTTAGTAGGGCATATTTTCGTATAGATATAAATTTTATTACTCTATCATGACTATTGCTTGACGAAGCTCGTAAAAATATTTTTGGGATACTTAAATATATACGTTGAAATGTGTCAGTGCACCTATATCTGGCATGAATCATATGGCAGATTATGAAATTTAGAGCATTCCTACTGTTTTATGTTGAGACATCAATCGATCATTACATTAAATTTTGTTATTACATTCTGATAGGCGGTCCCAATTCGGAATGAGTTTCCGACTGAGGTTTTCCCACCGCGGTACAATATGGGGATTTTATAAAAAGGCGTTACTAAATTTCTCAGAGGCCGGCAGCGCGTTGGTAATGCCTTTGATGTTGCAAATGTCCATAAGCGGCGGTGACCTCCTGCGTGGGTGGGCACCTAGCGCTTGCCTGTCTGCTGAACTCAAGCTATGAAAAAAAGCAAGTCATGCATTAGAAAATTTTGAGCAGGAAATTGGTGATTTTTAGTAGTTGTATAAGTTTACTTGGTTCAAAAATGAGCATTAAGTCGTTAGTATTAATATTTTATCATTGCTAAGGAGAATAAGGCGTGAATATAATATCTGTGACAGAGACGTATATGTCAACGTATTCCTCTAAGGCGGCTTTTGTAATCTCTTTTTTATTTTGAATTTGTAGCTTTAGTACATTTAACATTGATTTTGGCTATGTCCATTGTCCACGTTGTTATAGAAAGTGACAGGTTTATTATATTAATAATATTAGAGTCATATAATCAGTATAATGTCAAGAGGTGATACTTTTGCGCCCTTTTTGTAACGCACAATAAAATATTACAAATTTAATAGATGTGGATTATTAAGTTTTTTACCAGAATGATTTACGTATAGAACAAAATGAAGTAAACCTATTTAATCTCGTTGGCCACGATCACGTGGTTTGTATGTATTGTAACAAAATTTTATTATTAAAAAATAAGAGCCTATCTAGTACATCTTTAAGTTCATGTTTATCATTCTATGTGATTCCTGCGAGTTTTGTACCCTCAGGTAAATTGTGTTCGAGACCGCAACAAGGTGCCTATTATTATACCGGTGGAGTTTTTGATTAGTATTAACATTCATACTTTAATTGAACAACAGGTTCTTTACAATGAACAAATGGCGTAAATACACAATGAATCAGTTAAGACATTATTAACAATTGAAATAAATAATTGTAAGATTATTATTAAAATTATACATAGTGGTATTCATGTTTAAATCATCGTTTAATTTGGGCACAAATACTATTTTATAATAGCAATACCATTCTATGGTCACTTTAACATGCAATCTGCATAGAATTATATACATTTATGGTTGCAGTCGATGTATAGTTGTTAACTATACTGCAATTTCAATTTCTCCGTCCAGGGACGGAGTACGAATACTAACCTCTGCGGCCTGTCGTAAAAGGTGACACACAGCCCTACGGCATGGCGACCACCTTTGGTGTCATAATAACCTTGGTTGTATTCCGGCATTAGTGACCCACAATGACTCACAATGCTCCTAGTGTCGCAAACATCCATAGGTGACGGTTACTATTACTGTTAGTGGGCCGCCAGCCTGTCTGCTGTTCTTTAGCTATTAAAAAAGCGGATGCCATTGATTTGAAGCTTTAAATGAAGAAGAAGATCATCCAGCACCTTATAGCTACGAAATCAAAATAAGCTTCTATTTACAAATATTGAAACAAGCAAACCTTTGAAGCCTGTTTCGTAATATTACGTAATTTATATACCTATATTTTCAATAGCTTGTTTAGCTTTTGAGTAACTATAATTATTATTGGAATACAGTCACATTATTGGTATTCTCAAAATATTTTATTAAACTTAAGTTCATTGAAATCTATGGGTATTCCCAGAATACCCAGATTGAAATAAACACTCATCAATTTTCTGTATTCATCTTGCCCCAGAAACTCGAAATTGTAGTAGAGTAATCTCTCTTTCATCAAAAGTGCATTTGCAAGGCACATAACAATATATGTTTCAAAATATCTAAATAACCTGTTCATTATATTCATATGACCTCCAGATGTGGCAAGAGCGTCCACAGTACATCTCCGTCCCGAACGGTCCTGAGGTCTATCTAATGGCCTTCACTTCGTCTGTAATTTACCGCCAGCAATATTTTAATAACTTGCAAAATTTATAATAATTATTAAGAATTTATTTATATAGTTATTATAATTAACGCTTGAATGACGAGCTAGCTACAAAATTCGTATAAAAATCACAATTTTAAGACTATTCATGTACAGATAGGAAATATAAATCAACTAACGATGTATAGCGTTAGTAAAATCATTATTTTTACAATGGATTAAATAAATAGCACCCCTAAAAACTTTAATTTTAATGATATCCATCAACTTGAAATAATCAAACACTCGTATCACTCCACTTAATCAGTGAGTTAAATGTTTTATCATAATAAAAGATTTTCAACAGCCATAAAATAAAAAACTAAGACATGATTTTGAAACGTAATAGCTTTTATAATTATCTTTAATTTAATTTGAGTACAACATTACATGACACGTGTCTATGAAAAACTATAGGCGAAGCTTAAATCTAATAAAAAATTGTAAGGTTCTGTATAATACTATACATTTTTTTCGACACTGTCGAATAAGTATACTATAACTGTATGTTACTCTGAAACGAGTGTTTTGATAGACAAAAACAACTGGTAATTATTTGATAGGTCTTTTATCGGTTTTGGTGAACATAAGTGTAATTTTTGAATGATTGTATGAAATGATGAGGGCAAGAGAAAGAAAGAGAAGCAAGAGCAGGTATAACATGTAAAATTGATTACAAATTTTCGGACTTGTGATAATTTTTTTTCGACTTTTGTGGCCTCTAACTAAACCTAATTTTATATAATAAAAAGTAAAAGCGCTTGCTAATGTTCTGAATCGCCGCTGCGCATACGCCACTGCTGAAGGTTGAGACGCGGGTAGGTAGACATTTTTTTAAAATTGTTACGACGACGCAATCAAAATGTGAGCTATGTTTCTTTCAATTCACATAACAAATCCAACTCAACATTTAATATTATTTCACCAGTAAACAGGATACTTCTATCTCTTTCTATATCTCTCGTTATAATATCCCAGATTATTTGTTTAACTATTGACTGTGGATTTGTCATGTATATCAATGATAAGTACAAAGCTTTATTATCCGTGCAGAGGCGGAGAAAGAATATTAACCTCTGGGGCCGGGGTCAGCCTGTCGTAAAAGGCGATTAAAAAAAACCCACCTTAGCTACGTGGTAGGGCCCCAAGCGCCCGTCTAGATGGCGACCACTTTTGGTCTTAATTATGCCGCCATAATAACCTTGTGTTCCGGCATTAATGACCCGAGTTCCTGTACCCTTATGCGACAGCGGCGTGTTCGCGATGCCACTGGCATTGTATACACCTATAGGCGACGGTAACTGCTAAATTCTAAGCAGGCCGTCAACCTGTCTGCTGTACTATAGCAATAAAAAACATTCATTTCACTCTTGATGTACATAGAGTCCACAAAAAAATTATTACATTTTTAATTGAGTAAGCTTAGTCTCCGCGTGCATGAAAGTTTAGAACTTTCATGCACGCGGCGATAAAACAAAGCAACTCTAAAAATTGTATCTGATTACAAATAGCTCCAATTAGGTGCAATAAAATGCAAAGTAAGGTTATAAAAACAAACATATTATAAATGAATTATCTACCTACTCGTAAAAAACATTAAAATTCTATTGTAATTCATCAAGAACTACATTCCCCCTTTCTTTAATACTAAACAAACATCGCTTTACTATTGTGTAATAGTTCATAAAACTAAAATCACCTTAATGTATATTAAAATAAGGTTTAAACTTAAACTTGCGCGTGCGCATATTAAACCAACTAACATTGCCGTAAATAATTGGCGTTAAATGTCTGTTAAGTTACATCGAAACATAAATAGATAGCAGCAATGTTTTGTTACGGTGTACAATTAGCACTTATTGTATGTTTATAATTTCACAGTTCAGGTTTCATCAAGTAAGGTCTACTATATGTACAATTATCTTGATTATGGGAGTCTTGTAATTGTAATATAATTTGTAATCATTACGTAAACGGTTCATCTTTATTGTACGACATTAAATGTGGTGATTTAATTTGAATCGTCAATAATTACTTTTCCAGTTAGTTGGTTAAGGAAATTGAGGCTAGACCGAGGCTTCATATCCCGATTTTAATTAATATAAATAAACGTCTCTAATACACATAATGTATCCAAGGTGTCCACGACCGTAATCAGGATAATTATCCTGTAGAGGATATATAGCTTTATTAATGGCCTGAGGATGCTGTTGCGGCTACCGTCGAGGTATAGTGCGTCCGGCATGTTTGCTGAAGCTCGGATAGATGGTTTCGCTGCAATTATCCGCAATAGATGCGCTTCTCTACTGGCACGGGTTCGAGATAGCACCAACACAATCCTCAGAGTATTCTCTGATAGATGGGACTCTCCTCTGCTAAAAATTTGACATCCTAACTAAACTTACTGAAACTGAACCCTTTTAAATTTAAATTCAAATTAGATTTATATTCAATGACTTTAGAGTTTATTAATTTATTTGGTTTATTTTGTAGTTTATTAATTTTAGTTTTGTTTTATTTTTATTTTTAATCACATTCCTAATTTGGTAACTTTTATTGATTTTGACTGAATTTTTAATATGATTGTATAACGTATGGGACTTGATTCTGAAATAAATTATTATTATTATTATTAATATAATTAATTTGTCATAATAATTATTAAAGGAGGTGTAAAAGTAGCGCCAGTGATTGAAAAACTGAAAAGTAATAGACTAGCGTGGTATGACCAACTATATGTAATTCGAAGGGAAGAACATGATGTATCAAGGAAAATTCTAGCAATGAGTGTGAATGGATAAAGATGGAAGATCAAAGAAAATATGTATGGATTTAAAAGATGAAGGGTGTTGTGTATGTGGACATGGCTGTTAACAGAGGAGAGTGGAAGAAGAGAACATATTGTGCAAATCCTATATAATAGGGGCAGGACGAAAAAGATATGCTTTTGGAGTCTTATTTCAAATATAATTTTTCTCCGTGCAGGGGTTAGAATGCGAAGCCTGCGGCTCGGGTCAGCCTGTCGTAAAAGGCGACAAAACAACCCTAACAAGCCCGTCTGGATGAGTACCACCCCTGATCTCTGTGCTCAACTTCCTCAACCCTGTGCTGTGTTTTACTATTCGGACAGTAGGAAATCTTATGTTAGAGAAATAAAATATAAGATCCTAAGCAACTCTCATGAAAAGATTAGACGAAAAAATACATAAGACCCCGCAAAAATCGTAGCAAAAAGGGGACCATAACAAATTTAACACACAAAAGCTACAAATCAAAACAATAATTAATTTTTTTTTTTTTCAATTGAATTGAATAACACATAACGAGTTATTGCGTCGTATATTTCATTAACTTCGAAGTATTATTAATGAAGCACAAAAACAAGCATCAAAAGCTATTTTCAATTCATATTCTTGCTGTAACTAGTAAGAAACACGTGTGGTCCCACGTTGGGCTAGACAAAGGTAATTAAAGTCCTTTTATCCTATCGAGGTCAGCACACGTGTGATTTTATGAATAAAATACGTTATGGTTAGAATTAAAATTTATTATATTTGTTCGATGCCAATCACGCCTCCAAAGGATGCCGTAAAACTTGATGGGACATAGGCAAAAGAGAACAGCAAACTGTATAAGAGAAAATACTTAGTAGACATTACGGAGTTATTACAGACATATATACTAATATGTCCGTCAATTGTATGTTTGTAAAAAAGGACTCCGTAACATGTTTTTGCGTAGTGAACTGTATTAAAAAAAATTGAAAATGATAGAATAAAGTGATTGGTGAGGGATATGTGGCACGTATTTCACCTATTTTCTCTATTTTCTTTGTTTTGTTAACTCAAAAAATAAATATCACAAAAGTTTAATAAATATCCAAAAATTCAGTAGCATAATTATATCGTCCATCAGGGTTCGAAGTTTCAGATGCAGTCGGAATACCGCATCATAAATAATAAAATAGTATGCTTTCACAAAGCAACCGATTCATGTTACACGATATATAAAAATGTTACATTCAAGTATTATACGCGAAACAAACGGTGAAACATGTTGAAAAGGATACAATAATTACAGGCGTCGTTGTGGTCATACCCGTGACGTAGTGTTACCCTACGGAATTACTGCTTGTTGTATGACACACTCTTCCATCCTCGAGTTTGTGAATGGTCCAATTAATAACATTTCACGTTTTTTAAATTGTGTTTAATTTAAATTAGTTTGTTTCTGTTTAATTATTTATTTTTAATCTCTGAATTGTTTGAATAATCAGCTTTATGTTCCTGACAATAATTTTTATTGCATTTTGTTATTAAATAAAATAAAAATTCTAATGATATGTTTTCAATTAGAGACTTCAAAAATTAAACCATTAAGCAACTGATGATATAATATACACATCAAAAAAGTCTAAGCAACATGCATGATATTACAAATTTACCATTTATACTAATCAATTTCTAAGTCTTTACTCACTCAAAGTGCGTAAGTATGTAAACTTTTTTGTTATTGATCACATACTGGCCGGTTGTTAAAAAAAATTTCGATTATGTTTTGTTTTTTTCATAAAATTAAATTAAAGGGAATTTGTTTGAATTTGAGTACCGTTTTTATTGCTACGTTTAGTCTTGGTTTTATAATTTTACCAACCATTTAAATAAAGTTAGCGACAAAATTGAATTGTTAGATATTCTTTACATCATGGAGCGACGTCATTTGACGGCAAATGAAATGCAAAGAGCTGAAGGGATGTTGCAAGAGGGAAGTAATCAATCTCAGGTATATCGGCATTTTGGCATTCATAGAAGTGTTATTTATCGTCTTTGGCAGCACTACAATAATACAAGGGATCCCTCTGAACAGCATCCAGGCCGTAAAAGGAGTACAACCACTCAGCAAGACCGGTACATACAACTGACTGCAATACGCAAGCTGATGTTAACCGCTCAAGAGATAAGTTTGAGGCTACAAAATTCAAGTGGTGTTGATGTAAGTCCCCAAACTGTCTGGATGGCGACCACCTTTGGTCTTAAGTGTGCCGCCATAATAACCTTGTGTTGTGTTCCGGTATTAGTGTCCCAAGTTCCTGTACCCTTATGGGACAGCAGCGTGTTTACGATGCCACTGGCGTTGCAAACACCTATAGGCGACGGTTACTGCTAAATTCTAAGCGGGCTGTCAGCCTGTCTGCTGTCCAACGCAATAAAAAAAACTGCGAAATCAATTGCATGAGTACGGCCTACGAGCTTGACGCCCAATTAGGTGCCCACCGATACGTCACGGGAATCGCGCTCGTCTAAATGAATGGTGTAGAGAACGCAGAACATGGACCCAGGAACAATGAGATAAAATTATGTTTTCCGATGAGTCCCGATTCAGGTTTAGCCCTGATACAAGAAGGGTGCGAGTGTACCGTTGGCCCGGAAATACTGAAAGGTTCAGGTGCAGTCAGGAAGATCATCCATACAGCGGCTCATCCACCATCCTAAAATTTAAATTAGTACATGTTGTTTAGACTTTTTTGATGTGTGTAGTTATCTCTTTGTACGTATTATGCCACCCACATTTTTTTTCCAAATAAAGTCAAAATATGAAAATAAGTTTAAATACTAATAGTAGTATTTTCTCCGTTCAGGGGAAGAAGAAGAATACTACCCACCGCCGAGTTTGACTTGTAAAAGGCGACAAAACAACCCCAGCTATCTGGTAGGCAAAGCAGCTAAGCAAGCACGTCTGGAGCAACCACCCATGGTCTATAAGTATGCCGCCATAATAACTTTGTGTTGTATTCCGGCAAAAGTGGACCAGATTCTTGTACCTCTATGGGACAGCAGCGTGTTTGCGATGCCCACAACAACAGGCACGAGTAACTGCTTACTATTTATTTAACGAGTTGTCCGCCTGTCTCATGTTCCACAGCAATAATAAAAAGGTTTACTTGGACAAAAATAATTAAAAGTATGTATATAATTGTTGTTTACAAGTTATAATTTTTTTTTTTTGTAAATATATATATAATATAAACGCTACATCGCGACGTTTGTGACACATGGCACTAGCCTCACTATATTTTATTACACCGGGTGCAGAGTTATGTCCTAACAACATTGTAATATCGTGTGCCATTATTAGTTATAATTATAATAAAAACTTGTTTAAATAAATGTTATCGTCCATTGTTTACGATGTACAAAAAGATTGCGTTTAACTTAGACATTGTATTGTAAAACTATTATAATACCTTACAAGGAAGTGATAATATATACATATAATTTGATTTATAATATTTTATTAGGGTCGAGCTAATTATATACCATGATTTAGCTTGCTGTGAGTTTGGGCCAAACGCTATGAATGTGTCATCTAGGTATGACCTCAAAACTTCTACTATCTAAAGGAAACTGCCGAAGGTATATTTTCCTGCTTATTCATGGTATTTTATATATGTTATCTAACTTACTGGTACTTTTAATACCAGTGTTCAGTTTTCTTTGTGATGTTTTTCATCATCATATCTATCTTATTATCTTTTTTGACTAAGAAACAGCAGACCTGGCATCCCACGTTATACTAAGCAGTTACCGTGGCCTATGGATATTTTGGAGACTAGAGGCACCGCAGACATGCTACTGTCCTATAGGGGTACTGGAATCTGGGTCACTAATGCCAGAACACAACCCACGGTTATTATGGCCGCATGCTTATAGACCAAGGATAGTTGCCATCCAGAGGGGCTTGGGGCCCTATCTCGTAGCTGGGTTGTTTTGTCGTCTTTTACGACAGGTCGACCCCGGTCGCAGAGGTTAGTCTTCTCACTCCGCCCATGCACTGACAAAAATAATGTTAGGTAATAGAGTTTAGAAAGAAAATAAGGGATTGTAAAATGGCATTTTTTAAATATTTAATTCATATTGTACTTAAAATTTAGTATTACTCAACATTTTTGTAACATACTTTTATTCACTTCTCAATTAATTATACTCTTATAGCTTATTGAAATGTTTCATAAATCTAGGATTCCTTACAAAATCCTTTATGATTACAAATGTCGTTGTAATTACATAGTTCATTGAATTTGTGTTAATAATACAGTGCGTGTATTTATTTTGGAAGCAATTATTATTTGTAGTTCTATAAGTAGGTGAATGTAGTAATAATTCTAATTTAATTGTACCCGCAACGCCATGTATGAAATGGAAGAACGATTTGAGTTTAATGCCCCTTTTACACGCGGCGATTGATTTGCAATAAAAACATTTCATGTAACCTATTCAATGAAGTATTTAAAAAATGCATATTTCTTCGAGATCATATATGAAGTATTATCAAATATATAGGGTAATTACAAGCGATTCCCGGAAAGTTAAATTAAAAGTATTTAGAACTTGACATTGTCAGTGATCTCTGGATACAATATATCAAATGATATATACAACAGTAATAAAATTCACAGCGGATAATTAACACGCTTTGACATATATAGGCTGTAAAAGAATGTATCATCATCTTTTGATCTCATTTATATTGCCGTGTTTGATGCTACATTGTAGATTTTATGTATTTAAAGTCAGTTTAACATCGGAGACATTTATTTATGACATTGAGATGATTTTGGATATACTCCACGTTTATATTACTATAATATTAAAGGACAAACGGTTAATTTATTTATTACTTTAGAACAGCAGATAGGTTGACGGCTCACTCAATAGTAAACAGTTACTGTGGCCTATAGATATTTGCGACGCGAGGGGCACTGCTACCGTTCACGAAGGGGAACTGGAACCTGGGACATTATGCCAGAACAAAATACACAATGTCATAATGTAAGTCATAATGGTGGCATATGAAATCAAGGGTGGTTGACATCCAGACGGGCTTGGAGCAAGTTGGAGTTTAGGAATTAATTTTTTTTTAAATTGTGGAGTGTCTTTTCATACAAGCGTTTTATCATGTTTGCATCTCGATCTTCCTCTTTAATACCTGAAATATGCCGTTGACGATAACGCAATTTCTTCAAGATTTTTGCTTTCAATGCCATTCTTTTACTAAAAGGTTTGTGGGGTGCTGTGTACCGTCAGCTGATTGCTAAATTAGTGAAACAAAGATTCTTGACTATAATTACACTAAGCATTACTTTTTCAAAACCAAATATCAAAAAGCCGATTGTAGTTACTCAATTCCTATCTGTCATCCATATTTTATATTGTGAGTGTGGTCATAGCTATCACAACCTTTTTGGTCTAATGTTGTCTCGATACATGTATCGATCAATGCCACAGGTTAAAGAAGAAATAATTTTAACTGAATTGGAATTTAATATCAGTCTGGTTGACTGTCGCTTAACTCTACCTAGAAAGGCTTCTGAGAACGGAATGATGCTCTTTCTTATGCTGACTGTAAGTTATCAGAAAATTAATAGGCAGTTATTTCGGTAATAAAAATAGCAGGTGGTATGGCTTTTAGCCTGTCTGGTTGACAATCACTCTTGACTCCAAAACATGCCATCATATTGACCTTTAGCGTATTCCAAATCAGTGGAGAGGATCTAGCCCCCCCTATGCGGACAGCAGCGAGTTAGCGGTGCCTCTGGCGTCACAAACATCCATTGGCGAAGGTAACTGCTTACTATTAAGTAGCCAGTTAGCCTGTCTGCTATTTCACATTATTAAAAATATATTTGGTATTCTATTAATAGGTCAACATATAGCCGGTTATTAACTTAGTGTATAATAAGCCTTAAACTTTTTTCGATGCTTCGGTACTTTACCACGAGCATGGCCCGGGAGTCGTCTAACGCAGAAGCGTCATTACCCGTTTTGTTAATACCGCATCGCTCTTTTGTTATTTTGACACAGGAAGTTATTAAAGCAATTAACTGGGGCACGGCTCCTGGGCTATTATCATCTCCACGAGTGACGTGTTAATGCCGGACCGCTAGTGATGAGGCTTTATTCAAATCATTTCTGTTTCATTTAATCGATGTCGAATCGAATGACGTTGATTACTTGAAATTGAATGTAATGATTTTATAATTACTCTTTTGTCTTTTTGGTTATTATAATAATTAGAAAAGGAAATTAAAAATTGAATGGTTATACATGATTGTAATGATAATGCTGTACTATAGCGCGTAGATTGCCTTTATTTCCTTCCTTTTATATTTCGGTGCTTTTATTGTCAGCCAAGATCTGGTGTACTCTGACAGTGATGGGGAAGGATTTGGTGTCGCCAATAGCGGTCTGATCCACGGAATCGGCATCGCAGTACATGTCTCGGATGATGTAAGTATAGACCCTGGAACCCTTTTGGATCGCAATGCCCACCAGATTTACGCGCAAGGAATACAGTCGAAGGCCTACTGCAAATCAAGAAAGAGGCAATGCAGAGGCGTATTATTCGTCCTGTATTTCTCCGCGACAGTCCTTAGGGCAAAACTAAGGTCCATGTCCCATGACTAGGGCGAAACCCATACTGACATCCCGAGACAGTGCACTCATGCCGAATCCGAGAGACGATAACCCTCTTCGAACTTCATGGTGTGAGACATGACCTTTATACCACGGTAGTTATCGCACTCCTGCACCGATCCCTTGCCTTTGAAGACTGGATTAATGATACTCAGTCTCCATTAGTTCGGGAACGTACCGATGAGGAGTGTCCAGTTAAAAAGGTTGGTTAAGATGCCCACACCACGAGACTCCATCGGCTCCGACAGCTTTCCGATTTTTATGCGGCGAAGACAATTCTGGACAAGACAAATCTTGATTTGGAGGAAGATCTGGCAACTGCACCTCTTTATGCTGTTTTTTCAGCAGCTCGTGAAAATACGAGCGCCATTTCTCATTCACCGCGAAGTCCTCGCATAACAGGTTGCTCCCGGGATCTTTTACACAGCGACACTTGGAGATATCCTGTGCCGCTTTGACCCTGGAGAGCGCTAACTTATATATGAGCTTCTGCCCCTCAGACGATTTCAACTTATCGTACAGTGGTTGTAAGTGGTCTGGCTACAGCTTTCTAAGTGGCGCGCTTGGCAGCTCTGTATGCGTAGCGATCTTCAGGAGATCTGGATGCCTGCCACTTCTATAAGAGGGCTTTTTTCGCCCTTGTCTCCCTCTTGACTGAATCGTTCCACCACAATTATTTTTTTAAAGCTTTTAAAAAAATTGTAACTATAATACGAAAAATAATTAGTAAAATTAACCAAAAAATAATTAGTAAAACTTACGCCGCTAAATTTAAAGGCATCCCTAGCTCCATCATGAAATTATATCGGTTCTTTAATTTTCAATTGCCGTAGTGACCGAACGAAAGCTACTGTTCGATCACAATACAATGTATTCTCTCATACACTATGGACATAATTGATAGTCGTACAGGCTTAACAATAGTGAAATCATTATCATTTATATTATAATATTAATCCTTATTACATATCAAATAAAGTTCAACATAGTTTAGCAATATATTTGGTTGGTATTCAAAAAGTAACATGAGTTTAAGTTGCGTGGCTCCCGTACTTACTCAGTCTAATTTCTTAGAAGTCATTATTATTGTTTCTCATGATTAAATTTCTTTTTTGCTCACAATGGAATCACGAAGTGTTCCGTTTATTGTGTGTGGGATATTATATAGTAGTTTTGTTTGACAATATAGTTTTAACTAAATTTTCATCATCGGTGTCTTAAAATCCTCTTGTTGTTTATTAGTTTAATTGAATGTTTACGTAATTATATATTTATATTATAATGTATTAAATTGTAAAGAGAAAAACTTTTCAAAAGTTAACTTTTAAGTTTTTTAATAATAATAGTTCATAGACAATTTTATTAATCTATCGTCGGTGGATAATTATTTCATAGAAAGATTTAAAGTAAAACATATTATTTTTATTTCACTACCCGAACGGTATTTAAGCTCTTTCTTAAATATAAAATCTTAGTTGTTAATTTATTTTATTTTATTGATTAAATTATATTTGATTTATATTATATAGTACCGACCAAATATAAGCACAAGAGTGGATGAAGTTTTATAATATTGGAAATATGTGTATTGTTATGGTACAAACATAAGTAATTTTTTAATGCTGTAGGACAGCAGACAGACTGACGGCCCGCTTAGAATTTAGCATTTACCGTCGCCTATGGGTGTTTGCAACGCCACTGGCATCGCGAAGATGCTAAGGTCCCATAAGGGTACAGGAACTTGGGTCACTAATGCCGGAATACAACACAAGATTACTATGGCGGCATACTTAAGACCAAAGGTGGTCACCATCCAGATGGGCTTGAGACCCTAACACGTAGCTGGGGTAGTTTGTTTTGTCGCCTTTTACGACAGGCCGACGCACGGATAGCAGTCATATCAATATGGTGAAGAGGAACAACAGGAGTTTAAACTGAGCTGTCTCGAATGTATTCTTAGGAATCAGGAAACCCTTCCTTCTCTTACTAAATTCAATAAATAATTTGTCTTTATGGTATCATGAACATAAGTGGTTTCATAAATAAAAAGTGTTTTATCAAATTAAGCATATATACAGAAAAATACACTTTATCGTGAGAAAGCAGCACGTGTAGACATGAACAAAGAAAGTGACGTGTCAATTAAACTGATTTGCCTTTTTTTCTACAGTAACGAAGCGTAATGCAATTATTTGTAATAACAGGATACAACAGGCGACATAGCCTCCGTTGACGCCCCGTAATCACTCACACAATTAAAATGTCATTACGGTGAGTTTTTACACCTACATTACTTTAATTATGTAAGGATATAAAATGAATAAAAACTGTAGTATTGTGTTCTTTAATTTAGAATGTTTTGATTAGGTTATGCTTTATAACATTTATGTGGTTAAAACTGTACAACAGTTTTGTTGGTTTTAATTGAATATTTAATTTCGAAGTTACAGAGCCAAACAATTATTTAAATCTATTTTTTTTATTACTCTTAATACAGAATGAACATTAAAGTGTAGATAATATCGGAAACCAGAATCTCTTAAGATTATATAGTCCGAAAAAGCGCTGTTTATAATCACTATCCTAGCTTTAAATCCCGGTGCAATCCAAGCTTCCTTTTTTGCACCCGTGGTCCTCTTTTTCACTTTTTCTTCTCTACCTTTTATATTGCTGAGGAACAGCAGTTACCGTCGCCTATGGATGTTTACAACGCTAGATGCACCGCTAACACGCTGCTGTCCCATAGGGTTACTTTACACAATCTTCGGCATCAATAGTAGTGAGTCCATTGGCATATAATGGAAATTATTATAAAAATTAATCAGTTCTCAAGTGTTATTTATACATAGGACTATTTATTTAAACGAATAATAAATACGAGGGGTGTTCAATAAATACGTGATAATGCGACATATTCTCCTTGGAAAGAAAAAAAAATACTGGCAGGCATAGCCCAGACATTAGATATAATAATAATAAAACAGCAATCAATTATCTTTTGTTTTTTAAAAATAGAAGTCATTTGTTTGCGGAACGTCGGAACGTGTTTTTAAAAATGGATAAAATTGTAGTTCGCGTGGTAATAAAATATCTCTGCTTGAAAATTTTTACTACAGAGCTGGTAAATTAAGACTTGAGAACAACATCAGAGATCAAGAACATCCATTAAAGACGACCCCAGCACAGGACGCCCTACATCGGTAGTGACTGAACAAATGATTAAAAAGTTGAAAACATTGTCTTGGCGAATCGTCGTGTTACTGTTTGTTTTATAGTAGAAGAAATGAAGATTTCTATAGGAAGTGTTTATAAAATTATACACAACCATTTGGGTATGAAAAGGGTCAGCACGCTGGGTGCCCAGAATGCTTTCCGACGCGCAGAAACAAATGAGACTGAGAAATTCACAAGAGTGTTTGAGTTTGTTACAACAAGATCTTGACCAAATTTTCATTCAATTCATAACTATGGACAAAACACGGCTTCACCGTTATGACCCGAAAACGAAAAAACTGTCCGTGACTTGGAAGAGACCGTCATCTCCAACTCCGAAGAAATTTAAGGCGATTTCATCCGCCGGTGATCATGGGCTGTCTTTTCTGGGACAGTCAGGAGGTGATAATAATCGAATACCTTAATCATGGAGCCACTATTACGGGGACTTTGTACGCAGGACAAATAACAAATTTGCTTGAAAAAATACGCAAGCAACGGCGTGGCAAACTTGCGATGGCTGCCATTCATGAAGCTAGCTTCGAATTGACGGAACATCCTCCATATTCACCGGACCTGGCTCCTAGTGATTTCTACCTATTTCTGTAGTTAAAGGAACATCTCAGGGTTCATAAATTCGAATACGATGACGCAGTAGTCGCCGCGGTACACGATTTTTAAGGGATAAGGAAAAATATTTTATTGTAAAGAGATATATAGCTTTCAAAAAAAGATATACAAAGTGTAAACCTGTAAACCTGACCCAAAGGTGACTACGTCGAAAAATTGAATAACATTTAATTAAAGATAATTGCTTCATACTCATCATCACTTTTTATTGAACACCCCTAGTATACTCGTATGTACTCGTAGTGTCAGAAATATGTATATATGTATAGTAGCTATCCGTGCTACAATATTATTGCAAATAAAAAATATGTCTAAGACAAAAACCATTTATTTTTTATTTTCTTTTGTTACAAAAAACATAATAAAACTAACTTATTAACTGTATTTGCATGAACCTAAGAGGTAACAAAATTATAAAATAATTATATAAATCCAATTTTAATGTAAAACAGATTAAAGGGTATAGTGACGTAATTTTATGAAAATTATAGCTTCAGGTGAAAATTATTCTGCCAAGTGTCACCCTTTTATGGCCATCTGTCGACCTTGCTAATGACTCTTGAGGTAAGGGCGCCCTCATTTACGTGGGTCAGATGAATGATTCTTTTATTTATGGAATTTGTACAGAAACGCATAATTGTAAAATAGTCTAGCCATATTTTCATCTTGTGTTTCACGACCCCCAATGCTTAAACGACAAGTCCTGGAATAGAGACGACGTCACTCGGGGAATTCCACTTTTTTATTGCTGAGGAATAGCAGGCAGGCTCACAGCCCACTTAATAGTGTGCAGTTACCGTCACCTATTGATGTATGTCATCATCATCCTTGCGTTAAGTCCCGGTTGCAGCCCAAACTCTCGCTTCGGCGCCCGGGGTCCGCTTTCCGACTTTTTCTTCTCCACTTCGCACGTTCTTCAGCATCCCTGGTAGTGAGCTCATTGGCACCTATTGATGTATGTGACGCTAGGTATCGTAGTATCGCGAAGACGCAGCTGTTTACATAGCGGTACTGAAACCGTCACTAATGCCGGAACACAACACAAAGTTAATATGGCGGCATACTTATAGACCAAGAGTAGTTGCCATCCAAACGGGCTTGGTGCTCTACCACCAGCTTGGGTTGTTTTATCGCTTTGTTCGATAGGCTGAACCCGCCCGGAGGGGGTTAGTATTCTTAGTCCGGTCTTGCACAGAGAAAAACATCACACAATTGGCATCATACGAGGTTCGATGGATAAATGACTAATGAAATGTCCTTCGGGGCAAGAATAGAGGTAAGGGATTGGCAAAATAAGATTTACAATTATATTGATAAGAATGGTGAATGTGTATAATAATGGTGAACTTAGAAGAAACATTGTAATGACTTTTAAGCTGCTAGTCTAATTTTATGATTACTTATTATTCTGACTGGGTTTATTTTAATGAATTCGATTAATGATTATAAAATATGACCTTGTTGCAATAGCTTGTAGATAAAATTACGAGTTGAGATCGCTTATAATAAGAAGAAAATAAATAGGAGAACCGACTAAATTATGTTTGCCAACACCAAATCGCTTACAGCCTCTGTACACACGAGTGACAATAGGGCAGTGCGTTTACATAAGTAATTAGTCGATGTCATACAAGGAAGGGGACGTCCGACAAATTGGCGCGCGAATTAGTCCGGTTTGTCGCCGGCCTTATTTACTTAGTTGCTACGTTGCTACGCAGCTGATTTCGTAGCATCGTGTTATTTGTACATAATTATTGTATTCTCATTAATAATTAAAAATATTTATTGTAGTAATATTTATGTAATTTAAAATTAGAACACAGTCTGCTATAATTATAATGAGTTTAACTAATTAAATATCTATTAAATGTATCTATTTCACAAATATCAAACCCATTTTAGAAATCAATTTAAAACTTAGTTAATATTTTATACAATACACATATATATAAATGAGACAGTATTTTTAATTAATTAATTTAATTAAGCCTAACGATCATCATTTCATTGACTTTTAATGATAAACATTTTAAATTAAAAGTTAGATTTATTAAACATTGTGAAATATGTTTTTCATGAAAGATCACAGATACACGAAGTTTTTCCCTATAGTAATAATCAAACCAGGGCAGATGGAACAGTTTGAGATATAACAAAGCCGAAACATTTGGAAGAAGCTTAAAAAATTTTATGAATACTATTTTCTTCTTTATAACCATTTATTACATTTTTTTCAAGAATAGGAAACTTTTCGGGAAAGTAAAATTTACAAAATAATTATATTTTACTATATAATTAATGATATATACATAAGTATAATAAATCTAAATAACCAAAATTATAGCAAATGACGCACGCACAACAACAAATTATTACAAGCTACAGTTAATTTGCAAACTTTTTATATATTTTCCTCGGTCTCATACCTATTAATATGAAGCCGTGTTTAATATCTGACATCTGTTACAAAAACTTTTATTATAAGACTAATCCATTGCACACGAGTCACACATACATGTCGTTCTAGTGGAAGCACACACACAAATGCCAGCACTTAGTTTAGCAGCATCGGCGTGCGGAGAATTATGTAGCTGTTAGTACCACCTAACGTAATTAAATATTAAAATGACATCAGTTTATAATTAAATGTATTTAATAATCAAATAAGTGTGTATAATTTTTTTAAACCCTAATCTTTCAGTTATTTTGTTATGATAGGGTGAAAACTCTGTATATTTTTTCATTAATTCCTCAACCTGGAAAATATAGTTTCCTACATTTGTGACTATGGCAGTTTCACAAACGCCAAACAATTGAAAATAAAAGCATTAAAATTGTTTAAACTTATCTAGGATTTCATGTAGCTATTTGAAATTTAAAGATAAACAGCAATATTTAATTATTTAAAATATTAATCATACGAATAATTTACTCTTTACTGCAACTACCTGTAATTAAATTTAAGAGGTTTAAGATAATAATACTATTCAATCTTAAATGCTGTCATTACACTGATAACAGTCTTTGAAACATTTAAATTAACTCAAGGTTTATAGACATTCAGAACGTTTTTTTTAATTATGTATGTATCACTATCCTATTATACTAATCACCTATTTCCTAAGCAATGCTAAAGTTAAAGTACATTTGAACTGTTATCATTGTAAAGAAACAGCACATCTTCATCAAATAATCTGAAATACATTAGCGTTATCAAAACTATTTCTTAATTCAATCACAAATGAATATTTAATAGTTCAACTCTATATAAATACCACACAACGTCTCAACGATGGCGCCATAAAAGACTGGAGAGCACAGTATGAATAAATATATGTCATGTTTTATACCTAGCTCGAAAATTATACTAGGTTTTACTGATATACTGCGCTACTAATGTACTTCTACTCCTTCCTAGCTTACCTTAAGAAGCGATCATTGGTCTACTGGATTACTAATTTTAGAAGTTCACAGGTAGTAGAATGACATAGTTTTTTTTTTGTGGTTTGAGGGCAGCCTCTTAATAATTAATCTAGCCACATTATAGCCAATATATTTTCTTATCTTAGGGAAAGGCAGTCACATGAAAGGGTATTTTTCAGCAGCACAACTTAGGCTCCTTTAAAAAGTCTTCGCAATACGCAAATTTCTAGTGAAATATTTATAAAAATCAAAATAAAATTATCACTACTATAACTTTAATGTAATTTATATTGAATATAAGGAAGATGATAGTTGTATCCAGAAATGTACTAAAAATAATCCTTAACATTAAGATCTAAATGTATATACATAAAAACTAACATGTTAATAGTAGCCATGACTTGATGACTACTATTAACATTTTATGACCAGTGTCAGAGAAATGTTTAATAACTTAAAAAACCGTAACAAATGGTAGCATAGCACTCACAATCGGAGTATTGTTCAGAGATTTTATGTACGCAAGCGATGCATATATAAAATATGTATAGTTGAGAGCGCAAAGTATGAAGATTAATTTCTGTACTAATTATTTTATGACGACGCCCACTCTCATCTGCAGAGTTCTTAATTAAGTTAGCTTATATAACGAAAGATGGTCTCATTTAGATAACACGGCAACTTTGAGACCAAACGCAAGGAGTATTGCATGTAACTACTGTCTCTGAACGAGAAAATTTGGTATTTTAAATCAAGAGGATTTTTTTTCTTTTTTTTATTGTTGAAGAACAGCAGATAGGCTGACGGTCCACTTAACAATATGCAGTTACGGTTACCTATGGATGTTTGCGACGCTAGAGGCCCATAGAGGTACAGGAACCAGGGTCACTAATAGCGGAACACCACACAAGATTATTATGGCGGCATACTTAAGACCACGGGTGGTTGCCATCCAGACGGGCTTGTGGATCAACCACGTAGCTAGGGTGGGCTGTTTTGTCATTTTTTACGACAGGCCGCAGGAGTCAGTATTCTTACTCCGCCGCTGCGCGGAGAAAATTCTATATTTATAATGATATCAAATTCTATATTTATAATAATATCAAATTCTATATTTATAATAATATCAAATTCCTACGGGAAGGTGTTGTTGTGATGGAACTGAAAATATACCCGCCACGTTTGCCTTGTTTTTTGCCATCAATATGCAAGCATACAATCACATGTATAAAAAAAATTGCATTATGTGCGTCTGTTACCAGAACTAATCGTATTGCAGATTTAATATTTTAAATAATTTAAGGCTTTTTTTTATTGCTGTAGGACAGCAGACAGGCTCATGGCCCGCTTATAATTTAGCAGTTATAGTCACCTATGGGTGTTTGCAATGCCAGTGGCATCGCGAACATGCTACTGTCCAATAAGGGTACAGGAACTTGGGTCACTAATGCTGGAACACAACAAAAGGTTATTATGACGGCATATTTAAGACCAAAAGTGGTCACCATCCAGACGGGCTTGAGGCCCTACCACGTAGCTAGGGTAGGTTGTTTTGTCGCTTTTTACGACAGGCCGATCCCGGCCGCAGAGGCAAGTATTCTTTCTCCGCCCCTGCACGGATAAAGGCTTTAATAGACTGTCTCCTACACCGCTGTTTTATAATTAATTCATGCATTTTGTATTAGCAATGAATAAATAATGTTATTTATTTCATTTATTTCCATAAAATTTATACAAAAACCTATACTTCGTAATCACGCGATATTTATTTCCAAATAGCGTAATTTAACTAATTTAGAATCTGAGTAGCATATCTAAATTGGAAAAAACGGAGACTCGCATTTAAAGTACTGAAATCTTTGACCCCCACAATTTATGTTTATTAAAAAATATTACTAATATCTTCTAGTGTAAACGAGGCACAATAAGTTAGACTACTTAACGCTTTCTCCATTAATGTTCCTCTAAACTTGGAACGGCGTATCGTTTGCCAAGTTAATTACTTAAGTTACATGCGCATTTGTTTCAACTATGCTCATTTGTACAAGTTTTGGATATAATATTGTATAATATAAAATTTTAAGTGCCTACATTTTGGATTCGTTTTGAGTGTAATTCACATTTTTATTATTCACCACTTAATCCATACAATGGCAAAAACACCTAGACATTGATGAAGTATTTAACCTAGTCTGTGCACTCGATTGAGTCATCACTTATATAGATAAGCCTGTTTGTCTAAATTATTATTTAATGCGCTAAATACTAATACTGTCATAAATTAATGGAGTACAGAAGGCAGTCGCCCTAATTATAAGAAAGTGCTTAACCATGTCCTTCGTTAGTAACACTAGGAGCATAGGTAACAAACCGCTGGTGACCAAAATACAGTGAATGAAACCTAAATTGATTGCATAAAAATTATTTAGATTTGGTTTTTAGAAAGTATATGATCAATTTTAAATAAAGAATTAATTAAATACATTTCGCCTTCATAGATTAATATAAAACAACTTTAAAGATTTATTTACTCACATTCTTCTCTCTCTCTCTCTACTAATTTATATTGTCTATGAACAAACAAAAGGCATCGGCCAACATAAATAATTCAATGCATATTCAAGGGATCGACGCTTTGGTCAATCGAGAATAATTTTTATTGTTTTACATTTTAATGAAATACTTTAGATTATCGACTTTAGACATCAGTTAATAAGGTACAGAATATGTACAAAAATATTTAAAATTGGATTAATTTTGTGCATCCACAAAGAAAATATTCGTCAGCTATCCTAAGTTTTTGGACTTACGCCAATGGTTAGTTTAAATGAATACATTAATAACGGCAAACTGGTTTTAAATATGTCTATATTGTATACTTATAAGGATTTGCGTTTGTATATAAGGATAAGCGAATAGATTATCTTATAAACTGTAAACTCTGTTGTTGCTACCACTTTTATTTTTTTTACATAGAATTTAACAGTTACCGTCGCCTGTGGGTGTTTGTAACGTCAGTGGGTAAAGGAACTTAGATCACCAATGCCGGAACACGACACAGCTGTTATGGTGGCATATTTAAGACCAAAGGTGGTCGCCATTCAGACGGGCTTGGGGCTCTACCACGTAGCTAGAATGGGTTGTTTTTTCGCCTTTTACGACAGGCCGACCCCGGCCGCAGATGTCAGTAGTCTTTCTCCGCCCCTGCATAGATAAAAATGTTAGTAGTTGTATCTTAGACCTCTGATTACCATCGGTATACCTGCTTGGTTGGGCGTTTTACAGAATTAGATGGATTTGTTTTTTTGAGAACAATAGTGTTAACCGCTCGGAACTCGAAAAGAGAAGTTAGAGTCTCGTCCGAAGTTGTAAGAATAATTTCTCAAAAGATTTAAGTAGTACCTCGTACACTTAATATTATTAGATAATAACAGCAAGTAATCAACCAACTTTCCGAACATGGAGTTATTATAAGATTAATACGAATTCTAATCGAGTTTTCTCTCATTAAGTACCACGGTTACCGATCCCTCTTTATTATAGTGGAATAATACGGGGGTAATATCGCGGTATAGTTACTTAATCAATTCCTTTGTTGGTTGAATCGACCCCCGCAGTGGGTGGGGTTGATTAAGAAGAATATTGCTTGATTACGCGCTTGAAGTATGGACTACATGGACGTTAGAAAGTTCTTTCGTAGATGAGATATAATGACGTCAGACGCTAATTTCGGTTATGGCAATAAAAATTGAACACGTTATAATAAATATTCATTCATAATCACAGAATATGAAATAATTAGTAGTGAAATTTCGTTAGTTAGCTTTTCTCAACGATTTTTTACATTACAGTATATTTTAATGTACCAGCAATATGTTTTTTAAGCCTACAAGCACGTCCATTCTAGACTTCTGTAGTCACAGGACTAATCGTATCAACAATTAATATTAGGTTTTATGTTATATTTATTTAAAAACCTTTACCTTGCATTGGCGGACTAAGCTTACTAGCGGCCGTCGAAAAAGGCGTCAAAACAACACTAGCTAAGTGATAGGACTCAAGTCGGTCTGAATGGCAACTACCTCTTATATCTAAATATGCCACCATAATAACCCTGAGTTGTGTTTTGGTATGCATAGTCAAGTTCTAATTCCCCTACGCGGAGGGTAGCGTGTTAGCGGTGTCCCTGGCGTCGCAAACGTCTATGGGCGACAGTAACTATATACTATTAAGTAGGCCGTTAGCTTGTTAGATTTTTCAGAGCAGTAAAAAAGAAAAAAAAAATTCTATATGATTTTGGCTGATAAAATTAATTGCTTATACAAAATTTGGCTACCTCATTTCATTCTTAGATCACCTGAAAAGACATCGAGAAATAGATTTACTCGAAAAATTTTCCTTTCCAAAAATTCTGTTCAAATCGATTTTAACCGTCTGTACCTCATCGCAAGAAAAGTATGGTGGAAGTATTGTAAGAATTATATGGAACTAAAAATAAATGATGGCTACTTTACTATTTCTATGATCCTGTACAGATCGCACATCGTCACAGGCGACGTTGCGACGTTATGCGTGCCACTAATGAATATCGTTGTATTAATCAATTGATACTAGACGATATCGGTTACATGTTCATGAAATTGTTATTTCAAGAAACTCGTGTTTTATGTATATTGATATCAATTGGGAGAAAACGTATTTCTGTTAAATTCATACCCAAGAGTGTTAAATTCAATCGAGAGAGAAAAAGTTTTATACGATCTCCGTGGTGTAACTGACACACGTCGGAACGCTTGCGAAGATCACGGATTCAATACCCGTCCCACGTCTACAAAAGAAGAGAGGAGAAGTATATGTAGGTATATAGTATTTCAGTTGTTTACAACAGTATTCATAAAGCAAGCTCTCTTGATTTGTCGCCGTATATTTATTTATTGGTAGACAAATGACAAGGATTCATTTTGGGTTTTGGGGGGTTCTCAAAAAACACTAATAAAACGATATTGAAATAATCAGTCAACATTTAAATAATAAATAAAAGAATTCAATTTATGAAGAAAAACTCAATTAATGTATAATTTTAAAAACAAATCTTAAAAACTAGAATATATAT
Source organism: Malacosoma neustria (assembly GCA_963693495.1). Lineage (NCBI taxonomy): Eukaryota > Metazoa > Arthropoda > Insecta > Lepidoptera > Lasiocampidae > Malacosoma > Malacosoma neustria. The sequence goes on along the minus strand of OY856381.1, from coordinate 9,138,721 downwards.
TAAATGATTCTTCCTACCCTTATCCACCTTTGGGGTCGGCACAAGAGGCATTCCCCTTCTACACTCTTCTTTCAATAAATATTGAAGTTATTTCAACATTTACACCATTTTTCGCAGTAACACCTTTTACACAATCCTTGTGGGTTTTTTTTATTGCTGTAGGACAGCAGACAGGCTGACGGCCCGCTTAGAACTTAGCAGATACCGTCGTCTATGGATGTTCGCAAAGCCAGTGGCATAGCGAACACGCTGCTGTCTTATAAGGGTACGGGAACTTGGTTCACTAATGCCGGAACATAACACAAGGTTATTATGGTGACATACTTAAAACCAAAGGTGGTCGACATCCAGAAGGGCTTAAGGCCCTACCACGTAGCTAGGGTGGATTGTTTTGTCGCCTTTTACAACAGGTCGACCCCGGCCGCAGAGGTTAGTATTCTTTCTCCACCCCTGCAGGGATAGTTTTTTTATTAATGTTTTTAATCATTCGTCTCCTTCTGAACTCGTTCACTTAAATTCTTAGCATCTCCCTTTTCATGTGGCTTTCCCTCGCATCAATTCAAACTATCTATTAAAATATTTATCTTAATATATTTATTTATTTATTCAATCTCCTAAGAATACAAAATAACATAGCTGCAATAGTCCTACCAAACTGCACATCAGTTTGTCGGCGAGAAAAACGCTCATCTAACATCATTTTTGATTACAAAAGTCAAAAATTTCATTATTATATGTCATTATTGTCATTTTATATATATGTATATACCAAAATTATGAAAAAATACTTACATCATACATATTACATTAATACATTATACATAACAAGACGATCACAAAATTTGATACAAACATTTTCATAATATAAAAACCTGTGCGTTACAGTTATTTACAACCACACACATATTGACTGAATAATAAAATATTATCTCCATTTTCAGCTACATCCTTTTATTATAATATCGAACCATTCTACATTTGGAATAAATAAAACTTACATTATTAATGACGAGAATCATATGAGACAAAATAATCCCACACGCAACAAACGCCAACAATAGGCACAGAACTAAATGCAATAACGTAACAAACGGTCCCCAAATGTCGCCAAATGCGCACTCGTAGTGTGATTACAACGATCTCTTTTGTACTAAGCCCTTATCTGGACGGCGAGAGATCTGGCTAACGACATCCACTCATCTCCCGGCGACACAATGGCTGGACGAATTGAAACCGTGCTTAGACAAAGCCAATCGCACGGCCGACCAAAAGGCATGTGTAAATCGGCCTTAACGTTAGGGGCTTCTCACAATCTGATCGAGAATTAAGTGATGAGGTTGTTTGTTATACGTTACTTTTCACTGCGAAACTGATTTATTAAAAAGCATTTAAAATACCTCTCTTTATAAAATAGATCAGTATGTTCCTATATATTACTCATTGGCTAGTTACGAGTTTAGAAATAACATAATTTATAATTTATACGTGACTTTAAATTTATATATTTCAAGGATAAATATTCAAGGATATCATATTTCAGATTATATCTCTGTGGTAAAATTTAACGAATTCCGTTCAACCGTTCTGCTGTGATTGTCTAATTTACTGTATAAAATGCGTTATGGTGAAAGAAAGAAATCCTGTTTAAATTGCATATAAGAATTATAAATATGTACATTACATTGTATAAAATATTAATCTTAGATGTCTCGTAAAGTATATTATACATATGTATGTACATACAGATATAACAACAAGTATAAAAATATAAATTTGTTATTTTATTATTTGTTATTTTTATCCGTGCAGGGGCGGAGAAAAAATACCTCTGCGACCAGGGTCGGCCTGTCGTAAAAGGCGACAAAACAACTCACCCTAGGTACGTGGTAGGGCCGCAAGCCCGTCTGGATGGCGACCACCTTGGGTCTTAAGTATACCGCCATAATAACTTTGTTTTGTGCTCCGGCATTAGTGACCCAAGTTCCTGCACCCTTATAGGCCAGCAGCGTGTTCGCGATGCTACTAGCATTGCAAACACCCATAGGCGACGGTAACTGCTACATTTTAAGTGGGCCGTCAGCCTGTCTGCTGTCTTGCAGCAATTAAAAAAACATATTATTAAAAATACAAAAATCTATTAATGAATTGTGTATTACATAAAATTTTATTTGCTTAAAACTTTTTCCAGAACTTTAAATAAAAAAATAATACAAATATGCCACACAATTGTAAAAAAAAAACATTAATTTAACTTAAATTATTATATAAAGCTAAAATAAAGAGCCATAAAGTAACAATACAATGGATCCAAGCGAGTTTAATTTACATAACTAATTAAAACTGACTTCTTATGACAATTTCAAATTAAAAATGTCGGATGACATCACGATCCAGCATCCTGTTCGCATAATTATAACCGAAACGGCAGGCACGGAATATAATTATCCGGCCAAGTTCATACGACCTCGAAGCTGATGGTAATTAAAGTGTTGTTAGCGAAATTAAAATAATCATCATTATATTATTAAGTATGCAGAAGTTTTACGAAGAATCAAACGCGATTGACATTTTATAACCTTAGAAATTCAGGTTTCTTATATGATACTATGCATATAAAAAAGATTCTGATGTTTGTTATTTTCATATGAATTGTAGTGTACATGTCAAAATTGTTTTTTATGAGAAAATTATGTTCAGAAAGTCCATCATCATAATTTTAAAATCGATCACTAGCTAAACTTATATTTCGGTGCCCACGCTTTGCGTCTTAACGTTCTTTAACGACGTGAAGTCTGAATTTTTGCGGCTACTTCTGTCAAAGCGCGGCGGATGCCATTGAAATGGAAGTACATTACTTGTATATGCAAGATATTTGTTGCTGTAATTGACATGATGAATAATTTTATCAACTAAATATCAATAGCAGGTCCCGGTTAGAATCAGAAGAACCAATAGTATACCCACTACGCTTAACTAAAACTAATTTGCACGTTAGACATTGGTTATTTCAAGTCTACACGATATTTTATTCAACGTCTCTGTATGCAGCAATTTGGATGCGCCAATTAAGTGCGAAAACCTAACTTAGATGCGCAAGGATTGATTGAAATCGACTGCTAACTTGTAAAAACTATACCTAACAGTTTCAAATCTGTATGTTACCAGATTTCAAAGAATCAATTTACATTAAATAATAATATATTAGTGTAAACGATAATTCCTATTCTATGTACATTTAGTACTTTACAATATATTGGTCGTTTGCTCCTTCTGCCTTCATGAATGTACTGATTTAAGTCTTCGAGGTGGGCGACCGAAAACCGAAGGCCTCATCGTGCACCGCGGAGCTAATGAGTGCAAGCGTGTGCTTATTTAAACTAAGCGTGACACGTCGGCAGGTTCTTTAGATTAATTTTTAAGATACTGCTATACTGGGATTTTTCGTATTTGAGAATTTAATTGTTATATAATTTTCCTAGCTATAATATTTGAGTTATTGTCGAAAGTCGTCTTCAGTAAACATCTACCTAGTACGTGATTTCATTTTATGCACATTGTGACATTTATTTTTATTCTACTAAAATCACCAGATTATATAAGATATAGACGGATTGATACTGGTGGTACGAGTATTTAATTATATAGAAGCAAATTTCTGACTCGTTTCGTTTTGTTATTACGGTATACTAATTGATAAATGGTTTATTTGATCCCTTATGGTTGATATACATACATATATTTCATATATCCATAGTTTTATTCTAGTAGATAGCTAAAAATACACGTTGATTGAAAGTTAAGCCTTAAAATCGCATTCCTAAATAAATTCATAAATACGCATTCCAGCGTAGAAAATTCTGTTGTAGCTCTTAAATACTTACAAATTACATGCTATTTATTATATTTGTCATTATTGTGCTGACTCGGACTCTTTTTATAATTTTTTTATCGCGCTTGTCCTGTATCATGTTTGTATTATTTTGTACATGTGACTTTAATACATTAATTTTTTTATGATCTTCACTTTTTAGATAATAATGATTAATAGAGTATAATTTCAAATAAAAATGTAATTGCAACATACATTATATAACATAAACATGCCATTTATTCTGTAAGTACAAAAATGTGCACAAAAACTCTCTTCTTCTTCGTCGTGTTCTTCATTCCTGAAGGTCGTGCCCGTCTTGATAAGCCTTTACGGAGACGCTGATGAACTGCCTCCACACCACTCTGTCCTCGGCCTGTTTCAGAGCTGCAGGCAAAGTGAGCCCCGTGGTAGCCTTAATTTGATCCGACCATCGGGTTGGTGACCGTCCTCTGGGCCTTTTCCCCTCTATTTTGCCTAGCACTATCAGTTTTTCGAGGTTGTCTGACTCCTTTCGAGCGATATATAGCCTTTATAGCGAGCACAAAAACTAAAATTATTTAAATTGTCACAAAAATAATCACCAACAACAATGACAAACATGAAAACGTAGCTTAACAAAGCGCGATTATTAAAATGTTTAATTACAGGAACGGTAAGCGGACTGAATCATCGGCTGCGCGTGCGCTACAGTTTCATCTAAAACATTGTAATTATGACGAGCCATTATGTATGATTGTGTTCAGATTACTTTAAGTGTAATTAACGAAACAACATGGTCACGGGTTTAAGTCCCACTATGAAATGAACCGAATATTATAACATAATTTTCACGTACTGACGACGAAGGAAAATGTTGTAAGAAAACCTACATACTGAGATCACCAGTGAAATCCGCCTTGAACAATCGTGGCGGGCATGCTATCTGTACCCTCTAGGCTTGTGCTCAACATTGAGATGTTATGGGCTGTTATTATATCTTTCCTTGGGTATATTTTTACATACATTATATATGTTCATATGAGGGGCTCCGAACAGAGTCCCTGCTAATTTACAGGAGAAATACCTTTTTCACTCCAACCAAACTGTTACCATATAAATACAACACGTTGCAATTTATAGCAGTTCGTATATTTGATAACTCAAAATAATTACAAGAATATTAAACCACTTATTTTATAGAAATCTATGACCGTACGCTACACAAACCAAGCCTCTGATAAATCAATAATATTTTAGAATCAGTGGTTCGAGGTAATATCTTTTACTGACAATTGGCGTTGGTGCTTTTTGTTTTATTGCTTCTTGTCACGGACTATCTCTATGCCAGCATGTCGTGTGCTTTTTTTTTTTTTTTTTTGCTGTAGAACAGCAGACTGGCTGACGGCCCGCTTAGAATTTTGCAGTTACCGTCGCCTATGGGTGTTTGCAACGCCAGTGGCATCGCGAACACACTGCTGTCCCATAAGGGTACAGGAACTTGGGTCATAACTTGGGTGCTTTCTGGATCTCGCATCATAAAAAAGGTGCGTTATTAAACGCTACACATACATTACATACTTATATGCTTATATACTCTTGTATGCTTATTCATAAAACCCTTCTGTTTCAAGTAGTAAAGTGACTGCGTATTTCAAGGCGTCAATGAAAGAACATCTCACAGAATGATGAGAGGGTGTCTGTCAATGCAACAGCTATACTGGACGATTTGGGATTAGCAACTCTGTAGAACGGGATAGTACAGCCGCCTGTGGCAGCTAACTCCAGGAGGCACCTCCTCTGATACACGACTATGAGTACCTGATATACGATAAAATACAGATGATACGACCAATACATATTTTAATTGACTAATGAATTTTATCTAATTTCTAGATTCTACGAATAGACTTTTCTGTATTATAAAAAGTAATGAGTTTAGTACTCAGTGTATAAAACAGTTATTTTGTCCAGGAATAAGTTATTATCTAACAATATAAGTATATAATACGTAAAATTATATAATAAAACTACAAAATTAACACTTAAACATTTAATGGCTCCACCCGTTTGCTGAGTTTGCTCATAAAAATCGGATACCAACATAATTGATTTGTGTTTATAAAAATATAATATCTGTTTCTTAACGTTATTTTTAAATGAAGTAGTGGGCTCATAAATTTTCAGTTGACGTCATAAGTGTATGAAGAATTTGTTATAATTAACCTTTGATTATTAATATTATTGGATAGGCCAAGTTATAACACACCACTGACTTAACCTTAAAATCTGCCTAAAACGACTTTCAGCAGAGTATTTAATATCATAAAATAATATGTAAAAAATAACGATTTATAACAAAAATAATACAAAATGAACTAAAATGTATAGTAAAAGAAAGTATTGATAATTTAGCTACCTTCGTATCCTGAAATTTTACTGATAATTTTTAATTAACCTTAAAACCGTTTTATTATTTTTGTAGCTTTTCATTAATATCTAATAAATATATTGCTAATAGCGAGTTTTAAAAATAATCACGCGTTACTTTTATATCAATGTTTACGCTTCATTTCCAATGATAAATTAAAAATATATGACGGCATCAAAAACCTGCCAACAAAAACATGCATAAATAATATAATTTTGTACCTTTCCAAAACACGAGTGAAATTATAATTGCTCATGTACATGAATTATTATGTTTTTACATTCAGAGTTATAAATGTCTGGTTTTGATATTTGAACAATACGTTGAATCACGAGTGTAATTACAATGCAGTAACTGTTTCGTATTCCTGGGACGTGGTGTATAACCAACAAAATGGTAAAAACATTTTACAATTTGTGATTAAAAAAAATATTAATGCATAATCCGAATATATAATAAAAAATAACAAAATAAATTTCCTCTACCACTTTCATTAATTCACCATAGTTATTTTTTATTGATTTCATTAAATAACATCTTATGTTCTCTGAAATGTCATAAATTTATATTAAAACCATTCTACATTTTTGAATACGAAATTTTCTTCAAGAATCAAATCTAAACCTGTTAGAATAATAATTAAAAGGCATAGATTTTATTTCTGCAACTAGTAAAACTTAAAAAGACACTCACCCTCAACAATAGTACAAAACAAATGGCATGACACCAATGTTACTTAATATGAAGAAAAAATATTTTGACAAACTAAAGACTAAAAAAATATTACATTTAATTCTTTACGCTTAATATAACAAGAAATTGCAAAATGCAGTACTTGTATATTTATGTATGTACATGGAAGTTTTTTTTTATAAAACTGAATTAATCAGAAAATATTTACCAGTAGGTCGTTGTATCTCTATACCTTAAGCACAATACGAATAATTATTGCGGTTGTACCCGTGACTATTTTCACGCCTGGTTTAATCGTTTGATATCAAATGAATATTGTGAAGATTTTTTAAAAATTTGAAGATATGATTTGCACCCACTTGTCAAGGTACAACTAAAATTTCCAAGCCACTAAGTGTTATAGACGATAAAAACTGTTTCTCTTTCACCGTCATAAAAGACATGTCGTAGCAAGTATTTTATTTAAAATAAATTATCTGAATTTAAAAAAAAATGAGCGTTTTGATTTTATACATTATTGGTAATAATTCTAAAGGTGTTTTAATATAATAAAAAAAACCTGGACTCAATACCAAGAGACAGGTTCCGTTCAGATAAGGCAAGGTTCTGGGAGAAAACGTTGCACACAACTATAACGCTGTCGTTATAACTGTCAAAAAGCTAAAAAGTGTATAAAAACCTGTCTTTTTAGTAAGCCAGGCGCTGAGAAGCCGCAAATGCAGGCGCAAAGTTACATAACTAGACCTTAAAAGAAAACTTGAAAGGTACAAGGAGCAAAAGTTAGCCTATAGACTGTGATCAGGAGGCTTTTAGCGGCTGATATACGCAGTTTGACGACTAGCGTGAGCCCCCAAGTTACTCCGTGAGCACCGGATTACTCGATTGACCTTCACTAGAAAGTGCCTATCTTGGACTATTGTCTTCTATCTATTGTCTCTATTGTTATCTATTGATAACTGGAGTAGCGTACTCTTCTCCGATGAGGCTCGAATTCATCTGTATGGCGAGAAGCACACCGTTGGCGAGTGTTACAAAGACCAAGGGAACGCTAACGTGTGTTTTGAAGTAATCACCCCTTACGGTATGGGGTCCGTTATATTTTAGGCGAATGTAACTTCCATCTTAGCTATCGTACCAAGATAGTATTCATTGAAAATCGCTCACTAAATGCCTTATCTAGGCATTCATTACGTTACACATGCTAAAAACCTGCTAAATTTTTCGGTGTATAAAATAATAGACATGATACATTTGTCTGTTAATGGAAGAATGGTAAATATTGAAATATAACTAAATTGTAATGTATGGATTTTATAAATCTGAAATAAATTGATATTATTATTATTATTATTATATTATTTTTATTTATTTTCTTTACTAGTTATTTACATTTATTAATATAATTACATATCATTTTATATAAAATATTAATATTAAAAAATACTTTATTTTATAAAACGATACTGAAAAATACATTAAATTAATAAATATAAATAACTGTCCGTCGCTAGGAGCGAGGCCAAGGGCCCAAGCTACCGGTGGTTAGGGCTCCAGAGACAGGAATCTCCTCACTATGCGTGCTGTGCTGAGGAGAACCGGCTTCTGTGTCGAATTATTACTATTATTTGTCAAGTCGTTACCTATTCAATAGCTTACTCGATTATCTGTATTAATGTTTCAAAAAAGATTATACTCCTGACATTGCTAGCTATCTTACACTCAGTATTCCGACCTCAAATAAGAATACGACTGAACAATATAAAACATATCTAGTTCTATATTTTAGAAGAACTTGTCTTCGATGACACTATTGAAATATCGACCTGAGTGAAGGTGCAAACAACTCAGTAGGCATGTCTGCAGGAAAAAGAAGACTGTTCTTAGTGAATGTTGCCAATTTTGAAAAATTTACAAAGCCTATTAAATTTCAGGTGGGTATTTTTAATTTATTTCAATTTTGATTAATAGTTGATAAATAGCCGGCTTATAATTAAATATAGGCGTAAATACAATTTTGTATATAATACTTATTGTATTGCTTGTTATGTAAGTCTGGCATAATAGACATAGACAATAGGTCTTGAGGTTAAGGTGGTAAGACCCTATGTCTTCGGTTCCAAATGAATATCAAATAACCCTGGTTGGTCATTTTGAATAACGAACAAGACAAACGACAACTTTTATTTTCCTTCTTCCTCAAGTTTAGCAAATAACCAGAAATTCATATTATTAGCTAGTCAATTAAGGACTAACTCAGACCTAGGATGTAATCGTTTCAAACCTAGTTATTTTAATTATAGTCTTTTGATGATAACGATTTAGAGTATTAACATGTTCAATCAACCCATATATTTTTATTATGAAACATACAATCTGCCATGCCTAGTTTATTTATTTAAAAATTACTGTAAATATTTTCTGCGATAAATTTTTGATATTGATAAAATATATAGATAATTCTGGCAACACAGAGCGTAACTAACAAGTAGTATAGTACAATTTTTATCTGCAGATTTATACAGGGAGCACACATAGGCGCAATGCAGCTGCATACCCTTTTAACAATTGTACTTGAACGATTTGTGTGTTGTAATGTTGTTAGAGTATAAGAATATGGGTAATGAAAGAAAATACTAAAATTATTTATTTTTAATATACTTTAAATTACGAGAGTAACTATTGAAATAAGTGTATGCGAGAACTAAAAGATATTTATGACTTTCAGACGCCTTCAGGGTCATAAAATTTGGTTATACACTCAAAGGAACGCGTGAATTTTGACAACAAAAAAATTAAATTGTATGAAACAATTCATGTAATTTTTTATATTTACTTTGGTCTCTGATGCTTAAACCTTGAAGTCTTGTCTGGTATACCTATATAATAAGAAAATAATAACAAATTAATTATCTATGTTTAAAGATTTTTAAAGCCTGGTATTAAACATAAATGACAGGCTAGTTTAAGTTTAATCAAGTATTCATTTTATTTCAATACAGCTCTAGCCTTTTTGAATTAAAACCGGTTGTTCGTAATGGCTGCCACGCGTACCGCGAAGGCTGTATGTGTGCCGTGAGATGCGAGCGCGAAAGTTTTGCATATGTGTAATGTTTCGAGGTATACAGGTGACAGAGAAGATACGCGATGGGCGTGGCCCGATGGGGTGAGACCAGGCCTGGAAAGAGACGACCGAATCGCTATGATAATGATGTTATTGCTTTCTTGATATTTCGCTCTCCTTTAGTTTTATTCGATCTACTTATAAGGCGATATGAACGTTAAGTGTAAGCATAAAATACAAAAAATCAGAAATAAAGTTAAATACACGAATGTAAACAACGTACAGCGAAAATAGTTTTAGCGCAAATGGCACATGTTATATGTATGTATAGCTGTATTTTGTGATATTTCACTTTCAAAATCTTCTTCTTTCTCCTGCCCTTATCCCACATTATAAGTATATAAGAATGTAGTAATAGTTGTGGCTTACTTTTACAACCAGCTGCCTGCCTGACGTTAACCCCTTATTGAGGAAAAATTTGTCAGCCTTTTTATTAAATTATTTTTCTCGTTTCACATTGAAAATAGGACACAAAATTTCATTGTCAATCATCTAATATATCCTCAAGCGACACTTTTATTGGTTTCTTCTTGAGTAAACAACATCCGAGTGTAGGTTTGGGTGTGCAGAGCACTTTTGCCTGGACGCCGACTTTTACAGGGTCCGTGCATAATTCACATTCGATAACTACGTCACGAGGGCTTCTAAATAGGAAATTCGTAGTGCTGAGCGTCTTCGAATGCTCTTGGTCCTGCATTCCGTTGCGTTTGAATACAAACACAGGCAGCTTGCGCACAATGCGTCCATCTTCATACATTTTGGTGGTGACTGGCTCACAGCAATCTTTCTCATGGCCAGTTAGAGGCCTTGAAACTCGTGGCTTCCTTTCACAACAATACATATAGGTACATAGGTGGATCTTCACAGCACGTTATTGGATAAAGGGCCTTGTAAATTTTATATCATAATAAATTTTCACTAGAATTTTGATAATTTCACAATTGTTAATTTCAAAATAGAACAACGAAAATAGTTAATTTAATAATCTAATTTAATACCTTGTTATTTTTTCACATTACTACCGTTTGATATAAGATAGTATGGACGATATTTTATTGTTGTAGATGCTTATTATAGGTATAATAAGGTATAATCATAGATACTACATGAATTCGCCTCTAGACCCGTATGGTCCTTCTCAAAAATATAGCTACCGGATTACCTACTCAGAGAAAAAAGATTGCATTATTGCATTCAGTAGAGTTTACAGAAGGCACATCAATTTCATAAATTTTTCACGTTTTTGTTCCAAGAAAAGAATGAAAACCTAAATTCCCCGACGAAAAAGCGTGCTGAAGTCTTACTCGATAATTGTACCAAACAGTGGACCCGGCTGTTAAGTATACAAAAAATGCGAACAAATGTTCTAGTCTGTATGCATACGTTCAGACAGAACATTACCCAGTACAGAACATTCAACTACGAAAGACAGATATAGAGTAGTGAAAATATAATTAAAAATGCCAAAACGTGTTATAATCCTTCTAAAATATCTGAATGTATTCTTACTTTTATAATAAATACTTCTGTATTTTCCAAGTATTTTGTGGCGTAAGCGCGTAATATATGTTTATTGTATTATGGCCATGCGTTGCAAAAAGAGATCACAGATTTGAAATTCCTTGGAGTCGATAAGAAGATCGTAAATGACACGTGACACCGGTGATACATGACTGTTTAGATCGTACCTTGATTCGCATTGATCGCATTAAGCTTCTTATAATGTTTTGTTATGTAAAACTTGCATATCATGCCATAAAACAAACTGTGTTTATTTTTTCCCTTAATTGTCATTATATTTGATTTTTTGTTTCATGATATCGAATTTGATGACCTATCTGGACAATAAATTAAATAATTGTGTTATTCAACCCCTATGCTATGATTGTAGAGCTTTTAAGGTATTTTCTTAGATTTGAGTGATCTAGGAACACCTATTGAGATTTTTTTTGATGCCACCTTTATGAAAAATTATTATATTTATGATTATTTTAGTCGGTATTTGAATTGAAGTAAATTATTTTCGTAGCTTAACAGTCTTAAAAGGTTGCCATTTAGTTGCTTACCGCACTCGAACCCATGTTGCTACTTTAATAATTTGCTTTCAACAATATATTTATATCTCTGTATTTTTACTTCAGGCACTTAATGATCAGAACCTAGAACCACGTAGAATGCGTACTTTAATTCAATTCGCAACAAATATTTATGCAATCAAGGTACACTATTAAAAAAACATTATCAATGTAGGTGGTTAGGATTTGTATTTGGTCAATGGAAAACGGACGTTTTAATGACTTGGTTTTCCACTGTCCATGGAAGATCAAGGCCGGGGTAGGTCTTGTGAGTTCCACATTCCTTTCAGCCACCTTCGAGCTAGAAAGGATTAGTACACAGTCCAAAAAAAGCCCGTGAGTGACCGAGGTTTCTAGTGACTAGAGCCGGCGCTTTTCGCCCCCGGTCCGGCCTAAGGGAGCAGGGGTCTTCATCAGTTGTAATCTCACAATCCCCATCGGCCTTCCCCACGGAGGTCTATGGAAGCTACAAGAGTTCTCCCGGGTATAGAAAAAAGGCGTATTATACACCTACAAAGTTCTTAATATAGTTTAAAAGTATCTCAGCAAAACTCAATTACGTTCTCTGAAACCAACGACACCTTTATCTGGCTGGATGCGATTGGCAAACCGCGCGGCACGAGCTGTTAACCGCTATTAATAATTATGAAGACGCGTTGCCGCGACTCGCGGCGTTAACAGACCGCAAGTTTAAATGAATCGCGCGATATTGCCTTTTGTGTTCCCAGATCTCATTAATATACGCACATACATCACAATTTATTACATCTCTTGACTTATTACATCAGCTTTTGCAATAATTAACATTAAAGTTTTATTATACAAAATTCTAAGTGAAACCCATACTGGGCTGGGTTTTTACACGCACATACATTCAAGATATAAAGACATTTTATTGTCCGAATAGTGTACATACAAAGATGGTTTTAAGATTAAATAATTTCAACAGTTTATTCCTTAGGGTGTACAATATAAGTTTCATATATTAACTTAAAAATTATTACTTGTCATTAATTATAATATCTCTAACTATATATTACACAAATTTTTGTACAATTAATATTAGTAGTAGTAATTAATATTAGTAGTATTTTTATTAAAAATGCAATTTCTAACTGAAAACCTGTATGTACCTTTGCCAAAGATATAATTCTCGGGCGACTAAACCTAAGTTAGAACAGATATTGTAATCTGCATGGGAATTGAATCCAAAAACACGACCGTAGCAACTAGACTAACTATATCATCATTGTGATTAAAAAAATAATTTTTGGTATAAATTTTTCATCACTTCATAATTATTAATCTGGATATCATTTATATACTAAGAACGAATAGAGCGCGTGTTTTCGGTTGCAAAACTCCTAACTCTGTCACATTTTATCAAATCGGTTACTTATGTATAAATAAATAGTTTGCTAACAATAAAAGGACAGCATTCCAGCATACTTTTCGGTATACGAAACTCATAAGGCAATCTTCAAAAACCAAATTAAGCCTAAACATATCATATTCATATTTACATAGCCCGTCTGGATGGCGACCACCTTTGCTCTTAAGTATTCCACCATAATAACCTTGTATTATGTTCCGGCATTAGTGACCCAAGTTCCTGTACCCTTATGCGACAGCAGCGTGTTCGTCAGACCACTGGCGTTGCAAACACCATAGGTGACGGTAACTGCTAATTTCTAAGCGGGCCGTCAGCCTGTCTGCTGTCCTACAGCAATAAAAAAAATTACATATATCCATATTTCGTGCATTTATTGTGCACTTTATTGGTCTACACATTAATTCGGACTTTAAATTTTTTTTATGATGAGAAACAGCAGTCAGCTCACTTTAGAGCTAGCAGTTACCGTCGCCTATGTATGTTTGTGACGCTAGGACCATCTCGAATATGCTGCTGTCTCATAGGGGTATAGGAACCTGGCTTACTAATACCGAAACACCACAGGTTATTATGGCAGCATACTTATAGACTAAAGGCGATTATCATCTAAACGGGCTTGAGCCCCTACCACGTAGCTAGGGTTATTTTGTCGTTTTTACGACTAGCCAACTCCGGCCGAAGAGGTTAGTGTTCTTACTCCGCCATTGTACGGAACAATTAATTTTCAATTTTTTTTTAAGTTTTATTAGTCAATATTCTTTGTACAACGTTTGCCAATAAAATAATGTTATCCTGTCTTTTTGTATTGTCTTTCAAGTACGTCTGAGTACTTAATTCTAATGCTTCATTCGAAGTCAACTTTAATTCGTGATTTACGATGTTACCGTTACAAAATAGGCAAGAACAATAGACTGTATGTCGCTTGATGCCACTTACATTTAAAAATAATATTCATATTCATGTCACAAGTACGAATGACTATTGTAAACATGCGTTTAGCTTTCTTTTTGGTCAGCTGACTTACGTTTGATAATTTCAAATATGTTTCTAATATTATTAGAAACGAGCTAAATTTCTTCTTGGAAACTCTTCATTAGAAGCACTTTGGAGCATTAAATACTGAAGATTTTTACATAGGTAAGCTTCCGCGTGCCTATTTGAGTCGGTGCCTTTCCCTGGTTCCTTTTTCTGGTTAACTTGAATTTGCACAATAATACTATTTAGATATGCGCAAGACGTTTGATGGGAACCAATTAGTAATCTTCTTTTCTGTTTTAAAACTAACAAACGGATTTAGCCATTCGCATCCTATTATGACGTTAGCTACGGAGTTGACCAATAGAGAAATAGCTTGTGAATGCTACTATATCCGACCGGATTCACACGATTAAAGAATTACCTGATAGTAAGTCGTTATCGTTCCAAACGTTTACAGCACCTAAATTTTTACCAAACATTTCGGCAAGCTCAAAAGTATAACAAAATAATGCGTTTAAGTGAAATTATAAATAAATTTAAATGTTTTCTTGTTGGTTCAATCCGGGCAGGAGTGGAGTAAGAATACACACCCCTGCGCGGCCTGTTGTAAAAGGCGATACAACCATCCTAGCTAGGTGGGCCATATTGGCATCAGCCAATCTGATTTTTTTTGTATGGCTGTTGTTGTCTCAGATTACTCGACAGCGACTACGGACTTTAAGGCATTCCAACCCCGTGGGAGCGGGGTCGATCAGCCGTGGCAGCGTGCTCGGTCACGCGCCTCCTGTGAGGTGCGTTTCCGGCTCGACCGCTGCATGGGGACAATTGAGCACAGCCACGAATGGCAAGAATACTATTTATTTGGGGACTATCGGCTCCACCGGTGAAGCCGATCCTATTCTAATCTACTACCGTTTCGGAGTGCTTATAGCTGGGAGAGAAGAAACGGCGCAGCCAATCTGACAACCACCCTTGGTGTATAAGTACACCACCACAATAATCTTATGTTATATTCCGGCATTACTGACCCAGGTTCCAGTACACCTATGTGTACGTGTATTCGCGGTGCCCTTAGCTCCGCAAACGTCTATAGGTGACGGTAACTGCTTACTAAGTGAGCTATCAGCCTGTCTGCTACTCCTCAGCAACAAAAAAAACTCAAGTACAATTAGAATGCAGATATAGGTCAGTCCTGAACTATATTAGAGATAAGAGCTCCTTCATCCATCATAGGAAAGTATTTTAAACAGCAGCTTCCGAACAAAGTCAAATCAAAAATCAAAGGGCCTGTGCACACCACGTTTTTTAAACGCGCCGTCGACGCGCGTTTGTAGCGATACAGACGCGATATGCACGCAAGTCAGACGCAGCCTGTAGACCTTTGCACGCTTGTATAAATTCAAATACGCGTTTGAATCGATACAGACGCACGTGTGTAGCGATACAGACGCGATGCAAACGAGCGTGTGTATCGATACAAACGACAACAAACTGCTCTGTAGGATAAAAGCGCGCCGTCAACGCGCATTTCTAAAACGTGCGTCGACGGCGCGTTTAAAAAACGTGGTGTGCACAGGTTCAAAAACTATACATTAGCAAAGCAACTACAACCGATCATTGAAATTCACGCCTTAAACGCATGCGAATTTATAAATATTATATCAGACCAACGTCGTATTCTGCAACAATTTAAACTGGTATATTTAATACATGATTCCAAGAACGCAAGTAATAGTTCCTTGAGTAACTCTATTCCTCCTCTCCGGTTACTAGCTCTTGGGAAAGCTGTAAATATGCCAATTAATGGACGCAGCGTCTTAACATAAATATTCATAAGGAAGATTTATAGGGTATATTTATAAAAAAAAAACAATGTTTAAACAATCAAAGATTAATTTCTGTAAAGCCAAGCTTGGTCACATGAAAGAATAATAAATACATATCAAATGAACAAATGTAGTAAGAAAGACAGGCCAACGAAATTTCAAATTGATCTTGTAAAATATTATGATATATTCTCTTAGAAGAACCATAATCTTCATTGATCGCTATTTATTTATTACTATGGAGCACCAGACAGGCCCACGGTCCACTTAATAGTACGCAGTTACCATCGCCTACGACTGTTTGCAACGGCAGTGGTACCGCTGCCATACTGCCGTCCACGTAGGGTAATTTTACCGCTATGAGGCCTCACGAAAAAGATTAGAAAGAAGTCTTCTACTGATACTGGTATACTTATTAAACGTGGAAATTAACCTAACCATCACTATATGATACATAACAATATTTTTTCGTTATCAGTACATAATATATACTCATAACATGTATCCATGAGAAAAGCCTTAGAGGTTCACTACCTTTAATGCCAACCACCACGTCGTTTATACGCCACATTTTATACGCTCATCAACTGTGAACAGAGCCTAATTTATTAGTGGACTCAATTTTAGAGCCTTAAGCCCACCTATGCAGACTATCAATCTAAGTGAGATTTAACACATACACTTACATTGTATTATACGAGACAGTAATGGGATGAATCCCCTTTATCTTTAACGCCTACTTAAGTTTCATTAATACTTAACTTTCATTTGATGTCGTTGCTTTAGACATTCTTTGTCATTCAAGGGATTCAAACAAGAAATATTTTGGTTTATAAGTAGTAAAAATTAACTTTATTGAAAAAATATTACTTTAATAATAATATTCAGTGGAATATAAAAGCCACGCCTGCTTGAGACAGATTAGCGGGACACTGGTTTCGTGACGGCGTACTTTCAATGTATTTATGATGCACAATCATTTTATATTAATTCATAAAGAGAACTCTTCGCTAATTCTGAGCAGGAACACGGATCAGAGGCGCACGCGAAATGATATCCCTCGTCCCGGTTATTGGACAGTGGAAGAAAACTGCTGTAGTTTTAATGGATACGTGGATAAACCAGCGACGTACGTCATCTTGTCGCATCGCACGTCAGTCTCACAACCCTACTGTGTGCCACCAATTGATGGAGTATGCTCATGCATTTCTAACTCCTAAAAAAAGAATTTATGTGATAAAAGATGATAGCCAGACATGAAGAAAAAAGTTCAAATTGCAACCGTGATTTAATACTTAAATGATGACAATGATTACACATTAGACACGGATTGACCCTGGGTGATTTTTTGCGAATATACTCCACTATGACGCTTCATTTTCTAAAATACTTTCCATCAAACCTTTTTAACAAATTTATGACGCAAGTGAAATCTTACATATACATAATGCTAACAACACAATTAGTAGGTTTCAGATAGATATTACATGCTAAAAGTCAAGTAGACAACGTAACAACCACAATATTTACACTACTTATTTGTTTTAATTGTTGATTCTAACAATTTTGTGAACGCATAGGTGAAACGATACCTTGAGCAATAATTCTATTATACGAGTATAAAAGGATAATCTATATATTGATATTAACTGACAGACCCAAAAGTTGATTTTAAAAAGTCAGTTGCTATCTAAACGAAACCTGCAAATGTGAGCAATGAGAATAGCTTTAAAAAAACAGAGTTCAAGAAAGTTTGTATAAAGACCATCATTTTGGAGGATATTTGGATGAATGAATGAAAACACTTTATTGTTCACCAAATTAAAACTATGTTCTTAAAAACTAGGTACAATAATTGTTGAACAAAGGGCGGCCTTATCGCTTAAAGCGATATCTTCCAGGCAACCCCTAAACTAGGGAAAATATTGAAAAAAGACAGTGGCGGTGAAGACAATAAATAATAAGAAAGATTTAGAGCATAAATAAATAAACAATATACTTTATATACAAGCATAAAATACAGAAAAAAATACAGAAAAAATAGCAGTGTTAAACCTGAGAGGACCAATAATAATTGTTAACCATGATTTTGAAGGAGGATACTAAAGGATCTTTGGCCGGAGTTCACTTTTAAGTAAAGTCAAAAAGCAAAACGTTGGGCCTTTTTGTATCGATGCCTCTTTGTGGTTTTTAATAAGAAATTGCATGAAAAAGGTGAATTAGAGGTAGTTGAATTTATTTTTATAGGAGATCTTAGCTTTTTATAACCGTACGAAATGAGCGGAAGAAGAAACCGAACTACTGTGTAACCAAACTATGTAAACTATAAACACGAGTAGTGCATTAATTGAGTTCTTGGGTCGTCGGTGGCTGTTGTAAACAGAGTCACCGTGCTAGAGTAAAATGTAGATATAGTATATTGACCATTAATAATCCATTTCATTTTTGACCTATCGCTATCTAGTAAAACTGAGTAATATGAAACAGTAGCGTATGCGCATACAGCTGCGTATTTTGTTTCTACATATCATTAACTCAAAAATTAAACAAAAACCGCTTTTTTTGATACCTTTGGGTTAACAGAAGAGGCTTTATACGATGTCCAAAGAACAATGGTCAACAACCCGAGGCTCGCGAGCCGCATGCAACTCTGTGACTCCTGAGCTGTAGCTCAAGAGCTCTTCCTCGAAATGTTTAGTCCAAGCACATAATATTACTTATTATTTATAATTATTTCCGTAATAATGTCTCCTACTAGTTCAAAGCTTAAGTAAAAAATGGCTCATCGAATAAATTCCAATTGTGTATTATTTATATTTTGACCTTTTGGGTGACAATGTTGACAACCACTGTCCTAGAATAAAAGTGTCCCTGCAGACTGCTACGTGAACTGCTTAATCTATTGTCATGAAAATCCACAGGCTACAGACCACCCTGATGACCAAGAGACGATCATCACCCCGTCCCGTAACAACAAAGTCGTCGTTGCCAATAATTAAACCGTAGTCGCTCGTAAAACAATAGCCGCAAACCACAGACACCGATAAGCGTCGCATTTCTCCGACACGACAGAAATAATTCAAGATTATGACCGGCATGTAAAATTGAGAGTGGCTATTAATTATTATGGCAGTTGGTAGTGAGTGCAAACTCACTTATACTCTTTTTATTCCACAGTGAAATCTTAGTCTAACGAATTGTGAATACAATCACGGTAATTATATGGACTTATATATAAAAAATAATAAATAACTAAATTATTCACATAGAAACTTCGTAGTGTTTGAAAATTCTCAATTAACCTGATATTGGGCATTTTATCATTTTGTGGATTTGATCATTTTATATACAAACTAGAGGTAAAATTATTACTACAAGCCATTGTTCACTTTTATAGTCACCGATTGATTTAAAATAAATGAACAGTTAAAAATTGGTGTGTCAAGTTTTATTGCCCGTACAAGTGTTTTACCTCTATTGCTTTTGAAGGTCACGACACTTACTTTTTTAGAGATAAGAACTATGAGATAATTTTTTTGCAAAAAAGAACTGATTTTACAGGTCCCCGGCGGTAACTACCGCAGTATCCAGGAGTATATGCGACGTGCCTACCTAATAAATTTAACTATTGTTCTCCTAATGCCTGTGTCGACGGACATACATTGCCAATACCCAGACCGGTGCCAACCCGTTTTTTGTGTCATGGCGGGCTTTTCCCATGATGTGCGCCAAGGGATATTAACTTTTTGACGGTTTGACTCTCTTCTATATTAATCCGAGATTTAGAGGGGGGAGGGGGCAACGAGGAACAGCACATGTGCACGCTCCCTCGGAGTGTAGGTGCCGGTGGCGGATCCTCTCCGAGGAGTCACCGACCCCACTGTGTCTAACCCCTCTACTTTAAAAGAAAATCTGAACTGTAGTGTTCCTGTGCTGACAGAACTAGCAAACGAAGTAATTAGTCACTATTCTTAAATTAGGCCACGCCAGACTTGGTACGCCAAAATAATTGGATTGGACATATCAAGAAAGAGATGTGTATGGAATCTGCGAGTTTAAAGACCAAATAACTACTCATCACAACATTGTAAACAATGTCAACTGTGGTTCCACCCGCGTACATTTCACGCACACGTCATTTACCTCTGAACAATAAGTAAGCGCTTCCAACGACTGACCAAATGTCATATTGTTTCTTATTTTTCAAATATAAAAAAATGTTTAAGACGGCCACCCCAGTGGCCAACGCATCCCAACATTTCGACACTAAAACTTTGATTTACGACTTTTGCCCGCCGATTGCGCACTAAAACAGCACTTACGTCACTTTCAATTTTAAAATGGGACTTTCTTACACCGCAATGTAACACCGTAAACATTTTGAAGTCAACAGTATTTTTATTATTCGACTCAAACCTTTGAAGATTCGAACTTGGCCGTGTAATTTCAGCAAAAAAAATCCATATCTTACTATTCCTAGGGATTCACAAAAGGCTACCAATTAATTTCTCTTAATTAGTAGTGTAGACTAAAATAGACTTAATTACTACTGTAGACAGCCAGCAAAAGAAGGGCACCACACAGTTTTTGTTTTACCAGCAGAATCCATAACAAACAAACTTAGCTTCGTAATTCTGTCTATTTTCAAGTGCGACCTTTGGCTAAAAAGATAAACTGTTATAGACGGGTAGAGAACAGAAAAAGAGAACGTTATGAAGTTTTTGACCGTGAAAAAAATTACTGTCAAATAATTTTGTCCTACTTTCTTTGTTTTAAATATTCTGAAATATAATTTCAAATAATACAGTATTATAATCATTTTTAAGATAATATTTGAGAATTTCCTTAAAATTTTCTAAAGATTTTTGGGTATTTGAGTGATTAGAATTACAATTATCTAAATTCTTTCTCTACATTTAAAGTTAGGCCTACGTTGATTTGTCATTGGTTGTCAACATTACAGTTCGGTGTGATAGGGAGCTGACTTAACGCGAAGCTTTTTAACCGCCCTCGTTGTAAAACTCAACGCGTCGCGATTGTCCGTGTTACGCAGTAAAACGTTCCATTCTTAACATGACGAATAATATGTATTATCTATAATCTAAACATGGCTCTACAGTTCGCAACGACCAATAAGTACGTAACTACACAACTGTTTCATTTTAGTTTAACACACTATTACACTTTTTAAAGTAATCAATGTTTTACATCGCTATTGTAAAATAAAGAGAATGTTTCTTTGTGAAATTAGTAGTAATTCATAATTTGGATTTAAATATTATTCTAGTATTTCTTAGTGCTGGAAAACAATTATCAAGTAGGTTGTTCTATCAGTACTTACCTTTTAGGCCTACTTACAAGCCGGAGTTTTTGACAACTGACAAGATTGGTCTATAGAACATTCATAGTGCATAGATGCATTATTAGATACTTTTTCCACTGCTGAACGTAGGGTGATTCTCAGCATAGTCGCACTTTGAGTGTATTCTCAGTCCAAAGTAAATGTGTGTACATTTTAGAGACGTGGTCGTAGTTCCACAATTTGTTTATTCCATTGCCCATTGGTCATGCAATCTCTACGATCACTACCAAATCAGCTTATTAAATTCACAGTGTATATTAAATTATTAAAGATTTAAGGTATCCGAACCAGCTTTGTGGCCCTTTTAGTAACTTTTAATATTGGTATTTGCCTCGCTATTGTTGTCCAAATCTCGGTTCCTTTTAATCATAGTATCTAGTCAGTAAAAGTTCCATTTGAATACAGGCATAACTAAAGTTCAGTTTGACTTTGACATTAAAAAGCTTTTACAGAAGTCCTAAACCTGCATGAAGCTATTTTCAAGATTGTAGACTTTATTCGAACAATAAGCATGTACTCGTATATGTTTTAAAGCAATACAATATAGATATCAAATTTAATATAGTTTTAAATTCTACATTCAAAATATAAATGAAAAGCCGGTTAAACGAACCCTCCGGACGAGGTGCCGTCAATGAGCATATCGCATCGTCTTTGTTGAGTGGTCAATTGTAAGAAAATTATATTTTATTATAATATTCAAAGGCGGACAGAAGATACGCACTTCCGCTCGGACATATAGAAAACTGAAACTACAGATATAAAACTTCATACTTTGCCCTCTTTTACAAATCAGTATCGCTTAAGAAAATGAAATCTTAAACTTATTGAACGCATTAACTTCTAGTTTAGTTTAGTGGGCAGAAATTTAATTTATATACTTATTAATATATAATCGTAATCGTATAAATCAAATTATATTTGTGGTCAGAATTAATGATTTACGAATTTTTATTGTGTATTGTAAAGTTTTGGCCACGATTCGTACTTATATTTGTAATTATAACTTTGTATTAATTATGAATAACTGTTGAATAACAAATTAAGGATACATTTGATTAATTAGGTTGGATTACGATATATCTTATGTATTCGTACATCTTTGATTTTTCTGGTTGAATGAGTAGAGAATTGTCGAAAGAATAATAAATTATTCAACACTTTACTTTTATATTTTATACCATAATACATATATTTCTACAGGCAGCTCAGTAGTTTAATGTATGCCCTTTTGTCTAATACATCTGGCGGAGTTAGACAGTTATTTAAATTGTTGTGGCGTGATGCTATTCGTCTTTTTCACTGTAATGTTAAAAAAAATATCCAATTACATAAAGTATTGTCAATTTATTTAGTCTTATGAACAATAGTAACGTATATAAATTACAAAATATTTTTTTTCATTTGGGTATAAACATTTTTCGTCATAATAAGCTTTGCTTCTGTTCCATATATTTTTGTGGCTTGGACGCCATATGGCGGAGTGGCTATTTAATTCCGCACATTTACATGGAACCAGTCCAATGTTTATTATAATCGCATCAAAGGTTTGAAAAGAAAATTATGTCATCAAAATCAACGGGTAAGTACATTTGTATGAATTTATACTTTGACAAAAGATACAGAATATATATTTTTTTGATGTCTCTGCTATTATATAACGAGAAAAGAGAACGCAGAGAATTAAAACTTTGTAGATGTACTTAGTTTTTTTAACTACATATTTTAGTTCCATTGCCAACTTGATGATTTACTACGTATACCGTTGTATCCGAGTCATCCCCAGCAATAAAAATACCAATCTTTCCTAGCGCTTCGTATAAAGCAACCAAATTTTCCGGCATCTCACAAGCAGCAAAAGGCGGCCTCATTTCATTTTCTTTTTGGAGTTACAAGTAAAACATCTACTAAAAGAAAATAAAATTTAGGCATGTTTATATATAAATTTGTGTGCTTTTTGAATAGAATTTGTCAAAAAGTAATCCTGTGACGTTTCGAGCAAAAACTAAACTTAGAGACATTTTGTCACAAATAGATGTTTAGAAACGGAGATGGACTGGCCATATAGAACCAAACATTCAAAATGGAGCCAAATAGTGACACATTACTACCCAAGGGATGGAAAAAGATGCAGGAACAGGCAAAATAAGCGTTGGAAGGATGAGCTAAAGCTGGCTCCTTTCGGAGACGAGCAGCTTTGAATAGAGCCCACTGGCATGAGCTGGAGGAAGCCTTTGCCAATAGGCACTCCGAAATTAGAGATTTAATCTAAATAATTGAAGGAGAAAACTGCTAATTCGGAATAAGGCTTATTATTATTATAATATAATCCCGTGACATTAATCAACAGATTATTTCGGGTCATAACTTTCACAATTTTTTGTCTATGATATAAATTATATTAATATTATTACATTATAAATTAATTAAAAAATATTTGCCACAATCAAATGATAGATGAGGTATATACTTCAGAACTGATTGCCACTATATATAGGTAATAATTCTCCCAATTGATTATCCTACAAAGCTTTAATCAATAAACCAGTAACACAATTCTATGCAAAGTATTCAATAACCTACAATTAGTCCTTCGATATCACTTAATCACTTCCTTAGCAAATGGCTCAATTAAGCATTCATAAAGACTCTTATGAGTATAAACAAAAGTCTTTATTATGCTCGAGAATAGTCGGTTGCTCAAAATTAAACGCGGGGCGTGCTCGAGTGACGTATGTACAAAACGTAGGCAGCATTTAAACGGGTTAACTTATAATTACCGCAGAACTTGGACACAAAACACGAAGATAGAAGAGAAACCTATAAGTAAAGGTTTTATCTCCAACTTATATTTCTTATTTAAAATCATGATAGTCTTATACATATCTCAATTTAAAAAGTAATGTAAAGAAAATTAACTAGATATAAATTAAACTAAAAATAAATTATTTGGTTCAGTGATTGGATACTATGAGGCGAATGAAATGAAAAGGCGACTAGCGCTAGTTTCATTACTAGTTAATACATAGCAAAGAAATAGTAGCGTTTGGTTTTTTTCTTTCGATAATTATAGTCAAACAAGTGATACAAAAGCAATGGCATGGAGAAACATAACTGCAAATAAAAACACTGAAGTTTTGCCTTGAGATTATTCTCAATAGTAGAAGGTGTAAGCTTAAAACCACATCTTATACATAAATACTTCATAAAGTATCCACATGTTCCATTTTACATATGCTCCTTGCTCTAATATGCATAATTAAACTTATGTTTCTGCGGCTGGATATTCTTTTATCAAATTTTATCTAACACTTAGAGTATAACTGCAACCGTACATAATATGGTATAGCTATTTAGAGGTACATATTTTCGACGTAGCTAAAATTTATTTCTGTACTTAACTCTTTTGTGAGTAAGGCTAAGACGTGAAAGCAATAGTAGTTTATCAATAAACTACACACATCAAAAAAGTTTAAGCAACATGTACTAATTTAAATTTTAGGATGGTGGATGAGCCGCTGTATGGATGATCTTCCTGACTGCACCTAAGCCTTTCAGTATTTCCGGGCCAACGGTACACTCGCACCCTTGTCTATTGTATCAGGCCTAAACCCGAATCGGGACTCATCGGAAAACATAATTTTATCCCATTGTTCCTGGGTGCATCCCACGTTCTCTACACCATTCATTTCGACGAGCGCGATTCCCGTGACGTATCGGTGGGCACCTAATTGGGCGTCGAGTTCGTAGGCCGTACTCATGCAGTCGATTTCGCACAGTTTGGGGACTTACATCAACACCACTTGAATTTTGTAGCCTCAAACTTATCTATCGAGCGGTTAACATCGGCTGGCGTCTTGCAGTCAGTTGTATGTACCGGTCTTGCTGAGTGGTTGTACTTCTTTTACGGCTTGGATGCTGTTCAGCGGGTTCCCTTGTATTATTGTAGCGCTACCAAAGACGACAAATAACACTTCTATGAATGCCAAAATGCCAAGATACCTGAGATTGATTACTTCCCGCTTGCAACATCCTTACAGCTCTTTGAATTTCATTTGCCGTCAAATGACGTCGCTCCATGACGTAAAAAATATCTATTAATTAAATTTTGTCGCTATCTTTATTTAAATGGTTAGTAAAATTATAAAATCAAGACTAAACGTAGCAATAAAAACGCACTTAAATTCAAACAAATTCCCTTTCATTTAATTTTATGAAAAAAACAAACCATAATCGATTTTTTTTTCAACCAGCCAGTAATATGTCATCAATAACAAAAAAGTTTACATACCTACGCACTTTGAGTGAGTAAAGACTTAGAAATTAATTAGTATAAATGGTAAATTTGTAATATCATGCATGTTGCTTAGACTTTTTTGATGTGTATACTTTATTGCCTATCAATAAGAGTTATTATCCAATATTTTTAAGTATATGTAAGAGTTGAGTATCGTTTACATTAGTTCAAACTTAAGGTCCTTTTGAAATGATAAATAAAAGTTTCCGATTATGTTAATTTTACATTAGTAATTAATTTGTAGAACTAATACTTATTAAATTAATTTACTATCGAAATTCAGGTAGCCAGGACACCGAACTGTGATAAAGGTATTAAAACTTGAAATTAATAGTTTAGGTCAGAATATTAAGTTCCTCTAAACTATTTACTCTTCTTCCTCCTGCCCTTATCCCACATTAGGTAGATTCGGCACAACATGTTACATGTTGTAATAGTTGTGGCTTAGTTTTTACAACCGGTCACCTGCCTGACGTTAACCCTTTTTTGAGGAAAATGTATCATCCTTTTAATTTAAATTATTTTTCTCGTTTCACATTGAAAGTAGAACACGAAATTAAAATTTTCTAATATATCCTCAAGCGACACTTTTATTGGTTTCTTCTTGTAAACAACATCCGAGTGTCGGTTTGTGTGTGCAGGGTGGCACATTTGCCGGGTCGCCAACTTATATGAGGTCCGTGCACAGTTCACATTCGACAACTACACGAGGGCTTCTAAATAGGAAATTCGTAGTGCCGAGCGTCTTCGAATGCTCTTGGTCCTGCATTCCGTTGCGCTTGAATTCAGACACAGGCAGCTTGCGCACAATGCGTCCATCTTCATATATTTTGGTGGTGGATCACAGCAATCTTCCTCTTGGCAAGTTGGAGGCCTTGAAACTCGCGGCTTCTTTTCACAACAATACATAACCTTCGGTGAAGGATATTGTGGCAAGCAGCACGTTGTTGAACAAGGGGCCACTATTATCAGACATACTGCAAATTACTCGCAGTCTTCAGGGTAAAAGTACACCATTTTTATTTAGATTTTACTTCTTTTTCTTGAATGAATGAATGAATGAAAACTCTTTATTATTCACCTTAAATATATGTACAAGAAAATGAAATAAACTTACAAGCTACTGAACAATGGGTGGCCTTATCGCTTAGAGCAATTTCTTCCAGGCAACCCTATGTCAGGAATGATTGATAATAAGTATGACTATGGAGGTGGTGGCTAACATAAGGTAAACAAAAAAAATACATATATATATATATATATATATATATATATATATATATATATATATATATATATATATATATATATATATATACATATATATATATATATGTATATATATATATATATATATATATATACATATTTTATACAAATATAACAAATAAATATATCAATAACATAGATGACATATAGCGATATATGTATATATATATATATATATATATATATATATATATATATATATATATATATATATATATATATATATATATATATATATATATATATATATGTATGTATTCATACATGTATACATCATCATCATCATCATCATTTCAGCCGGAAGACGCCCACTGCTGGACAAAGGCCTCCCCCAAAGATCTCCACGATGATCGGTCCTGCGCTGCCCTCATCCAACCTATCCCGGCGATCTTGACCAGATCATCGGTCCATCTTGTGGGGGGCCTACCAACACTGCGTCTTCCGGTACGCGGTCGCCATTCGAGGACTTTTCTGCCCCAACGGCCATCAGTCCTTCGAGCTATGTGCCCAGCCCACTGCCACTTCAGTTTTGCAATCATCCGGGCTATGTCGGTTACTTTGGTTCTCCTGCGAATCTCCTCATTTCTGATTCGATCTCGCAGGGAAACTCCGAGCATAGCCCTCTCCATTGCTCTCTGAGCGACCATGAGCTTTCTCATAAGGCCCATAGTTAGCGACCACGTCTGCGTTCCGTATGTCATCACTGGCAACACACATTGGTTAAAAACCTTCGTCTTGAGACACTGCGGTATTTGGGACGAAAAGATTTTACGGAGCTTCCCGAACGCTGCCCATCCGAGTTGGATTCGACGAGTGACCTCTTTCGCGAAATTGGACCTGCCTAACTGGATCGTTTGACCCAAGTAGACGTATTCGTCAACAATTTCGAAAGTACAGTTCTCAACTGTTACGGGGGTAGGTGCGACATGGACATTAGACATGATTTTCGTCTTGTCCATGTTCATTTTGAGACCTACTCCTTGAATAAAGGAAGAAGAATGTACAGGTGTCATTAACATAAGAGTTTCATCAGAGCGCAATTCACGAGAATGAGAGGAATGAAGAAAGCTAAACTGGTCCTTAAGGTAAGGGGGTGAAAGGTGGTTAAAAAGGATATTGTGAAGAAGTGAGAGTAAGTGAACATTCCAAGCAACTTCTTTTTCTTTTGTAAATTAAAGCTCTAAACTTTTTACTATGAATCATATATTTGCTTTATTGAAAAGTTTTAACCAAATTTCTGATGCTGTGCTATTTAGAGTTATTTTACTTTTAACCAAGCTATTAAAATAATTCAATACGCTCCTCCATGTAACTGTACAACGCTCGAATGAAAACGTGTACTTAACAATCACTTAAAAATATATAAAGTGGAATCACTGTAGGTTCATTTAAATGCCACTGCTAGGCTCGGCCCTTAAGAGAACGAATCCTGGGCTCCAGTATTGGCAAATTATTTTTTCCGTTTGCCAATGCACTAGGCGATAGATAGCAAGTGTGTTGTTTTAGTGCATAAGCTCGAAGAGCTCGATATCAATAAGGCTTCACATACTCTACGACTCTTCCTTGGTCAGGGGACCAGCTAAAAGAGTTTTTCCATGAAAAATAAGAAGAAACGAATAGCGTACGCGCCGCGCTTTTCCAGCTCAAATTGGAGCATTACACACACACGGTCTTGATGTACGGAATTCTATATGATGTTTGGCTTCACCCTCAGTACGAAACAATAGTGATAAAAGCTGTAAAAATGTCTAACAGTAAATTCCATTGTAGGACTCGAACTCGTGATCCGAATCTATTAAATTGTAGGTTAACATAGTTACAAAAACTTTTAGGGCTCAGAAAATTCTAGAATACTAATTTAATCGATCCCCTAATGACAATCATATCTTTAAGTAACTAATTATCTAATCATTTTGTTACGAATATGTTTTTTTAATTCGCGCCACTCATAAAGAAATACCTTTCCTTGGAGACAATACGAAAACTGGCATAAAGTAGAGGGAGCTTTCGTATGCACTCCATATCTGCGTTATCGAAAGACGAGGCGAAGTGAGATTTATGATTCAGAAAAATCTCTTAATGGTCCTCCATGCGCATGACCGGTCGTGATAAATGTGCAATTTTAACTTTATGAAATGCAACAACACAGTTTTGACTGGACATGATATATGTATTTGTGTTGTTAGCACTATTTTGTTGATTAAATTCTTATGGAACAACATCTTTCTCTCCATCGAAGTGCAACTTATTTATGTTTTTCGTTCAACTGTTTCCTATTTAGATAAATGTAACGTTAGAAAAACTTTTTCATATACAATATAATCTCTTTGTAATGAATTTTAAAAGGCATAAACAATAAAAAAGACTTAAGAGGGAATAGGATAAATTAACATTGTCGAGCAAGCATTCTTCCATTTTAATTACAGTACTTCATAAGAAATAATGTGCCTCAAGACAAAGCGCAAGGACATTAATGCTCTCCGCAAATTGGGAGACTTAAGTGGCCGAGAGCACAGGGGCAATAAACAATACGCATCGCTGTTTCAGGCAAAACACTCGACACTATAATTTTTCCACATTCATACCATAAGGGACGCAGGACGCAGTCAATGAGTCTAGTCTGATACTTCCACAAGTAAAGTTTCCACACACACACGCCCGCACCCCACTCGTTTAAGCTCGAAAAGATCGCGTGCAGAAAGCCCCACACACGCACACCGCCGCATGGCCGGCGCCCTAAGCTGTGGTCAGTGCTAACGCAAACTGTGCGACGGACACACGAAAAACGAGCTGAAAACGGAACGCAAAACTGACAAAATCCTAAGAGAGTTTATTTAGGAACGCGTGACACCGAGCCGGCTCTCCACGCTCGGTTATGACAGTCGCTGCGAGCTCCGCGTGTATGTAAATCGGCGTGCGCTTGTGTTGGTTCTTTACGATCATCTGTCAAAACTTGGATACATGTGACGTTTCGATTCTGAAATGTAAACAAAAGTTGTTCGCCACCTACGGAATTTATTTTGACGTTATTTACGAGGTGTACAGCAAGAGTCGGTTCTGTAATAAACTTGAATATGTAAAATTAATTGAACGAAGAATAGCAAAGGGAGTCCAGTCTTTTTGGATTATTTTTGTTCATGTAAGTAATGATATGCTACTCGTCTCACACTTTAACGTCACCTCGAATATATTTGCCTGCAAATGGCGTGCTTTGAACGCGTAAAACGTTTAGTTAAAGCCAAGTTGTTTATGTTTAGTCGCTTGTAAAAACTTTATGATATTACCTTGTCAATTTCTATAAGCAGGCGTTATATGTTCCCGTGGTTTAAAAGTGAGTGTAAAGATGTTTATAGATTCGCACACGTGTTACGTGTGGAATAAAGGTTTACGAGCAACCAACTTGCATCTTGCACGTCATAACAGAGCTTTTACTTGAATGCTGTTCTATAAGTTTAAATAAGGTTATTTCTGTTATAGAATTGCTAAGAGCTTTGATTAAAATTAATATTATAATCAGATATCTAAGCTTTGTATTGAAAATTGATGACATGGGGTTAAATTTAAAAGAATATTGAATTTGTGAAGCACTGATCGTTTTATTGAATTTTACTTATAACAAAATTACTTTATATTTAAGTTTGTCTGGCATATATATTTGCGAATAAAATATTGATGTGAGGCAGATTTTTCACCTTATCGTCGTGATATTTACTTAAAATCCGTATCTTCTGTATATAAGTCAGTTAAAATAAAATTTTCAAGTATTTGTCTATGCCTAAATGGGAATCTGAAATGGTGTAGCTATAATTTGAAATATAAAAGATACATATCACAGTAGTTCATGTACAACAACTAATTTGACTTAGAGAAAATCACACTAAATTAAAGCACTAGCCGCAATATACCTTATTATTCTCATGAATTCACATTGTGTTTGAAAACCTTGATGAGATGTGAGAAGTGATTTTTAGGCTCATCAATTCTTAATAATTAATTTAGTGTGATTTTCTCTAAGTCAAATTAGTTGTTGTACATGAACTACTGTGATATGTATCTTTTATATTTCAAATTTGTATGTAATATTTGTATTCCCTTTGATCGGCACACTTGTAAATGGGCACATAATGTTTTATATATATTATAATAAAACAGTATGCACTCACTATATAGCATGGTTTAAGAGATATTATGAAACTAGCAGATAATTATTTATGGCAATCAGTTACTGTTCATTTGCGGGTATAGTGGTAATCTCATAGCCACGGCGCTAATCCTTAGGGGTGACGGTCTGTTACATGACGGCAGTAGGGTTGTCGCTCATGAAAAGCACTAGCCGCAATATACCTTATTATTCTCATGAATTCACATTGTGTTTGAAAACCTTGATGAGATATTTAAAGTGGTTTTAGGCTCATCAATTCTTAATAATTAGTAAATAGTTTCAGTTAAAATTTACTTCAAATATGGTATGTCTTCTTCGTTTCGCTCTAAAATTTACACTCTAAATATTCACTTCTTTCGCTCGCCTTAGTTATTGTTTCTGCAACCGTATTCTTCTAGAATATACCATTTCACTTACTTAACCATGACATCTCGAGCTAAGGTAAATAGAGAAATAGTCCATGTATTTTAAATGCGTCACAAATACTAATAAACAGTAAAAGAATGCTAGTATGTCTTCCTTTGGAGATATTCGTCAGATTGCATAAATACACAATTCAGCCAGAATACGGAAGATCATAGACCCCCAGATGTCATTAATATCATCGTTTTTCACCAATTAGTGATACAAGTTAAAATCAAAATATATTGTATGCATTTTTGAGTTGAACTGACAACCTTACACGATCTATACACACGTATTTGAATGTATGTTACATTCAAGGCGACAGTGCGCCCCCCTGTTAGGCGCATGACACCCCTAGCCTGTTATAATTGCATTCCACTAAAATATGACTCTTGAGTTTGTCTACCAAGTGTGACTATAATTTATACGATTTATAAAACTTTGCAAAGTTATATTTTAGACCTATTTTAAAAACAGTAATACATGCATTAGGAATATTACTATCATTGTGGTCGTAATGAACGAAAGGCTTAGCTTTGTTTGCATTCTAAGCTTTTTTATTTTGGAACTGAGGTCCGTTATCGTATAACTATTACGCGTATTTTGCATCCGTAAAATCTGTAAAATTTCCGCTTATTATATCCAGATTTCCAGGGGCAGTCTTTGGGGATTGCCGATAGAAGTGAAAACTGAGTAACTTCTGTATCGTCGAGCTATAAGATTAATATTTTCTGTTTATAAAGAAGTATTTATGATCAAGGATTAAAGTTTAAATTGGTCATTAACACTTCTTTACAAACCAAAAATTGTTCACCAAAAAATTGCTCAATGCGCCTAAAGAAGTTACTGTTTTCACTTCAAAATCTCAACTGTATTTCATTGTAATAAATTCGTAATTCGAATATATGTATATGTATACATAAGTAGTGCAATGTAATCATTTAAAATTTACATTATAAAATAAATCTTAAGTTAATATTAATAAGGTTGGTATTACTCAAGCAAAACTCCGTCTTACGAATTTTACAAATTTTCGATCAGGACACGTGACCTGACGCGAGTTAAATATTTTTTACCCATCACGAAAAAGTGCACAACGCCGCTAAAGAAGATTTCACTTCAAAATGCCTTTTTATCGAGATTTTTCTGACCTCCGAAATTCCGTCAGACCTACCAACCATAGATCACATAACATTAAAATAAATAAACTACGCTTTTAATCAGATAATATGCAAAAAAACTGTGGCGCGTATCATCTGAACCACCATCCCCAAAAGGAAAAACCGGATAATTATTTTTGTGTATGAGCTTGTAGAAGGCAAATTCACTTGTTACCATTTTTAGTCTCCTAAATTATTTATGGGATGCCTCTCTTTTTTGTAAGGAGCCATACTATCAAAATATTGTATTTATTATACACGTGTATAAAGGATCAAAGACAAAAAAAAAAAATATTTTCGCTATTCGCAAACTTAATATCCTAAATTAGTCTACACAAACAAACTCATAAGTAAAGGGGTTATTACACTCATTAACAAACGTTAAAGGTTTTACTAGAACAAAAACTATCTTCACAAAGACAATAGAGTTTGTTAACGTATTCTTAAAGGCCCTTTACACTACATACTTCATATCAGTTGTTGTGAAACTTTATAAGTTTAAAGAATAAACTATATACTGCTATGTATAATGCAGTATATTTTATTCAACATTTGTATAAACATACTATAACTGCACAACAGTGTAGCAAAGCCCGTAAATATCTTAGTGCTGGGTTTAAAAAAAATGATTTTATCTTTAAAAGAAATTTATGTGAAGATCCCACGATCACGGCTGTAAATGTTATAAAAAAATATAATTTTCCAAAATCAGAATTTAGAGCTTAAGTAAATTTCACCTACTACGTAAACATTTTACGGTAAAGCCTAGCTTGTGCTTTCCATGTTAGAAGGTCAGACGACAATCGCTCCTGTGAAATGATAACAGAACATAAAGTATCAATTTTTAAAAACGGAACGGACAGCTTTTTTGACACACTATTCCACGGCGGATTACTCATACACATTTTGATCTGCTTTAGTCACAATGTTTTCCTTCAACGTCAGTATGAGAAATTTACGCTATAATATGCACTTTAAGCTAAAAATTCAATAATATGCAAGTCAAAGTAGGAATAAATATCGTAATTATATTCATAACAAATTGATCCCTGTCTCCCGACATGTGTGTGTGTTATCAAATTGATTACAAGGCGTTTAATTTAAATTTAGAACATAAAATCCGTGTTTACTAACAAATGCGTGTTGTGTGAACCGCTCTGAACTCCACTTAAGTGGCAACCGACATAGCCGCATTTTCTTAATTTCTTAACCACTACACACGCACCGCGGGATGAAATTAAGAAAACATTCATACGTATAATAAGGTTGGATGTGTGCACGTGGAAGGGTGCTTTATTACTTCGCTTGAAGGTTATCTTCAAGATCGTAGACATTAAACAAACAACACATATATTAATAACTATTTGTACTCATTTAATCGACTCATAAATTAAGATTTTTTTAAACTTGCTTTTCTTTTAAACTCATTGCTTTTCTTACATGTTTTTCCTTTTTTCTTCAGTTTTTATATTTCTCATATTTCTCAAAGATTTTGAGGAGGTTTTTTTAATATTTATTGAAATGTGATAAAACAATTATATTTAATTTAATTATTTTTGAAATGTTATAAATAATTTTATTTTATTTGTAAAGTCATGTGTTAAATGCTGCTCCGTAGCTGAAATATAAAATGTACGTGAAACATTGAAATTTTAAATCTATTTTATTCCCAGATATATATGTTAACTTATAAGTATTATCTGCTTGAATTATGTATACTTATACAATCAACGCAGTTGTAGAACTGACAGAAATCTATGATTTGGAGATACAGAAATATTTTGTTGTGAATGAGGACTGAACCCACATACATCCTTAAAAATCAAAACTGCCTAGCTTTTATTAGCTTTAAATTAATATACGAATAGACTATGTATACATTAAGAAGAAGAAAACTTGTTTATTGAAGTGATATCTTCTTATGGGAGGGTAAACCGCTTCGTTACGTAACGCGTTACGGCGCCAGTCTATCTGGCTTCCCTTTCTCTCACACTTACGGCAGCGGTAGGCAGGATCCTCCTCTCTCACTCTAACCCTCAGCGCTAGATCTAATTGAATTGCGACTTTATTACAATGAAATACAGTTGAGTTTTTTTTTTCTTTATAAAGAATATACATTATAAATAATTGAATTTAATATAATTTTGAAACCGTTTTTGGAAAAATTGAAAATTCGTAAACTTTAGTTATTTTTTAATTATTTTTGGTTTTATTAATAAATAACCTTTCCTTACATTATCTTATAGCTTTTCTATAGTTAAACAATTTCAATGTTAAATAGTTCAACTCAGATTAGTTTAAGTTATCACTTCTGTCGGGCGTCCCGAGACGCACACGGTTTTATTTTCATATTTTTGAGTTTAAGAAAATCCTTATCAAACATATTAACTTCTTTCTATTTAATTAGTATAAAAATAATCCCAGTTTAACTACTTTAATCGCAGAATGTAATTAAATTATGACAGTGCTGCGAGAAAAACAACACTATCTCACTACAGTATTTCTTGGTAGGAATACTCCTTAACCGTCGACGTCTTAGCGTCCAGCCACGAAAGCAATAAAGAGCGCAAGCTTCTACGTTCATTAATTAACCCCTCGTATGTGCCTCCCTTTCACACATATGAAAACTACTTGTAAATTAGTGCATCTCGCTCTTGCAGGCTTTGCGCAAAAATTAACTGCTAACTTAATACTGCTACACTCAAGATTTTGCCACGTAAAAAATAAAGAGAATTTCCTTAACTTTTCAAAGTTTTAAAGTACTGTATTAAACTAAGAATCAATGTATTAAAAGTACTTGTTACGCACTTTACGTCAGCAATTATCAAAATAGATACGTGCGTAGAATCAGTTAAATGTATTAGTTACAAATACTTTTAAGTGAGAATCATTGGTCATGTGGTACCCAGAAATAAAAAAGCTACCTCATAACTTGAGAGTAAAAAGCGACTAAATTACTCATTTTGATAGTTACAGCCATTCCAGTATATTGTGCCTTTTTAGTCAAGACAAGAAGTCACAAGACAGTGACACAAAAAGTATGCTGTAATTTTATCCTAAGGCTATACTCGACTGTGGATTCTGGTCTCCAAAGTTGGTGATTATTTAAGTTAGAATAATCTTTTATTTGATACGGTATGTATGTCTGACGACCTCTGTAGCGTAATGGATAACGCACATCGGTACGCTTGCGGAGGTCACGGATTCGATTCCCGTCTCTCGTCTGGGTGTTTATGTATAACATGTATTTATTTACAAAAAAAAATATATAAGTAGTATATCAGTTGTCTAGTACCCATTTTTTTTGTCTCGGGGAAAAACCTCTCTTGACGGGTTCCCCCGGCCCGGGGGGACCGAGGGATATGTGGGACTCCGGGGAAGATGTTCAGCCATCCGACTACCCACTAAAAATCCCCGCTGTTCTCCTATCACCTACGCCCGGGCCTACATATACATATGTGGCCTGCCGATCTCGTGGCCCGGGCCGAGTTGTCTAGTACGCATAACACAAGTGCTATGCCACTTAGTTTGGGACTAGATGGCGCTGTGTAAATTGTCACAAAATATTTATTTATTATTATTTATTATATTATTTATTTCTTTACTATCAAGCTATACCGAATTATCCTCAACTTTTAATGACATATTGAAAACAAAATTATTCGTTTTAATTTAATCGGGTTTCAAATTTGATTTACATTTGTGGGTGTGAGGTATTCTATTTAAAAATGCAGGGGCCAGTCAGTTTGTACATATTTCTACAATAACGGACTAACAGATGACAGTCGGCTCTGAAATTTTTGCGAAATATATGCCTTATATTTTGTTATGCTGTTTATCTCAACTGAAGTCCCAAAAGTGTCATGAATAAGATTTGTACTATGCAGTTGAAGGTATTTATTGAGTGTCATTCTTATGAACAAGACGTAAAATGAGGACATCTATAAGAGTATCAAGGTGACGTTTGTTTGGCATTATAGCTAATATATGCAAGCTAAAGTAACAGTGGGTCAGTCACGTCTGTTGAATAACCAATGTGTGATGAATTAAACGTAAACCACGACTCGGTAAATGTAGTTTCATTCTTCAGCCCAATGGGCTCTCGACCTGCGCAAGGTTACCTTCGTGGGAAAGACGTAGAACCGGGATGTGTAGCTACTATGGAGAGGCCTATATCCTACATCCAATAACACTTCAAAGTTCGACATATGTTATTTAGCACTATTTTCTACTTGAATTTTTACGTACTTCTTTGTGTTAGTTTCCTGAAAGGGCTTTAGTTGGTCTTTTTTCCGCTACTGTGACAATCAGCGCAAGAAAACAAATAGAATAGATGTGACTTTTTTGACAAGGGTAACTAAACTCTCTATCTCACAGCCTTGAAAGCACATTTGTAGTTGATTTTTCTTCCCAGGTTGGTGTATATGAAACTAAGTTGCATAAAGAGAATCCCTTATTCGACTCAACATAAAAATAAAATGTTTCTATTATTTGTATAAATTCATCTGATCTGAATTATATTTTTATGAAGTCACTTTTGGTTATTTACATAAGAAAAATGATTTCAAAATCACAACAGTAATAAAACATAATTTTACTATTGCGTATCTGGAAATATTCTACAAATAGCAGAATGCTCACCGTAAAGTAACAAAGTATAATGTGAAATGTAAATTTTATATTAATAACTACCCTGTTATGGTATATTTTTCAATCATTTAGTTTTGCACATTGTATAAAATCGATCACGTGTGGTTAGTTTCATATACCAGTGCAATAAATCTCTTACTCGTCTTAATTACAATGTTGTTGCCTGTGTTGTGTGTTTTCATTAGGCTTTGGGCACACACGTGTGTTTGTAATATTAGATTGGCGCTAATTCACGGAAACATACTGAATATGGGAAAGTCGTGTATTGCTTTTAATTACTTGTGTAAATATAGATCTAATAACTTTGTGTGAGTGTCGTGATTATCTCATTTTATTGTTTTACTTCCTTGTAAAATTTCTCACTATTGCATCCGGAGTCAAATTCAACATCACCGGTCACTTGGCACTGTATTCTACAAAACAGCAAGCTTGAATCTGAATACGAGGATTTCCTTTCAAGTTTAAGGAGGATAGACGGCAGTTTCTGTAAATTCTGCAACAACGCAAACTTCCGCTTTGATGTCGAATTTGACAGTCTTCGTCATTCGTGGTACTAGTTGAGAATCCTTTGACACGCTTCACCCTTTATGATATCAAGTCAACACTTCTTATTTAACCTTCTTGCCGGAGCTCGGCGGAAGCGGTATGACTAAACATTTGTTCCCTACATATAGAACTTTATGGTTGTTTTCGAGTTTTTCAGGATTAAAAGAGTTAATTTTTTTCTTTTCATTAAATATTCAATGTAAAAAATACCCTTTTAAGTTTGCGCCAAATATCCTAATTATGTCCCCATCCCCTGCAACTCATCGTCGGTCCAACGGAATGGGGAATATTCTACACTACGTCAACTGCGGCCTAAACACCGAAACTTGTTTGCACCGTCACTGATCCTGGGACAGACGTGAACAGTCCTCTGCCACAACATCTTGCATACAATGCGAGCTATACTTTCATTCTCATGCGGATTTCAACTTCTCAACAGAAACCAACATATCACTTTTGACTTTATTAATTGATGTTTTATGCCTAAAGTAATAGTTGAAATTATTTTCGAAAATGAAAACATCAATGAGAAGTATTATACTGTTAATATGTCTTACATGCGTCACAATCAGTCACGCAAACATCGTCATTAAAGGGTTACGCTGTAAGCTCATTCATGCTCTCTCCGACGCTCGCATCGCACAAATTGTCTCTGGTATCAAGCGTTGTCACATCCGCGACGACAGCGATAAATTTACTTTCATCCTTTTCATCACTGCCGTGGCCCTAATTTGCGTACGTATTTGTGCACTCAGCTTTAAAATAGAACTGCACCGAAATAAATTAAGAATTTAAAATGATCGATTATGGAAATTTATAAGTTTTTAAAATTTAAATTAGTAATTGTTTTGGTGTCCGTTTATGATTGTAAGGCGTTCTATCCCTGTCGCTCATGCTGGGCGGCGGCGCGCGCCTGGGCGGGCGGTATGCAAATGCCAGCCACGGTGGTGAGGGGTGCCTGCCTTGTACCATTGGCCGCACTAGAACGGCCAACTTCGCCACCAGTTACGGTTGTTTTTCGTTTTGTTTCTAATTAACTTCCGTATATTCTTAAAGTAACTTTTCTCATCTCGGTCCCTTACTTTTTGCTCGCCTAGTTAAAACGACAATGTGAAATACTCTCGCGTGTGTTGTTAGTTGCATTCTTTAAAACTTTCTCGCTGTGTTATTGTTTTGCGAGAATCGTGCCCACCGATGTTAATTTATATAAAACGATATTCGGGATACTATTAACATTTTCAAAACACAATCTCGACATTAAATCCGAGTGTCATGACAATGTTTGACAAGTGATTTCTAAAATCGTTTTAGTAAACGAACGCCATTGTGGCTCGTGTTAGTAACTTCGCTAAAATATTACTTTTATTGCTCAAAGAGTGAGATTTTATGAGCTTTAAAAATAAATTACTCAC
Source organism: Malacosoma neustria (assembly GCA_963693495.1). NCBI lineage: Eukaryota > Metazoa > Arthropoda > Insecta > Lepidoptera > Lasiocampidae > Malacosoma > Malacosoma neustria. The sequence goes on along the minus strand of OY856381.1, from coordinate 9,099,094 downwards.
CTCGAACGGATAATCACATTTGCCAAGGCTTCGCGAGTGAATTATTTATTCCCGATTAGTGTTAAGCCAAGGTAAATATTTTAATAGGCAAATTAAAAAAATATATATTAAATTCGTCTTATTTAAAGACTTTCATTACAATTTTTCTATTCAAATACTGATGGATAGTTTTTGTTTATAAAATAAAGATTTGGAATTTGTAACGCACTCAAATTATGATTTAAATTATATGATTCTATTAATATGCAGTACTTGATTATTTGATTGAATTAGTAAGTAAAACAAATGCTGGTAATGCTGGCAAAACAGGCAATAAAAAATTAATAAGGCTAAAACCTGAATATCACATTTCATAAATGGAACAAAAGGCAAAATCGAGTATTATTTTTTGAATCGTAAAATTAAAGAAATTAATCCCATTTTTATGGCAACACTTTTAATTGCTCCTTTGACAGACGTTAAGAGCTTTTTCAGCGTTCTTTTATCAGCCTTTTCGGGTGTGGTCAAAACAAAATGGAACATTGACAGTTGGCAATATATTTTTATAGTTTTCCGGAGGTGTTGTTTTTATTATCGCACATCTGCAACACTGAACTGCAAATTAGAAAGTTTACGTTCAAATGCATGAGAAGATATCGTAAATTATGTCCGCGGGTTAAACTTAATGCACTTTTCGACCAAGAAGGGCCGTTTTAATTAGCCCCGAATGATTTATAAGCCATCAAAATAAGAATAAACCTTGATTTTGTGTTCGGTTTTAAAAATAAACGCCCAAACGGAGGCTTTAGAAGCTCTTTTTCATAATGTGCTAAATTTTTGGCGCATTGCTTTTATGAACGATGTTAGAAGTTGGGCCTTAGGTTATTTTATTGTAAAGACTACATTTGTACATTACATACTTATAAAAAGGTATACAATTTAGCAGTATGTTAGCCGAAACTGCTTCATGGTATAAAACACGCCGTGAATTCAATAATAACTAATAAAACAGAAATAAATTATCACATATTGCGTTCATATTAATCTACTTAAAATACTTAATTTTTATTTTTTTTTATTGCTGAGAAACAGCAGACAGACTGAAGCCCGACTTAATAGTAAGTTACCGTCGCCTATATATGTTTGCGACGTGAATACGCTGCTGTCCAGAAGGGATAAATAAAAATATAAATTTTAACCTGTTAAAATATTTAAAAAGGGCTAAATATAATAATTCATATAGATAGTATACGCCGGCATCTTTTTAGAAACGATTACTGAATATAATATATTTTACCACTGTCTTAAACAACGATCGTGATCATCCAACACGACGGTTTCATATATAAAAGTTATCGATACAACGCGGGAGTCCTTGTAATGCTTTAAAAAAATACAGGGTAGAGGCGAGGCGACGAAAAGTATTCGATTCAGAATGCACTTTTGCATAAACAATGCCCTTTTGTTTAGAGAGTATTTCACATTTATACCTTGAGTGATTTATTTTTTATATGATTTATAAAGCGGTGGCCGCAAACCCACGTCGTGCGACTGTCGCAACTTACCTATAAAACTCTTTTTACTTTTATTTAAAAAAAATCAAATTGTCCCATGATTTGTGGCCAGTATTTATTCTCATTTTTTTCTTTTCGAACAGCATCATATGAAAGCATATAAGGACTAATGACTGTTGATCTGAAGTGTTAAGTGACCCTTTATGTGCATGAGAGAGCTATAACAACGCATGGCAATGAGAACATGTACAAACGCTGTTTTTTTAAAGGTAAGTTGTCAAGCCAATTTAAACTAATATCATATAACGTTATATTCACAATCACTAACTGTGCAAATTGTTTCGTATTTCATTTTTATTTGAAATATTAAGTTTCAATGATATTTTACGAAAAGGCAACAGATACATACATATAGAAAACTAGCTGACCTAACAATCGTTCTTCTGCCATATACATTAAAAAAGTAGCCTATGTCCTTCTCCAAGGTCTAATCTACCTATATACCGAAATTCTTCAAAATGGGTTCATCGGTTTCAGGCATAATAGACAATATAGACATAGGCTTAACAGACAGACAGAGTTTCATTCACATTTATAATATTAGTATGGATATTTAATTGTTTTATTAAGATTAAGGTGTCTGCCCACAATACCGTATCACGGCCGTTATTCTTAATTTAGGCTGCCTATTAGACGGTATAGTCACCCACCAATACCATCGTGCGCCATAAACGAAATAGTAATACTTTTAACGAGATCTCTCAATGCATTCTTGTGTCATTTTCTATGGCAGTGGTCGGCAATCTTGTCATCCCAAAGACACAAATATAGATAACTAGCAGCCCGTCCCAGCTTCGCACGGGTATTTAACAAAAAATTAAAAATTAAACCCTTCTATTTTTTTTCGGTCTCGGGGAAAAACCTCTCTTGACGGGTTATCCCGGCCCGGGGGGACCGAGGGATATAAGAGACTCCGGAAAAGATGTTCTACCCACTAAAAAACCCCGCTGTTCTCCTATCGTCTACGCCCAGGCCCACGGATATATGGCCTGCCGATCTCGTGGCCCGGGCCGGCGCCGGCCCACGCTTTGTCTTAAAGCGGGCCCCTTCTAAAGTGCTGACGCCAGGGGGTCAGGGATTCGTCCCCCCGGCGCTCTCTTGTAACAACTCTAGGAGTCGAGGGGGGCTGTGGAACAGCACGCGGCCTTCTCCCTCGCGGCAATAGTGCGGGCGGCGGATCCTCCCCCGAGGGGCCGCCCACGGCTGTTTTCTACGGCGTCCGGAGATCGTTGCCCGCCCTCCGGCGCCGACGACGCGGCCTACGTTAGCGGGAGGGGAGTGCGGTGGCGGACTCCCGCTCCCGTTCCGCCGCCTCCCTTGCAGACACTACTGCCTCGCAAAAGGAGGCGACGGCCGTCCATCCAGGATCGCCCCCGACCATGGACAGAACCAGGGCCGGGAGTGACAGGTCCGCGGCCAATTCCGGACGGGACTCGCATCCCCGTCGCGTGCTAGTCAGGCGTGGGTACGTGGGACCCCAATCAGTATTCGCAACCATCCCATCGGGGACCACGCCACGAACAGAGAGCTAAGTTGGAAAGGATGTAAGAGGTAGACGGAAAGAAAGGTAGGACTCTGTCGCCTCGAACGGAGAGGGGAGTGAAGCGACGGATGCTCGGGCACCTCGGGTACGCACACCCGTGCACTCCTCGGACAGAGGAGCGCCCCTGAGGGCAAACCCTTCTATTTGCGTCAGGTTACTAAAAAAATAAAATTATAAAGAAAGTTTGAATATTATTATTTCTATGAGCTTTTATTTTAATGATTTTTTTTGTTATTACTTTTTATTTATTTTTCGTTATTTTTTAATAAGTATTCTAATTTTTGTAAAAACCCCAGTGACGCACGCCTACATTGCATAAAGTACTGCCTAGCTAGCCGAACAGGATGAGCGGCTACCACGCAACATTTTTCTAATACTTACATTTTTAAGCTCGTGATATCTTTGGAATGGAATATCCGAATTGAATAATTCAAAAAGTTATATAAAGGTATTGAAACAGTTTTGAATATGAAGTAATTTATTTTGATAAGGATTAATACCAAGATCCAAATAAAGAGTCTTTTCTAGGGGCGGCATTTCAATTAAATTTTTAAAATAAAAGAACACTTATTGTGGCATAACTATAATAGTTAGACATATGCTGTCGCGACACTTTTTGTAAATAATGATGTGTTCTGCAAAGTTGTTGTACATTATTTTATTCTATCATCAATAGTTTTCGCAACGCACGCGATTTAATTAATATTTTAGGCACGCGATTTAATTAATTTTTTTACACTTTGGGTTACATTATTGGAGTTTTAGTAAGGATCCCTAATTTTTTTTAAAATATAATATAGCCTATGTCACCCGGGGATAGTGTAGCTTCCCAACAATGAAAGAATTTTTTAAATCGGGTCAGTAGTTTCGGAGCCTATTCAAAGCAAACAAACAAACAAACAATCAAATCTTTCCTCTTTATAATAGTAGTATAGATACGCAATTGAAATTTATTCAGAGCCATTGTTTTAACATATTCTTTGATTGAGTAGGAGACATTATTAAGGAAATAATTATAGATAATAAGTAATATTCCGTGTCTGAACTAAACATTTCGCGGAAGAGCCATAGCTGAGAGTCAAAAAGCCACGGGTTGCCGACAACTGTTCTATGGAATGATTGTTTTGTCTTATTGGGCTTAATCTTTAAAATTTATAACTGTAGGCCCTTAAATCTGAGTTTAAGCCAACTATATATAGCTTATTAATTTACTAACAAAAATTGTATTTTGACATGTTATAGTATTTTATCGTTGTAATTGTTAATATTGTTAGTAAAAATCTTTTAACCTATTGAGTGATTTTTTCAAGATCATATTAGTAAAAATGTATGTAGTAGTTTCTTACTAGACGCTTATTAGAAGCACGTCTATCGAGCTGCAGGTTTAATTTAAAAAATACACTGTGACAATTAATATAGCGCCATCAAGCCCCAAATTAAGCAGCAATGTTATGACTACTAGATTTATATACTACTTCTATACTTTTATTTTGTATATAAATACATATTATGTATAAACACCCTGACTTGGGATGGGAATCGAGTCCTTGAACCACGCGAGCGTTCTGGCGTGCGAAAGCCGTTGCGCCACAAAGGTGGTCGTAAAATATATAAATAAATACAATAGAAATAAAATATACCAATATATATTTATATGTTTATTTATATGTTTCATTCTAGTGCTGCATTGTCAAATCTTGGTTTATTTTCTCCAATAAATAGATTGACCAAATTGTATAATTCACTTGTAACCTAAAATATTGACATGGACATTTTCAATGAAACAATTTTTAAATTAAAATCAACATGTATTGACATCTTTAATAATTAGTATATTTTAAAAATCTATCATTAAATTGCTACTGTTTGAAATTTAGTTTTTATTTTATTTAGTAAGGCATTAGCTATTCATGGACAACTTGTATTTTATTTGGGATCATTTTGTATTTGTATATTTATCTTTCTGTTTTCCCAACTAACTTCTTGAGCATGCAGTCGTCACCTATAATTGTGACAATATTTTGAATGATACTATGCCCGATTAGTTTATGATTGTGTAATGAATGTCATGTTGGTGATCTATTTGAATAAATAAATAAATAAATAAATAAATATTGGCATTCATAATAAAAATATACAAAGAAATAAACTTCTATGAAGGATATATGCAAAAAGTCATCATAATAAATAATTACAGCCCATACCGTCCCACTGCTGGTCTCGGGATAAGACAGTATACCGGCCACGCTTGTCCAAGCCGGGTTTACCTACGGCTGATTTCTCACTATAAATGAGGATTTATATTATAAAAAGTTAGTAAAGCTAATTGCATTATAATTCAACATAATAACAATAACAATCAAAAGTTTTGTTTTCCAAGCTGCAAGTTAATTTTAGATAATTATTAGCAAAGTTTGAAATCACTCAGACTATTGGTTTTCTTACACGCGATGTCTTCTTCAATTTCTATTTCCGGAACATTCAGTTTTCACGTGGGATTAGTGTTGTTTTGAAAATTGATTTTAATTTAATTGAAAAATTAGATAAAACATAATACCACCAATTGATTTTCAGTCATCACTATGTTCATTTTTATTTTCAAAATCACGACTATGCCAAAAACTATGTAAAAACATTTCAAAAAATCTATAGTCGTGATTTATTTTCAATATTATCTTTGTTTTTATTATTTTCGTTTTCTATGACATTCTTTGAATGATATTCAAAACTGTTGTGTGAATTTTTAAGTTCTAAATTGAATAAAAATTAAAAATACCTTCAATTAGTGACTATTAAGATAAATAATGAAATTCTCTACCCATTGAAGGTATACAAATACAATATCCTATCCTAATATTCTTTGATTGATTTTTTATTACTGTAGGAAAGCAGACAGGCTGACGGCCCACTTGAATTTAGCAGTTACCGTCGCGTATGGGTGTTTGCAACGCCAGAGGCATCTCGAACACGCTGGTATCCGCGTTATAGTACTGGAACCTGGTCTCTTATTAGATCAAGGGTATTATGGCGGCATATTTAAAAACTAGGAATAGTTGCCACCCAGATGGGCTTGGAGACCTAGCTTGGATTGCTAGTCACCTTTTGTGACAGGCCGACTCTATTCGTAAAGGTCAGTATTCTTTTTCCGCCCCAGCACGGATAAAAATGATTTCCGGTCGCGCAGTCTATTCGTTATTAACTATATATCAGAAGTCTTAAAATTATTATAGAAAAAAATATTGTTGCAACACTAATTACAATTATAATTACAATATAATCATAAAAATCGAACGGTCGCGATAATCGGTTGTACGCCATCTTGCCAGCGGCGGTGGCCAAATGTTTCCGCTTTAATTTCTCCAGTAATTTGGTCCTTCCGGTCTCAACCAATCCGTCCCGTCAGCCGACCGTAATTATATTATTTCGGCAATAAATTATCGAATTTTGAATACAAAAGGTGGTTAAAGATGGCCCTACTTAAATAATAATAAATGGCTTTTTGGCTAAATTTGACATGTCGAATAGCTTTCGCGGGCCGTTTAGTTCAAACTAGTCAAGAAACCTTTAATATTTTATTTGTTATTTTAACGCTAGCAAGCCAGTTAAAAGACAACTAGATATGTAAACAGTCTATGTAAATAGACAAATAACTTAACAATTAAAAAAAACCTCTTACGTGGAAAAAAAGCATAGCTGGTCAAACCCCCAAGAATTGCGTGTCACTGAGATAATTATGCGGTAACAGAACAGCCTGTGTATAATTATGAGCAAGCATTAGGAATTCCCGCATCTACGGATTACGTTTACCAAAGCTTTTATTACGATGTTCTCAGAAAGTTAAATAAATATGTTATTAGTTAATAATGTTTTATTATTTAATTAAAACCTTATTGTCACAATTATTATAAACAAATTTTGTCATTGCCTAAAATTACTATTATAGATTTAATTTAAATATGAACATTTGTTGATTATAAAAATTTAATGGAAATTTAATTAATCAGATTTGGAAGATTTACTGCATCAAAAAGTTAAATCATATAAAACACGTGAGAAATAGAAAAAAGAATCTCTTGTCATCTAAAAGTATGTTGATTTATAAAAGAACTCTACAAGACTCACTTGTAGTGACGTTCTATTTTATTTCAATTACCCCAAATCGATATCGAGCGATCGGTTGATTCGATTAATTCCGTTTGAAATTAACGCGGCGGGTAAGCATCGGGTATCGGCACCGACGCGACGCCGTCGTCATGGCAACGCGCCCCATACTTACAACGCACTAATTATGCCACACTGATTGCTTTTCACTTTTTTCGCTGCCCCACGAGACTCTGCCACCCTATCATTCGATAGTGCATGTGTAATACGACGCTTTTTATCGATTTTTCGGTTTATCTGATAGGAATTTTGTTTACCACAATATAACACAATATAATTTTACAACGTTTATTAGTATTGTTATTATATTAAGTCATTTTGAAGATTCATTAACTGAGATAGAGAAAAAATATAGAGTAATTAAAGAGGATTCTCCAGACATAATCATACACACACACACACTTATTCATAAAAAGGATAATAATTAGAAATCCATTACTTGGTATAAGTTTGGATCAGTAAAATAACAGTGTCGAATACAGGCTTATAATAAGGTTAGTGTTAGGGATTTGAATAAATAAAAAAGATAGATAACATTATCGGCTTATTTTTTCTACGTGAATAAAAAACATAAATACAAACCAATAGTAATTAGTAGCAAAGAGTATTCAAAACATAATTCAAAATTAATTGCGGATATACTGAACAAAAAAACTTTAATATAAAATCCACCGAAACAAAACCGATAGTGTTGTGAAGAATAAACTTTTTATCGATATTCCAATTAACTATAGCGGAGTGACTTTGCATTCGAATTTCGAATGTTGATGACGTCACGTGGATCGATTCAAGGAAACGGGTCATTACACTGTTTTTATCCGTCACACTGATTAATCAAGTGATTAATTATATATTTTCTATTAAGACACGAGTTGGCATGTTTTTTGTTCATTTTTAGTACAATGTTTACTTATTGTATACGCGGAAAAAGAATTAATAACGATTTTTAAATGTTAAGGTTTAATTTGGCCGACTGTAATTAATGACTAATCGGATTTTTATGCGGTATTTTGACTAATTACAGGTGTCAGATAAAATATTAAATTTGGCTTGAACATTAATTATTTTAATCGTTACATGCTCGCAAAAAATAATAAGATACAACTTGTCTGTGGAAAATTTGTTTTGTTGATTTATGGGTTTCAAAGAGTACACTCCGATAATTAAAGGGCAAATAAAATTTGCAATTATATTTGGTGTGACTACTACTATTAACAACAATAAAAGTATCCTGTGAGCCTGTTTATTTAGGAATCAAAGTGATACAGTGATATGTACTTAGTGAAATTTAGATTATTTGAAATATATTTTATCAAAAAATATATATGCCTAAGGAGTTATTTCTTTAAAAGATCTATTTTTCTAGCGTAATTTACACAATTATAAAATAATTGCCAAGAAAAAACTTTAGCAGGAAATCGGTACACCAAGATCACCAATATGCGTAACCTGCCAATCCGCGTTATACTATGACAGGCTCATTCTTTCTACAACACAACTCGAATTTATTGGTGGTAAATTACTAAGGACAAAAACTAATATTTCCACATCTGGATTTGAGAATAGAAATTAAAGAAATAAATATACTTCGACAAATCATACAGCGCCCTCTAGTTCCAAATTAAGTAGCATATCACTTGTATTATGGGTACTAGATAACTAATATACTGCATATATACTTTTGTTTTGTAAATAAATACATATTAATCCAACTCGTAACCTCCGAAAGCGTATCGAAGTTTTATCCTTAAGCAAATCACTGAACATCTAAAAATTTTATAAAATAAATCCCATATCCTGTCGTATGTATGGTGTTTTCAAATGTAATTGATTAAACTCCGTACCAAGTACGCATCGATTTGCGATGGAGCCGCGAATTGGGTTGACCATTGATCTGATAGTACAGCCCTGACCTTGCCCAAGCGGGCACTCATACACGCGCGGCACGCACACAACAAAAACGATAGTAACAAAACGTAACTTGGTACGTACGACAATACTACTGGATTTTAAATCTATGTATCGCAAACACTAAGTTTTCAGTATATTAATATTCTCCGTGCAGAGGCTGACCTATGCGGCCGGAGTCAGATTGTCGTAAAGGCGACAAAACACCTTAGCTACGTGGTAGGGCTCCAAACCTGTCTGGATGGCAACCACCCTTGGTCATAAGTATGCCGCCATAATAACCTTGCGTTGTGTTTCGTCATTAGTGACCCTGGTGTGATGTATGGGACAGCAGCGTGTTCACGGTGCCCTTAGCGCTGCAAACATCCATAGGTGACAGTAATTGCTTACTATTTAATAGGCCGTCAGCCTGTTCGCTGTTCCTCAGCATTAAAAAAAACATCAGCACTAAATCAAGCCAGCTTTTTCAAAAATATAATATTTTAAATTAGTTATTATTATCCAACACCTCTGAGGCCCATGGCTTTTTCATGTAGGAAAACGTGCGGGAATCGCGGGTTAGATTTCCATCCCGAGTTGGGGGGGGGGGGGGTATTTAGTCTGATAATATATTTATTTATAAAAAAAAATGGGAGTAGTATAATATCCATAACACAAACGCTCTGCTGCTCACTTTGAAGCTCGACATCGTGAATTATCACAGTATGATTATTTATTATGTCTTTATTAATAAATTTTATAATTACGTTTCAAAGCAGGTGATGAAAAATATATAACTGCAAATCTTTAATATATATTGACTTATTCATCCATCATCCATTATTGTTCAATCTTCATTACCATCCTAAAGTCTCCGTTTAATGTATAAGACGCGTATTTATTTAATATAATGGCGTAAATTAATGCATTAGAACGTAACTCAGCCTAAGACGAGAAAATATAATGAGTGAAACAGTATTCAAGAAAAATAAGTGAAATAAACAGAGCGAAGTTACACGGCATATGCATTCGTGGAAAATGTAATTAGCGAAAAGGGTCGATATTATTAATGAGGGAGCAAACAGAGCAAAAGATGGGGGTTGGATTTATCTATCCAAACTTTTGTGTTTCCGATATATTAATGTATTGATTGTTTAGTCGATAGTTAATTACAACGTCTCGTCTGATTGGAATTTGTTGTTTTATCTTGAATACTTATAACTTGAATTTGATACTTCTGTGTCCTCAGTAGACACCTTTTAAACTAGTACAACCTATTGCATCATAATGAAATTTGAAAGATCTAACAAGTTATTTTAATCATAAGTCTTCAATAAAAATTAATTAATAAAAGTTAAGTCAAGGCGTTAATTAATATTAATACTACTGCCTTCTTAATCTTTGTGTTTGATCCCATGACATTAGTTATAATTGTTTTAATAGCATATGCATTTTCCATTCGCCTATGAATATATACGACGCTAAGATCACCGCGAACACGCTGCTCTTCCACAGGAACATACAGGAACCTGGGTTACTAATGCCGGAACACAGCGCAAGGTTATTATGATGGCATACTTATAGACAAAGGCTGGTTGCCATCCAGACGGGCTTGTGGATCTAAGGCGTAGCTAGCTTTTGTGGTGGTTTTATGACAAGCTGATCCCAGCCGCAGAGGTTATTATTCTTAATCCGCTCCTACACGGAGATATTGATAAAAGAAGCAATTGAATTTTCCATAACATTTTCCAATCAAGTACATCTATCAAGTGTATTAATACCCTCACTTTACTATTCTTGCCATATTAATAACTGGGGCTACTAACTACTAACGCCTTCCTTGACACGTTAATGATCGCAGCGTTTAAAATTCAACGGTAATTATACATTCCGCTGGCTTGTTTCAAAGTTTGATCGACGTTAACTTTAGTTATAAGTTGACAAATTTAAACTATTAACAATCGTTAGTAATTTTAATTTTCGTAAGTATGTCTTATACTTGGTATTTATTACACTTAGCGACGAATCTCGCGATGGTCGCAGCTTAGACAGTTCTCTGAACTACGAGTAATTTGCATCTTATAACAGAGCTACGTAACGGCGGTAAATGAAACTACAGCATACCAAGATCATGGATGTAATAGAATGGGACGTTATGAGCTGTTATTATTATTATTTAAATTTTCAAGTGTGGCTCTGAACTTAAACAATATAATAGAGCCAACCAGCCCTTTCCAGTCGTTAAACAATATCAACGGATTACGCATTTTGCCAATAGGGCAAAACATGAAAGACAAAATCTGTACATTCTCTGGAGGATCAAGCTAAAGCCACAGTAAAAACTAAATTTAGGTTTATTTTGAAAATATCCACTTTCCTTGTTTACATCGTAAAAATGCATAACAAAGCGAGGGACCTAAGTTGCAAAGTATAGTATACCCAACTGACTACTTACTTGAGTAACAAATGTCTAACCATGACACCTCAACTCAGCCCCAGCAAGAAAAAGAGGTTAGATCTGTAAAGTGCTGGCTCGATGACGTAAACGGGACATAAGTGCCAATGGAACCACAACCAAGGACAGTGAAAATCCAAGAAAATGTCGGAAACCGGAACTCGGCACCAAAGTTAGAGTTTAGGTTGCAACCCTGTATATTAATTAACTATTTATTTATTATTATGGGATTGAACTTCTACTTATATTCCGTCTAACATGAATCAGATTGAAAAACAAATCCAATAATCATTCTTATAAGCAAAAAATTTCCTACAAACGTATGTCGTGACCAATTATATCTCGCTTCTGAATATTTAACAAGAACTAACGCATCAAACAGACATGTGAAGAGAAGTCCGGTACTTCACTGATTAATATGATGGGGTTGCCAAGCAAAGGGTACTCCACCCCACGCAAGCACCCCAGCGCCTTACCCACGAAACAAAAAAATGTGACTCATCAACACACACACACAAAACTTTGAAAGACCAATCAAATTATAACACCAATTACCAACTCTATTAGAAAATAATTTAAGTTTAAATTTCGATATAAATGCATGAAGATAGGCTCTTTTGGTATTGGTATAACTTTCCTATAATCGTTCATTATCACACACATATAAGGCTCATTCACGTATTGTCCAGACACGCATACAACTATGCGTTAATTATATCGGAAAGTGGTGGGTTGGGGTTCTTGATTTGATTAATTCTAGTACGAAGAGAACGACCTAGTTGAATATGCTACAAACATTGAAATATTCCGCCCCGTCCATTCTAATAGGCCAGTTAGCAGCTAATTGGCCATTTCTAAAAAGACAACTTTTAAATATTTTATACAACATTTCCAGTTAGAAGATATACTTTTTGTAATTAAAAGTAAAATATTTTCAATTAACAAACTGCAATGCAAATAAAATAAATATACTGGGGCAATTCACACAGCGCCATCTGGTCCCAAAGTAAGTACCATAGCACTTATGTTATGGGTACTAGATAACTGATATACTACATATATTCTTTTCTTTTGCAAATAGATGCATTTTATACATAAAACCCAGACGCGAGCGTACCGAAGTGTCATTAGCTGCCATGCCATCACACCATGGAGATCGTTGTTGTATTTGTTGATCTTGATCATTTGAATACAATAACAGCCCAGCAGTGAAGCCCACAGTGGTTCCGTGCAGGGGCGCAGAATACTAACATCTGCGGCCGGGGTTGGCCTGTCGTAAAAGGTGACACAACTACGCTAACTAAGCTACGTGATAGGGTTTGGTCTTAAGTATGCCGCCATAATAACGTTGTGTTGAGTTCAGGCATTAGGGGCCCAAGTTCCTGTACCCTTATGGGATAACAGCGTGTTCGCGATGCCATGTTCTAAGCGGGCCGTCAGCCTGTCTGCTGTCCTACAGCAATAAAAAAAGACCAACCAAGGTATTGGATTCGAATACCACGGCACCGCTTAGACAGTCCTTCTCTCCTAATGTACAAATTAGAACTCATAGCTATGTACTGACGGCGTAGCAAAATATCGTGAAGAAACATGCATGCCAAGAGCACGGGTGTGTGTAGCCCGCAAATTCGCCTTAGACAAGAGTGAGGGGTATACTGTCTGATCCATCTACGAGGAGACTTAAGTCCTGCAGTAGGAAGTTATGATCTATTATCTATTATAATATTACTAAGTAAGTAAGGTAATAACGGGGTCCTTAAACGTACTGATGGCTTACTCTGATTGTACATTTAAACGATTAATATTGCCCCCTATCTCTTATAAAGATTAATTTTTACAAAAATAAAAGGAAAATATAATATACATTGTTAAAATACAGGTGTCCTAAATAATAGATTACCATGAAATTCCTAATAAGCTATCATGAGGTCTAAAAAAACGCACAAAGTGGTACCTAAAATATGAAGTTTAAGAAAATTATGTATATCATAGTAATTACTCATAAGTCTTTGTATTAGACATGTTATATATTTGTTGAATTTTAAATTAAAAACCTTATCTTATTCTTTATGAGAATTTCTATAAAGTTAAAATTAATTTTCTTAGAAAAAGTTATTCGCATGTAATGGGTGTGAAGTTTCAATATATCCCTTGTACCTTTGATCCAGTAAATGGTTTAATAGGTACTAACAAGACTGAATCAAAAAATAAATGAAAGCTCAACGAGCGTCGCAATGTCACGAATGTACTAAACTGCAGTCTAAGTCAACCAATTTTAAAAATTAAATTATACAGCCTGCTTTAAACTACCGCAATTAATGTAGTTTTTGCAACGTTGTTTCCACTCCGTCGTAAGTAAATAATGAAATCTATACAGTCTTGTACTGTAATCCACGAAGCTTCGCGTGTTTAATATTGTCAACAAAAATTGACTGTAGACAATTTTATTATTGACAAAGCCTTCTTTGATAGCAAACCATAAAAATGGCTTGTGCTTGTATTACATTTAAAATTGTTATCAATAACGAACGGTCCTGTTGAAATATATTTAAATTTTAATTACAATTCACTGATAAATCTATCTAAAACAAAATTACCATAAATTATGTTTGTAATTTTAAGCGTTCCAAACAGTACTTCCAATAACTCAAGTTTATCTTTTCCCGAAATTCTTACAAGTATCATTATCGTAAATTTAACATGTATCAAATCAATACCCGTCAGACATTTAACACCCCTACCGACCTTATTTTAATATAAACCACACTTACGAAGAAGCGTTATCTTCTTATGCAAAAATATTAGCTCGTGCCGGACTTTATGCAAAGTCGGTTTACCTTACTTAACACGTTAAATATGGTATAACTCGTGCCATCCAAGGGAAGTTGCGGAGAATAAAAAAATGGAATAGATAAAGTAGGTTTCGGTTGGGGTGGTGGATATGCAGATTCGCGCGTGGACTCTTCATATGCAAAACGTCTAATGGCTCGCGTCTCCATTGTGCCCATTCTTATGCTTATGAGAAGTTGCTTTTCTAGTCATCACTTTTATTGTGACGTCACCATCGTGATTTCGAATTTGAATGAATATGTCATCCGTGAATTAAATATTTGTAAAGAATAATTTAAGTTTAAACTTTGATTCAATAAATAAGTCTAATTTTGAAACAGCGCCAGGTTTTTTTTTCGAAATTATTATAAACAAACTAAGAGAACTACATTTCCTTATTCTTTTTTTATTAATAGTATAGTAACTTAGGAACAAGAATTTAAACCAATAGTAACGTCATTTTTACTTTAATTTAAACATGAAACATCTACATACGAGTATATATCATAGCCCACCTGAGTGGGATGCGCGTCGCTCAACTGATCGGCACTTCGACGATCTCGATTTTCAAACGAATCTCTAATTTCAATAACACCCCAAGCTACCTGTACCATCTCATTTACATATCAATGTTCGCAACGTCTACGAAATTTCTCTCCCTCCCCGCTAAAGTATGCAACACCCGTGCTCCATATCATTACTACTATAAGAATTTCTCTAAAATTGGATCGCCCTCTTGCGCGTTGTCATACCCTTTGGTAATAGTAACGGTTTATTTTCATAACGAACTTTTTGTAACGCGATATTTGCGTTGTTTCCACTAAGGGTCGGATTTGTTGTATACTTTTGATTGGCGTTTGGTCTTTGACGATTCTGTTACACGGATTTAACAAGCACTCTAATCATATAACTATTTTCATTATTTTTTAAATTTAACGTCTTATATCACCCATAGGTGATATGTGTAATAAATTCTTAAATTAGTTCAAACGATAAGTTATAATCTATGAATGCAGTGATTCATAACAATTATCTGATAAGTATCATCCAAACCCTTCTTCCCATACGTATGTACCTCGATCAATAACCACCTCGGCATCTTGTCTATTATGAACTTACTTCGGCTGCACCCTCAGCTCTACAATAAAATGCCTTGAATTTATGCATGTATCTGACAATAGTGCTATCGGATGCATAATTTGATTACGTACCTTTGTCATCCGCAGGCAGGTATCGGATCGTAAAATTAAATTTAAACCTATCATTGGTTAATTTTTGGATTCTCCCAACCTCTCGACTATCGAAGGGTCTGGGCGAGTATCAGACGCAACAATAGCGTTCAATAATTATTATTTTCTGGTGCAGCTTTGATGAAATATAAAATTGTTGCGATAACGGTCGCTGCATTGTCGTAGCAAAATCGCACAATATCTTTTGTGGAACATTTGCATATATCAGTTATTGATTGAAAAAATATTCAAATCGTTACTGTTTAGATTCACTCGATCGATCCGTTACGGTTCTCATAATATAAGCTATCAATTGAGCTTGCAATTTTCAATAATTGTTTGCTGTATTATTTATATTCATTAGCATATGATTATTATTAAACATTCCCGTTTTGTTATTCAAATACCAGTTTTCCGTGCATTTTACTCGGCAGACAATAAGTCGTTATTGTGGTTCACGAGTCCCGCACAAAATTGTACCCTGCTCAATGAAGACTGAAAATCTAATTGTTGCAACGTGTTCTCTCTGAAAACATTGCTTGAACACACGTCACTGTTTCCGTCGTCGCTCGCAACGCATATTTCTGAATGGCTTTTGTTCTTACTTTGACAGTAAAGAGATAAACTGTTTAAGTGATATCTAAGTTTTTTTAATAATTAATATTTGGATCAATTGCATTAATGTTAGACATGTTAAAACTATCAAGCAAATACATACGAGTAGATAATAGTTATTTTGCAGTATATTTTAGGGGTAAATGAACGTTAGTAATGAAAGGCACGAGGGCAGCATCGTGTGCGATGGCCCACTACCGATCTAGATTAATTCCCACATACATTTGCATACGAATCCGAACAATTTAATATTTCTTTTGCATCATTATCTTTTTCCAAGTACTAAGTGTTTTGCATACATTTAAATAGTTCAACGCGTGCTGCCATCGTATCGCGATTTGCATACTGAAATCGAAAGTTCAACTACGCCACCCTAAAGACAATCTAGTGACATTGTTATTATGTAAAGGTTGTTCGCATATTTTTTACTCTGGCAATACTTGTGAAAGTTTTAATAAGTTTATATATATATATATATATATATATATATATATATATATATATATATATATATATATATATATATATATATATATATATATATATATATATATATATATACCTAGTCAGGTCATAAGTATTGTCACACAGTAAAAACTTTTCTTTTAGAATGCTGGCCACAAAAAAGTTTATTGAATTCGAATTTCGAATTGTTCATGAAAATAAAAATGTATACTTTTAGAATTTTACTCATTTTTAAATATGGAGTGGACGCTTAAAGAAGACCGTGTTGCAGTTATTGCGTTGCATCGTTGCAGTTACGCGCCAATTCAAATTTTTAACATACTGAAAAATTTTAATATAACCAAAAGATTCGTTTATCGTACCATCAAACGATACAATGAAGACTCTAGTGTAGATGACAGGTCAAGAAGTGGTCGCCCTCGGTCTGTTAGGACTCCAGCAGTGATAAAAGCTGTGAAGGCACGAATTCAAAGAAATCCCAAACGTAAGCAGAAACTGTTGGCCCTTCAGATGGGGTTAAGCAGAACCACGGTGAAAAGGGTGTTAAATGAAGACTTAGGGCTTCGGGCATATCGAAGAAAAACAGGACATCGTTTGAATGCTCGTCTAATGGACCTGAGACTGAAGAGATGCCGCGCTTTGTTGAAGCGGTACGCGGGAAAAAAATATCGGGAAATTCTTTTTTCGGATGAAAAAATGTTTACCGTAGAAGAGAGCTACAACAAACAAAATGATAAGGTGTACGCACACAGTAGTGAAGAAGCGAGCAACCGTATTCCGCGTGTCCAACGAGGTCATTTTCCATCCTCGCTCATGGTATGGTTGGGAGTTTCTTATTGGGGCTTAACAGAGGTACATTTTTGTGAGAAAGGTGTAAAAACGAATGCTGTTGTGTATCAAAATACAGTCCTGACGAACCTTGTGGAACCTGTTTCTCATACCATGTTCAATAACAGGCACTGGGTATTCCAACAAGATTCGGCGCCAGCTCATAGAGCGAAGAGCACACAAGACTGGCTGGCGGCGCGTGAAATCGACTTCATCCGGCATGAAGACTGGCCCTCCTCCAGTCCAGATTTGAATCCGTTAGATTACAAGATATGGCAACACTTGGAGGAAAAGGCGTGCTCAAAGCCTCATCCCAATTTGGAGTCACTCAAGACATCCTTGATTAAGGCAGCCGCCGATATTGACATGGACCTCGTTCGTGCTGCGATAGACGACTGGCCGCGCAGATTGAAGGCCTGTATTCAAAATCACGGAGGTCATTTTGAATAAACTTTAATGTCATAAGAATCTATGTTTTGTTAAGTTCATTTTGGTGTATGAATGGTTACATAATGAATAAACTTGTTACAATTATTTTACATTAAACATGTGACAGAATTTATGACCTGACTAGGTATATATATATCATCTGTACAAATGATTATGATTTCTTTAAAATAGGATGAATATATTGCAGGAACATGAATTTGATCGTGTGATAAGATGCTTTGGAGGTATTGATAGCACTTTTGATTGAAGTTCCTTCAAAAAGGTGAAGACAATAGATTTAATAATTTAAATTGTAAAATCAATTTATTTTATAATTTAACCGTGCAGGGGCGGAGTAAGAATACTAACTAACTCCTGCGGCCGAGGTTGGCCTGTCGTAAAAAAGCCACAAAAAAATACAGTCGAATTGAGAACCTCCTCCTTTTTTGAAGTCGGTTAATAACTCTAGCTACGTGGTAGGGCCCCAGGCCTGTGTGGATGGCAACCACCCTTGGTCTATAAGTATGCCGCCAAAACAATCTTGTATCGTGTTCCAGCATTAGTGACCCAGGTTCCTGTATGACAGCAGCGAGTTCGCAGTGCCCCTAGCGTCGCAGACATCCATAGACGACGGTAGTTGCTTACTATTAAGTGGGCCGTCAAATTGTCTGCTGTTCCTCAACAGTAAAATAAAACATCAAACCGTAGTTATTTAAAATTTACATTATCTATGAAATTATGTAACAATTTTTTGTGAGCTACCTTCATTTGTTACTCGTGACAACGAAAACAGCACAAGCCAAAACGTTGCAGTGAATAAATTAAACCTACATTTTTGCATATGACTAGAACCCTAGTGATGAGCACATAAATCTGATATAAATATGTAAATTCGAGCATGAAGAAGAATGTTACAACGTTAAGGAACATCACGCGACAATGCAATGTTATTGACTCGTGCTGGTGTCGTATGCAAAATATAGCTCGTGCTCGTTTAAATTTCACACCTATGATCTAAAAGAGATTGGTTGGTTTCCCCTTATTTTTTTATATTTGAAGTTTAACACTTTAATACATTTATCAACATTACTATTGGTACTTGGGGCAAGCTTACTGGCAACACAGGCTATTATTTACTATAAGTAAGACAAAGGACGCGAAGTAATCTACATTTCGTCAGTTTATTTACAAAAGAAAAGTATGTAAGTATAGGTATATAAGTGTACCAGTAAGACCACTTGTGTTCTCTGCATCTTACTTTAGAACTAAGTGACTTTTTGCCAATTGTTCTATGCTTATATTTATTTTTAAAATACTTGTATCATTATTTCAAACATCAGTTTTGTGTCGCAATATGTTGTTCCTAACATATGCTACAACACGTAATGCTAAAAACTGCAAGTTACAGTGTAAATGAGCGGGGTCGCGGAAACCTTATTCGTGTTGACTGCAAGGCTTCTGTAATTAACTGGCGCAGTAATTATATACTATACGATTGTTTAATGCAATCAACTCTTTCTGTTTAAGCCTGTTTCGTACTATTTTTTACATAAATTTAAGATTTGTAGTTTTTAGAAGTGAAAACTTCTTTAGCGGCGTTGTGCTTTTTTTTTTGTGTTAGGTAAAAAATATTAAACTCGCATCAGGTCACGTGTCTTGATCATAAGAATTCGTAAGACTCAAGATGGAGTTTTGCTCCAGTAATACCAACCTTATTTATAATGACTTAAGTTTTATTTTATAATGTAACCTTTAAATGATTGCATTGCATTACTTAAACATATCTATTCGAATTCCGAATTTATTACAATTGAGTTTTTTTGACGTAAAAACTTTTTTAGGCGCGTTGAGCACTTTTTGGGTGAACAATTTTTGATTTGTAAAAAGTGTTAATGACCAATTTAAACTTTTTTTATTGCTGTAGGACAGCAGACAGGCTGACAGCCCGCTTAGAATTTAGCAGTTACCGTCGCCTATGGGTGTTTGCAACATCGGTGGCATCGTGAACACGCTGCTGTCCCATAAGGGTACAGGAACTTGGGTCACTAATGCCGGAACACAATACAAGGTTATTATGGCGGCATACTTTCTTAAGTATGCCGCCATCTTTGGTATTCCAAAGATAGTCGCCATCCAAACGGGCTTGGGACCCTACCACGTAGCTAGGGTGGGTTGTTTTGTCGCCTTTTACGACAGGCCGACCCTGGCCGCAGAGGTTAGTATTCTTTCTCCGCCCCTGCACAAATAAAAACTTTTTATACCGAAAATAATAATATAATAGCTCGACGATACAATTCACAAGTTACTTAGTTTTCATTTCTATCGGCAGTGTCCAAAGACTACCCCGCATGTTTTTTTTATAACACTAACTTCCGTGGCTCAACGGTTAGCATTCGTCGAACGGCTACGAAGACCATGGATTCAATTTTAATCCCTAGTTTGGGTGTTTTTGTACTTATTTATAAAAAAAGTATATAAGTGGTAGAGTAGTTGTCTTGTACCTATAATACTTGTGTTCGGCTGATTACGTTGGGACTAGGTGGCGCTGTGTAATTTTTCTCAGTATATTTATTAATAAAAGTATAACTTATTTAATTTGTAGATATTTATATGCCTATGAAATATGTTACAATTTAAAACATAAGAAATCGTTTTTTTTCTGTTACAAATTAGAAGTTCGTATATTTTTTTATTGCTGTAGGACAGCAGACAGGCCGACGGCCCGCTTAGAATTTAGCAGTTACCGTTGCCTATATGTGTTTGCAACGCCAGTAGCATCGTGAATACGCTGCTGTCCCATAAGGGTACAGGAACTTGGGTCACTAATGCCGGAACACAACACAAGGTTATTATGGCGGCATACTTAAGACCAAAGATGGTCGCCATCCAGACGGGCACGAGGCCCTACTACGCAGCTAGGGTGGGTTGTTTTGTTATCTTTTACGACAGGCCGACCACGGTTACAGAGGTTAGTATTCTTTCTCCGCCCCTGTACGGATAAATATTAGAACAAAATCAAATTAATTACAGTAATTTTATATTTTTATTATAGTTGGTATAAAACATGGTCATTGTATGGAACAACGGGCAGTAAAAGAATATTAAATTGCAGCGATTTGCACAAATTGATTAAGGAGTCGCTGGTTATTTCCTCGCTTAAAAGGTACATGTTTAAATATAGTACTGACATATAAGTTTTATTAAGATTACAATTTGACATCTATACTAATATATATGTGAAACTAACTCGTCTTTCTATCCGTCTCCTTTCTTCTTTTTCCATCTTCCTTCTAACCTCTGCGGCCGGGGTTAGCCTGTCGTAATAGGCGAAAAAACAACCCTAGCTACATGGTAGGACCCCAAGCCCATCTGGATGGCGACCACCTTTGGTCATATGCCGCCATAACAACCTTGTGTTGTGTTCCGGCATTAGTGACCCAAGTTCCTGTACCCTTATGGCACAGCAGTGTGTTCGCGATGCCACTGGCGTTACAAACACCCATAGGCGACGGTAACTACTAAATTCTATGTGGGCTGTCAGCCTGTTTGCTGTCCTACAGCAAAAAAAATCTGTCCGTTACGTCTTCAGGCCTAAACCCCTGAGCTAATTTTGATGAATTTTGGTATATAGATGATTGGACCTTCGAAAAGAACTTAAGTTACTTTTTTTAAATGTATATGGCAGAACTAGCTTGATATCACCTAAAATTAGGTGACCTTTACCCTCGAGTCGTGGGTAAAACTTATTACAGCTTATTTTATGATTTATTCTAATCTGGATTGAAATCTTTAAACGTAAACCTTAGATCAAATCCAGAATTTGGCAAACTGAATACTGTCTTGTGACATCATCATCTGGGCGTTAAGTCCCGGTCACAGCCGAAATTTCCGCTTCGGTGCCGAGGTCCGCTTTCCGACTTTTTCTTCTCCACTTCGCATAAACTTCGGTATCCATGATAGTGAAATAATGCCTTGCAAAGATTAATTATAATCACTTATAATTTACTATAACAACTGTGCTACAAGAATTAATTGATTCGTTAAAAACATAGCTGCAAAGGCGTATGATAAACAAAAATGGAAAGAACATCTAAACAGTTAGTGTAGGAAGTGATATTGCTAGTTTAACAAGCGTATAGAAACGTATGTCACTTAAAAGAAACAAAAAAATAAAATTATGTATATGTTTCTCCACGGAAACGATCCCACACGATCTTGATAACAAAATTAATTGTATTGGAATAAACGGTCGCTTTTAAAATAAATTATATATAGAAACGATAGAAACAAATCAATTACTAAAATATCGATAGGTTAGCATACAATAACTTCCCAAATAGATAAAATGAATCATTTTCCAGTAAAGGTGGTTGTATACTCGCCCACACGCTCCGACACGCGAACAGAGACCGAAACGTAGGCATTTTATTGTTTGGGTTCCGTAAAATATGATCGTCCTGAGAAGGAATTTAAAGAGGCGAATGTTATATGATGAAAATGATCAAGATTTTAAAATTTAATATTCGTTTGATTGATTATGTGCTTGGTATACTTTTTAAAGACAATAAATGCTAATGTCAGCCTAGTAGTCAGCCAATGGGCTGACTACCATGCGAAGTGGATAAGAAAAAGTTGAAAACCGAACCCCAGGTATCGAAGTGAAAGTATGTTTTGCAACCGGGATGTAACCTTAAGATGGTGATGATATTATTGCTTAACAAATAACCTATTATATGCTGGATATAAAAAGCTTATACTATCAAGGTGATGGTTCTAAGCTTCAAACTTGCTAAGCATCATATGTCAGGTTATCTGAGTTTGGAAGACTGATATATTAATATCTAAAAAAAATAATGGTTAGTTTTGGTTGACGGAAAAAACCCCATGACTTCGTTAAAATTAGTATTTAAGCGAGTATATCATAAAAAATTATAAGTTTGTTATGGTAGTATTACCATATTATTTATGGTTTAATGTATAAGCCGATTACTGTTGTTAGTATGAAAAAAAAATGTTTTTGATCTATACAGCCAATAAATACATTATTTCAGTATTTAAAAGTTATAAGTTGAAACAATTTATTATAGCTTTAACTTCATTAAAATATTATAGTTTAGGCAACACTCTTGACCACTTTTGTTGAATAAATAGTTTGAATGCGCTGACGGACGTGGGTCGCGTCCGGACGGACGTGTCGGCCCGTCGCCGGACCCCGAGCTTTTCATTACGCCCATCGATCGTGTAGGCGTACCTTTATTGTTAATTAACAAGTAAAATATACTTCGGTGTTTATTTCATATAGCAAAATTGATATTTAATAAATAATATATTTTATTTCCATGAATAATTTAAATACGAATGTGAATATCTATAGTCTCATGATGACTAGTCTCTTCTTGCTGTTATAGATAGTTTGAGTGTGAATTGTAGTTCACTAACTGCTTTAACAGATATTTTCTAGATATCCCCAAGGCCGGGGATTTTCTTAAATTTGCATGCCTGTTATTTAAAAACAAAGCGAATTATGCCGACATAATAGGCGCGTGTGTATTTTGATCTCTGTTTACGTTTCAGTAAATCTTCAACAGCTGTTGTAGTCATTTCATTTAAACAATTTCAAAAGATATTGCTATCTACTCTCTAGATCTCTCTAGATAATAGTTACATTGAATATCCTTGGAGAGTCCATAAAAATAATATAACCCTAATAAAATCTATGCGGAACCGATTAGAATCCGTAATAAGGGCACGTGGAGGTAATACACCTTATTAAAACATAAATAAACCCTTGCATAAAGTTTGTGTTTATTGTTAAAACCAATTTTTTTATTAAACCAATTTTCCTTAAATTTCTGTTTTTTCTTCAAAAAAGTCTTAAGGTCCTTTCCAGTACACAAACTTAAACTTAAGGATATGACCCTACGCTGTTTTAAAGTTCACGAACCAATCTAGAGGTTTCAATTTAAATCTGTATAGAAAGTTTGGTATTTTAATATTTATTTCAAAGTCGTCTATTACTTTAATGCAGTTTATGAGTCCGTCAGTGTATATGTATATATATATATATATATATATATATATATATATATATATATATATATATATATATATATATATATATATATATATATATATATATATATATATATATATATATATATATATATATATATGTTTATTACCTTTTTAAAAGTTACCAGACATTACGTATTTATTATTTTTTACCAGAACTGTACAAATAAATAATCATATTTTTTATGGCTGTAGGACAGCAGACAGGCTGACGGCCCACTTATAATTTAGCAGTAAGCGTCGTTTACGAGTGTTTGAAACGTCAGTGACATCGCGAATGCGCTACTGTCCCATAAGGGTACAGGAACTTAGGTCACTAATGCCGGAACACAACACAAAGTGATTATGGCGGCATACTTAAGACTAAAGGTGATTGCAATCCAGACGGCTTTGGGGTCTTACCACGTAGCTAGGGTGAGGTTGTTTTGTCGCCTCTTACGACAGGCCGACCCCGGCCGCAGAGGTCAGTAGTTTTTCTCCGCCCCAGCACGGATAAAACTTCTTCTTTACTATCTTTTTTATTTAACTCTTAAATATTAAAAAGTTAGTATATGAAAATTATATTTCTAATCGTGATTTATACGATTTTGAAATAAGAAATACTACATTCTCCTATGTTGTCCTTTTCTATAATTTTGGCTTGACATAAAAATTTGGAAGTTTGAGACGGGTTGGCCCGGCGCCGTGCACCGGAAGTCCATTATCCAGTATCTACGTTCGATATATCGATTGCGTGAAATGAGTTATAAATACCATATATATACAAATATAAACCTGGAGTCTCACTCTAACGGAAGATATTGACCAAATATCCTGGACTCCTTTCTAAATCCGTATCTAGATTTACTTATAAAAAGCTAATGAAACTAGGCAATGATTTTCAAAAATCAATACATTGAATAATAAAATTGTATATTATAAATAAAAAACAAATTAGAAATAGTTTATGGGTTCCAGAGTACACTGGGACAACAAGCCCATAATATTTATTGTAACTTCATTTAAAATTTGTCCCTTTGTAACTTAAATTGACGCAAGTTACAGGTAGGGCGACCTTATCTACTCCATCGTTTGACCACTCCATGGCTTTTTGACACTTCTGGTCCCCACGGTACTTTTTTCGGCTTGATAGTCAAAGATAAGTGGAATTACACGTGTTTTTATGTCATAATGAGCGTTTTATCACGTTCCGGAAGTGTTTGGTTTTATTATTTTCATATATTTGAATAAATGATTGATACTTGTAACTGTCGGACTTTTTTAACTTCTTTCACAATATACAGATATTTTTGGATTGTTCTAGTGATATTTAATATGAAATAATATTTTATCAAATAATTAGTTACCGTTATCCTACTGTTTTTATACTACCAATTTTCCTATGACTATCAGAGCCTAATTATATATAAATGTAATGTATTTATCTTTACAATTAGGTTTATTTTTATTAATATTGTTGTTTATATTATATTCTTATTTTAATGTTAGCTTCCTACAATTAATATTGTGGTCCTAGCGCTATAAGGCTACTTAAGGAAATAGCAAAGAGGTTAGTCGACATCACAGGAGACCGAAGAGCTGGCAGCTACCTCGGACAAAAAACTAGTCTAGCTATTCAAAGGGGGAACGCTGCCAGTATCTTCGGAACCTTGCCTAAAGGGACTCCTTTTAATAATATATTTTAGTTATTTAATTACATTTTTTAAGGTTTTTAGTTTTAAATAGTTACATATACGTTTTAGGCATAGGTATTATTTTTAATTGTTATACTTATATAATTTAATCATATATTATATCTATTAATATTTTCTAATATGTTTCTTATATACATATAAGAAAGTCTTGTTAAAGTAAATAGTTTCAAAACTAGGCTATCAGCTTTAACGGCAAAGGTTTATAAGTGAGTTTTGAAAGTTTATTTTAAATATATATCATAAAGTATCTACTACTTATCTAACAATTTTCCATGTTATTTTCAATATGCAGAGACTACTTTCACCTAGTTAGGTCGGTAACAAATTTCTATCTTTGCCATCTCCGCTAGGCCTCGGCAAGAGCGGATATCCAAAAAATGCGGGCTTGTCGTTGTAAGGGATGATATGCCAATGGACTCACTACTCTCACGAATACCGTGCTAAGTTGAGAAAAAAATAGCAATGCGGACCCCAGGCACTTCCTATTAGTGACCTCTTTCTCGGTGAATTTGATTATCAAGATACGAAATCCATTTGACTCCGAAAGAAAAACTGAATGGTATATTTCTCTCCTTTATCACCCACCTTCCATAACTTCCTTGGTAAGTGATGACCTGACCGAAGTTCTATTTCTGCCGAAATACAGAGAGAGTTTTTTTTTTTACCTGGACTGTTTTGTTAATTAAAAAAGATATATATGTAGATGCATAAATAAAAGAACGAGGTCGTCATTAGCCAATTATTATTAATCGCTGGACGTAGGCCTCCCTAAATATGCGTCAAAAATTACGGTCCCTTGCTTTTCACATCCCACACCGACCTACAACCTTTTCTCAAGTCATCGGTCTATCAGGATCCAGATGGCAGAATAACCATTCCGATTATGCCGACCTCCAAATCCTCCTAGTCGGAGTCGGGCTGCTGCCCGACTTCCATGCGAATATCGACATTGCAGAAACTAACCTTCATGCTAATCGTAGTGACTATTGGCATTGCCACGCCATGGGGATTCCGTGGCACTGCATCACAATAACGAAATATTTTATTTAAAATCACTAAAACCTCTCTCTACCCTTACATCACCTATCTAAATTATAACGTCCGATGTTTTTAAAGAAAAATTTCATAATAGATTAATATTTTCCTAATAAAATACTTTTGAATGACATGTATGTCCCGATGTAAGTTACGATTTCTAAGTACTGCGCTTTACAGACAATATTGGCCATAAAGTACAGTCGACCATAAACTAAAAACCACAAAGGCAGTACAATTAAAAAAATCGTATATGATCTGTTAATAACTTATTTATGGGTTTTTGCATGTCGTACACACCGTTTTCACATGCTTACCCTGATAGCTACCTGAATATCAGATTTATCACATAGAGTTAAACATGTACAGATAAGACAGTCTAAATATTGTACCCGAGTCACACAACAAAGAACACAGTACAATATATAAACTATGTATATATATTTTTTATATATTGTAATACATATTTGTTATGTTTTAATATAAAGTTAGTTTTGAAAAAAGTAATATAAATACAATAATTGATTTACTTACAGTTGTCAGTCGCTGATTGCAATCCGGCTCGAAGGACCAAATAATTCATACTAGCATTTAATAGATATTATTCTATCAAGATATTAAATGTAACACAAAAACTTGAGAACAAATCCTACTAGACACTAGTTTTAAAACGAGTGGTTAGACTGTTTTATTTATTTTAAACGTAATATAAGTTAATTAATATGCAAAATAACATAATTTAAAAACATAGTACAGTAACCTTTTATATTCATTCACAATCACTCAACATTTTATATAGTATTTCTCAAAACTGTTCTTAACTCTACAAAGTTGATTTTTACGATTCACACTTCACTAGTTTGTATTGCCATTTTAATACGCATCAAGATTCAGATAACAGTTTAACCCTTACGCGAACTATATAGGATGTACCTTTTTTACGGTGCCGTATAACACGTCAGGAATGGTTATTTTATGGTGCCTTTAGTTGGGGTGCACGAATTCCTATGTCACAACATTTTGAATTCTCCATACTTCTTCTTAGCGTGCCAAATGATAACACGTGGAATTCTGGTTATCGTCGTCACGCTGTGTTATGATTTTTCAACGAAGTTGATAGAAGATTTAGTGTATTTTAAAGATAACTTGCGTATTATGTCATAAATGAAACATTTTCAATAATATCTCGCTAAGTAATCCTAAAAGTATACATTTGGGCGTTTTAAAACGAGAATAGGTAAACGCAAGCTAGCACTTGTCTACGCCATGCTGCAATACCTTAATTACATGGTAGGGCTCCAAGCCCGTCTGGATAGCGACCACCTTTGGTCTTAAGTATGCCGCCATAATAACCTTGTGATGTATTCCGGCATTAGTGACCCGAGTTCCTGTGCCCTTATGCAACAGCAGCGTGTTCGCAATGCCACTGGCGTTGCAAACACCCATAGGCGACGGTAACTGCTAAATTCTAAGCAGGCCGTCAGCCTGTCTGCTGTACTACAGCAATAAAAAAAATTATTTGAAATAAAAATAAAGTAATTTATACCTAAAACCTAAATTCCGAACAATCAATTACAATAACCTAAAATTTCTAGTTATTTTAAGAGAATACTAATATTAGTTTTGAGATAATTATGTTTTGTACGATGAATGAAAGTTCTGATAGTCAATTTATTCTTGCTTTCGTATTATTAACTTCTTGGTCCTTTTCTTACTTTCTCCTATCTTTCTCTTTCTGAGTCTCTTTTTTTTTTGAGATATGTACCATGTTTTAATACCATCATCCTACCATCATACGTAACTATTTACTATTATTATTCATGACTATTTATATTCCAAGAATAATAAAAGAAATTTTAACGGCATGGTAAACAGTATTTCGACTTCTTTTATTACTTTCTATTGAAGATATCAAGAATTAATTTATAAATCTTCAATTACAAACAAATATCATTAATATCTTCTTTTATGAAATGAACTTATTTGCCAAGAAGTTAACCAAATTGTAATTTTTCAACTACCGCAATTATTTTTTTTCTTTAATCCTTCTTTTTCTACCCTAAGGAGAATGTGTAGGGGATTATAAGACTTTTGTTCGGATATTCGACAGGGGGTAACAAAAATAATATAAATATATCACTTTACAATATGTATGGAAAGTTTGTTACCTTTGTGGTACCGATTCATGGTACCATGGTACCTTATTGCGAGCAGTGTTTCTCAAAATTTGACGCGTAAAAAAATGATTATCTGGCATTTTAAATGTACCTAGCAACCGTTATGTGTTATACATATTATTTCACATTGAATTGAATTCATTACTTTATCATTAATAAATATTATAAATATAATATTTGGCGACAAGGCACACTGATCAGCAAATCATAAAGGGGACTCAGCTATCTCCAGCCCAATGTATGGTTTAATAAGACCATTCGCAAAAATTAGCAAATAATCTAAGCCCAGTATCTTATATTTATGGTAGTTTTGACTTAAATAAATATTCTGTTTCAATTATTAATAAATGAAATGTATAAAAAACCAAAAATCAATATAAAATCAACAAAGATTTACTACGCTCTCAATTAAAAATAAATGGGAAACTTTGAGAACCGTTATCAAAGAAATTCGTTACCGATCATTCGCTTTAATCCGAACAAAGTCTTTACGCTTACTGAACACATTTCAAAACAATTTCTGGGTTATTAAAGCAATCTCAGGTAGACACCTCGCCTCATGTGACTCGTGACGGATGGAGGGTGACCTAAACAACCCTTTAGGTGTACCTCAATCAATATTTGAAGTGTGTTCCTTTCGAGAATTTGCTGCTCGGTATTAAAATTGGATCCCTTATTGCGTGGGTTTTAACAGAACTCTGGCTTAGTAAAATCTATTTTCGGTGATTTCAATGTGCTTTACATGACATATAAGTTATCAATTAGGCTTTTAATAATAATATCGTAGGAAATATGTTTAGTTATCACACCTTTATGATTTATTTTTTAATAAACCATTTGTTAAGAGTTATTACCTTTTTTACAATTTAATACAATTTTATATTTCACGCGTCTGGTGACATTGATTGCGACATTAAGGAACACATTGCTGCCGCGTGGGCCAAATGGCGTGAGGTGACTGGTGTCATCTGTGACCCTAAAATACCGGTTAAATTGAAGGGACAGGTCTATAAAACCATCATTAGGCCTGTCCTTTTACACGGATGTGAAGCGTGGCCGGTGCTAGAGCGACACAAGCAGGCACTGCAAGTCACGGAGATGAATATGCTGCGGTGGATGTGTGGAGTGACGCGGAAGGACCACGTTAGGAACTATCGCATTCTCGGCAGCCTTCACGTCCGTGACATTGCGGATAAATTGTAGGAGTGTCGCCTTCGCTGGTATGGCCACGTTTTACGGCAATCGGCTACTTATGCGGGGAACAAATGTCTGGCTATCCGCTACCGCCGGGTCCCGGTAGGAGGGGTAGACCCAAAAAGTGCTGGCCTGACGTCATAGGGGTTGATATGCGTGCCAATGGACTGACCACCAGAGATGCCGAAGAGCGTGCGAAGTGGAGAAGAAAAAGTCGGAAAGCGGACCCCGGGCGCCGAAGCGAGAGTTTGGGCTGCAACCGGGATTCAACGCTAAAATGATAATGATGAAATATGTTTAGTTATTAGAAATTCAATAATAAATAAAATATAAATA
Organism: Malacosoma neustria; assembly: GCA_963693495.1. Lineage (NCBI taxonomy): Eukaryota > Metazoa > Arthropoda > Insecta > Lepidoptera > Lasiocampidae > Malacosoma > Malacosoma neustria. The sequence continues at coordinate 9,068,592 of OY856381.1, read as the reverse complement.
AACAGGCGTTTGAGATCTTCTTTTTCTAATCTTAACAAAGTAAAGTAAATTTAACAGTTTTATTTAATTATTGTGATTTCTAGTATTTTTAATAACCATAGCATACATGTAATCACTAAATAAACGTCACATAGATAAAATTACCGAAAACTTTATTGCTAAAAGTCATAGAAAATAATAAAACTATGTTTAAGTCGGTTGGATTTAATTATTTTATGTACCTATTATTGGTACTAAAGTTTCATTTTAACAATACATGTGAAAGTTTTAAAAGAAAAACATTAAGGGTGTGACACATTGAATTCGATAATTAAGGTACATTCACAATATCGATCGGAAACTATAAATAATAGGAGCCAAAAAACGGACCGGATATCTTTTGTGCAGATTTATTATAAGTTTCTTAGTGTCGAACCCTTCCAATCGATCGCTTTAATAACATGCTTCGATATTTTCACCTCCTGTCTCAAGTCACAGGTGTGTCGCATTAAAAATGATTCCCATAATTGAGAATCGTGTGATTTTGACTGACTTTTAATAGAGGCACGCGGTATAAAAAAATGTAATATTTTCTTTTTGTATATAGTATATGTTTAATTTCTAATTATCTATAATCCAGTCTTCTTTTTTTATAATTCAATTCTTATAATCCAGTCATACAACACTCGCATTCGAAAACTTGTACTAACTCAAGTAATTATCTAAACTTTATATTTTGTCAATGTATTTACATTTTTGTAATCAGTTTTTCTTTATTCTTATAACTTCCAAATTTCAAATTCACATTAACTTAAAAATGTCAAAATTGATACCACTAACATATCAGGCACCTTACTTTTAATACTTTTATTAAACTACTATAAATGGCAATACTGAAATGTTTAAAAAATAACAAAATATTTCATTTGATTTATAGGTTCGTCAGTTGCGGCAAAAAACCTTACAATAAGTATCATGTCTAAAAGAGCTGCGTAATACAACCCCATAATGAACTCTTAAACTATGACCGAGAGCCTCTAGGAATGGCGATGAAAACTCATCATTAAAATTCATTCACTATGGCTACTATAACTTTACTGTCCCTATTACTTACCTACCTATATATATTCTTGATAACGATAGAGACAATATATATATATATATATATATATATATATATATATATATATATATATATATATATATATATATATATATATATACTCATGTCGCTTATATATCGTTATTTTTAGCACGTTTCCAATAAATACATTTTCTGTATTTCATCAGCTCTGTTTCCTTCGTTACATTTAAATGAAATATAATAGACGAAGAAACTTAAGCTGTCATACAATATACTGCTCTCAGAGGTATTAAAAAATCCTATCAATTTAGTTACAAAAGAAAAAAATAATCGAGCATAAAATCTCTTGCAAAAAACTGTTACAATTAGACACGTTTTGTTCCTCAGCTTTTGAATTTAAAAAAGTCTTTTAAGTGTCAAAAAAGAAGTACAATGACATGTCAGGTTGGGGTCGACATATTCTCCCTTGAAAGTATTGGGTGACACTAGTGATCGCAATTTTTGACAGAGGCCTTTGTTATTTTTTCTTAATAAAAGCCGATGGATCGTCTTGCATAAATTAACGGAAGTGTTTGAGGATGGTACATGAATATTCCCATGTTATTTCAATCTAAAGATCTCTCCCTTCCGTTTTGTGATTGCACGTTTAATCAAAAAATAACATAGCGAAATACCGTTACATATTTATAAATACTAACGGTCGCCTAGGGATCGAAATTCGACTATAATTTATTGAAGATTGAACTTCATTAGAGTTCTTTTGTCAAAGGCTAGGTCAAAGTATAATTCTATAATCTAAGGTTTCATCATAACTACACAGTTAATTTGCCATTTTTCTTCATCACTTTGAACAGCATCACTGTAAAACTTCAAAATGTTTTGCATTGCCAGACCTGCATTGTAGATCCGTTTCGTAATCATGTGTAAACACCGATCTCACAAATAGGCAAGAGTAAATCAATTCAGATACTAATAAACCATGTTCTTTATGCGTGAGCTAGATATACCTATTGCACAAAATATAAATAAAAACAATTTCAAAGTTTCATTCCTTGTTATTGTCAAATGTCAATTTTGTCATTCAATAAGACCAAAGAGAATATAATCACTTTAGCCTTTAGACAATTAGTATTAATTTATTAAATATATATTATTAGTAACTGTATAATATTATTTATATATATTAATATTATTTATTTAATAATGTTTTAAGTATTAATAATGTATATTATGAAATTAAATATTATTTTATAAAAAATTAACCATAATCGTCTTTACCAAGCCATAAACTCTTATAAACCAAAATAAACTTTAACTTTGCAAAATTTCATACTCTTCCATCCGCGCAATTTTCGTAAAAAAGGTACAATGTTTTCACTTCACGTATTAAATTATAGATTTAAAAATCTAACGAAAACTTCCTCTTTATTTTACATCGTTTAGAATTTGGAACAGATGGGCACTGACGAAAACAAACGTATATTTAACCCTAGAACTGCTAACTGAAGTCAATTGTCAATTTGCTTACATTTTTTTTCAGTAATTTAATTTATTTATTTCGATTTTTCACCAATTCAACTTTAGTAAAATTGTATTCGCGAAAAGAATGATTATTTAGTTTTAATGATTTAAAACTCTTGGGTTAAATATTTATCCCAGTTAGTAGTTTGCGGGTTAAAGAAAGAATAAGATTGTTGTTTTAGAGTTAATTTCGGACTATATTCCGTTAGTCGCTACGAAAATTATGAAATATTTATTTATATCATAATCTGTATTTATATATCTGTAATAGAAATTAGTAATTTACATACTTATTTAATATGAAATTTTCATTCTACATTTTAAATATATTATAAATTTCAAGTCGATATAAGCGACCATGATTTATTGCACATTATGTTCTAAATTCAAATCGACAAATTTACGACATTCCATTTTTAATAAATCATTCAATGACATTTTAAATACATTTTTATAAGCGAGCCCAATGTGTACTGCCCTTAACTTCTTCTCTATAATATCTTCCTAGCATTAGATTTTCTTCGTTATTACTTTTACTTACGGTCTATTTTACATTGATCATTCCTAAAGCGAAGAGTATAGATGTTTTATAATTTATAAGTAATTTGCGAATAAATCTCTTTGCTGCGAAGGGTGTTTTTTTCTTATATCTCAGTACTTAACAATGTAAGTAGACTATTAAAGTCGTGTACTGATAATTGTCACACATATTTCAGATTTCTCTCCCTAAATAAAATGTCTGCTAACAAAAGCTTAAGAATAGTCCCATTATTTCTCGAAACTCTTAAAAATGGGGAATCTTCAAAACTTTGGGATATTTTAATATTAAGAGAATATTTTTGTATTGATTTTTTTTTATTTTTTGTTACAGAAGGTGAGTAACAATTGGATGGTAATAAGATGAATTGAAACTAAATCTTTCTTTTTGGTAAGTTTTGAAATTCATTATATTCTTTGTTAGAATTCAAAAGTAATTCTACTTTTTGTAAATAATAAAAACTTGTAATTTCTCACGATAATAACAGAAACTATTTAACGTCATTTAATTGCTTAGTGAATTGGTCTTTAAGAAGCGTCACTAAGACCTCCATAACTGAAATCTATCTATCATTAAGTTTGTGCACTCTACTGCTGAAAGAAGCTCTGAGCTAAGGTTCTTAATATTTGGGTCGGGATCAGACAGCTGATCAACTCTATAAAAGCCAAATATATGTCATATCTTTTCTTATTTTTTCTCCATAATGTTGTTATTGAGTGGATCGAATATGTGTCACGAATTTGTACCGTCAAGGCAGACTACATTAGATTAGCAAAGTGCAAACTATGAACGTAACCATGATTAAACACTTGGTTCATGATGAACCGGTTAGGAATTTTGTACGCAGAGGTAACATTACTAAGCTTCGACACATGTAGTGAGCGATATATCAGTAAATGGATACGTTAATAATTTAAGATTTGAATTTAAAAAAATTAATCTGTACTGAGATACAAAAAAGTGGGTAAAGAGAGCATAACACAAACTCATAAAATCTTTATATTGCATACATATACAGAAATTGTGTGTCTTAACTTCAAAAGGAACCAAGAAAGTATTTTTAGTAATTTTCAAGTTTACATAGACTCGTTTACATTACCAATCGTCGTAAGTCAATATTTCAAAATGAATGAATCGTTTTGGAATATTGAGTTCGAAATCATTCAAACCACCGGAAACTATATTGTTTTACATATCGAGCGAGCATGAAGTATTAAGGTCGGTGCACAACAGCAATGGACCGCAACGACACATCCGCACCTTTGTACGTAAAGGAGAAACAATATAGCAACGGCCTTACATTGTAAACAGTTCAATGTACTCGCGTGGACAATGATTGGAAACGTAGTATAACTCGTTTATAGTAAATAAACATTCTCAAAGATAACGCGACAGTTTGAGATAAAGCGGCCGAAAAGTATACTCATTTACATACAAATAAATTTTTTGAGATTAGGCCAGTCCAAACAGCATTGAATAGAAATTTTTTTGAATAATTATATTATTTTTAGAGTTTAATTAAATGTAAATATAATGTTAAATTACTACGAATAATGTTCGTCGAAATTCGTTGGACAGGTTAGAACCTATCCAGTAGTAACAGCTATGATAAGGAATACTGTAATATTCCTACAATCATGATTATTAGCACTATCAAAATTTTGACATCTTCGAAAGAATAAAGGAAATAATTTAGTCAAAACTAGAGCCAAAATCGCTATGCAACACTGGCCTTTAAAAAACTGAGGAAACCGAATAACCAGTACCACGCCGTAACTCCGGGGAAGTCGACGTGATTATGTCGGCCTTACCATTCAAACTCTACGGCGACCATTTTTGCGATATTGGGCGAGATGTTATAGCCAGCGATAGCCGCAGTAGCATACTGACTAAAACCCTGGTCGCCACCCAAAAAGCCTTACGTGGAAACATCGCAGGATCGACTTTTGGTCATTGCTCTACGAACGCAGCAGTCTGGCCTAGCCTTAACTTAATTAAAATACCAATTTAATAAGTCACATTATCTTTTACAGAGCTAATTAACTTTAAGTGGATTTATTAACAGATAGATAAGAGAATATTATAATTTAGAAATTGTGTCTCTAATGTATTTAACTGGGTGGCCGGTCATATAAAAGCTTTTTGTTTCACAATCTTATTTAGAAGATTGTTTACCTCAATTTTTTGTTTACAGTTCTTCATTTGTTTTATTCTTCTTCACTAGAGTTAAAATTAGTCTTTTTAAACTGTAAAGGCTAATCTTTATCACTTATATGTTTGTCGGAGATTTAATCTTTAATTTTGTCACATGGCTAGAATGAATTAGCCATAGCTAAAAAAGAAATACTTTAGTCAGAATTTGTCTCTTATCAGGTCTAGTTGACGTTTATTCAAATTATGATGAAGGTACAATTGAGAACGTTCTTGCTTGAACAGAAAAGATGGCAGTAGAAAAGAATTTCCGTTTCCATGAAATAACAACAGTAACCACTGCTTCCCATAAAAATCAATGTCACTCATCAACTCGTGTATTAGACATCAATAGCTACAATTAGTATAAAGTTTTCAAAGAAATTCAAATAACTATACGTAAATATAAAATTAGATATCATTTAATAAAGACAAGGCTGTGATTACATTAACAAGCGTAAACGGCGCGACGATCGATGCGTAAAACTTAGCGGGTCTGCCCTGCCTCACTTCGCGTGGAAATCGTCCCTATTTACGCAATCATGACAATGCGTAATGACGATCGTTAGCCGCGACTCTGTCGGTTTGTACACGGTAATTGACATTATTTTCCAATTTCTCTATGATTTTTTGCCTATTAATGAAATCGCGGAGTCGCGCTCGGCCGCTTGCAACTTTGCGAAAAAAATTCTTAACTTTGTACACATTATCTTAATCAAGTATCAGTACTATTATATTGTTACATCTATTATTATGTGCAATATATAAGATTTGGAGTTGAAAGTCTTCTTCTAAGTAAATATTTACATAAAATCGGTGTGATCTCCACAATCATAGGCGGCTGCCACCTAAACCGCCAATTCACAGAAAAATAGCATTGTGTTTTTTTTTTGCTATCTATAAACTAGTGTAAGAAGAGCTTAATTGTATATGATTCTCTAGGATAATTGTAAGGTTATCCATTGGATTGAACAAATTTATTGTTGTTTAAATAAAGCGTTCTGCACGTATTAAATAATTGTAATTATTATTACATTTTAAAATATAATTCTACCGTTAGTATTTCTTACGTGAATACTGTAATATTCACATTAATTTATAAATAACTTAGCTAGATAATTACTTCTATAACCTAATTATTCTTACTTGCCACCATTGGAAGTAGCTTGTTACATCTACGATTGCAACTTTCGGTCTTGAAACTCACAAACTTAATCGAGATCATAAATATTTAGTTTGGTTATTACGTGATCAAAAGTCTGAACCTTCTCTTGGGCCTGCCATTAAAGCAAACCTAGTTGTAAGGCCAGTTAACAAATGAAGTCTGCATTCTGAGAACGTTTCCGCAAACTATGGTCTATATACACCACTGTTACGGATTTTATGCACATTGAAGCTAATTTACTCATATTGAAGTTTACTTGCGTAAACTGCAACACAATTACAATAATAAGGCTAAGTTATAAAGACGTCATATCTTAAGAGTACGCACAAACGAGCAAAACCATTATCTCAGGCAATAAAAATACAAAGACAAAAGGAGGCAGCTCTATTATCCGCGCGCAATCTATCACCTACTGGCAAACGAAAGCGGCAGTTAGCTCTCTCTACATATAATTTAAAGCCATTAAAGACATCTGCAGGCCCCAGAAATGAGCTCCGCTTACTTGGGATGCGTAACGTCCCTTTGGTGCCCTTTTTTTGTGTTTCTACGTACGTGCGGGGGTGACTTTTTCGAGCAAGGGGTGAAAACGTGGGGTGTACATGTTTATGACTTCAATGTTCTTGACTCACATAAGGTATGAAAACTGTAAAATGATATCCAGATTTCATTACAGTACTTCTTCCTGTCCTTACTCAGGAGAAGCACTGTGATAAGACGCTAACTATCGGAAGCTTGTTCAACACATCCACTTTTTCCTGATAAATATTGTAGTATATAGACAGTGTTGTGTTAGGTATAGATGTATAATACAAAGTTATTATATCACCAGTCCAGTAGTTACAGTGACTAAATAAAGTTCTATAAAACATGTCTATATAAGTCACGGCACGGTATGGAGGCATTTATTAGGAACTCCATTAGAAAGAATGTTGTTGCATACTCATTTTATGTGCTTCTGAGTTTTTTATCGTATAATTTTGGTGTAAACACAGAGAAAGCGTTTATAGTTTCCGTTTATGTGTGAATGTATTTTGAATGCAATAGTGTTTTGCAATTATGAATAGTTTAAAATTATATTACAGTATTAGTGGTTTAGTTGTGTTTTTAACCAAATCACTTACAAAGTACGTATGATATTATCTTATAATTTAAAGTTGATAGACACATTTATTCGTGTCAATTCAAATATGGGTATTAATCATTTTTGTGGGCCATATTTTTTTTTATATATATAGCCAACTATATAATTTTTCTTTTTCTTTAAATAACCGTTGGAAACGAAAACTATAAGTCCACTTCATTTCATTCTTTCGTAAGGCAATAAAGGGTTCTAGCTTATAGGCAGTAAAGGAACATCATCATTCAAAATATCCTTATGGAATTGATCGATTAGACAGTAAGACTCCTGTAAAATCTTAATTTTGCCACCGTATTTCTTGTATGTCTTTCTTTCTAAAGAAATCATCTGTCGTAATCTACAGTATACACTGGGCTCCAAATTACAAGCATCCGAAGAAACCGGGATAAAAACTAGCTAACTAGCCTAGAAGAAGAGTTAATAGTTGTAAAATAAAATCGATAGTTATATTGGCTGCGATTGTATTTATGATATAAAATTGGTGTATACGAGTATATGGTCCATAAATAATAAAGTATTTTTCCATGATGTGTGTTCAGAAAATGCTTTTTCATTTTGTGATCGTATTAATTAATTACAACAACGATGATACAAACTAGATATATTATAATGTAACATGATATCATATCGACGCTTGAAAAGCAACCTTTACTAAGCTACATTAAGTGAACTTTTCAGGAATGAGATCTGAAGTTCAAACATTTAGAAAAAAAAATATTATAACTAACCTAATTGTTGGATTAAATAGTCATTTATTTTCTGTTCGAACAAGAATTCAATCCAAGAATCGAGTTATAGTTTTAAAATATTATAAATCACTTTCCTGGAAAATTCGCTCAACGTCGCTTAGTAAACACTTTTCAAGCATCGATATCATTATAATCCTGCATGACATATTATATTTTTTCCTAAAAACAAACCTTCCTTCATCCCTGTTTGCTCGTAATAAACAAGAAACGCATCGGAACTGTCTCCTTACACGGTCGAGTGTCAAAACGTGGCGGCTTTAATCACAACGTACCCTGATTATGGCGGGCCCCTCGGTAGCCGTAAAAACATTATCGCCGGTTCCCTCCACATAAAAAAACATAAAGAACAAATACAATGGGACAGCAAGTCCGTGGATGCATCAGATATTGGCAGTTAGCTACATACGACACGCTGCGTCTTTTCTGATTACATCTGATGGACCAACGTACGTTTTCAATTTTCAATTCTTTTTATCTAGATAGTTTTATATAGTAATATAATTTATGAAATTAAAAACAGAGTTCTAATAGTTTTTACTTTTAACGGTGCTACATTGAAAGTATTTTTTTTAATATCTCGAATGGATTGTAATGATTAAGATTTCCAATTGCAAATATGCCTGGTAGCTCAATCTTATTACATTCGGAGGCTAATCTAGAGGTCCCGGGATTAAATCCCATTGTGGCATGCATAGCTTAGGCAATTTTTATCGCCTAATATGCATATCATAGAATAATGGCCTGTATACCGAAATTGCCGGTATGTGTAACCCGTAACGCCATCTTAAAAAAAAGCATGGCCGGTATACTATGCCCGATCCCTCTAGGGGGAGGCCCGAGCTCAAAAGTGACGCATTGGGCAGTTTTATATATTTATAATCGAAAACAAAAAACTTTTATGTTTAATTTCACGTTGTAACACGAGTATAATATACGAGATTAATCGTATTCAAATAAACACAAATTGAACTCAAATTATATATTCTATTATTGTGTAATTATTTTATTGGAAATTATTTATTTTTTTTATTTTATTATTTTATTTTATTATATATATATATATATATATATATATATATATATATATATATATATATATATATATATATATATATATATATATATATATATATATATATATATATATATATATATATATATATATATATAATATTATTTATTTGTTTCAGTCTGGATGGTCCGAATAAATCAAACAAATTTGTTTCTGTAAAAATAACAGAAACGACAATTAAAGTTGATTACTCGTCTCTCATAACTCTTGCTTTTCTATCTATTAATTAAATTATTTAAATCAAATCTGTAACGTAATAACGTAAATATTGTTTACTTTTTTGTAGGCAAATGTCATGTGTCACACTTCTATGACACATGACATTAAGCGCGTTAAATCAAAAGGGATTATGTCCTGGTTACACAACCTAACCATAATACAATAACATTAAAGAGATGATATTCTCTTTACATCTCCCCTCCACGATATGAAAATTGCATAATTTTTCAATCAGCTTCAACTTCAAACATTGGAATTAGTTTTGTCACGTGGAATAGACTCGTGTCTTGATTTCTTTTTCCAGTTTTTATTTTATAAATTGAGTTTGAAATTTTTTCTTCTATTATATATGGGCCGATTCTTAGTTCTTCTAGCTTTTTCCTATTGAGTTTGTTTCCATTCTCTATGAATACCATATCTCCTTCGTTGAATTCATGGTGTCTTCTGTTTCTATTAAATAAACTTTCGTTATACTTATGTGATCTCTGTGTTCTTTCTAATGCTAATTTCTTATCTCTTATCCAGTCTTCTCCGTTTTTCTTTCTTTTTAACTCTTCTGGTATGTTACTGGTGTCTGTGCCATATAATAGATACTCTGGTGTAAATCCCGTTATTGTATGTTCTAGTATATTATACTTATTCACACATTCTCTCGCTATCGATGTCCATGCTCTATTCTTTTTCTCTTCGTTTATTTTACATCTTATTTTATTTACTAATGTCTGATTCAGTCTTTCATTCAGACCATTAGAAAATGGTGCATTTATTGCAGTAAAAATTAATTGCACTCCTTTATTTTTTAAATAATCTTTAAATTCTTTCGAATTTATTCCAGGATATTGGTCCGTTAAGATTGTTCCGATGTTTTCTATGTCTAACACAGTTTGAATTAGTTTTATAAAATCAGCGGCGTTTTGAGTTCTTGATGTTGAAATGAACGCATATCTCGTGAAATGATCAACAAGTAAATGAATATATTTTTTTGTTGATCTAGTGCTTCCAAATCCTCCAATTGTATCTATGGACATAATTTCGAAAGCTTTGGTCGCTGGTCCTAATTGTGACATTGAGCCGAATTTATGTTGCCCTCTTGACTTATTCTTAATACATATATAACATTCTTTACAAATTTTTTTTATATTCTTCACTAAATTTTTAGCAGTATAATATGGACATATTTTCATTTGTGTTTGTGTTATTCCTGTGTGACACCATTCCTTGTGTATTTTATTAATTAAATCAATACTGAATTTTTCTGATAATATGATTTTCTCTCTTTTCTTCACTTTTTTATAATATATTCCGTTTTTCTCTATTAATTTTTCTTTTTTATTCTGTAATAGTATATTATTCATCTGATCTAATTTTATTTCATCTATTTCAATAAAATTTACCGTTTTTAATAAATCCTCTTCTTCTGTATTTGATTCTAGAACAGGGTTTCTACTCAAGCAGTCCGCTTCTTTATTATCTTTACCTGGGACGTATATAATTTTAAAATCGTATTGAGATAGATAGTGACTTAGATCGCCCAATTCTTCGTCTGTTCGTGCTTTTATATTCATATTTTCCAGTGGTTTGTGGTCAGAGTATATTTCGAAGTATCTCCCTATCAGCCAGTGTTGCCAGTACTTTATTGCCTCTTTTATAGCTAAGCATTCAAGATAAATAGCTTTTTTCTTTTTTGCGTTTCATTAAGTTTCTTTGAGAAGTAGGCCACAGGTTTTTCTTTTCCATCCTCTTGTGTTTGTTTTAGTATTGCGCCTATACCTTCAAGTGATGCATCTGTATATATCTTGATTGGAAGGTCTTTGTCGAATATCTCCAACACTGGTTGGGAACATAGCATTTCTTTTATCTTTCTGAAAGATTTTTCACAATCCTCTGTCCATATAAATTTTACATTTTTTTTTAATAGTTGATGTAATGGATCTAGTAATATTGAGCTCTTTTCTATATATTCATGGTAAAAATTTATTTTCCCCAGAAATTGTCTAATTTGCTTTTGTGTAGTAGGAATTGGGAAATTTTTTATTGACGTTATGTTGTCTTTCAACGGTTTAACCGTATTTTCTCCTATTACATGTCCTAAATATCTAACCGAACTAGCAGCGAATGTACACTTTTTAAATTTTAACCTGAGTCCTTCTTTTTTTATTGCATTTAATAATTTTTCAATATGATTTAGATGTTCTTCAAACGTCGGTGAGTGTATTAAGATATCGTCTATATAGTTCACTGAAAATTCAGTTAGTCCATATTTTCTTAATATGCTACTCAGAATTCGTTGAAATATAGCTGGAGACGTTTTTAAGCCAAACGGTAGACATGTCCATTGATAGTGACCATCTTGTGTTACAAATCCCGTCTTCCTCCTATCCTCAATTCTTAGTGGTATTGACCAAAAAGCTGAGTTAATGTCCAGTGTCGTAAAGTATTTACAATTTCTGGCTCTTATTATTATATCATCTATTAAAGGGAATGGTTGTGCCTGAGGGACAATGTTTTTATTTAAATCTCTAAAGTCTATGCACAGACGTGTCTTTCCTTCATTTTTCTTATATGCTAGTGTGACGGGTGCAGCAAAAGGACTATAAGATTCTTCGATTAAATTCTTCTCTAGTAAGTTGGCTATTTGTTTCTCTATTTCTTTTTTGTCTTTTATATTACATCTATAGGGTCTTTTACTGCAGTATTTCTCCACTATTAAGTCAATTCTAGCTTCATATTCGTTAACAGTCCCAATATCATACTTGTCTTTCGCAAACACTGATTTGTTTTTATCTATCAATTTTTCTATCTTCATTTTTTTATCTTTATCTAAATGTTCTATATTTGTTTGAAATTCTTCTGTTTCCACGTGTTCATTAAAATTAATTGAACAATTTGTAACTTCACTTAATGTTATCTCTGGTTTTTCTAACTTTTTCTCTATTTTCTGTGAGATTTCTAAATTTTCATTCAACCTCAACTTAAACATAGGAATTAAGTCTAATCCTATTATAAAATCTTCAAAATCCTCTCTTTCAACTACATATATATCTACTATTTTTTCTATATCAAATATTTTTATTTTTATTCTTTCCAATCCATTTGTCTGATTCACACCATTGACAGACCTCAAGAATATCTTGTTTAAATCTTCTCTATTCTCTTTTATTTTTATCCATTTCGAGTTTATCAAGGATACTTGAGAACCTGGATCATATGTTCCCATTATCTCTATCTGATTCTCAACTAGTAGCTTAAGTCTGATCAATGGTGTGACTATTAGTTTTTTTTCTCTGTATTTAAATTTACTTCTATTACTGAATTGCTTCCTATAGCTTTAGGTTTCTCTTTTTTCTCTAGTTTAAACCAGCATTTTTCTTCTGGATGATATCTTATACCTTTACCCATGTTTTCACATGTCATACATGGTTTCTTTTCTTCATTTCTGAATTTATGTTCTGGTTTACCTTCTTTTTTAAATGTTTTCTTTTTATTTATTATCCCTTCAAACTTCTGTAATTCATTTATTAAATCTTTTGTATTTTCTATTTCATCTCTGGCGATCTTCTCTCTAATAAATTCTGGCAACCCAAATGCAATTCTATCTATCATTGTATCAGCGTCCATGTCCTTATTTATTTCTAATAATAATCGTTCTTTCTTTATTGCATATTGTACTATTGAACCTTCTTTGTATTTAAAATAATGAGCATATGTCCTGCTACTCCATCCCTTACCTGAAAAGGTTTCTATTAATATCTGTTTCCACGTATTCCAATTGTTTTCATGTTCTCCTTTTATTACAGTAGAAGTATACCAATCTTGGCAAGTTGCATCTAAAAATATTCTTAATAATTCTATTTTAGTTTTATCTTTTTCTATTTTAAATCTTCCACACTCTTTTTCGAATATATGTAACCATTGTCTAACATTAGATGTTTTATAATTAAATTTTTCTAATACAAATTTATCTACAATATGTTTTAAGTTTTTTTCTTCTTCGTGTTTTTCTGATTTTCCAATTAATTTTTCTAATATTTTTTCCAAGCTCGAGTTTTCTTTAATATTCTCTTGAAGTGTTTGTTTTAAATATTTCCCTCCAAACTGGATATTTCCTTCATCATCTAAATATATCTTTTCTAATTCTTTTGAAATTTTTATCCATATTTTTAACTCATCATGCCTTTTTCCTAATGAATTTTTTACCTTTTTGAAAGTCTCCGTCTTTGTCAACTCTTCATGATAATCTGCATACATGAGGTCATCTGGTATAACATATTTTTCCCCTTGTTCTGTGACAATTGAGGTTACAGCTACTACTGTAGTTTTACAGTCCTTTGGAGAAGCCACAGCTCTGAACTCGAATTGCAATTTCATTTTGTGACGAAAATTGTCGTTTTATAATATTATTTATTTGTTTCAGTCTGGATGGTCCGAATAAATCAAACAAATTTGTTTCTGTAAAAATAACAGAAACGACAATTAAAGTTGATTACTCGTCTCTCATAACTCTTGCTTTTCTATCTATTAATTAAATTATTTAAATCAAATCTGTAACGTAATAACGTAAATATTGTTTACTTTTTTGTAGGCAAATGTCATGTGTCACACTTCTATGACACATGACATTAAGCGCGTTAAATCAAAAGGGATTATGTCCTGGTTACACAACCTAACCATAATACAATAACATTAAAGAGATGATATTCTCTTTACATATATATATATATATATATATATATATATATATATATATATATATATATATATATATATATATATATATATATATATATATATATATATATTATATATATATTTTTATTTTATTTTATTTATTATTTATGTTGGAAAAACTATACATATTGTCGATTTTTATAAACTAAATATTGTCTTATTTAACAGTCTACTCTCTGGCACTAGATAGCGCGTTTAGTTGTTAAATGAAAGGATGGTGATCCAAGTCAACTCAAGGGAAACCCTTTTACAGCACTTTGTCTATACTTACTCGTTTACATCTAAATACCAAGTACAATAAGAGAACGGCATTAAAATTATTTCTCAAATATATTTGTAATTATAAATACGAAACCTACTGTTTAATTTATTCTCTAAATATTTTGTTCATCACTATCTATTCATAGACAAATAAATTATTAAATCCATCATCTATAAATTTTCCTATTTTTAAGTATTTTTAAACTTTTAGTACAATAAAGCATATTCTTTTTTTAATTAAATTACCAACTTGTTTGTGTTTTATTCAATTTAGAAACAAATATATAATACAAACTCTACAACGATGCTTATATCATTTTCATTGCTTATATTAATTAATCAAAATAATTTAAAAAATATCAATATCAAAAATAGGTATGTATCTACCTATATATTAGGTTTAGATACGCTTGGACTTTGGAGAGACTTTGCGTCTCTTTGCGTATTCTACCGTCTGTACAACGGGGAGTGTTCTGAAGAATTATTTAGGATGGTGCCCTCGTCATCTTTCTACCACCGCACTGCCCGCCATCGGCTGGGTGTTCATCCCCATTTCTTGGAGCCTCTTCTTTCCTGTACGAAACGGTTCTCCAGAACGTTCATGTTGCGTACTCTCAGGATCTGGAATGAGCTTCCGGCTGAGGTTTTCTCAGCGCGGTATGATATGGGGTTCTTCAAAAAAGGCGTTATAAAATTTTTTCGAGACCGGCAGCGCGTTGGTGGTGCCTCTGGTGCTGCAAACGTCCATAGGCGACGGTGACCACCTGCCAGGGTGGGCCGTTTGCCTGTCTGCTGAACTCAAGCTATAAAAAAAATATATACCTATTTTTGATATTATTAGGTATATATAGTAAATAAAATATATTTTATATATAACACTCGTGTCTGGCGTGCCTAAGATAGGATATTATTCACTATTCTTTAATTAATTGCAAAATTGACTATTTTTATATTCCATTTACTACAATGTATTGTGTAGCGTCCATTCTACCTAATATACGAAAGGAAAAATATTATTATAAATATGAAAGTAAATCTGTCTGTCTGTTAGGTTTTCACTCCTAAACCGATGAACCAATTTTGATGAATACCGAAATTCATAGAGATAGATTGGACCTTGGAGAAGAACTGCTACTTTCTTTTATTAATTTATGTGGCAGAACAACGTTTTCCGGTTCAGCTATTATACTATATATATTTTTTGTATTCAATCTAAATATGTCGTCTTTTTAATCAAAAATTAATCATAGTAAACAATCACTTCTGATTTGTCCATTCAACGTGATTTTAATTGTAAATATAATATAGTCTTCCACTCATATTTGTGATTTTTAACACTTATTTTAAATTTGGAGGCGTATGTAATTGCTATTTGAGAATTATTATTTGATTTATAATCGAATAAAAACTTCACATTCTTTTATTTATTAAACGTCAAATCTTTCGCTTATTAGTTTTTCATATTCGTAAGGAACAAACATTCACTCCGGATATTGCATTAAACATAACTTGAAAAGCAGCAATAACTTAAGCGAATAATGCGGTGCTTATACGTACACTGTATATAGATTAGTAAATAAAACAGGGATCCCAATTTTCCTCAAGCCAATTTCAAAGATGGCCAAAAAACAAAAATAGCCTTGAGGGTGAAATCTGAAAGCATTGAGAAAAACATTCGGGCAAAAGAACTGGCGATATGCTTAATGCACCCCCACACAAATTATCGATTAGAAGCTTTTTTATGCAAGAGGGAGTGCGTAGGGGAGAGAGCCCTGGGGCGAGTGGTTGAAACAAAAAACGCGAGTGAGGAGTGAAAATAAAAAGTTTAAACAAGTACAAATGCATTGGTAGTCCTCAAGACGTAGGAAAATCAATAGTCGATGCCGCCCGATGCAAATCTTGCATCCCAATTTGAATTTCAATGTGGTCGCGAATTTGACTTGTTACTCTTTTATTTTTATGTTATTTCGCAGTCTGTGTTTCTTTAATAGAATTTGGCTACGTGATCATTTCATGCTTCAATTATACTCATGCAGAGAACTCCTTATATTTATTTTACATTTATTTTGCTGACTTATATCCTGTTTGGAATAGATCTCCAATTGTTGACAAGGATATTAATAACAATAACCCAAAATAATTTCATGCTAAGCTCAGGCTTGTCACACACACTGATTACCTCGATATCTCCATCAGTAATCTCAGTATCATCATCACTAAACACCATGTAATCGGGAGCACGCCGTTTGAATCGAATTTGTGACCTCTGGTTTCTGGTCGAAAGTGATATCAAATGACTACAACTTCCTTATTTTTTTAGAGTATAGACTGACTATATTGTAATCATCATTATATTGACAACTTTTGTGGCGTAAAAGTTAACGCAATTCAGTACGTTTGCGGAGGTCATTGATTTGATTCTGGTCTCACGTCTGGGTGTTTATGTACCTAGTCAGGTCATAAATTCTGTCACATGTTTAATGTAAAATAATTGTAACAAGTTCATTAATTATGTAACCATTCATATACCAAAATGAACTTAACAAAACATAGATTCTTATGACATTAAAGTTTATTCAAAATGACCTCCGTGATTTTGAATACAAGCCTTCAATCTGCGCGGCCAGTTGTCTATCGCAGCACGAACGAGGTCCATGTCAATATCGGCGGCTGCCTTAATCAAGGATGTCTTGAGTGACTCCAAATTGGGATGAGGCTTTGAGCACGCCTTTTCCTCCAAGTGTTGCCATATCTTGTAATCTAACGGATTCAAATCTGGACTGGAGGAGGGCCAGTCTTCGTGCCGGATGAAGTCGATTTCACGCGCCGCCAGCCAGTCTTGTGTGCTCTTCGCTCTATGAGCTGGCGCCGAATCTTGTTGGAATACCCAGTGCCTGTTATTGAACATGGTATGAGAAACAGGTTCCACAAGGTTCGTCAGGACTGTATTTTGATACACAACAGCATTCGTTTTTACACCTTTCTCACAAAAATGTACCTCTGTTAAGCCCCAATAAGAAACTTCCAACCATACCATGAGCGAGGATGGAAAATGACCTCGTTGGATACGCGGAATACGGTTGCTCGCTTCTTCACTACTGTGTGCGTACACCTTATCATTTTGTTTGTTGTAGCTCTCTTCTACGGTAAACATTTTTTCATCCGAAAAAAGAATTTCCCGATATTTTTTTCCCGCGTACCGCTTCAACAAAGCGCGGCATCTCTTCAGTCTCAGGTCCATTAGACAAGCATTCAAACGATGTCCTGTTTTTCTTCGATATGCTCGAAGCCCTAAGTCTTCATTTAACACCCTTTTCACCGTGGTTCTGCTTAACCCCATCTGAAGGGCCAACAGTTTCTGCTTACGTTTGGGATTTCTTTGAATTCGTGCCTTCACAGCTTTTATCACTGCTGGAGTCCTAACAGACCGAGGGCGACCACTTATTGACCTGTCATCTACACTAGAGTCTTCATTGTATCGTTTGATGGTACGATAAACGAATCTTTTGGTAATATTCAAATTTTTCAGTATGTTAAAAATTTGAATTGGCGCGTAACCGCAACGATGCAACGCAATAACTGCAACACGGTCTTCTTTAAGCGTCCACTCCATATTTAAAAATGAGTAAAATTCTAAAAGTTATACATTTTTATTTTCATGAACAATTCGAAATTCGAATTCAATAAACTTTTTTGTGGCCAGCATTCTAAAAGAAAAGTTTTTACTGTGTGACAATACTTATGACCTGACTAGGTATATAATGTATTTATTTTCAAAAAAAGTATGTATGTAGTACATATTAGTTGTCTTGTACCAAGCACACAAGTGCTATACTATTTATCTGGGGACTAGATGGCGTTGGGTGAATTGTTTTAGTATATTTATTTATTATCAGATATCACTTGCATAATAATTACGATCAAATTTTGAACCACACTTCAAGTTTAAAAATATGTTTAGTTTTTCTATAGGTAATACTGTTACATATTACATCACTCCTGGAATAAAGATCTTAATTTGATATATATACTTCGTAGAAACTTGCATTTCTACTTCACATGGACCACTTGAGTCCTGCACATGTAAAATAATATTCCAGTAATACTAGTACGTTTTCGAATATAATGTCGTTGTCAAACCAATATCTGCTATGTGCACTTTTTTGAGATTTAATCATTTTAACTACTATGACTAGTTTTCTACTCAAACTTTAATATGTAAAAACCACTACGTGATTCTAATCAACACTACATTACTTTAATATAAATAACTAATGAATGTTATAACTCCATATTTCCAAGTTTTACTTTTTGCACATAGCATATATAGGTTTGACAACGACGATATAATATTAACCTAGTATTTCATAGTGGTAGTTGTTATTGATAATATATATTTATTTACTTGCACCGTTATAAAATTTCAATGAATATATTATTTAACATAAAACGTTCAATATGTTCTAATAAACACTGCATTCAATGGTCTTAACAGGCATAGTAGAAACGTATTAGTTTGCTAGTTTAAGACCTGTATATGAAAGTCCATGTTATTGCATGAACAAAGCTGATATGTTATTTATATGTAATAAATATAAACTGTTCATACACACAAGAGCAATGACACCGGGTCTCATAGAAATACCTGAAAATACCGGAAATTAAGAGCTCTAAGTAGTAAATAATATTTAATATACGATGTACGAAACGGTTCTCAAGAACGTTCATGTTTCGTACTCTCGGGATCTGAAATGAGCTTCCGGCTGAGGTTTTCTCAGCGCGGTATAATATGGGGTTCTTCAAAAAAGGCGTTATAAAATTTCTTCGAAGCCGGCAGCGCGTTGGTAATGCCTCTGGTGCTGCAAACGTCCATAGGCGACGGTGACCACCTGCCAGGTTGGGCCGTCTGCCTGTCTGCCAAACTCTAGCTATAAAAAAATGTATTGCTGTTAAATTTACTACTTTCATATAAGAATTATTTGCTATCCAATTAAACAATTTATTTCACTAAGTAAATAAATAAATATTTTTCTTTTATTTTATTTTATTTATTCGCAAAACAAACAGTTGACAATTACATAAATAGTCAAATATATATCTATAACCGATTATATATATTCACATATTTACAACTGAATAAAAAAAACGTGTTAGTGTTTAAGCATAATCAAGCCAAATATTTAGACATAAGCTTCAAACCAACATTTCGCAAGAATATTTTTAATTTGATTAGGTGTTTTAATTAAATAGATCTAAATCTCAACAAATAACCAGTTCATTTACTTTTTTAGATACTCTAATAAAAAAAGAATTTGCCCTATAGTTACAGAATAAGCGCCGTGTCAAGAATTGCAAGGGATTTCTAAGAGCTTTATTGGGTACTTTTATATTGATTTTAGTTATATTGGCACAATTCATACAGTGCCACCTAGTCTCAAAGTAAGTAGCATAGCACTTGTGGTATGGGTACTAGACAACTGTAAAATTATATATATAAAGTATTGTAAATAAATACATATTATACATAAACACCCAGATGCAAGACGCGAATCGAACACATGACCTCCGCAAGCATACCAAAGTGCGTTAGCCGCTACGCCACGAAGGTCGTCCAAACTAAGCCAATATTCTAAATTTCTAGGTATCTGTAACCCGGTTTCATTACTTATAGAATGCATATGAACTTATAGAAAATAATAGAAACATCTACGTGGTAGAGCCTCAAGCCCGTCTAGATGGCGACCACCTTTGATCTTAAGTATGCCGACATAATAACCTTGTATTTTGTTCCGGAATTAATGACCCAATTTCCTGTACCCTTATAGGACAGTATCGTGGTCGCGATGCCACTGGCGGTGCAAACACCCATAGGCGACGTTAACTGCTAAATTCTAAGCGGGCAGTCGGCCTGTCTGTTGTCCTATAGCAATAAATAAAAAAATAATAAAGAAAATTATATTTTATTATCTTTGAAGTAGTTGAAATTTTCTTTATCAGTTCTTATTTATTTGATTTGTACATTACAGTATTTAAGAGAAATCGATCATCAATTGTTTAAAATTATTCGTTATACTAGCTGTGCCCGCGACTCCGTCCGCGTGGAATAGTAACTTTGGGCAGCATTTTTTGGATATATCTTATGGTTTATTTTGGATTACAAACATAAATATACAAACTGCGTTCGAATCTACAAAGTCCAGCCTAAGCTGAACCCTATTTTATATGACTGATGATATAAATCTGAGAATAACTTAAATTTGATTTTAAAAATCCGAAACTGATCACTTTTAACGTTTTAAAATGGTTTTACATTTTTATTTCTAAAATAAAAGTGACCTAAGTTACTCCTTGTTACATCAGCTATCTGCCAGTGAAAGTCCCGTCAAAATCAGTCCAGCCGTTTCAGAGATTAGCCGGAACAAACAGACAGACAGACAAAAATTGTAAAAAATGTTATTTTGGTATATATACCATGTATACATTCAAATGCATTTAGTAAAAAGCAGTTATTTTAATATTACAAACAGACCCTTCAATTTTATTTATTTGTATAAATAAAGCGAAATATATACAAGCAATACAAATTCTTTAAATGTTTAATAGATATTTCCAACACTTCGTGTTCTTCAATTACGCATAAATAATATGTTGTAAAACGGAGAATTTTTATATTTATCACTGTTATGATATGATAATATTAACATAACATTAACACAAGACATTTAATTCTTCAGTGAAGCATCATCTTAGTATTAAACCTTTTTACTCTCTGTTGTATAACTTTAATTGATCTGTTTGCATTTCACTACTAGCTGAACCGGTATTCTGTCATATAAATTTATAAAAGTAGCCATGTCCTTCTCCAAGCTCCAATCTATGTCTATACCGAAATTTATCAAATTTGGTCCGGCGGTTTAGGCGTGAAAACGTAATATATAGACAGACAGAATTACTTTCACATTTATAATACATACATACAAACATAGAACAAAGCAGTAAAACTTTAAATCGGAATTAGTGTTATAATGCTGTTAGATAATCAAATTTCCATAATTAATTACGATTTGTTTTGTGAGTCTCTTGGTGTAATGGATACATATCCAAAGCGTTCAAGTGCGTGCCAATCAATCAATAGTACGTAGCGTTACAGACATGAGTGCTATACTCTACCCAATTAAAGCACCCCCAGGCTTAGATGCGCACTCTTCTTGATCGTTCGAGCGTCATCTTTAAATTTCCGTCGTTAAGATTTAATTTTTATCAAGGTCCCCCCTCGTAAGGGGGCGAAACGGCAACCTGTCGCGCCAAATATTTTCCTTCGTAGTTTTTTCCCTCCTTCGATGGCACTTATTCTCCCCTCTGTACGAATTTTTTTATCATTAAAACTCGGAGTGGGGTCGCCGAACCCGACGTTGCCAACTCGCGTTGTCATAATATAACAATATCATACAGTGCCACGTTTTTCTTAGTTTACAACATCGCAAATCTTGAAACATTATTTCTTCATAAACGTAAACTTTTAAACTTATTTTAATTATTTTATATTTCATTGATAACTTTGCCTGATTTAGTAACAGCCAATAACTTTTCACTGCTGGCCTTGAGCCTACACCCAGAAGGATCGGAGAGTACACGGCACGCTTTTGTAAGACGGATTGGCGGGTTATATACACCAGAGATCACCGTATGCAAGTTACTTTAAGAATTTTTCGGTCAGTATCTGACAATAATATGCAGATCAGGCGAGAAAAACTGAAAAAGCGATGCATTTTGCAATTAGAACCCGTTACTTCTTTATTATACTACGATTATCACACTCCTTGGTTACCACGTTTTTTTTATTGCTGTAGGATAGCAGACAAGCTGACGGCCCGCTTGGAATGTATGTAGCAGTTACCGTCGCTATGGGTGTTTGCAACGCTACTGGCATCGAGAACACGCTGCTGTCCCATAAGGGTACAGGAACTTGGGTCACTAATGCCGGAACACAACACAAAGTTATTATGGCGGTATACTTAAGACCAAAGGTGGTCGCCATCCAGACGGGCTTGAGGCCCTACCACGTAGCTAGGGTGGGTTGTTTTGTCGGCTTTTACGACAGGCCGACCCCGGCCGCAGATGTTAGTATTCTTTCTCCGCCCCTGCACGGATAGGGTATACCTCTTATTGGAATAATTAAAAGTCAAACTATTCTTTATTTTAGAACCGTACTAGCTACCCCGACAAACGTTGTCTGCCATATAAAGAAGAAGTCCTTATCTACACAAATAAATAAAATTGGAGAGTCTGTTTGTAATATTAAAATAACCACTTTTTACTAAGTGCATTCGGACGTATACACGGTACGGTCTGTCTGTCTGTCTGTTTGTTCCGGGTAATCTCTGAAATAGCTGCACCGATTTTGACGGAACTTTCACTGGCAGATACCTGATGTAACAGGAGTAACTTAAGCTATTTTCATTTTAGAAAAAAAAATAGTTTTTGTTAAAAATGATAAGTTTCGGAAATTGTATTTTCCAATTTAAGTTGACCTCAGATTTATATCATCAATCATATGAAATAGGGTTCAGCTTAGGCTTGACAATGTAGGTTTTATTTCTAAAACCATAAGTCTCGGGCACAGCTAGTCTATCCTAAGTCCTTCTCCAAGGTCAGCGATTTGGGCGTGAAAACTTAACAGACACACAGTTACTTTAAATTTTATAATATTAGTATAGATAATCAAGACTTTAATCCCCGAATTCTATGAATTTCGTTTAAAAACTGTACAACATTCACGCCTTACGGGCCGTGCTCCTATCCGTTCGTGATGACACATTTCACTTAGCCGGGAACTGGTCCGCAATTAACCCGGCTACGTGTTAATTACCACAATGTTGCCGCGCCCCGTCTTTGTAGCACCAATACTTTTGTTTTTCCCGCTTCTATTTACCCGTTGTTTGGGTAATTGTGTGAGATGAAGCGAAATGAATTCTTGTATTTTTGTTTTTTTTTTTACATAGTACAGTAGGATGCTCATGCGATGGTAAATGAATATCTTCACTTATTTAGATAACTTTTAAAACAAGAAAATGGTTGTGTCACATTTTGAATAAAACTGATATAAATAAAAATGTAGGTCTGTGCGTTTTATTTATCCGATGAGGACAATTTTTTTTTTCAAATATAGTAGCATGTCTTAAAAAATGTCTATCAATTGTCATTGTTTAGGGGGATTACTTTTAATTAATTCAAAAATACATATTTAATAATATTGTTATATACAACAATGTATCAGGTACGTCATAGCCAAGATCGTGTGTGCAACCCGCCAATCCGCCTTGGATAATCGTGGCGGATATACTCTAAAGTATGCCTCTAAGCCCAGTACTGGGAGTCTATGGGCTGTTATTTATTTATATATGACGACCTCCTGGCGTAACCACCAACACTGTTGGTACACTTGCGGAGGTCTCGGGTTCGATTCCCATCACGCGATATATGTAATATGTATTTATTTACAAAAGAAAAGTATATATTTAGTATATTAGTTGTTTAGTACCCACAACACAAGTGCCATGCTATTTACTTAGAGACTAGATGGCATGTTAATTGTTCCAATATATGTATATATTTATACTACCATATATATGTAGGTATAATAAAAATCATAGGAAAAAAATTACTGTAATAAACGTAAAAGAGAAATCCCTGACTTCTTTCCCAGAATATTCAGGACAGAGATAAAGCGGAAAAATTGTTTTCCCGTATTAATTCTGTTAGGAATTGAACTCTTTGTCATATTAACTCAGAATATACATTACTCTAACAACTCTGCTGAGTGTGTCACATGTTTAAAAAAAAATTACGTTATCAATAATTTTTGACTCCAGACTCGATTAGACTTAGGATAAAACAGCTTATACACCGCTAAATAATAATGTTTATGGATTACATTTTTTTATTGCTGTAGGACAGCAGACAGGCTGACGGCCCGCTTATACTTAGCAGTTACAGTCGCCTATGGCTGTTTGCAACGCCAGAGGCATTACGAACACGCTGCTGTCCCATAAGGCAGGAACTTGGGTCGTTAATGCCGGAACACAACAAAAGGTTATTATGGCAGCATACTTAAGACCACCTTGGTTGCCATCCAGACGTACTTAAGGCCCTACCACGTAGCTAGGGTGGGTTGTTTTGTCGGCTTTTACGACAGGCCGACCCCTGCCGCAGAGGTTAGTATTTTTTCTCCGCTCCTGCACGGATAAAATAGATATAAATTGTATGTTCGTATAATTAAATCTAATTTGTAATATTCATTCAACGTTTGGTTTATAAACAAAGAAACCATACCAATAGAAAAAAATCTAATCATATAACAAGAACAAATTAGAATTAACAATACATACACATAAACTAGCACTAAACGTGGTAACAAACAAAATTAACGTAAGTAAAGTTGAAAAGTTGTGGAAACAGAACTCTTATAATCTTGTTAGAGCGCAGGAGCTGCCAGTGGCCACTAATCCAGCCCATCAGCTAATTAATCCAACCAAGTTTATTTCTCAAAAAGTTTCAACTTGGGAGGAAGTAATTTCACGCCACGGCATTAGTGGGGGCGAACTTCACACTTAGCGCTCTCGGTAAACACTCATGACGTTTCCTAATTAACGGACGCAATTAGTGGTCGAGCTCGATGGACCACGGGGTGGGAAGGGGGGGTGATAAGTGGCCCCGAGCGGAAAAAGTTCGGAGAAAATTCGAGGGCTTAGCGCGGGTGGAAACGTGCAACGCGCCAGACGTTCGAATCGGCCCTAGTGTACTCGCTTTTGTGTGATAACACGCCCTTGAAAACTATTCGCTTATAATAAAAAATAATCGAATTTTCGCACATCGGTATGTCTGCGGGCATCACGGATTCAGTTTCCGTGCAAACTCTGTGTATTTTACAAATAAATAAAACTGGAGTGTATTTTGTAACATTAAAATAACCGCTAGTAAAAACTAAGTGCATTTGGATGTATACACGGTACATATACTTAAACAACATTTTTTACAATTTCTGTCTGTCTGTTTGATTCGGCTAATCTCTGAAATGGTTGGACCGATTTTGATGGGACATTCACTGGCAAATAGCTGATGTAACAAGGAGTAACTTACGCAACTTTGATTTTAGAAAAAAAAGGCGTTTTAATTTTAGAAAAAAACGCCTAAGCCGCTGAACTAATTTTGATGAATTTCGATATATTCATAGACTGAATCTTGGAGAAGGATATAGGCTACTTTTTTAAATTCATATGGCCGAACAACGTTTGCCGGGTCAACTTTTTATCCGTACAGGGGTGGAGAAAGAATACTGACCTCTGTGGCCTTGGTCGTCCTGTCGTAAAAGGCAACAAAACAACCCACCCTAGCTACGTGGTAGAGTTCCAAGTCCGTCTGGATGGCGACCACCTTTGGTCTTAAGTATGCCGTCATAATAACTTTGTGTTGTGTTCCGGCATTAGTGACCCGAGTTCCTGTACCCTTATGGGACTGTAGCGTATTTACAATGCCACTGGCGTTACAAATACCCATAGGTGACGGTAATTGCTAAATTCTAAAGGGCCGTCAGCCTGTCTGCTGTCCTACAGCAATAAAAAATTCTAGTAATATATAAAAGCAACGAAAACAAAGAGGAGACAAAGATTACAGAAAACACTGTATACTTGTAACATATATTTATTAATAACTAAAAAGTATAAAATTAATATTATTACCCATAACATAAGCGATGTGCTTCTTACTTTGATGACGTGTGAATTGTCCCAATAATTTTTTTTTTAAATTTATTTATCAAATTCACAGTTATTACATTGGCTTAATAAAATAATAGCACAAAAAATCACTAAGGTTTGTACAATGCCATCGAAACTTAAGTCTACGCACGTTCAAATGACTGAGTAAATTTAGATTACAATTTCTCTAAAAAGTATTTTTTAAGTGAGGCTTTAATATTTTTTTGGGTTATATTATCTCTTATATTTGTTGGTAAATCGTTTAATAATCTTGGAACTAAGTAGGTAGTTGTGCGCTTGCCGTACATATTCTTCGCGCCGCTGATAGCAAACCGGTTTTGAGCAGCGGCCCGAGTATATACAGCGTGCTTCATTTTAGTTTGTATTTTTTTATTAAAAAAGTTTTCCTTGAGTATCATTTTTTTAAATTGAATTTCTACAGGTAAAATCTTGCAGTGTTTAAAAAGACTGCTTTCATCATCAGCAAATTTATGTTTGATATTTAGGGAAACAATATTTTTTAATATTTTATGTTGCAGTCTATGTATTTTATTCATGTAAGACTTAAAGGTGCGACCATAACTCGTTAATCCATACTGAATATATGATTCACCTTTATTTACCATATTCTCAAAAATAATTCATTAGCACTTATGATTGTTTCAGCAGTATTTTTAATATTCTCTTTTCTAATATTAGGCAAATTAAAAAGTTAGTATGTATTGTATGAAAGTACCTGTGTTTAGCATCGGTACCCAATAGAGATCCTTTGTTTTCTTTGGCAACTTTATCTTGACATAGTGTAAAATGAAGTCGATTCCGCTCTCTGTTCGCTCAGATCTTTTAAACTATTCGACGGATTTTAATGCAGTTTTCAGCAATAGAGAGTGATTCAAGAGGAAAGTTTATATATATAATACATATATATTATAGTAAAGAAAGCCGAAAAATTTTAAAGATTTCTTTATTAAAAGAAGTCTTAACAAATATATTTTTGTGCGCTTAAATCACAAACGCTGGCTAAACCTTACAAGATAGATCAAATTAATGCAGTACGGATTTGTATATTTTAAAAAATCGTTAAAGAAGTCCGCGAAGGCTGAACCAATTTTGATGAATTTCGGTATAGAGATAGAGTGAACCTCGAAGAAGGACATAGACTACATTTAATATTGTTTTTTTTTATTTTTTTTTTATTTATATGGTAGAACAACGTTTGCCGGATCAGCTAGTAAGGAAATAAAAGAAGTATGTGACTAGCTATAGTTTTTACAGGAACTGTCGTTCAATCTTGTTGTTCAGCAAGGTGATCATTAATATGGTTTCAAAACTTTTCGTTAAGGTCTTCATACATAATATATAATCCAATATAAATTATGTATTACATAATATTGTTCAAGTACTGACATTTCAACAATTAATTAATCACGCGCTCTTTGAGAATTTACATCTTAATTAAGTATTGAATGTCCGAGGAGGCCAAATGAAAAATATCTCTCCATAGTCCCGTCTTATTAACATTCCGCCCCCGTACGTTTTCCGATGAGTAATTGCTTTCTTAATTCGCGTCATCCATCCTCAAAATAGGGCAATTTTTCACTCGGCATCACCGCATACGTACTTTATTACGATAAAAAAGCACTCAACTTGTATTAGCATTGTTTACACTTCATAATAATTTGTTGACAAAGATATAGCTCTTTATTTTGACAACACCCGTAGCATAACAGCTAACGTAGTTCGGTACGCTTGCGGAGGTCACGGGTTCGATTCTCGTCTCGCGTCTGGGTGTGTATGTATAATATGTATTTATTATGTATTACTAGCTATGCCCGCGACTCCGTCCGCGTGGAATAGTGACTTTGGGCAGTATTTTTTGCATATGTGAGGTCAACTTAAATTGGAATATAAAATTTCCGAAACTGATCATTTTTAAACAAAATCTGTTTTTTTTTTCTAAAATAAAAGTAGCCTAAGTTACTCTTTGCTATATCAGCTATCTGCCAGTGAAAGTCTCGTCAAAATCGGTCCAGCCATTTCAGAGATTAGCCGGAACAAACAGACAGACAGACAAAAATTGTAAAAAAATGTTGTTTTGGTATATGTACCGTCGTGTATACGTCCGAATACACTTAGTAATAAGTGGTTATTTTAATATTACAAACAGACACTCCAATTTTATTTTATTGTAAAGATAATATGTATTTGCAAAAGAAAAGTATATATATAGTTTATCAGTTGTCTAGTACCCATAACACAAGTGCTATTCTACTTACTGCTGTGTGAATTATACTAGTACATTTATATTTATTTATTGTAGTTATAATTTTAGTACAATAGTTTAACTATGTAAAACACGTAGATTAACATGCTGCGGTGGATGTGTGGAGTAACGCGGAAGGAGCGCGTTAGGAACTCTCGCATTTGCGACAGCCTTCATGTCCGTGACATTTCGAATAAATTGCAGGAGTGTCGCCTTCGCTGGTATAGCCACGTTTTACGGCAACCAGCTAGTTATGTGGGGAACAAACTTTTGGCCATGCCGCCACCGCCAGATTCCGGCAGGAGGGGTAGACAAAAAGTGCTGGCTTGACGTCGTAGGGGTTGATATGCGTGCCAATTGACTGATCACCAGAGATGCCGAAGATCGTGCGAAGTGGAGAAGAAAAAATCGGAAAGCTGACCCCGGGCGCCGTAGCGAGAGTTTGGGCTGCAACCGGGATTCAACGCTAAGATGATGATAATAATGATGAGTTTAACTATGTAAAACGTAATAAGTCCTGTCATATTGTATAGATCGGAAAGCTAGGTCACAATGGAGAAAGATGTAAGGTTATTGCATGCTGCAGAGATGTGAATGTTAACATTTACCATGTTTTGAGTGACCAAAATGGATAAAGTTAGAAATTAATATGCTTTAAGGGAAGTTTGCTGGAGGCGCATGCTCCGAATACCCTGGACAGCTTTCCGAACCAATGTGTCCATACTCCAGCAACTAAAGATAAGGACGAGGCTTTCCACCATCTGTCTCAAGCGGATACTGGAGTACTTCGGCCACATTGCCCGAAAAGAAAATGACAACTTGGAAAAGTTAGTTGTCACCGGTAAAGTCGAGGGCAGCTGATCGCGTGACCGTAGTCCGACACGTTGGTCGGATCAAGTTCGCGCCGCACTGGACACATCCGACTACGAGGCACTACACAGCGCTGAGAACAGGAAGCAATGAAAAACAACCATACGTGATAGACTGGAAGGTGTTGGTCACAACCCTCAGATATGAGGACTACGATTCGAGGAGGAGGAAGGGAAGTTTGAAAGCAGCGTCAGTTAATGAGGAATTGAAAGTAACAGACTAGCATGGTTATATAAATCGAAGAAAAGAATGCCATATAACTAGTAAATGCCAGAAATAAGAGCGTATGGATGTAAAAGGATAAGTAGAGCAACGAAAAGATGGATAGATTGTGCAAAGGATATGGCTAAAAGCTGTTAATATTGAGACAATGACTTGTAGAGGAGAACTGAAAGAGAAAACATGTTGTACCAACGCCATACAATTGAGAGGGATAAGGGCAAGATGAAGAGAATGTAACTAATCAAAATGGACGGACTTTTAAAACAGTGATGTCTTTCAGAAAACTCGCTGACAGAAAAACTGTGTGTGTCAGCTCCGACGCACGACTGGAGTTTACTACTTAAGTACGATTGTCTAAACATACGCAAAAAGAGTTTATTTAACTGAAAAAAGATTAATACCATATGAAAGGGTAAATTAACAAATTAATGAAAATAATATACAGATATAAAAATATACATATATAAAAACTATTATTGTGTTGATTATATAAAAATAAGAAAATCGTTTCTTAAGGAGTAAACTCCAAATATTATACCAATAAGACGACACAATGTCATTCGAGCGTGCGTCGCACGTCATCTTGATACAAAAAGTTTTAAAACAGTTTTAAGTTCAACCTAATTACAACTATCGCACCTAGTAATAAAGTCACAAATCTCCAAAACATTATCTAATACTTACGATCATTCGTCATATAAAATGAGCAAAGCAATAAATTACTCTTGTCACTTACAAATGAAAAGAC
This sequence comes from Malacosoma neustria, assembly GCA_963693495.1. NCBI lineage: Eukaryota > Metazoa > Arthropoda > Insecta > Lepidoptera > Lasiocampidae > Malacosoma > Malacosoma neustria. The sequence continues at coordinate 9,038,089 of OY856381.1, read as the reverse complement.
ATATGTTAAACAACATTTAATGTGAAATCAACCTTAAGTTGTAACAAATAAAGTAATTTTTACCTTGCGCACCAAAAACGTAACCAGGTCATTCATTAGTAGATTTTACTCTCACATTGTTCTCATACCGGGCGCCTTATATATGAAAATCGATTCTTAAGGAGTAAACTCCAAAAATAGAATATTAAATATGATAGTTTCTAGAAACAAATTTCTTACTCGACTTATACATAAATCTATGCAATAATTATATTTTGCAGACAGGATTTACATATCAATATTTGATTACTTGCTAATGTCACTACATCTAACGTTGAAATATTTTAATTGTTTTAAAAAACTCACTGGAAATTCTGAGATTTATGTGTAAAATTTACTTCTGTTAAAAGACTACTCTTTTAACAGAAGTAATGTTCACTTCATCAGGTCACATAATATGCTTTCTCAGCATGACATACCTTCACGCACCCAAGGACAATAATAACACAGCAGGTACAGTGGCGTTTCACCAGACTTATTGCAAACTTTAATCTTCAATCTGCTGACTTTATTGCCTCGTTATTCTTTGTTTAGATTTCATTACATATACCTATATATATTTAAAAATAAACAAAATCAATTTAATGATGTCTAAACGTCATCTGTTGTTTTATAGCTAGATCAGTTTTATGTTAAATTTATTTAATTTACGTGTGTGGAATTACAAATGATTTAGTTATTTATTCGTCATATTTTAAATGCAAAATTCCATATACAGTCATACATGGCATTTTTGTTTCGTTTATTGGCCTTTTATATTCGTACGTACGCTTTAAATCTTCAATAAAAACTTTTTAATTTGCAAGGAATTCCAATTTAGTTATAAAATACTCGTTGCTGCCGATTTATATAATCAACTGAGCGTAATAATTATATCATTAAAAAGTATTATACGAAGATATAGTTACCCGTCTGCGGCAGCGTTTTCTCTTTGCTTTAATTTATCCCCTAAAATATAAAAGGATTTCAGGAAGGCGATATCGTTAGCGATATTGTAATTTGATTATTTGTATTTTTTCCTGGAATACTTTTTTAATCACCAGGAGCTGAATGGCCGAAGAAGGGGGCGGAAAATCAGAATTCAATTTCAATTAGCGAAGGATCTTCGTGGAAAAATCCAAATGAACTGAATGAGTATTGATGAGTTTGGTTCTTAATATAAATGAGTCATTATTGCGGGGGTGCTTAATCAGCCATTTTATTTATTCTCTTGTTTGGTTCGGATATTTGCCTGCAATATTGCGTAATTTGTACTCTGTATCGATTAGGACACGGCATTGTTTAAATAGGATGATGTCTCGTTGATTATTTACTTTATATTACTTTCTTTTTATGCTAACTTTTTATATTCAGCAAACTCTAATGCTTCAGAACATGTAGGTGTTTTATGATATCGTTTGTTTCAGTTTTAATTACTGAAATATTGTTTCAAATGCTATGTTCAATTTTTTGTGTACTCTTTCTACAAAAGCTATTTCTTTCAGCTATCGTAGCTATGGGTTAGCTGGCCTTATAAGATTCCAAATGCATTTTTTTTTCACCATATGCAACTATTTTTTATGAATAACGAAACATATATGTGAAACAAAGAACTGGAATGACAAGAAGCTACTCATTGACAAATTTTAAGATGGAACTGTTAATGAAATATTCGAGGAGCTGCCGACTTAAACTGATCTTGAATATTTCATTGATGTACTTCTAATATTTCTATGAATTGCCTGATATTATTATATGAAGTAGGTATTAATTTATTCAATCAATATACCCGTAATGAATTAACCCTGGGAACATCGCAATAAGGTTTATAATTATTGAGTAATAAACGTTTGACAGAAACATAACTTTGTTATTATTCCATGTTGGAAATCAAACGCAATGCCACGTCATATTGTGGCAGAGTGGGGTAATTAGAGCCTGTCGCGATTGGCTCACGCGAGCTACAAATAATTCATTAGAAGAGTTCACCAGTACAATCACTTAAACTGTCATGCACGACTTTTAAACCAAGTGGAGTAATTACAAGTGAAGCAGTCAGAGCTGAAAGGTTAGAAATAATTGGATAATAGGGGTATGTTATGTACGGTAATCACACGTACCTACTCCTGTAACAAAATGTGACAGTGATAGCAAGATGAGTGATCGAAATAATTCCATGTTATTCATCCGTCAATATTTTCATTTTAAATATTGATACGATATATATGATATCTATAAAAATGATATTTACAAGTTAATCTATTTTGTGGATAGTAATCGTTAAAACAATTTTTGCTTTTATTTTTGGATATGAGGATCTGATTCAATTTCTCCACTTAGTATCTTATCTTAGTTTCTGAAGTTACTTGTGGTGAATTTGTCAATTATTTTAAATTTAATTAAAGTTTTAGTGTATTGGGGTGAAATATAAAATATTTCGAGTTTGCTATTTGTTACAATACTTTTCTTTTGTTACTTTGTTACTATATTTTTTATTTTATTATTAGTATTTAATCAGGTTATTTAAAAAAATCCGTAATCAAACAATTGGTCCTGTATTATTTTAGTAACTACCTATTATAGAACTTAAATATTTAACTATTTTACCTGAAGATAATAAAAATTAGAAATGAAAGTTAAGAAAATAAAAATGTGATACAATTAAACAAGAAATTAAATTTGTCTGCGTTAAAACAACACAAACCAATTAGTAAAAACCGGACGCGAAAAGCCGCAATTAAAAAGAATCCTCGAATATCTTCCGACTTAATGACTTCTTTGCTTGTTAATTCCTTGTCGCGAAGGAAATACCCGCAGTCGGATTAATTCCAAGTGAGAGTCGATTGTTTGCATAAGCCTCGGCTGGGGAAACATCACCTCGCCACCGGCTTAAAAAAATAATTAAAATTCGTAATCACTCTTGACTCACCCCCGGAGGGTTTGTCTGTCTCGTATTGCTAAGACATCAAATGAAGTCTTTGCATTTTTATACGATATAACTGCATTTTCACTTAATTCATTTCTAGACTTCGTTTGTTTTTATAAAACTGACCTAAAAATAAATTTGAAAATTAAATTTCATTTCTTTGTCAAATAATCAAGTTGATACTTTCTCAAAAGAAAAAAACTTCGTTCTGTATCTCTATAGTAACTTTATAGTAAACAAGTATATTTCCCTATAGTCTATCCTTTAAATTCTGTTTTAAAATAGTGAGTTCGAATTAGGAAAATTCAAAAGGTTATTATTATTATTATTTCGAAAGGTGGCTATGCTAGTTTATTCTAACCTAGTATCACTGCGTCCAATTTAATGAACTATTGTGATCGCCACATTTACTATAGCTCATTGGCAAGGCCTGCCTCGTTGATGTAACGGAGCAGTTTTTTGGCAGGAGCTGCTCGTATCTCATCCGGTTCCAGCACGTGTTTTCCTAATATGAGATTACGTTTATGCATCAGGGAACAGCAGTAGCACAGCAGGTGCAGAGGCGTTTCATCCGCCTCGTTACAGAATCTGCAGGCTTTGCTATCCCTGATCCTTATGATACTGAGGTGCTTGTATAGACAACAATGTCCAGTAAGCGCCCTCGTTAGGGTGCATAGCTGATTCCTGCATAGTGCTAGTGCTTCAGACGCAAGTTTGCGGTTGCAGTATTCAAAAGGTTACCTACAACGAATTCGAACAACAAGGTGTTTGTCATTACGAATCTCACTAGGCTAAGGCTATTGAGCAGTATCTTTCGAATCTGTTATCACATCCTGTATACTTGTTTTATAAATAGAAACATAAATCTAAGAAAATTTTACTCGGTATGACTTCTGTCAGTTATTAATAAGCTACTTATGGTCCTTGCAGTACCACCAAATTAAACTCAATTCTAAAGACTGCTTCAAAATTCTGATGCAAATTGCAATCCTAAGCATAAATTTTAAATTAAGTAAAAGGTTTTAAAATGGCTATATAGTGGCTCAAAAAGCATTTTTGGTTAGGAACAAACTTCTTAGTATGCACTGATATCTTATTTTTTAAAAATTGACTTTGATGTCTACTCAGGCACCGATTTAACTCTTCACATTACATCCTTATTAAATTTAGAAAAAAACAAACATATAATATTTAAAAAATTTAATTAGCATTTGGTCTGTTGAAACAATTTAGATTCTGTAATAAAGTGTTTTAGCTTATAATCGCTTTGACTCTTACAAATTTCAACCTACTCGTAAAAACAGCCCTACACAAATTCGCTACACTACTTGCAAATAAAGCTCAGTTCATCCTTCGCATGTTAGCTGGCAATTTTCTTACTTTTTAACAAAATTTTTATGCATATCGAAATTACCATAAAACCCTCAACAGTATTTATTTTCAGTGCTATACAATCTTTTTGGCACTTTCATTTATATAAAACATTAATTGCATTTACATTTTAGTCTTTGTATATATATTTTTTTATATACGTTAACATATGTATTTCAACATAATAACAACAGGGACATAATCACTCCGTACTGGATATCCTCAAATTAATCTATGTCTTAAAGGTGAGATATATTTTCATCCGTGCAGGGGCGGAGAAAGAATACTAACCTCTGCGACCGGGGTCGGCCTGTCGTAAAAGGCGACAAAACAGCCCACCCTAACTACGTAGTAGGGCCCCAAGCCCTTCTGGATGGCGACCAGTTGATCTTAAGTATGCCGCCATAATAACCTTGTGTTGTGTTGCGGCATTAGTGACCCAAGTTCCTGTACCCTTATGGGACAGTAGCGTTTTTGCGATAACACTGGCATTGCAAACACCTATAGGCGACGGTAACTGCTAAATTCTAAGTGGGCCGTCAGCCTGTCTGCTGTCCGACAGCAATAAAAAAAAGAAAAAAGATATTCATAACAAAGTAAATAACTTAATTTGAATTGCAGTGAATCTGTTACAACTTTAGAGGGTTTTTCCCCGAGAGCAAAAAAAAAGGTAACAACCAAGAATCTATACTTATATTATGTAATAGTTGGGGAATATTATATATAAGAAACCTATAAGGCTCACGCAAATATAATCCTGATAATAGTTTGTCAAGAATATATTAAGCTTAACATATCCTTATTTTAATTCCAAATGATTTTCGTTCAATTTTCAATATTTAAAAAGGTAATAAAGGTACATTTTAGGAACATGTCAGTTTAAAGTTACTCAGATAGCGAGAATTAATTGAACGTACATAGTTTAAGAGTTATGTAAAGAATGCAAAATAAATGCTGACAATGGTCCACAATAGGTAAGGCATTTCCTGGGTTCATTCAAAAGAATCCGAGCTTATCATAGTCTTAAATTAATAAGCATCCAAGTCGAGCCAAGTAAAAATGAATAAAGCTCGTAACATTGAACAATGGCGTAATAAGGATGGTGCATTTTGTCTCTGAGAGCTCGCTTGCAAAACAACAATAATTCTTTTTACAGTGAAAAGATTTTCAGCGTTATTCCACTTGAAATTATTATTATGATTTTTTTTCGTGTCGTCGTCTTGCCATTGTCTCGGACGGGAGGTAAGTAATGAAGGAAATTGGGGGTCCTCGGTTGGTACGGTGAGGGAGCCCAAGATTTGCGTGGCCGACCGCCGGCTAATGCCGAATAATGAAACAGCTTTGAGATACTCTCTGTTCAACGGTTGGGATTTATTAGATTCAACCAAACGGAATTAGGCAATTGCAGCGCGTTTCCAGTAATTACAATTAATTTTGTAATTACAAAACCACAATCAGTCATAACCACGTTTCTGTTGATTAGCACTAATTTTATTTGATCTAAAACACACATAATAAATGCTGACAATGGTCCACAATAGGTAAGGCATTTCCTGGGTTCATTCAAAAGAATCCGAGCTTATCATAGTCTTAAATTAATAAGCATCCAAGTCGAGCCTTATTGTGTAAATAAGTTTCATTGTGTTTATATAATTGGTTTACAATAAAGTGTTATCTATCTATCTATCTATCTATAATAATGTGCGTTTTATTTATGTCTGTGATACCTTTTTTAATTAAATAATAACAAGTTTGTGTCCTTGACTTCGCTTTTTGGGCTTATTGGAAAAACAGCGCTGTTTTTTGTGTAAAAATAATGCTGAGATAGATCCAGGGTAGAACCTCTATTTAACTTTATATATTTATTTTCTTTGTCATTTTTATTGTATTATATAACTTATATTTTACTAAATAAATAATTTTCTTTCTTTCTGTCTATCTGAAGCTTTCAAGTATGTAGTTATGTAGAGTTTGTTATGTAGAGTTTGTCTGTTTTCGGACTTTTCTAGATCAAAAAGTCACCAGAATACAGATGGATTATATGTTGCTAAATTTGATATTTACAGGGAAGGCTGACGGTCGATTTCTCCCGAATCTAGATATTTATGTGTACAATCTACATGTATACAAAATAAAAGTTCATCGGTTGTCTACTACCCATACTCATATACCACAAGCACTGTGCTGCTTAATTTGAGACAATATGTCGCTTGTTGATATATTTTATATCTTATATCTTTAAACGAACAATTTTTGTGTGTGTGTATATATATATATATATATATATATATATATATATATATATATATATATATATATATATATATATATATATATATATATATATATATATAATTGGAATCTCGGAATCGGTTCCAACAATTTTTATGAAATTTAGTATACGGGGGGTTTCGGGGGCGATAAATTGATCTAGCTAGGAATCATTTCTAGAAAATGACATTTTATTCGCTTTTTTTTTATTGGAAGAAAAATAACAAAAAGGTGGCGTTTGAGTAGTCCCAATTTAAACTGGAAAATGACTCTTCCTGACATCTATTCGCGAATAATAATACTATTTTTTTTTAAATTGCATTCCAGCAGATAGCGTTTTTAAATAACACGAAGTCAATGAGTGTTTGCTTTGAGGTTAGACTAAGAAAATTAATTGTTTATTTATATTATTTGTGTCTTAATAATATAAACAATCTAACTTCACTAAGCCGAAAAATACCGAGCAAAACTTGCTCATCCAGGTACTATTATTATAAACTAAACATAAAATTTATGCTTTTGCAATTTTTATCATTTCCTAAACTTAATGACTTTTCAACTCAATGTTAGTTACAATTTCTTAGGAGTCAGTGGCGCGTTTGTCGAGTGTCGTCTGGAATCACGACTCCCTCTCATTACTGAGTCTTGAAGACGTTTTGAGACCAGTATTTTTTGCGAAGTTTGTGGCATTTTCTTTTTAATTTTCTACTTACTTTATACTCTTGTAACTAGCACTTGTTGTTGACTTGTTTAAAATATATTTTATTGTAGAGTATCAAATGTATCGACCTGTATATATTATGTTAATCTAATTCAGGTCAGAAATAAGAATAGAAGGGTAGTCCTACCGAAAGATTCTTAAAAGGCAAATTATTTCTTTGCTTAGAGGAGAGAGCATCATTCATTATAAAACCAACTTAGTTTCATCTATTCCATCAATTTTTCTTATTTGTCAGAAGAACAGAACAGAACGTGTCACGAAAGGGTAGCAACACATAGGTCCACATTAAGCCATCTGATACTACTTTAGGATGTTCAGATTCAATCGAGGTGAAAGCTAGCTAAGAAGAAAATATTACAAATAGATAATATCTATGTATTTTGTATGGATTTCCATCTTCACTATCTATACAAATAAAAAGAATTGGAGGGTCTGTTTGTAATATTAAAATAACCGCTTTTTACTAAGTGCATTCGGACGTATACACGGTACATATACTAAAACAACATTTTTTACAATGTTTGTCTGTCTGTTTGTTCCGGCTAATCTCTGAAATGGCTACACCGATTTTGACGGGACTTTCACTGGCAGATAGCTAATGTATCAGGGAGTAACTTAGGCTATTTTTATTTTAGGAAAAAAATAGTTTTTGTTAAAAATGATAAGTTTCGGAATATATTTCCAATTTAAGTTGACCTCAGATTTATATCATCAATCATATGAAATAGGGTTCAGCTTAGGCTGGACATTGTAGGTTCGAACGTACGTACGCATGGCGTAACAGTTACATTCGATAATACTGACTGTTTGCATATTTCATTTATATTTTAGGGTTTATAGGGTTTGTAATCCAAAATAAACCATAAGATATATCCAAAAAATTCTGCCCAAAGTCACTATTCCACGCGGACGGAGTCGCGGGCACAGCTAGTCTTATATATAAATAGCAAACACTTTTTTGCTTATACTCGTATCATTATTTTTTTTTTTTTTTTACTGACTTAATAACTAAATTGCATCTTATCTGTAACTATAAAAATAATAAGTTTTCTTGCTTCTTTTTACTTCAATAAAGAACTAATTAAGCTTTTGAAATACTGCTTTGAAAAGTTTTTATTTACGATGTTAAGTAAACTTCGAAAACATAGTCTCTAAGGGTCAGAAGAGAAAACATTGTACATGAAAGTAATAAAATAAATGAAGGTAACAAAGTTATCTCCGAAAATCTGTTCACAATTTAAATTGGTTTGGTACATTTATATAAGCAATAGGCGGTGGCAATAATCCTGCGGCCAGTCACTCCGCGACAGCGCTCCCGAAGTCAAACATTACTTTTGTAGTTTCCTATTTACATATCCCCAAAGCGGCTTTCTTCGTAAACTCCAATATTTCTTCTCTCATACTTGATCTCGTATAGTGATAATAGTGACGCCAAAACTCGAGATTTTAGTAATCAAATGCTCGTAATAAGTCTCTAAATGTAGAAATATTTTTCGTATTCAGTGTCCATATTTAGCTGTACTCCATTCTCAATTCTTCTACAAACATTCATAGGCGACGGTAACTGCTTGCTATTAAGTTTTCAGCCTGTCTGCTGTTACACAGTAATAAAAAATATTTAGTATTACAAATTGGTAATTAAATAACAACTTTAAAGCCTTGAAGCAAATTATTATTTTACAAATATTTGTTATTAGTTTAAATTCTGATCAATCTAATTACTGAAATATTTAAAGTTATAACTTGTAAATCCCCTTTTTTGTGTGAAAACAATATGTCAATTACCATTTTATGTCAATAAATGAGTTTATGAGTTTAATTGTTTTGTTATTTTGCAACTGTTTTGCCATCGTCTAACAGATAACAATTATCAAGAAATATTTAAAAATATTTAGTCCACTTTTAATAATTAAAACTTATTTTAACTTAGTTTATTACCGATAATAGCATTATCATTGCAACTAATATAATCTCAATTCAACCTGATAACTTATTTTTTCTTCACTATCATATCTTTGCATAATAGTTTAAAACCATTAGTCTCCAAGTACTACCAAGTACAAATATGATGTGGAATTCCCGCTGTCTCGAATTTTCTCAACACATCACTAAAACCGACCTGACTCACAGCGGTCTGCCATCCAGCATTTTTAATCTCGTTCGCCGGATCTGAGGGCACACGTGAGCCCTTCCGACCCTCTGTGTTTACCTTCCGAAATAGTTTAACGGGAACAATTTGCATCTAGTTATGCGCGGTCCGTCCTACGTTGTTAAGTACGCGTTCTTTTTGCCCTTCTCTATTTTAAGCACTGAAGGATTAGGTATATACAATATAAATGCCAATCAACGTTGATCTAAACGTATATTTTTCCATATGTTGCTTAAATTATTTATTAATAATATTTGATTACAACTTAAATTAATTGAAAATGTCATCAACTAGTTATTTATTACCCACACACTTAGATTTGGATCATAATAATTCATTATTGCATATTAAAAGTTACATAATCACTTGATTTATTATAACTAGTTTATTATAATTTATTATTCTTTGAACTATCATAAAAGATAAGACGTAATACTGAGTAAAACGTCTCAATTCTAATGAGAATATTATATAATAATTATAAGATATCGTTACATTTTATATTAAAACAATATTTGCTATTTCTATTAAAATCTATTACAAAAACACTACCTGATTTGTGTCACTAGTTTTATAAAATTACGCAACTTCTCAATATGTCTTTAAACTGATTTAATATGAAGTGATTAAAAAGTTTGGTTGGCATTTATTTAATTTCAAAGTATTTTTTCATCAGTTCAGTTTCAAAGAAGATGCACTGAATATTTAAAGATTTATTTAAGACGCATATTTACAAGGAATTTGATGATACTATAAGATACTCTTGTGGGTATACTTTGCATTTTAAAAATAAAATAAAACAAATTTATATGACGAAGTTATAAAATAATCAGTCCCTTAAAAAGTAGTCCTAAACACACGAGTGTTCCACTAAGATATGGGCAGGTTAGACGTGGGCCTAATCGATAACCTTATAATGATTGCCGGAGGAGCTCGCATACGAAATAAGGAGGGCGCTTGACTCGGAGGTGTCCGCGGGGGTACGGGTAAGGGGGGCGATATGAGACGATTTAGATTTTTTCCCTGTTCTATTCTTTCGTTTTTTTTGGGGTAGCCCCCTTGCAAAAGGGTGAGGAATTTAAGACGGCAACGCGCGATCGATTTTTTGCGCATGCATTGGTATTCTCGTAATGTCTTACTTGAGATTAGAGTTATGTTTTATTCTCCCCCGTACGCCGCCTTATATTATAATGTAATAAAGTTTTTTTGGCGATTGTGTTGGTTTTTTCTCTATGAAACTTATTTTTTACATAAAATGTTATTTCACTTAATTGTAGTATACTGTATGTACTAAGTTACTTCCGGTAATTATTTTACGAAAACAACTATGGATGACGATCTTTATTGTCGTGCCATATTTTTGTATTTAACTTTTTTTACTCCGCTTTCGAGCAAACAATGATAAGTTATGAATATTGGGATCTCTGTATACGGGACACTGGTTTTTAATCAAAGACCTTGTATATATACAGTTTGACAGCTATATATGTACATATATGTAATTTAATACTAATTGCATTGCGTTACGAATACGACACAACATTCAAGGAACCAAAAGTGTTACAAAAACATACTATTTGCAGATAATACAAATATATCGATTGTCATAGTCAAATTATTGGGCAAGACTATACCAAGCCACCTAAAGTACCTATAAAGCCCAGCCTATAATCTAATGATCAAGATATGAATCCACGACAGGATTCGTTTGATCTGATGATCGGCCAATCCCTATAAACCTTTGAATGTGACAAATTTCACAAAGGAAGTATCAAATTTACAAAATTCCAAAACCACTGATCAAAATAAAAACAAACCAATATTACGTTCATTAATAGATCACCGCGGAGGCTCACAAGAGGCGAGGCGCGCGTCAAAGGGGCTAAAAGCCTTTCGGCCCACAAAAAGTCTCAATTAAAAACCTGACGGAAGCTTTTAGAAGGTAATCCCTCAAATTGTTTCCAACGCCCCCTCATTAGCACCGAAAGTGTTAAAAAATAAACTTTTTAATCTTTATTACTTGATGATTGCGCTAAACGGGTTAAATTATTATAAGAAATCTCATTTTTTATTTCAACCCTTCTTTGGATTAATTTATTCGAGGCCAGGGAGAGTTTTGAATTTTAGCCATGTTTAATTTAGACAGCCACCGTCATAATTGCGGGACGCTTAAACGCCATTTATCTTTCGTTTTAAGCCTTCACGCCTTTGTCTTATCGGATATTTTGACCCTGCATTTCTTTTAAGTAATACGAGTAAATAAATAAATATGTATATTGAGATATTTTACACAAAGCCATCTATCTAGTCCTAAACTAAGTTGCATAGCACTTTGGGTACTAGATAGGTATACTACATATATACTTTTTCTTTTGTAAATTTAATTTTTTTTGTTTTATTTTATTTAATCTTCAAAGAATACAAATTAATATATTTAGTTGCAGTAATCCCACCAAACTGCATATCAGTTTGTCGACGAGAAAATGCTCATCTTACATCATTATTATATATCAATATAAGTCATTCTATTATTATCTTTAATTTTCATTCCGTTATTATACTATTATAAAATTATATATCTATATATCTATTCTAAAATGAATTATTTAAATCATCTGACGATAATATATTTTTTTATATTACGTTTCATAGTACATTTAGTCATTTTACTTACCCGTGCAGGGGCGGAAAAAGAATACAAACCTCTGCGGCTGGGGTCGGCCTGTCGTAAAAGGCGACAAAACAACCCAACCTAGGTACGTGGTAGGGTCTCAAGCACGTTCGGATGGCGATCACCTTTGGTCTTAAGTATTCCGCCATAATAACCTTGTGTTGTGTTCCGGCATTACTGACCCAAGTTCCTTATGGGACAGGAGCGATGCCACAGGCGTTGCAAACACCCATAGGCATTGGTAACTGCTAAATTCTAAGCGAGTCGTCAGCCTGTCTGCTGTCCTACAGCAATAAATAAAAATAATTTATATTTATTTTTATTTTATTTAATTTTTATTTATTATTAATTGATTTTGTTATAAGTCTTGGGGATCAGATACCGAGCAGCCCCTTTTCCATAATAAATATTAATTTTGGGAACAGTAGTATTTTGCCTCATTCTTCTCGTATTATATGTACATGTATTTGTTACAGTTTCTTTGTATTCGTCATTATAGAAATTTTCTATAGTTAGCTGGTATTTGACCCTCAAGTGTACTGGGAGAATCTTACAAATTGAGAACAATTTATTATAATAATCTTTACTATAAGCATTTTTTAAATGTTTAATAAATACATATTATCCACAAGCATACCAACGTGTGTTGGCCGTTACGCCATGAGGCTGTCATTAAAATGTATGTTATGTAATAATACCTATTTAACTTAGCGGATAAATTGCAGAAGTGTCGTCTCCGATGGTATCGCCTCGTTTTACGTCAACCGTTTGACTTGGGACACAAATATCTAGCCATGCCGCCTCCGCCGGGTCCAGCAGGAGGGGTAGACCCAAAAAGCTGGTTGACGTCTTAAAGGTTGCTATGCGTGCCAATGTACTCACCACCAAGAATGCCGAAAAACGAGGGAAGCGGGAAAGAAAGAGTGGGAAAGCGGACCTTGAGCACCGAAACGGAAGTTTGGGTTGCAACGAGGATTTAAAGCTCAAATGATGTAACTTTTCCTACTTTATGGAAGTAATATTAATTAATATTGAAATATGATATAGATGATATAGAATGAATTGTTATTATGAAATGTGCACTAAGCTTTTACAAATTATTCCCATGTACTACATGTTTCGCCCAGGTATAAGGGAGTTTAATTCACACTTGGAGGCCAATCTAAATAACACGCGTTTGAATTCCTCGATGCGCTGCTTAAGCAATTTTTTTTGTGGATAAGGTGCATATCTTAATATAATGTCGGGATAAATCATCGCGAACAAACTTACATGCTAGGATAATCTATCAATCCGCCTTGGACAACTGTGCCGCTTATACTGGCTGTTTCCTCTAATATGGGGCCCAAACTCAGCCATTATTTGCATACAAAACGGTAATTAAAAATGATCCAAAATTAAGTTATCAAATAATAAATGCGTCAAATATGTATTCATTCAAAATATAAAAAATAAATAAACTAAAAAAATACCACCTTTTATTTTAGTCAGTCCTATGTCACAATAGGTTACACACATTATGCTAGTTCACTGCTAAGAGCCTGCCTTTTAATTTCTTTTCAAACTGAAATGACAGTCTGTATTTTAATGTCTAAATCAAGAAGTGTGATAAAAGGCATCCGCACGAAAAGGTGCCCTGGAGTAGCCCTGTGATAATAGTATGAACCTCAGACATTGTAATGTACGCATCAACGAGGATAAAAACTTTGTAAAAAAACGTGTCCTGTTAAATTACTCATTCTTTAAATTAAAACAAAACAAATGAGTAAATGCTATAAAAATTAAAACCGGTAACCATAATGCAATCAATCTAACCCACAAACTGAATCCACCCAATTTGTATAACAAAGCTAAAAAATTCAAACGGAACAAACTTCACTAATTACACGAATAAATCCAAACAAACGGCCCAGGACCTGCGGCAAACCGGGTGAATTAAAAAGAAAAAAAACAAAACAGATGGACAAAAACGGCATTTCCTTGACAAGTTTTATTTACCATAAACATTGTTACGGGAAAACGTCCGCCCGATGAAAAAGTTCGCCATCATTAAAACTGTTAATTAATTCAAAGAAAACCGCGACAAAACATTTCCAACTTCGCCACCCCGCGTTTGTGCGGGAAAAGAAAATCCGAGCCACTTGAACGGTGTTTTTTTAAACTGGCCACTAAATGGAAATTAAGCATTTAATAAACCGGCCGATGCTGGTTGGAATTAATTAATACTTGTCTTGCAAGTTTTTTCGCCCTCGACGACATTCATTGCCCGTATCACTAGGGGTCGGGACCGTCGCTTTATAATGGTGTAATAATTAAGACAAAGTCTCTGGTTTCGCAGATAACTCAACTAATTATTCATTTTGAATGCCCGATGAGATTTTATGGGGTGACGACTTGTAATGACTTTGTAAAACACGTTACTTTGATTTTAAAACCTTCATTATAATATTCGGTGCTTTTACATTTAAATTTTGAATTGAATGAGTTACGTAAACTTATTTACAAAAATGCAAATGTCGTCTAAATATTTCTGAGGGTTTATTTATTTATATGTTTTTATTAATTTTATTTATAAATAAACCTATAAAATAGCATTTATATGTTTATTTATTTATACACATTGCTGCCGCGTGGGCCAAATGACTTGAAGTAACTGGTGTCATTTGTGACCCCAAGATGCCGGTAAAGTTGAAGGTACAGGTCTATAAGACCATCATTAGGCCTGTCCTTTCATATGCCTGTGAAGCATAGCTGGTGTTAGAGCAACACAAGCAAGAACTGCATGTGACGGAGATAAATAGGATGTCTAGAGTAACGCGTTAGGAAGGAAGGACCGCGTTAGGAACTCCCACATTAGCGGCAGTCTTCATGTCCGTGACCTTGCGGATAAATTGCAAGAGTATCGGCTCCACTGCTACAGCCACGTTTTACGGTAACCAGTTTCTTACGTTGGAAACAATTGTCTGGTCATGCCGCCTCCGCTGGACCCCGACAGGAGGGGTAGACCCAAAAAGTGCTGGCTTGACGTAGTAAAGGGTGATATGCGTGTCAATGGGCCCACTACTAGGGATGCTGAAGACCGTGCGAAGTGGAGTAGAAAAAGTCGGAAATTGGACTCCGGGCACCAAAACGAAAGTTTGGGTTACAACCGGGATACAACGCTGGGATGATGATGAGTGTGTTATTAACAAATTTATCTCCCTTTCTTAGTCCTTGTTTCGAAAATAGGACACCCTCGTTTTTGGCAACAGTCAGGAATATTAGAAAATGAATTAATAATAACAAGACCAAAAGCGTTACAGTGGCAAAGTAGGCACAAAAATAGATGAAATATTTACATATAGGTGTACGAACTCCAGCAATCACATCAGAATGATATTCTTATCTCGCAGAAATACTTTTTTCCGTGTGCCCTCGAGGGGTATGTGAAACTACACTTGACCTTAGTACAAATTATTATATTTTTTTTAATTTATAAGAAATAATTACCTTATTGAAGTACAAGATCAAACAATTTTAGGAAAAGCTTGATAAGGCTTACAGTACGCTTAAGGTACTTGTATTATCGGCTTAATCAATTTAATTTATCTTCTATAAAAATAAAAATGGATCTTCGAAATGTATGTACGCTCATCACGTTCGAATGACTGCATCAAATTGGATGATTCTTTGTTTTGTGTATTCGTTATTGTTAGGACAAGGTTTGTATAAAATGAAAATAGTAAAAAAGTTGTTTATATTAATTATTTTAATGTTATTTTAGAACATAGTCGCACTTAGGATAGCAGATCAAGTGACAGGTGACTTCAAACTTCACACTGATACATCAATGCTAGACATGTTCAAATCATGTCCTCGAGTGGATTTAACATGGAACTATTCAATTCCATATCGGAACCATGTCCGGTAAACTTGTTCGCGGAACTATCTCAGTGGGAGTCATGGTCATGCGAACGAGAAATAAATTTTTATTAATAAATCAATTGTCGTTACTAACGTAAAGCATAATAGTTGTATTGTGCATTAAAATTGTTTAACATAAGACGGAGCGTTCCAGGTATACTCATATTTGCTTGATTAGGGAGGACTCGGTCGTTGTCGGTCGGCTCTGCGGTCGGTTCGGTACATGTTCGGAAATTCGTTCGCTTATTCCTTCTCATCGCACAGGACATGGACATGTGGAACTATTTCATTTGACGCAGCGGATTGGACGGACATGTTTCCAATGCTGAACATAGAGAACTATTACGATCCAGAACTACACAATTCAGTTCAATGCTTCGAAGGATTTCGTGTATTTAGAGTTTTATCATAGTGATATTTATTAATATCGATAAGAAAATACCACCAGGGAGGCGTCAAAATATCGGCTGTAGCAAGCGCGACGCAAGACGCGTTCAGAATCTTCGAAGCAATGAAACTGAAGAAGAGCTTTGTTGTAGGTACTACATCACTGATACACTACATATATAGTTTTTTTTTAGTAAATAAATACATATTGCCATCCAGACGGCCTTGTGACCCTACCACGTAGCTAGGGTTGTTTTGTCGCCTTTTACGATAGGCCGACCCCGGCCGCAGGGGTTAGTTAGTAAGGTTAGTATTCTTACCCCGCCCCTGCATGGAGAAATTGGGAATTGATCTATCAGAAAATCATTCAAATCCAACAATTACAAGTGAATTATAATATTTTGTTTTCTAAACATTTAAACTTCAAATCGCTTTCCTTTTTCATTGCGGACGAACCGCAGACAGGCTGACGGGCCCTTTAATAATAACCGGTTACCGTCGCATACAAATGTTTGCGACACTAAGGGCACCGTGAATACACAGCTGTTCGTACAGGAGTTTATTTCCTGGAAAGTTTACTCAATGTCGTTTAGGGTTGCCTTTCAAGAGTATATTTACAATATAAAAAACACGTAGGTATAATAAAAAAATATTCCAAGTCCTAACCCCCCTACCCCCTCAAGCGTATAACTAAAAGGAAAAGCATCATATACATTACATTGGAATCATAAATATTAGACTCTAGAAACTGTCATAACGCTCACCAGAAGTGGATTCGAAAAGAGAACACGGTTCATAACTCAGTCAAGAGATGGCGCTACTCTACAGTATTTTTATTTAAATCTACCCTGTCTTTTTTATTGCTGTAGGACAGCAGACAGGTTGACGGCCCACTTAAAATTTAACAATTACTGTAGCCTATGCGTGTTTGCAACGCCAGTGGCATAGCGAACACGCTGCTGTCGCATAAGGGCACAGGGACTTGGGTCACAGGGACTTGGGTGATCGCCATCCCGTCGGGCTTGAGGCCCTACCACGTAGCTAGGGTGGGTTATTTGTCGCGTTTTACGACAGGCCGACCCTGGCCGCAGAGGTCAGTATTCTTTCTCCGGCCCTACACGAATAAATGTCTACGTGGAGAGTCGATTTTAAAAAATACACTATACCCACTGATCCACGCATCCCTCTTATATCAATACCCCGTGGTCGTTACGTTTCAACCGCTGAACTAATTTCGATTTCGGTATAGAGATAGTTTTGACCTCGGGAAAGGACATTGGCTACTTTTTATTTGGCAGAACAACGTTTGCCGGGTCAGCTAGTTTAATATAAAAAAGAACTCTGAGAAAATTACTTTACCAATAAACTTGGACAAGCAAGTCATCAATTTTCAAATTCAAGCACCAAAAATATGCTTTGAATAT
This sequence comes from Malacosoma neustria, assembly GCA_963693495.1. Lineage (NCBI taxonomy): Eukaryota > Metazoa > Arthropoda > Insecta > Lepidoptera > Lasiocampidae > Malacosoma > Malacosoma neustria. The sequence continues at coordinate 9,020,248 of OY856381.1, read as the reverse complement.
CGTCAACAATGTGGCCGGTTAGAGTTATCGTGTAACAGTCTTTATTTGTCAATTAAATTACTACTGCGCGCGCGCCTCAAAGTGCCTCAAAATTGGTTTACCGCTCATATAAGGAATTTCATGGTTATGGGAGCACAAAACATAAAAAAAAACAGAAATTCAGTCACGTTCGCGTACTCTCAAATTGGCTACAACTCTTACTACAGGTTTTAGTTGTGACTATGTCAACAAAAGATAATATTGGATTATGATACTAAATAGATGATAGACTCCAAAGTGAAAGCTTAGAACATCCCGAATTAATCTATTTAGTGGTATGAAATAATAAAAAAGAAATGTACGTCAAAAGTATACTGACCAGTAAATCTCAAAATGTCAAACGTAGTGCTCAGAATATCTCCCATTGAGACCACACTTCTATAAATCTATACTCTATACTTACAAATAAATAAAATTGGAGGGTCTGTTTGTAATATTAAAATAACTGCTTTTTACTAAGTGCATTCGGACGTATACACGGTACATATACCAAAACAACATTTTTTACAATTTTTGTCTGTCTGTCTGTCTGTCGGTCTGTCTATCTGTCTGTCTGTCTGTCTGTTTGTTCCGGCTAATCTCTGAAATGGCTGCACCGATTTTGACGGGACTTTCACTGGCAGATAGCTGATATATCAAGGAGTAACTTAGGGTATTTTTAATTTAGAAAAAAAAAATAGTTTTTGTTAAAAATTATAAGTTTCGAAAATTTTACATTCCAATTTAAGTTGACCTCAGATTTATATCATCAATCATACGAAATAGGGTTCAGCTTAGGCTGGATATTGCAGGTTGAATTTCGAATTTAAGTTAACCTCAGATTTATGTCATCAATCATATGAAATAGGGTTTAGCTTAGGCTGGACTTAGTAGGTTCGAACGTACGTATTCCGGAGGCGCATGGCGTAACAGTTGTATTCGATAATACTGACTGTTTGCATATTTCATTTATATTTTAGGGTTTATGGGATTTGTAATCCAAAATAAACCATAAGATATATCCAAAAAATTCTGCCCAGTCACTATTCCACGCGGATGGAGTCGCGGGCACAGCTAGTCTCCAATATGAATTAGTGAATGGCACGCTTCTAATTTTAAGTTTTCTTACGGTGTATTTATTCACCGACAGTGCATGATAATTTGCACACCAGGCGAATAAATTTTCGATTAGATTGTGATATCAGCACTCAACTTGCCAATTTCACAACATTATGTACAATTTTTTAGTACATAAGCTGAAGTTAATGATCAGAGTACTGTTTGTAACTATAAAATAAGTACATGCATTTTATTTCTGTACAGTGCATGTTTTATGATCGAAGGCTGTTTAGTTTCTTAATTAGTGGCCCGGAATGTTCCGGTACCTTACTCGGTATACTGGGATTAGGTCTTTCCTGCCTGTTAAAGTAATTTGGTTTTAAAAGCAGCGCTTTATGATGTCTCATTGTTTTACAGCCACCGTTTTTCTTTACAATGGCGCGATAGAAAGCTAGTCGAATGTGTTAAAATGTATTCTTATTTGGACTTTATAACCATATATAGGTAATCACGTCAAGAAAAATTGTGGGATCATAAAACTTTACTGTTTATAATATTTATTATCAACTTTACAGTTCTGTACTTTCAGTGCACATAAATTAAGATAGTTAAATTATTTATAACTAGCAGCCCGTCCCAGCTTCGCATGGGTATTTAACAAAAAATTAAACCCTTCTATTTTTTTTCGGTCTCGGGGAAAAACCTCTCTTGACGGGTTCCCCCGGCCCGGGGGGACCGAGGGATATAAGGGACTCCGGAAAAGATGTTCAACCATCCGACTACCCACTAAAAAACCCCGCTGTTCTCCTATCGCCTACGCCCGGGCCCACGGATATATGGCCTGCCGATCTCGTGGCCTGGGCCAGTGCCGTCCCACGCTTTGTCTTAAAGCGGGCCCCTTCTAAAGTGCTGGCGCCAGGGGGTCAGGCTTTCGTCCCCCCGGCGCTATCTTGTAACAACTCTATGAGTTGAGGGGGGCTGCGGAACAGCACGCGGCCTTTTCCCTCACGGCAATAGTGCGGGCGGCGGATCCTCCCCCGAGGGGCCGCCCGCGGCCGCTTTCTACGGCGGCCGGAGATCGTTGCCCGCCCTCCGGCGCCGACGACGCGGCCTACGTTGGCGGGAGGGGAGTGCGGTGGCGGACTCCCGTTCCCGTTTCGCCGCCTCCCTTGCAGACACTACTGCCTCGCAAAAGGAGGCGACGGCCGTCCATCCAGGATCGCCCCCGACCATGGACAGAACCAGGGCCGGAAGCGACAGGTCCGCGGCCAATTCCGGACGGGACTCGCATCCCCGTTGCGTGCTAGTCAGGCGTGTGTACGACTACCAGACGACACTCCAGAAAAAGCAGAGTCGCTTGACGTCGTAGCCGGCCCAGCAAGACCAACCGACAGCGAGGATGCAATTCCCGCCCCGGGAACACTCTCTGTGCAGGCGCAGTCGAAATAGGCATGGTTTTGACTACCAAATCAGGTCCCATGGTAGAACCCGGGACCCCAATCAGTATTCGCAACCATCCCATCGGGGACCATGCCACGAACAGAGAGCTAAGTTGGAAAGGATGTAAGAGGTAGACGAAAAGAAAGGTAGGACTCTGTCGCCTCGAACGGAGAGGGGAGTGAAGCGACGGATGCTCGGGCACCTCGGGTACGCACACACCCGTGCACTCCTCGGACAGAGGAGCGAGCGCCCCTGGGGGCAAACCCTTCTATTTGCGTCAGGTTACTAAAAAAATAAAATTATAAAGAAAGTTTGAATATTATTATTTCTATGAGCTTTTATTTTAATGATTTTTTTTGCTATTACTTTTTATTTATTTTTCGTTATTTTTTAATAAGTATTCTAATTTTTGTAAAAACCCCAGTGACGCACGCCTACATTGCATTGCATAAGGTGCTGCCTAGCTAGCCGAACAGGGTGAGCGGCTACCGCGCAACATTTTTCTAATACTTACATTTTTAAACTCGTGATATCTTTCGAATGGAATATCCGAATTCAATAATTCAAAAAGTTATATAAAGGTATTGAAACAGTTTTGAATATGAAGTAATTTATTTTGATAAGGATTAATACCAAGATCCAAATAAAGAGCCTTTTCTAGGGGCGGCATTTCAATTAATTTTTTAAAATAAAAGAACACTTATTGTGGCATAACTATAATAGTTAGACATATGCTGTCGCGACACTTTTTGTAAATAATGATGTGTTCTGCAAAGTTGTAGTACATTATTTTATTCTATCATCAATAGTTTTCGCAACGCACGCGATTTAAATAATATTTTAGGTAATTTTTTTACACTTTGGGTTACATTATTAGAGTTTTAGTAAGGATCCCTAATTTTTTTGAAAATATAATATAGCCTATGTCACCCGGGGATAGTGTAGCTTCCCAACAATGAAAGAATTTTTTATATCGGGTCAGTAGTTTCGGAGCCTATTCAAAGCAAACAAACAAACAAACAAACAAACAAACAAACAATCAAATCTTTCCTCTTTATAATAGTAGTATAGATATAGATTATTTAAGTGCAAATTAATGATCATAGTTAACCAACAAGCTATCTTGCGGATGGTATTTAAATTTTGTAAGTACGTACAAAGGTAGTCAACTAATCGAATCATTTATATATTTTATAGATAACTAATAACCTCCGTAGCGTAGCGGTTTTCCGAATTTACAGGTTCGATTCTCGTATATATTTGTACATATTTATTTACAAAATAAAAATATATAAATAGTGAATCAGTTGTCTAGTACCCATAAAACAAACGCTCTGTTGATTATTTTGGGAGCAGATAGCACCGTGTGCATTGTCTCAGTAGATTTAATATATTTTTTTATTCATTGTGTAGGTATTTTTTTTTTTTCTATATTATTTTTGTTAATTTTGTTTCTTTTTAACTATATATTGTTTAGATGTAAGTTTAATTTTACCTAACTTTAAGTTTGTTTCAGGTAAATACTTGTGAAAACACATTAATAGTGTTTTAGATTTATTCTAAGTTTTAGTTTTTAGGTATATCACTGTTTGTTTTCCAAATAAAATAAAAAAAAAAAGTATCTATCTATAAACAATTTTGAAAATTATATTATTTTGCAAAATCATAAAAGTAGTTTGTATATGAAAAAAAACAATTTAGTTGTCTGACAGTGGTATGCTATTCAAAATATGACGCTGAAGTTGTCTTCACCTACAAATATTTAATCACTGCTTTCTCTGTTTATTTAATCAGTGTTATTCAATACCACGACGCAGGACTGAGTAAAAAAAACACAAAATGATCTCAACACAAACGCCATGTCCAAGACTCGATCTGATAATGCGTCCCATTAATTTGCACAAAGTTCGCGTCGACAATTCGCCGTTTGGTTTATAAAGGTGAGGCGACAAAATTTATAAGTTCGATTAATTTAATCTCGTTTAACTTATGCGAATACAATTTCAAAGCTGACAAAAGAAATGCACGCAATAAATCGAGACTTATCTTGCGCATATACCTGTATTGTTGTAAAGGGGTGTCGCGTAATCTAAAACTAACAACGGGTAATTAATATAATGAAGTACAGTTGTGAATCACGCGAAGTTCGGTCGCGTGTGGAAGTGCCTCTTCCTACAGCTATTTCGGAACGTAAATTATGCTAGCTTTGTTCAGTGCATGGTATCTTTTTGCCGTTTACATTACACCATCCGGTCTAATACAACTTCATTTCGACAACATTGAAAAAGACCTGGAAAGTTTATCGAGCCGGGTAAAAAAATCTATTGTACTGTATCGTATAATATATTAGATTGAAGAGAGTTTATAATATTATTGCGCTAGAATTTACCGCAATCATGGTAGCTTACATACCCGTGACATTACGGAACAACTACAGAAGAGTCAATCGGTATCGTTATGTCAATTTAATACTGGATATACAAATTTCTGTTCATAATACCAACTCTGAGACACAAAAAAAGATACAAGCAATGTATCAGTTTACTCGTAGCATGCCAATGGATTCGCTACTGTGGGAAATCGGAAAGCGGATTCTGCATTAACAAGGTTTGGATGATGTTAATTATGATCCACAATACCCTTAATCGACTATCCAAGTCATCGTTTCACTTTCGTGTTAAAATATAATAATCAGATCACAAATATTTATAAAGTCTACATTTAGTATAACTTAACTATAAATTTTTCTACAACAAAAAATAATATAGATTAGATACCTACAAAAATAATGCTCGTATAACACAGTCACTGAATAAACATAATATTTCATACATAAATAAAACAATGCATGGTTAGGTCTTCAAGGATATCATTATATCCTCAGTTAGGTTATTACGTTAATTCCGAGTTACATAACGCAGGCTTAAGCTAATCAACTTAGCTCCACTAATGAGGACAATATAAATCGATGCTCTTAATCCTCTGCCGCCCGCTGTAATAAATAAAGGCATAAGAGCACACGCCATATTTCTCGATTAAGTGCGAAAGTGAGGCGGTTGTGCTACGTCATCGGTCAAGACGAGAGTGCACGCGCGAAGCGGGATATGCAACAAAATAGACACATTTGTCCGCTAGAACAGAGTTTTCTTGGTTATGACTCGAGTCTGATAATTCTGAGCCCCTTTATACTTTAAATAAATATATTGGGATTTCACATAACGCCATCTAGTCCCAAACTAAGTTGCATAGCACTTGTGTACTAGAAAACTAATATACTTATTATAATTTTCTTATGTAAATAAATACATATCTATACAAATAAATAAAATTGGAGGGTCTGTTTGTAATATTAAAATAACCGCTTTTTACTAAGTGCATTCGGACGTATACACGGTACATATACCAAAACAACATTTTTTACAATTTTTGTCTGTCTGTCTGTCTGTTTGTTCCGGCTAATCTCTGAAATGGCTGCACTGATTTTGACGGAACTTTCACTGGCAGATAGCTGATGTAACAAGGAGTAACTTAGGCTACTTTTGTTTTAAAAAAAAAGTAGTTTTTGTTAAACATAAGTTTCGGAAATTTTATTTCCAATTTAATTTGACCTCAGATTTATGTCATCAATCATATGAAATAGGGTTTAGCTTAGGCTGGACTTTGTAAGTTCAAAACGTACGTATTCCGGAGGCGCATGACGTAACAGTTATATTCGATAATACTAACTGTTTGCATATTTAGGGTTTATACTTCGATCAACAATTTGTTGATCGAAGGGTTTATAAATGTAGGGTTTGTAATTCAAAATAAACCATAAGATATATCCAAAAAATTCTGCCCAAAGTCACTATTCCACGTGGACGAAGTCACGGGCACAGCTAGTTGTAAATAAACACCCAGAGACTAAACGAGAATCGAACCCGTACCCAACCTTCGCACGCGTACGGACGTGCGGTAGCCGCTATTCCAAGAGGTCGTCAGACTATTAATTATCATCTGATAATGATATTAAAATAGATAAATTGCCATTGCATCATGATTATCGCTCGTGTACTAGTTGCTTACAACGTTACTTAGGATTTCATTTTATGAAAATTATCACATTATAGTTACTTCTATTGCATTTAAAGCTTTATTTTTTGAAGCCCGGAATTATCTTGATAGAAAAGGAAAGGACGGTATTTCGCTTAATGTTACAGGAGCTACTGGAACTATTACAGGAGCGACTGTTATTTGGCACCCAATACCGAAGGCAGAAATCAAACAGCACCCTTTCTTTATAAATTCCGTAAACTTATTTTCTTTGCGTATTTATGTTTTTGCTAAGTTAGATCAAATATTTGCATATAAAAACAGTCAAATTCCTTATAATAAAAATACTTAAGATTATTTAAGAAGCATCGAGGCCACAGCTGTACGAGCATCCGCACAGCGATACGGGGGGCGGTGGATGCGCGTCATTACCTGCGCAGGATTGGACACGCAAATCAGATCCACGCTGTCCGCGCAATTATAATCAAGTGAGCCACACTCGTAATTCTAAAGTAATCAAAGGTTGAGCCGTCTGGTTGCTAATATTTGTAGAATATATCAAAAGTTTTCAGTTCACACTAAAATATATGTTATAGAAATACGATTGTATTTAAATATCTTCTTCTTCTTCCTCCTCCTGCCCTTATCCCACATTATATGGGGTCGGCACAAAATGTTACATGGTGTAATAGTTGTGGCTTAGTTTTTACAACCGGCTGCCTGCCTGACGTTAACCCCTTTTTAGGGAAATTTCTGTCATCCTTTTTATTTAAATTATTTTTCTCGTTTCACATTGAAATTAGGACACAACATTTCGATGTCAATCATCTAATATGTCTTCAAACGACACTTTGATAGGTTTCTTCTTGAGTAAACAACATCCGAATGTCGGTTTGGGTGTGCAGGGTGGCACTTTTTCCGGGTCGCCGATTCATAATTTAAATCCATCAAGGATTTGATATTTGATTGTATCCAAATATAAAAACTCAAATACTATTTTAAAACGTGAATTTTTTCTTCACTATAGTTATTATTAGTTATGAAAACTTTAATTTATTAAAACTGTAAACCTTTCTGAAGATCTGTTGAGACAGTAGTGTAGTTTGAAAAAGAAATCGCATTTTCTTAAGTCTCTTGTATCGGCTCCAAATATTTATATATTACCTGCAATACAAGCGTACTTTTATATTTGTGATATACCGTGATTATTGTTTATTAATAAATACATATATAGTTAAGTAATACAAAAATCGAATACTACATTGATACGCCATCTACGAATAAAATCCAAAAAATATTAGGTTGCATTGTTGACGCCTGATCTCCATAATCCTTAGAAAGCTTCTTACCATAAATAATGCGTGTAGCTGCTGGGTATAATGCGCGTGCGCGTAGGCCGACCACAGATCGACAGACCTATCCTGATTGTAAATCAGTGCTCGCTGGAAAACTATTAGGGAAGTCTGTATACAAATAATATCGTAAGGAAAACATAAACTGGACTGGTTTAGGTCGGTTGATTGGGAACGATAAGGTGGGAATATAAGTTATTTATAAAATTATCATTTAGGGTTGAATATACCTAGTCAGGTCATAAATTCTGTCACATGTTTAATGTAAAATAATTGTAACAAGTTTATTAATTATGTAACCATTCATATACCAAAATTAACTTAACAAAACATAGATTCTTATGACATTAAAGTTTATTCAAAATGACCTCCGTAATTTTGAATACAAGCCTTCAATCTGCGCGGCCAGTTGTCTATCGCAGCACGAACGAGGTCCATGTCAATATCGGCGGCTGCCTTAATCAAGGATGTCTTGAGTGACTCCAAATTGGGATGAGGCTTTGAGCACGCCTTTTCCTCCAAGTGTTGCCATATCTTGTAATCTAACGGATTCAAATCTGGACTGGAGGAGGGCCAGTCTTCGTGCCGGATGAAGTCGATTTCACGCGCCGCCAGCCAGTCTTGTGTGCTCTTCGCTCTATGAGCTGGCGCCGAATCTTGTTGGAATACCCAGTGCCTGTTATTGAACATGGTATGAGAAACAGGTTCCACAAGGTTCGTCAGGACTGTATTTTGATACACAACAGCATTCGTTTTTACACCTTTCTCACAAAAATGTACCTCTGTTAAGCCCCAATAAGAAACTCCCAACCATACCATGAGCGAGGATGGAAAATGACCTCGTTAGACACGCGGAATACGGTTGCTCGCTTCTTCACTACTGTGTGCGTACACCTTATCATTTTGTTTGTTGTAGCTCTCTTCTACGGTAAACATTTTTTCATCCGAAAAAGAATTTCCCGATATTTTTTTCCCGCGTACCGCTTCAACAAAGCGCGGCATCTCTTCAGTCTCAGGTCCATTAGACGAGCATTCAAACGATGTCCTGTTTTTCTTCGATATGCCCGAAGCCCTAAGTCTTCATTTAACACCCTTTTCACCGTGGTTCTGCTTAACCCCATCTGAAGGGCCAACAGTATCTGCTTACGTTTGGGATTTCTTTGAATTCGTGCCTTCACAGCTTTTATCACTGCTGGAGTCCTAACAGACCGAGGGCGACCACTTCTTGACCTGTCATCTACACTAGAGTCTTCATTGTATCGTTTGATGGTACGATAAACGAATCTTTCGGTAATATTCAAATTTTTCAGTATGTTAAAAATTTGAATTGGCGCGTAACCGCAACGATGCAACGCAATAACTGCAACACGGTCTTCTTTAAGCGTCCACTCCATATTCAAAAATGAGTAAAATTCTAAAAGTTATACATTTTTATTTTCATGAACAATTCGAAATTCGAATTCAATAAACTTTTTTGTGGCCAGCATTTTAAAAGAAAAGTTTTTACTGTGTGACAATACTTATGACCTGACTAGGTACTTTACTATTAAATACCGACCGACCAATTATATTTATTTAAATAATTGAAGGTTTTTATGATATACTTTATATGTATTCTAGTTACAAATAGTTAGATTCCTAATGTAACTTGAATGTTTTTAATTTACTCCAAGAAATTTTAATAATCTAGATTAAAAAATAGCGAAAAAGTGACCTAGAGTTGTATACAATTTATACAGTAAATATATTCTTACGCCAAATTTTAAAAATGTCGGCCCGGGCCACGAGATCGGCAGGCCATATATCCGTGCGCCCGGACGTAGGCGATAGGAGAACAGCGGGGTTTTTTAGTGGGTAGTCGGATGGACAAACATCTTTCCCGGAGTCCCACATATCCCTCGGTCCCCCCGGGCCGGGGGAACCCGTCAAGAGAAGTTTTTCCCCGAGACCAAAAAAAAAATTTTAAAAATGTAGGATTTCTTGATAAATTTATACTTTAATAGTCTCGTAATATTACAATGACCACAGACAATTGTGATCACTCCAGTGCGTCGTATATTTATAAAACACAGCAACACAAAAGCCTTTCTCCTCTCTAGTATTAAACAAGAACTTTGCTTTCATTGTTTATGAACACCAATACACAACATGCAAATTTAATTCTAAAACATCGCATTGATTGTGCCAATAAACTGTCACCGTCTTATAAAACAAGCTTACGTTGACAGTTTCTCAGTCGAACCGCCCATTCCTTGTCGCTTGCGTACAAGCCACAGCCGATCGCTGACGGATGTTTCGACACCGCCTGTCGCCTTGATAAACACCTCTGATTCATACATTGTATTAGAATTTAGCTATAGACTTTCTCGATTATGATCTTATGTGGATTGTAATTATTAATCGTACACACCACCAAGTTCTGTAATTAATTATGATATTTCATTTTAAATAGCCAATTAAGTGGCACTTACTTTATAAAAGTATAGAGATACCAAAGTCAAAAGCAGACAATACCATGAAAATAATACTGGCGAAGGTATCACCAGTCGGGACTTGGTGGTAAAAGGAAGAAATCGAGATTTGTAGTATAAGCTCAAGTAGACCTAAATCAGCGCAGGGGAGGACCATTATCGGGCTTCAATGACGACGAAGATAAAATGAAAAAATTTGGCTGAAAAACGTACCATGTCTTACAATTCTATAAAAGTATTGGAAATAGCAAGATTCAAAAAATTATGCTAGTAAAAATTCTGATAACATATAAGATATCCGATTGGATCTGGATTGAGACATACAAACTTCAGAGGTTTTACCTCCAGTATGATCATAAGTAAAAAACGATAAAGGAAACCGAGAATTATTATTTTATTTTTAATTTATTTATCAAATTCACAGTTATTATTACATTGGCTTAATAAAAATAACAGCGTAAAAAACCCTAAGGTTGGTTTGTGCCATCGAAACTTAAGTCTACACACGTTCAAATGAATAATTAAAATTAGGTTGCAAATTCTCTAAAAAGTATTTTTTAAAGTGAGTTTGTAATATTTTTTGGGTTATATTATATCTGATATTTCTTGGTAAATCGATTAACAATCTTGTAACCAAGTAGTTCTTCACGCCGCTAGTTGCAAATCGGTTTAGAGTAGCGGCCCTAGTATATACAGCGTGCTTCATTTTAGTTTGTATTATTTTATTTAAAACGTTTTCTTTGAGCATCATTTTTTTAAATTGGATTTCTACAGGTAAAATATTGCAGTATTTAAAAAGATAATTTACACTGGCATTTCCCATAAACGTTCAGAAAACCTGGCGTACAGTTTTCTTCAAGATAATTTCCTTCATCGCTTGCCCTTTTCACTACAGATTTTGAGAAACAAGTCAAAACAATAGAAGACAATAAGTGATTGATATAAGTATAGTATATAAATTAAAATATTTAATTTTTACATTGATATTTACCTGTTCTAACATCAAAAGGAAATACTAAACCTTTAGTTTGACTGTCTATGATTTCTACGAATCCTTAGATACTCGCAGGGACTTAACGGCTAATATAATATCGATGTAGTGTATGCTGTATTTATCTAAAGCCTCGATAAATTAATAATAGATTTATTGTAACTTTAAAATAAGATTTAAATCGATCAATTTCCATTTATAGCTTACGATCTGGGTGGTTGGTAGCTAGAATTCATTGAATATCATTTGCATTTATACTTATTGAGTATCAATTCAATACATTTATTCCATAGACCACATAGATACAATATTTTATTTAAAGATACCTCATATTGGGTATATCAAATGGATTGAAAACTGCATTCAATCTAGTTTTGCATTTTGAATGCATTTTCAGCCAGGCATTCTTCTTGTTTAAAGATTATCTGGAGGTTTTTGGTACATTTTTTTTAATTTTACTTAAACACAGTTTACCTTAATATAAATAATTTTGGTAATACCAACAGTCTCACTATAATATTTCATGTTAAGAAATATCAAAATTACTACTCAAATCTCTATAATTACTATAACGCATAAACTTTTAACGGCTATCTTTTATAATCTCATTGCTATAAACAACAACGGCCACAGAGCGTGTGCTAATAGAGAAATTACTTCGCAAAATAAACTTATACAACTAAAAGTCGACATTATTCAACACAAAACGGAGACCTCTCTGTTAATTTATTTATAAATCTGAAAACAAAATGCAATAAAATTAATCTATAATGAAAACAATAACAATTTCATCTCCAAAACAAAGCAAATCATATTTCTATTCTGACCAATCAACAATGTTGTTCTTACATTCGAAACCGGAATTCTCAGTCCACTAATGCTAGCTTATTGATGTGATTTAAGGCTTCTATTGCATGGACTGTCATCAGATTCCTCAACATCATAGAACCTAATTATTAAATCTAAAACACAATAGCTGCAGATAAAGTTGACTTGATCGTGAAGCGTAGGCATTTTTTATCAAATTGTTACGAGTATGAGGCTGTATTATGGACATAAGTCCAGTTTGGACTTATTTCTTAACAAATTGTAATGCAAATCTGACTTTTGTTAACCTATTGTTTTCTGTTAGTGAGTGTAAATTGATAGGAGGATCGAAGTTGCCACGTGCGAACATGTTCGCCGTGTTGATTGTAATTTGTGGTGCGCTGGCGCATGTCCTCTAGCAAACGACTATTCTGTAACAATAGTTACTTTTACAGACTCTTTATAAAAGTTTGACTATTTAGTCATCTGTTATAAATTTTCATCGTCATTTACATTGTTATTTTTTCTACTGCTATCAAATAAAGTAATTCATACATAACTTATAAATATATTATTGAAAATTTAATTATAGTAATATTTTAATCATCATCATCATCATCCTAGCGTTAGTCCCGGTTGCTACCCAAACTTTCGTTTCGGTGCCCGGGGTCCGCTTTCCGACTTTTTCTACTCCACTTCGCGCGATCTTCAGCATCCCTGGTAGTGAGCCCATTGGCACGCATATCATCCTTTACGACGTCAAGCCAGCACTTTTTGGGTCTACCCCTCCTGCCGGGGCCCGGCGGAGGCGGCATGGCCAGACATTTGTTTCCCACGTAAGCATCCGGTTGCCGTAAAACATGGCCATACCAACGGAGCCGACACTCCTGCAATTTATCTGCAATGTCCCGGACACGAAGACTACCGCGGATGCGGGAGTTCCTAACGCGGTCCTTCCGCGTCACTCCACACATCCACCGCAGCATATTCCTCTCCGTGACACGCAGTTCTTGCTTGTGTCGCTCTAACACCGGCCACGCTTCACATCCGTATAAAAGGACAGGCCTAATGATGGTCTTATAGACCTGTCCCTTCAACTTTACCGGCATCTTGGGGTCACAAATGACACCAGTTACCTCACGCCATTTGGCCCACGCGGCAGCAATGCGTGCCTTGACGTCGCAATCGATGTCACCAGACGCATGAAACACAGATCCCAGATATTTCACATGGTCCGTGCGTTCGACCGTGTTGCCGTCTATGCGTACGGGTGTGGGATCTGTGGAGTTACAGGCCAAGTACTCGGTCTTCGCTACATTGAGCTTCAGACCACCGTTCTCAAGCGACTCCTTCCACACCTTCACACGTCGCACCAGCCTACCCCTGTCCGAATCTGCCAGCGCGATATCATCAGCATACATGATATAGTAATATTTTAAAGACAAATATATTTATTTAATAAGACTCTCCTAATTATGTTGCCTAATCTTCTTCCTGATCTTATATTAAACTATATGTGATCGGCACAACATGTTCTCTCCTTCCACTCTCCTCTATTAATCGTCATCTGAAGATCACACCTTTTTTGCTCTTTCTTTCTTTTTTTGGTCTACCCCTTCTTTTGTATACATCCATTTTCCTTCTTACATGATATTATTCTAATCGCATACCAGCCTAGCTTATTACTTTAATACTAATAAATATCATAATTCTGTAATCAATATATTTATTATAAAAAATATTGATCGCAAACAAATAATAGAAGACTTGTATGTAAAAAAAACGAAACCACGAAAAAAAATTGGAGGGAAAATATAAGTGAGTATGAATCGTAAATGAACACTCGGTTACGTCCAAACAAGCAAACAAGTTGACCAAACAGTGCAAGTGTTTAATTTCAAAAAAGTTTTCCAAGTTAATTTGTTCGTTGCGTACACGAAGCCGACTCGGGACGACTCAATACAGATGCCACAAATGAAGTTACAAATCAACAATGTAAACAGCAAGTTTTAATCCCAGTTCCTAGTGTAAAACATCCCACCTTACAATTTGTTATTTTGTAGAAACGAAAATTTTACAAATTTAGGTATTTATGATTTATTTGTGTTTGTACTCATACGAGTATTTGTTTATAGGGCCAAAATTATGTCAAATTATTTATACATGCTAATAGCATACTAATCAAAACATAATTCTATCATTCAATACAATTATATTATTCAAGTTAACTGTATATTTAAAGTAATTTCAGTACTTAATCCTGATTTAAAAACTAACATACATTTCAGTTATGACTATATTAACCTAATCAGAGGTTTCTTTTTGAGGAAATATAGTTTAATTTTATCATGTATTTATAAATTTTATCGATGCAAATGCAGTATATAAGTATTAAAGCTCTTAATTTTTTATTAATTGGAGTTCTGCATACAGAAAAACAGCCCACCTGACAGCAGGTGATCACCGTTGCTTATAAACATCTCCAACACCAGGATCATCACCAGCATGATGATGGTCCCAAATAAATTTAATGATAATTCCTTTTTTTTTAAATGTCTATATGGTACTACGATCCGAAGAGTACGCAACATAAACGTTCTTGAGAACCGTATATTTAAAACAATATCAATAACATGTATCCATAATCACGTAGGGTATTGTACGGCTTGAGCATTTCATTCCTTGACTTAGAACAAATCGTCTCCATACATCATTGTGTAAATTTGTACTTTACCTTTTATGGTGTATTTTACGTTTCACCCCATACGGGTTAAGACATATTCACTGGTATTTAAGAAGTTAACAACTTAAGCATTAACAGTTTGTGTAGACAGGATTTCTTGACTATTTTGTTTTAATAAGAAATTATGAACTTGAAAGTAGTCTAAAACTAGTTTTCACTATCAAAAACGAGTATTATTTTTATTTTTAGACGATACTTGGAATACGTAAAACCTGTATCGCTGAGATTTTTTTCTAAATATGTGAGTGGCGAACACACACACCATAGATAAGTCATTTGTGTGTACTTGATAATAATAATAAAAATAATATATATCTTTATAAGCCTTGAATAAAAATGATAAAAAATATAAAATTCAAATTTTCCCACATGATTTATTTATTTTAACAAATCATTTTAATTCACCATTAATTCAGCATCAATTTAATTAGCAAGATTTTTTTAATCATTTGTAGCTTTAAAAATACAACCAGTATAATATTCTGCTTATCTCATTTTTTATTTAATCTTATCAAAGTTTATAAAGCTGTTTTAATACAATAATTATAATTAATTAGTTTGATCACAATAAAATAAAGTAAAAAACTTCGATCCAATTTAAAAATATAATGAAATCTAAAAGATTATAACGACTTATAATTTAAAATAAATCATTTATTAAGTAACTGTCAAAGAAACTAAATTATGCATCTAGTTTTGACATATTTTTCAAATAACAATGTATGCAAATTAGGTAGAAATAACACGTTTAATGGGCGCATTATGTTAATTAAGAGATAAAACTTATAAAATAACGCTCAAATAGCACAAAACATGTCTATTCAATTTTTTTTTTCTGACGTGATGGATAGCTATTATAAAGTATAGGGCTACCAAATAATTTTGTCTATGATTTTGGGTTAACGCCTACATGACCGCAGAAAAGTACCAGTGATTTATTTTGCTACAAACATAATTTTTTTATGTATAATCAATAATGCCCAATTCATATCTACTTGACTTTCTAAAATACGCTTCTGATCTTTGCATTGAAGGACACACACTTCCAGGCAATTCACGAAAATTGTTGTAGCTAAATTTGGCGTCCACATAAAATCTATGAAAATATTGAATGGTTCTTATTGGAAATTCTAAATTTTATTGAAGCTATTGTCTAAATATTATTGAATTATAGCTGTTTTAATCTTCATGATGATTCCATACCATACCAGCCAGATTCCATACCAGCCCCCGGCAGGAGGGGAACCAAAGTACTTGTCTGACGTCGTGAGATGTGATATGCGTGCCAATGGATTCGCTATCAGTAGAAAAAGTCCCAAAGACCTATGAAGGACACCGAAGCAGAAGTTTATCTTATAACCGATAATTTACGCTAAGATAATGATGGTAGCTGTTTTAATTTTGAACAAAGTTCGTGCTTAAAGTACACACGAACTGGCAACTCAATTAAAAAATATTCTAATACCCAACAAATTATATTGCAATAAAAAGCACCACCTATTATTACATCTGCCACTAAACTACTGAGATATAGAGCGTGGTATTTCAAGCATTTGTGTAAAGATAATATACTGAGCATTTAACTATATTTAGGAATTAATTAACACATGACAAAGAACAAGTTCTCGATAGCCGATGTCAACGATCTAAAAGGCTCTATCGACATTTTTATAGCACTAGATTAGACTTCAATGAGTCATATCGTCACCACATCTTCTAGGCGCGGCAGTTACATTTAAATTGCCTTCTTTAGTTCATTGTTGTATTAAAAATATTTCTATAAACGACTAAGTATACGTATTTTGGTGAGTATATTCATATAACCCTTGTGGACATTCATATGGAAATAAATCCAATAGTCCAAATAGTTGAGTAGACAATCTCAGTGGTGCAACGCGCGTCGAAAAGCCTATTTTTTCTATATAGTATAAACTCGTATTTATTTACAAAAGTATATTAATTGTTTAGTACCCATAAAACAAGAGCTCTCTAATATCTACTCACTTTGATTGGCGCTGAGTGAATTATCACAGTTTATTTCTTTTACTTAATTTTAGTTCAGATCAGTGTCATCCACTTTGGACCCCGAGAGCATTGGGAGATGTGTGTAGTGTGTCGCGCGTCATTAGCTTCGATGCCTATACGTGACACTTCCTTCTTCCGACGAAATCTGCATGTAAATAAATGGGACAGATTTATTTGGCTTCTACTCATTCGTCTTTAATCTCCCTGACTCTGAAAAGAAATCCTTACGTCGGATCCTCGTTATTTAGCAGGATGTACAGGTGAGCTTGAAATGTTACCCGAAGGTATTGGTGTAGAGGTAACGGATACCCGGTTCGCTATACATCTCTGAACATTTTTATATTTGTAATTTATAACTTGTAACTGATATGGGAATGAGTACGCTTAGTATGTTTCGAGTAAAATTCATGTTTACCCTCTTATTACAATGACATTAAAACGAAGAAAGATATTGTTGCTATATACATACTTATATTTTATTGATTATAAAGATATATGCAATATATATTGATAATCACATCATTATTTACAACTTAAATTCCCGTTCGCTATCGTCGTTGTTTAAATTTGATGATATAATATAGCACGTAAATTCCTACAAACATCGGATCTCAGATAATAACCTGGTATTACCCGTATATCGGCTAGTGGGCCGCGTGATATTTTGTAGAGACGCTATTTACCGGTCATGAATGAACCGCGGTGACCGTAGCGTGCGTGTACCGTGTAGGTATGTGTGAGTTAGTTTTTTGTGAATGACCAACGATATCCGGTCGTATCGACTGCAGCACAAAACACTCAAGCACATATAGCACATTTTATACGTTGAGCACATTATACATGAAGTAATGAAAAATTAGCAAAATATTTGTAGCTTAAGTTAACCTTATTTTAAAATAATGGAAATAGACTATGATGTAATCTTTCCCGATTTTAGAGTGCCAGACACTGTCGCAAATGACGCACAAAAGTTAGCTGGAGCTCCAATTAAAAGCTTCGAATGTTACCGGGAGGATGGCCTTAAGGGTAGACAAGTTAGGTCTTACTTCTCATGAAGTAATGTAATAATGGGTCCATTATTACATTTCTTCTAATAAGTTCATATCATATACTTCTTTACCTAGTTGAAAAACATTTGATATTCAAAGAAATATTTTCACTTCCAATTGATAACTGATTGTAGGGACACACAATTTGCCCACATTGTATGTAGGATACAAGCCATCCCAAATTAATGAAATTGTATTTTTATTATGAATTTTTAACGTATATTGAATAACCTCTAGACGATAATATCAAGGCAACCGAACCCTTTACAATAAATCTCGCTTCTGATGTTATAACCACTGGATCCAAAATATCGTCTAAATGAAAAACAGTAATATAAAGTAGATAGATAGATAATTCTTTATTGTTCACCACACAATTTTACAGAAAAAAGACATAAAAAGAAGTAGGTAATAGTACAACATAGTGAGCAAACGGCGGTCTTATCACTTGTGGCGCCTCACTCGCCACCTGATTTTCTTATACTGCTAAAATCGAATAATTGTATACTTTCATATATATTCTTCTTTCTAGTTATATGTATACTTTTTAGATATTTTCGAGAGTGATGTTTTGTCAATACAAAAAATGGTAGGAATATTATTCGGAGTCTGTCACTAAATTATTTTATATAATTAAGATAAGTTTTGCAATTATTATTTAGACAACGCACAATAACATGATACACACCATCATTAAAAATAGTGAGCCAGTGGATATACGTGTTTGATTAAATGTCTCGCTTAGAGAATCTACCCCATAGGAGGTCCGGTTAATCCTCCAAACACTAAATACTGATTTCTTCCAGACAACCTATCAGAAATATTTAAAGTAGTTGTACAAGGCGGTGCACAATAGACTTACAAAGTACTTCTGTACTAACTAGTATTCTGTGGGGTACAGGTTTCATTATCAACCTCTCCACCACTGTCTAAACACAAGTTATAAAAATTGTGTTTTATTACACTTTACAGCTCTCCCAATTCATGAATATCGAAGAGTCGTATCGGATAGTTGTTAAAAAAACCTCGAGGTGTATGAGTCGTAAGTGTCAATGTACAATTGTACACGGATATTCTTGAACAGTTAATGTTTAGAATGAAATAATTTATTCGAAA
The DNA here is from genome assembly GCA_963693495.1 of Malacosoma neustria. Lineage (NCBI taxonomy): Eukaryota > Metazoa > Arthropoda > Insecta > Lepidoptera > Lasiocampidae > Malacosoma > Malacosoma neustria. The sequence continues at coordinate 9,001,145 of OY856381.1, read as the reverse complement.
AAGCTTCCGCGAAAGTGGATGCTTCATGTCTTTGACATTGTAGACAAACTGCAACAGACAACAATCACTTTTTGCGCCAATCACCTACTAACGTGGGGAACAAATGTCTAACCATACTGCCTGGACAGCCTCGACAGCACGAGTAGTATGGGCTAACCAAAAAGGGCTGGCTCGATGTCATAACTCAAAGACTTCAGTCAAATTAAGGACTAAATACAGAAAGAACACTAATACAAAACATAGAACATATAAATACATAACAATGTTGAATATCTACTAAACAAAAAATATATAAAGATATTTCTTTGCACTAAACTACCGGCACGCTATGATAGCCGTTTTGACACTTGTCCACTCATGAAGTTTCGTATTAATTAGTAATTACATTTGAAGGAGCAAATTGCTGTCCTTTATTGACAATAGCGATGTGCTTATATAATTAATACGGAACTTCATGGAGTGGACAAACGTCAAAACGGCCATCATAGCATGCCGATGCATCGCAGGGCTTATTCACAAAAGAAAAGAAAATATACTAACACAATTCACACAGCGCCATCTAGTCCCATAATAAATTTTATAGCATTTGTGTTGTAGGTACTAGATAACTAATATAATATAGATAACTAATATAATACGTAAACAATTTTATTTTGGTAAATAAATACATATTATACATAAACAACCATACGCGAGACGGGAATCGAACCCGTGACTTCCGCAAGCGTACCGAAGTGCGTTAGCTGTCACGCCACGGAGGTCAACAATAGAGAGACATATAACCATCGCAATATACAAATACTTTTATCCAACCGATACGAAGTTGAAATTTTGAATACATTAATTCGAATTTAATCAAATAACATATTCAGTCCTCGTGGAGAGTTCGGCAAAAAGCGAATAAACGAATATTTCGAATTGTTTGAAGGCGCTTTTAATGGTGTAAAACAAATTAACACACGGCCGAGAGTTCAAGCTGATATACGATATCGGATTTATCTGATTTACTTTGTTTATTTTACGTTAATTAACATTATCAGTGATATATGTAAACGTTCAAAGGTAAGGTCAGAACAAGTTGATCGCTTATTATGATAAACGAATAACGCTTTTCACTTACATAAATCTAGCAAAACTTACAATTTAACAGTCTTTAAATTGACGACCTCGGTGGCGTAACGGATAACGCACGTCGGTACGCTCGCGGAGGTCACGGGTTCGATTCCCGTCTCGCGTCTGGGTGTTTATGTATAATATGTATTTATTTACAAAAAAAAAACAGTATATAAGTAGCATATCAGTTGTCTAGGGCCCATAACACAAGTGCTACTTAGTTTGGGACTAGATGACGCTGTGTGAATTGTTACAAAATATTTATTATTATTATTATAATTATTATAATTATAATGAAACCTAAAAGATTCTGCTCATATGAATAAGAAAAAATTATTTTGCCGCAAGGCGAGTGCATATTTTTTAGATAACAATAAAAATGGTGATAGACATTCAATATAAAATCCTTATATTTTTATATGTAATAAATTTAAAAAAATTTACTTACATTTTCCGTAATTTTTTACAATGTTTTAATAATTATTCTGCTATTTTAGATGGAAACAAATCCAATGAATAAAAAAGCTATTGCATAGCATTTTAATCAACTTATGCAATTATAATTATTTATTTATTTTTTATTAATGCAGTAATTATTTTTTTTCTAAAGTATCGATGTTTTCTATCGATATTTTCTGGACAAGATATATCGATATTCAATAATAAAAACTAAAACTATCGATGTTACAATATCGATGTTTTTATTATCGAATAATATCTTGACCAAAAAATATCGATAGAACACATCGATACTTTAGAAAAAAAACATCGATAGTTGAAATATCGATAGATATCGCCCATCCCTACCACACTCACCGCACGTGTGCACCGTAAATATACATGTAGGTATATATGTATACATAGGTATACATTCAAAAAGTGTAACTTGAATTAATATCAAAGAAAATAATTACTGCATAAATAAAAAATAAATAAATAATTATAATTGCATAAGTTGATTAAAATGTTTTTAATATCGCCCATCCCTACGTACAGTCGTACCATATACATACACGTTAAGCGAACGCTCGGCCGAGCTACATGGTAGGCGGAGTGCGGGGTGTTAGGTTTTATTTTCGTTACGGATTTTCTTGATTCTGTCGCCGCGCTCAAAGCTTGCGATAAAAGCTATGCAATAGCTTAAAAATCTTGAAAATCTATTAATTCGTTTTCGAGTAATATGCGTTCTAAGTAATTTAACTTTGTTTTATATAAGAGTATGTATAGATAAATATTTTTGATTTGAAAAATAAATAATTATTTTTGATGGGATGATTATGTCGACTAAAATTATAGTTTAAGTGACACATGCAAAGCTTTAATATTGTAGAATCGAGCAATTTTGTACATACTAAAAGTTTACTAATGACAAAGTGCATTTATGTAATCAGTGTTCACCAGTCCCTTTGGACAAATTGTTTAGTAAACTTTAATTTTATTTGAGTACGTGCTAATAAGAAATATTATATATTATATTATATATAAATATATAGTATTTTAGGTACAATTGGAATTTGGTAGAATTCACAATTTCATAAAAATTGCTACTCGAGAACACTGCTTACTTAAGTGTACTGTGACATTCGTCATCACATGTCTGTAAATTGAATTCAAACATAGAACAAAAACACAGACGAGAAATCGAAATAAAAAAGCACCCTCTTGCCAAACTAAGATCAGAGTTAGAAGCACAAAACAGGGTCCTGCCTTATCAAAATTTAAATTTGGAAAAAAGCGAGGGCCGCGTCTCATTTCAATAACCGTTATTCGCCCCCGCGTCCCTCTACCGTCACCCTCACGAGACCCGGGTGCCCGAACGCCCGAACTATGGCTTGATTGATGGCGGTGAAGAAACAATAGCCCGTCGCTCCGCAACCGTACCAATGCGAATCCTAATAAACGCTTTATTTTATTTGTATCGAATAACGAGACTCGATAATAAATATCGATAGAATCGGGATTATCAATACAGCGACGCAGCTGCTGAGAATTTTAAAACACGCTGTTTAACGATTCTCCGGTTCGGGAATAATTTAGTGATGCGAAAAAATAAAAAAAAACTTTCAAGGCTGCCAAGATGAATAACGGTTCTCATCCGTACTTGGAAAAAGTGAGGATTGATTACAGAATCGGTCTGATATATATGTTCACTTATTAATAGATTTTTATTGATGTTTAAGAACTTCAAGGCTCAATGCAACTGCTAGCTGGCGTATCCTCAACTATAGAAAAGATTCTTATGCAAGGATTACTCTTTGTTTTTAGGAGAGTTAAGCGGCTACCAAATAAATTCCATCTAGTTTTCTTATGCTATATGGGCAAAGCAAAAGACTTTGTCACGCAAATACAAACCTAAACGGCACGCACATTCGTCAAACCTGTGTCTCCACGTGGAAATATGATCTTTAATTTGATGATGGGCATTTATTGTTTTATATTACTCAAAATTGATATTAAATCATGTTTGGATGGCAAAAACCAATTATGATAGCTAATATATTATGCATATTAAGTGAGATCTTACTAAAATTTGAAGAAAACTGCTAGAAATTAAAATGTACGAATACAGAGGGAGGAGTTAACCGAAGGAAATAGTTATTAATGCATAAAAGATGAAAAAAGGTGAGAATAGTATCTAACAAAAGATAGTGGAAAGAGACAACTTGTTGTGCCCAACCCACATGAAATGGGATAAGGACTGGAAGAAGATTAAAAACACCTACTAACATAATTAAATTCACATTTTGTTATCATTACGATACACACGGTTGTTACGCTCAGATCACAAAACGCTCTGTTATTACGTACGTGTATCATCAACTTTCAAAAGCTATGTAAAGTCATTACTTACAAGGTAACAATTACATATATTCTCCTACTCGCCATTAACTATGGTGTAAAAACAACTAACCCGTCAGTGTACGATGCGTGTAATTTCACGGCCTAACTATGATTATTCGTGCATATCATTAGATGTTGGAAGCTTTTACTTGTTAGCGAGTCTGAGTGCAAAATGAAAATAGCATTAGTGGTATAGGAATTAACGCTAAAATCATTTCTTTGATGTGTTTAATGGATATAATACCTTACACACTGGTATTGTGTTCTACAAGTATTTCGTCGCTTGATATAACAATAATATTTCTCATAGAATACACTTAATAATTATGTGATTGTATTGAACGAAAGTATGTAGATCGCGTTAATTGAATTCAAATAAATTTCATCCCCACAGAAGACAAAAAATTATTATCAATTATTATAAAATTACATGATATGCAATTTTTTATATTCTCAATTGATATTTGAGTCAGTGGTATATCTATCTATCTTATTTTATCTACTTTTAGTCATTTTATATAAGTTTGCAGTGTTTAAGTTTCCCTCATAATGTTTGGTGCAATTTAATTAATTTTATTTAATCTACATATTTGCAAGAAGGTCCTTTCGATACAGATGGTCACCTGACAAAGTGTTAATATTTTTGTTTAGTGAAAATATGATTAGTGATTAGTGATTATGTGATAATATTTCACTGTTCGTGTAATATACCAATAAATATTGTATTAGTATTGTAGATTTTTTTATTCGTAATACTATATTATATACCTACCTACTACTATAAAAAATCCTGTAGTTGTATTGCTAGTTTATAATTATTAAAAAATCTTGTAAAACTTCATTGAAAATAAGATCCACTTTTAAATATTTTTTTTATATTAAATCAGTTTAAAATGAAAATCCGAAAAATTGCTGTCTACAATATTTTTAAAGTACTCACAGAATGTTTGCATGAAAATTGTACGCGGCTCTTCGTAGCTGTGAATCAGCGCCAACTTAGATGCTATTTACTCGAAAGCATTCTCTATAATTGTAGTGACGTCAATAACAGTTCAAGTAATTTGGATAAGAATAACTTTAAAGCATATTTTCCCATCACGTTCAGGTTAGACCTTTGTGGATTAAGTCTAAATAATTTATGAGTTATCTGTACACTTATTGGCTCCAATTATACATTATTGCTTACTTTTATATAAATTCCTATAATATGTTTTCTCCATGTAGGAGCGAAGTAAGAATACCCCCGCGGCCGGGGTCGGCCTGTCGGAAATGGCAACAAAACAACCCTACGTTGTAGGGCCCCAAGCCCGTCTGGATGGCAACCACCTTTGTTCTATAAGTATGCCGTCATAATAACCTTGTGTTGTGTTTTATAGCAACTCAGGTTCCTGTACTGTAAAACCTCTAGTGTTGCAATCATCCACAGGCAACGGTAACTGCTTAATACTAAGTGAGCCCTTAGCCTGTCTGCTGTTCCTCAGCAATAACAAAAAAAATGTACCTCCAAAACGAAGCAAAAAAAGAGACAAGAATGTGAAAGGAAATACTCATTCATATCATTTATTATGATATAATAACAGAAGATTAACAATTTTACCATTCTATTATAATAAATACCTCTATAGTAAACCAGATTGTTTACAATCTAGGCAAGTTACTTTCGGCAAAGACCTTTTCGGTAATTTGTCTGATTTAAAACATTCGAAATTTGGCCACAGTAAGTTGTGTACATATTCACAATACAAGTATAATTTCCATACTTATAGATTGTGGTTATAGGATGTGGTTTGATTATTTAAGTAAGGTCTAGTAAGTCTGTCTAGTAACGTAACACAGGCCGTCTACTACTCCACACATACTACACTCTACGCTTTATTGGTGGGCGTAGCTTACCTTTACTACACCTAAAAGCTGCAGATGTAGCCAGGATGGGAGGCTCATAAAACGAAGAAAACTTTAAGGAGTTAATAAAAATGGGCATGAGTCACTAAATTTGACACTAACGCTTTAAAGAAATTAGCAAGTGTCGATATAATGAAACATGGCTCATGAATAGACTCCTCCGCTTTTATCTTAAACCCTATTGTCTAATCCAAATTAAAGAAATATCCAATTTTCAATACACATTAATTTTGATCGTCACATAAATTGGAATAAACGGCCCACACTTGACAAAGATTTCAATATGGATTGACGATAAAACTATTTTGTGTTTGCCTACTTAAAACCCGTAATAGACGAACTTGAAACGGATGGAACTAAAAAATATAATTAATTTTAACGGATAAAATAGTTATCTTGAAGAGAGTTTCCGACTGTACAAAAACATAAATTATTAAAGATTAATTCATATAATGCAAATCTATTTTATATAGCTTACTAGTAATTAGAATGTTGTTAAATTTTTCATCAAATACGTGGAAATGGCTCTTTTACTATTGTAAAGCAAGTTCTATATGTTTGCATTGTACTTAAACAACAAGGAGCGTCCATGTCGTTGATAAACAATCAAGCCAAACTACGGATAAACAATTTAAACTTAATATCTTATATTGTTCATATATAAATTATAGTTTAAAAATACTAAAAAACACGCTTTTATTTATCAATCAAACTCATCATCATCATCTCAGCGATGAATCCCGGTTGCAGCCCAAACTCTCGCTTCGGCGCCTGGGGTCCGCTTTCCGACTTTTTCTTCTCCACTTCGCACGGTCTTCAGCATCCCTGGTAGTGAGACCATTGGCACGCATATCACCCTTTACGACGTCAAGCCAGCACTTTTTGGGTCTACCCCTCCTGCCGGGGCCCGGCGGAAGCGGCATGGCCAGACATTTGTTTCCCACGTAAGCATCCGGTTGCCGTAAAACGTGGCCGTACCATCGGAGCCGACACTCCTGCAATTTATCCGCAATGTCACGGACATGAAGGCTGCCGCGAATGCGGGAGTTCCTAACGCGGTCCTTCCGCGTCACTCCACACATCCACCGCAGCATATTCATCTCCGTGACACGCAGTCCTTGCTTGTGTCACTCTAACACCGGCCACGCTTCACAGCCGTATAAAAGGACAGGCCTAATGATGGTCTTATAAACCTGTCCCTTCAACTTTACCGGCATCTTGGGGTCACAAATGACACCAGTTACCTCACGGCATTTGGCCCACGCGACAGCAATGCGTGCCTTGATGTCGCAATCGATGTCACCGGATGCATGAAACACAGATCCCAGGTATTTCACAAGGTCCGTGCGCTCGATCGTGTTGCCGTCTATACGTACGGGTGTGGGATCTGTGGAGTTACAGGCCAAGTACTCGGTCTTCGCCACATTGAGCTTCAGACCACCGTTCTCAAGCGACTCTTTCCACGCCTTCACACGTCGCACCAGCCTACCCCTGTCCGAATTTGCCAGCGCGATATCATCAGCATACATGAGCAACCACGGGGGCTGCTCATGTGAGTTGCTGTCTGACAATACGTCTAATACCACGCTAAACAGAAACGGACTAAGGACGGATCCTTGGTCCGTTTATTTATCAATCAAACTGAAAAGTAAAAAATAATTCTTAACATAAGAATAAAATTACTAACAAGTAAATGAATGTCACTGATCTAAAAAGCGTGAGGTGCTAGATATCAATCGTTATCTTTTTTTACTAGTTTCATTCCAAAATGCAAGGTTGGTTTAAAAATATCGCACAAAGCACCCCACGTTTTTAAAACAGCGACATTATTATTTTCTCGTCAGTAATTTCATTCTTATGTTATGAATTATTTTTTACATTTTAGTGTGATCTATTATAAAAGCGTGTTTATAAGTTTTTTTTTAATTATAATTTATTTTTAAGTTTTTATTTCGTTTATCTTTAATTTACTTGTTGTCATTCCCAATTGGTACATGTTTTTATTAATTTAACGCCATTTCCGGCAGTTTTATTAATTAAACGCCAGATAGCGTTTCGGCAGAAGGAAAAGAAAGCGTTAATTCTGGTGATCCTGATAAGGACTATAGGACAAAAATATTAAATTCTTGTATTGTCAGCATTGATCAAAGTGGATTAAAATTGAGTCCAAAAATTCCGTTACATATCTAGATACAAGTCAAGTTAATTTAAGGCGTATAAAAATACAGCAAAACAGCAATTATGTTTCCTTTCTAAGATACAAAGCGTCATCGACTGTCATTGACATCCTGTAATAGTTTTTATAGTAGCAGCTGTCACTTTGAAGACCAAGCCTAAGTGCTAAAAATACAACAAAATAAGTCTATTTGCTATGATTGAATCTATTTTTGACGACTCAACAACTTTCATCTAGAGTTTGGAAATTTATGCATAATATGTACTGGTTGACTAGTACTCATAGAACAAGCGTTCTGTTTATTTTGGAACTAGATGGCGATGTGTGAGCAGCACCATTCACAAAGGCATAAAACAAGCATATATTAGAGCTTCAATTCGTATGTAGAGAGTATGAACAAGGCTATTGTGATTCGTTTTATAAAGCCTGATCTAGGACCAGTTTTAATATCTATTATTTTCTTTTTGTTCTTCGAAGCGTTACTTCACTGCATTAATACCTTCCTCAGAGGCTGGGGTCCGCTGTAGAGTGCTGTCTCAAAACAACGCTAATAGAACTTCCTTTTTTGCAAAGATACATGAAAATTAATGTAACAGTTAAGTATGGTCAAATTGGGTTTTACAGAGGCGACTATTATCTGTTTATTACTTTAAAATCGATGTTTGGCGTGGGTGTATTTATTAATTGACTATCAAAGACTAATAATAGAATGAGAATCGAATCCGGTAGCGACTGGTTTAGGATAAACATGATTTTTTTAAATACAAGTTTAGTATTCACTCATGTAATTCTACACTAATGAATATTTAAATGACTTATATTTAATCGAAAATATATATTATATGCATTTATAGAACTTAAAATTACCTCATAAACAGAGAAATGAAGAAATAATCACAAAATGAGGAGTAGCTTAATTGCCTGAGAAATTTGAAATCATCACGATTTTTAAATATCGCCATACATTAGAAAAACTACAAATATAGGTTCTCGCGATTTTAGTGCAAGAGCTAGAATTTATACGTCGATAATATTAAGTCACAACATAAACAATCAATGTAAATTTAATTCTTAATTTATAAAATCTTAATCAAGTCGTCCAGAGAGCAATTAAAATTTTTATGCTAATAGCGTCTCAAGACATCGTCGCGCTCAGTGTGAGACCAGTCCGACATGATTTTTATGGCGTATACGTCGATGTAATTAATTAATCAAAACAATATTAATGAGTTTTGATGATTTTCCAAGTTTATATAGGAATCAGTCATTTTTTTAAAACAGGCACATCTTGAAAACCCTTGTATGGGTTGGAGTACTTGCTTATTAGCTCAACCCCCTGGACTCTGTCCAACGGCGTGCAATTTGTGATGTCACCAATCTTATACTCACAGACGGTCTAGACACGTTTGGATTTCGGAGAGACTTTGCGTCTCTTTGCGTATTCTACCGTCTGTACAACGGGGAGTGTTCTGAGGAACTATTTAGAATTGTGCCCTCGTCGTCTTTCTACCGCTACACTGCCATCGGCTGGGTGTTCATCTTTATTTCTTGGAGCCTCTTCTGTTCCCAAGATTCATATTGCGTACTCTCCGGATTTGGAATGAACTTCCGGCTAAGTCACAGTACGATATGGAGATTTTCAAAAAATGCAAAAGACGACGGTAACCACCTGCTATCGGGTTTTCATTTGCCTATCTGATGAACTCTAGCTATAAAAAAAACTTATATTGCAAGGCTTTTTTACAAAATATACTATTAAAGAACATGTTTGTGTTTCCCAGAACAGAAAAATATTATTCGCTCCTGTAAAATCAGTTTTAGACAAATCTAATACTTCTTTACCGTATAAATTAGTAGCTGTGAATATAAATACAATTGGAAGATGATGATTTGATATTTTTAAAACATTGTTTTCGGCTTTATTAAACTGAATAATGTCTACAGTAAATACTTTCAAACACAATTTCAGAGTTACATACATATATTAAAATAGTATACCCATAATTTGGCGACCACTGTGGCGTAACGGATAACGTACTTCGGTACGCTTCTAGTACCCATAACACAAGTGCTATGCTACTTAGTTTAGGACTAGATGGCGCTGTGTGAATTGGATTGATCATCTAAGATTAACAATGGATGCCTCTTGATGACTAAAACAAAGGTAGTAGTTAGTTAAACTCAGCTCTAGAATAATTAAAAAGCCACTATGGTGATAATAGTTTTATTATTATACTATATTTCTTTATTTCACAAATTTTTTATATTTTTTACAATATCTTACATATTTTTTTTATAAAAACAGTACCATAATAGTATTACTTTTATACAAAAATCAATAATAAAATATCCTAAAAAATATAAAAAATCGTCTTCCAACAGCAGCGGGTCCTTGCAGTTCCAAACTACCGGTGGTCAGGCTACAGAGTAAGGAACCTCCTCACAATTCGTGCCGTATCCAGGAGAGCTGCCTTCTGTATTCGACCCTTCAGCCAGGGACCAAGCGAGAGCCTTTCAAGGTGTCGATCAAGACTCTTCGCTATCAGACCATTCACTGACACTACTATCGGAACTATGATTGTACTATCCAATTTCCACATAGCAGTAATCTCGTGTGCGAGATCAATATATTTCAATTGTTTTTCTTTTTCAGCACCAACGAGATTACCATCATGTGGAACCGCGATATCTACAATCATAGCACGTCTCGTAGATCGGTCCACTATCACGATGTCGGGTTTATTAGCAACAATACACCTGTCCGTGATAATCGACCGATCCCAGTAGAGCAAATATGAACCATTATCGAGAACTGGCTCAGGCCTATATTGGTAATAATAATAATAATTATTATTATTTCCTGTGAAACTTAACAAATAAATACACTGAGATAATTCACACAGCGGCTTCTAGTCTGAAGGAAAGCACAGATCACTTGTATTAAGGGAATTAAATAACTAATCTACTATTACATTTGTAAACATCCAAATTCAGGACGAGATTCAAACCTATTACCTCCACAGGCGTGCGTTAGCCGTTGCTCCATAGATATTTTCAAATGATTTTACATTCAATTTTCTTACTTTATAAATCGTGAATGTAGCCGTATTTTAATTATTTGATTAAAATAAAAATACCTCTAAAATATCAAAACGATGATCAGAAAATATATATATTTCATCATCGGGCACTAATGTATTGTTTAATTATACAACCTTCTAGCTTTAAAAGATTTCCTTCTGTTAAAGTATTCACACGCAAAATATATTAATGACCAGTTTTGCATAATGAATATTTATAGTTCAGTAATATCTTTCGAAAATAACTTTTACATTTTTCTTCAACCTTTTATAATTTTATGTTATATCTGTAATGAATTAGAAACTTCATTATTTTGATTGATTGAGATTACTCTCGAATCCATGCTTAACAACATAAGTCATGAGTATACATGTCTTCAGCGCTGTTTATCTGCTCATAATAAGGTTCACACTCACTGGCAGGATGTGGTGTTCTCGTTCTTCTATCTGTCCTGTTTCTAGTTCGGGTGTCGGCCTACCTCTCTTGGACTCGTACAACCTCGCTGCCTCCCAGATCCGAAGATCTAATGGTAGCAGTCCGGCTAATACGAGCACGGCATTGAGTGACACCGTACGGTATGACTTGATAATTTTTTGTACAAATCCCCTTTGCACGGTATTTAGAAGGGAAGCCGTACTGCCTTGCATTGGTCCTGAGTAAGAGATGTCATTTGAGTCTTCTCACGATCATCTTTTCTACTATCTTGCCTATGACCGATAATAGACCAATGGGGCGGTATGACTTCGTTTTGCTGTAATCGTTCTTACCTGGCTTCCTTAGCACCACAACTAAAGCCTCCTTGATGGGTGGGACGGGATTGGAAGCCCGACAGAGAGAGACACCTATTTACCATACTCAGGAATACTGAGATTTCCGCGTACATAGCATTATAACATGTATCAGCCGTATAGCCGTCAGGTCCTGGTGCTTTTTTGGGATTGAAAGTTTTAAGGGTCCTCAGCAACTCATTTAGTATGACAGGGGGATCGTCTGTATCTTCAGGTAGCCGAAAGGCATTCCTACCCTCGATCTAATAGCTGTGTATTCCCCTAAAGTTGCAAACATCCATAGGCGATGGTTTTCCTCAGCAATAGAAAAAAATAGTAACACGCTAGCGTTCTTACAATTAGTGTTACAAACTGGGCTATCTGTTTAATCATACTTCGTAAAATATAAAATACAGTTACACCAAGCGACATCACTAATAATTCTAGTATTTTAGTCATTAATTCATGTACGTGTCATTATTGAATACAAACTTACAACTCTATAATTAGATAACAACAAAACTTTTCGAAACAATCTTGACGCTGTATACAAAATTACGTCTAATCAACGCTAATCATCGCTGTTTCAGAAATGGAGCCCTTCTTTGCGGTTATTAAAGTAATCACATGGGCGGTACACACAAACAAACAAAAATTATGTGCAGGTAATTAAAGAAAGGGTTCAATTTCATAATCGTTCGATAATTTCATTCTTCAAGCAATTTTCTAGTATTATTATAAACGTAAATGGTGCAATTTGATTGTTTTTAGATGTTATTTATCCATGATGGATTGCTACGATTCTTAATTCAAAATTAATTCGATAACAGAAACAGTCGAGTTCTTAAATTGAATGTGTTTAAATTTGGAAGCGTTAGGTAGTTATATGAAATGTAAGTAGGTAATATGATAGTAAAATAATATATACATATATAATTTGAAAGATTAATAAATATAAATATTTATAAACTCTGTATTTATAAACTGTGTATTTACTCAATTTCCAAAACGAGCAAACAAAATGAAATCACTAATGTCTTTAATGATAAAAAATAAAGTGTCCAATATGGTGACACCTATGTGGCAACCTTTTCACCTATGTGAAAATGTTGCCTATTGCATCATACAAATGTTGAGTTGGCAAGAAAGTAATTTTGGTTGTTTTAGTGTAAACTAAAACTCAATTTTTTTCTATAAAAATGAACTTTAATCAGTCAAATGTCTTCTATTCTGTTCGATGACCTTTGTCATCTTTCTGGTAACTTCATGATCCCGTGCTCATAGAATTTCTCATTAACAGCAAATAAAAAACTCAGAGAAATGCGATGTGAGGTCAATGTTATTACTGACATTTTGTCCACCGTTGGGATTCCACTGAGAGAACGTAATCGTGAGAGAGGCGATTAATGATTTTCTCAATAATTCATTCAATTCGTAACAATAACAGGTATCTATACATTTTGTGTACCTATGAAACTGAATTTTAGTTAATTGAAATATTTATCGCTAATAATAATAACAGCCCATAGGTGTCCCACTGCTGGGCTTGAGCCGCCCCCTTGAGAGGACTGACAATATACCCGCCATGCTTGTCCAAGGCAGATTTGTGGGTTACTCATACCGGTTATTTTAGTAGTAGGGTTTCCTTCCTCAAGATGTTTTCGTCCACCATCGGTACATAGCAATGATGCTATAATATCCACATTAGGTGAGAAAAACTGCCTTAGCCTTGCGTGCTACCATAGGATTTCAACCCGGGGCCTCTAGGTTGATAAGTGTAATACCACTCAGCCACAAGGTACCTACCCAGGGCCGTAGCTAGGGTGGGCATTGTGGGGTAATGCCCTACCCTGAAATCACAATGCCCTACCTTAAAAATACCAAAAACTAAGATAAACTATTGTATAAGTAAATTTTGTTCATAGTTTGAGATAAAAAAAATTATAGTGATAGTTATCTAAACTTTCCCGTTCTTCGTATTTTTAATAACATGGCGAATCGTAGAATTTAGCTGTTTTAAATATTTTTTATTATTATGTTAATTATTATAATAAGTTTGCAGAAACAATAAGATCTAAATGGTATTTTTAGTCGTATCTGTTTACTCGTATCACCCCATACCTAACAATTAATTATTACCTCACTCTCACTCAGACGTGGATCTCTACATCCAAATCTGGTAGTTCAACCATCTTGTTCGTTTGTTCTTCATCATTGAGTATTTAATAGTTCTTAGATCCAGGCTCATGATGTGTCATAAGAGATACATATAGACATGGTGATTGATTTAGGAGCCCATGCTTCGAGGGCAGATCAATTATGATAAATTTTTTACTTCTGCCCTACCTGTAACCAATGCTGACCTACCTCAAATTTTACTCTAGCTACAACCCTGTATCTACCTACTGATCGCTTAAATCGTTTTAATTCAAAGTTTGAATAACAGAAAAAAGAGAACAAATCAGTAAACAATACTGAGCTTTATAGCCAATGAAATAATGAACGAAGGTGCGAAAATAAATAAAATTAATTCATTATTTCGTCAAGCAATTAAGTAACAGTCCGCTGCTTGCGAACAAAGGGTCTCGCGATACTGAAAATTTGATTTTGCCTCAATTAGCTGTTTTAAAATTGAATTTTCATTTATACCCGGGTATCCGGATACGGGCCGGTCCGTACAGCCTCAACGAGACACTAGTACGAATGAACGAGACAGACATACAGCAACAGGTGGCCTTTCGAACCAATTAAAAGCGGGTTTTAATTATTAGGGGAGCCTGATTATTAGCAAATCTCACAGCGCTTTAGGGCTTTATAGAGGAATGCAAACCACTTCAATGGGGGAGGGAATTGTCGCTGTGATTCGAATCAAAAGACTATTGCTTGTTTGGAATGTTAATTACCCATCTTCAGATCATTTAATCAATCGTAGTTTAAGTGTCATCAAATATGGTAATATACTTTAATACTGATTGCGACTGACGACCTCTGTGACGCAACGGCTAACGAACGTAGCTTATTAGTGTACCGAAGCTTGCGGAGATCACGTGTTTGATTCCCGTCTCGCGTCTGGATGTTTACGTATATTGTGTATATTTATTTTAAAAAAGTATATAAGTAGTATATCAGTTGTTTAATACCCATAACACAAGTAATTTGCTTCTTACATTGGAACTAGATAGCGCTGTGTGAATTATCACAAAATATACTTGCTAAGTACCGTCAGTGAAGGAAATATCGCAAAGAAACCTAAATAACGAAATAATCGGTTTGTATTGCCTGCCAATCCGCCATTGTTTAATTTCTTTTGTATCATTTCTATCCAACATTAGGTGAATTACAATATATTTTTTTAAATACATATCATCATCATCCCAGCGTTATATCCCGGTTGCAACCCAAACTTTCGTTTCGGTGCCCGGGGTCCGCTTTCCGACTTGTTCTACTCCACTTCGCACGATCTTCAGCATCCCTGGTAGTGAGCCGATTGGCACGCAAATCACCCCTTACGACGTCAAGCCAGCACTTTTTGGGTCTACCCCACCTGCCGGGGCCCGGCGGAGGCGCCGTGGCCAGACATTTGTTTCCCACGTAAGCATCCGATTGCCGTAAAACGTGGCCGTACCAACGGAGCCAACACTCCTACAATTTATCTGCAATGTCACGTGTATTTTTTTAAATACATATATGAACTTCTAATCACTTTCCTGGCAAGTCCACTCAATGATGCTTAGTAAAGGTACTAAGGTGCCTTTGAAGCGTCGATATAATGAATTTATTATCCTTTTAACAATCCAAGTATTCTGTCTCATGCATCTATTACAATGTCCTATCTAAAATATCAACACTTTCTCGATGCTTATACGATAGTTAGCTTTTCTTCAAATGTCTGCATTTCCTTATCGAAAGACTCAAGGGTGGTGGGAGTTTTAAAAGAAAGGGGTGGCGTGGGGTGATTTAAGTGTGTGAGTGCCCCTTTTGCCATGTGTGACGAGTCATCTATATGTGTTAATGCGTTTTCTTTTTACCAATTTTTATGGTGTCTTTATTTTAGGATAAGAAACTTGATAAAAATGTACACAATAAATTTTTTTATCACCTTTAATATATATTATTATATACAATAGTTAATTTTTTGCGGTTCACTAACTAGTGTATAACTTACGAATGAAGCATAATGGGAAAAACTCATACAAAATTTATCTATAATTTTATTTTTCCATATATCTTCTAAATATTGGCGAAAATCAAGTCACATTAAAAAAAAAGAAAATATTAAACATAATTTTGTTAATTAACAAATTAAACATATATATTCACACATAATAACACATTACATACTTATAAATGGTTTTTGTTGACAAGCGATGTCTTTTGAGTCAAATTTAAGTCCAAATAAGTACTAGTTAAAAATCGCTTCATTAACAATATGTAATTTTCAGATACATTTAGCTACATAGACATACGATTATAATAAAGAGTAGCAACCGGGCTTAAATCAACCTTTTTGTAAATATATGAATTTTCTAGTCGATACTGATGCTGAAATGCCTGATGGAGTATCCGCATTTTTTAATATCATAAAATATATTCGTATGAATATTTTCCACCATATAATTCTCACCCAAATATGCAAGTAACCGGACTCGGCATGGAAGCTTACAGGATCCGTAATACGTTTAAATATCATAAAAAGTTTTCGTACGATTTTTTTTTGTATTTAATAACTCCCATATGAAAGCACGTTACTCCGAACTTCTTTCCAATTATTAAAAATAGTTTATTATGTGAAATTCTTATCTACAATAGTCGTAGCATATAGTTACAAATTATTTTCCCATTTTATCCCATAAAAACAAAACTTAAACACACCCTACCCAACGATTTTACTTCACACGACCGAAGTTTGCATATTATTTGAGCACGCACACACATAGACCGTCGTACGGACACCACACACGTTATTGTGAGTCACTATTCACGATTTTCGCATCGATGGTGTCTGTATTGATTTCGTATTGTCGTTAGCTGCGACATGTAAAAAGAAAAGGGGTGTTAGGGGGCTGGTATACTTGTCGTGATGTTCATAATGCTGCGTAACTATTACATAGAGCCTGGAGATTCTAAATTATTTAACTTAGAAACGACGATGAATTTTCAATTTCAATTGTTTTTGAATTCAAAATGGCCTTCAAATCACCGTAATCTATTATAAGTAGCAGCGATCTGTGCAGCTCTAATGATTAAATAATTTGCAACACCAGTGGCATCGCTAACACGCTGCTGTCCCATAAGGGTACAGGAACTTAGGTCACTAATGCCGGAACACAACACAAGGTTACTATGGCGACATACTTAAGGCCAAAGGTGATCGCCATCCAGACGGTCTTGGGGCGCTACCCCAAGACCGTCTGGATAGCGTTACGTTACCATATACAAACAGTTTTTATAAATATTATATGTTCTTTTTTTTTATTGCTGTAGGACAACAGATTGGTTAACGGACCACTTAGTAGTTAAAAGTTACCGTTGCCTATGAATGTTTGCGACGTTAGAGATAACGTTAATATGTGCCATCCAAGTAGTGGTACTGGAACCTCATTTATGTCGGAACACAACACTAGGTTATTATGGCGGCATAGTTAAAAACTAGGAATGTGCCAGATGGGATTGGAGTCCTACCACCTAGCGAATAGTTCTTTTAATAACCGTTTCAATCCATATCCAATTTTCACTTCAAAACCCAAAATTTGCTAATAAGCACTGTCATAAGACGAAAGTATCCGTCATAGTGCTGCTGTCGGTACTTATTTTTCGTTTCTCTTCTGTTCTAATTGTATTTGTGTAAGTAAATCAGTATAAAATTAATTTTCAAACAAACTGTAATATAATCTACATTCTACGAACTCGTTTCGTAGGCAAAAACAATTCGTTTAACGTATGCGGCGAGCGTATGTAAACGGTATATTACAAAGTAAAAGGGTCTCAAACACGAGCCGCCATTAGAAAAATGTCGCGATAGGATGTTCAATCATTTCGGTACCAATAAGGGGTGATATCGATTTAGCGAAAATGTCAGCCCAACTCGATATCTTATATCGTAGGCGAATAAACTTAGGGATGGGTAACTAAGTGTTTTGGTATTTTACATACACTTTACATAATGTATCATATATACATTATATACGAGTATTCTTAAACCAAACTACTGATGCTTGTTTTAAAAGGGAAATTTTTTCCAGAGTGGAAAATGAAAAACTATTCGTAAAAAGTAGTCTCAGCGACAACTTCAATAAATTTGTTCGTAAGATTTTTGGAATATTGCTTTTTGTAACCATGATTCTAATTGAAATGACAGCAGTGTTGGGTGTACGTGTTTTGGACATCGATAGTTTGTTGTTGACAAAAACGCCTAACGAGCCAGATTACTCTTGGCCGTTCGAAAGTTTGAGACTCAACTAAGTTTCATAATATATCTACAATTTACTTCGGATGGTTTGTACATTAATTATGTCACCATATCATATACATTTAATTTTTTAAGTTAGCCGAATTTGCCAGCTGTCCGGTAAATTATTTCTAAGGTAACTTAATGAGTCAATAATAGTTTTTATATTATTTATATAATCGTTAATGTTTAAGAAAAAAATTCTTAAACTACTCACTTTTTATATGAATATCCTTTTTAATTAATTAGACTAAATTAAATAATCAAAACGAATATTAAATGATCTTCTGGCAGAGCTTTTCCCGTCGTAGTGTTTTATTTTTGATTATAATAGTCAAACTCTGACATAAGTTGGTCAGGGCTTAACCCTGATGTTGCAAACGTCCTTAGATAACGGTGATCACCTGTTAACAGGTGGGCCGTTTAACTGTCTGCCGAACTCCAGCTGTATAAAAAGATATTTTAGAAATTTAACCAAGCAAATAGTTTTAGAGATTCTTAGTTAAAATGTTATTTTTAGATTAATTTAATAATGTAATAATGCGGTATTTCTTTAATTGAATGTCTGTATTTTAGTACTAACAATATCATAACTCTTGTTTCAGGTAAACTTCAATTCAACTTCGAAGAAATGTCACTTTATGAGGTAAACTGTCTTACGGGCACTATACATAGAATAAATGATTCATGACCATTTTAGACGCATTCCAACGCTATAAAATAACTAATAAAACTAGTTTACCCTATCCACTAATAGATGGCAGCACTTCCTTAGAAATAAGAACAATAACATACGACAGTAGCGCCACATCACGTGTGAGAAAAATCGCCAAGTTTTCTTGGGTTTTCTTTAAGTAAGAAAGGGTAGTTGTTTCCCGCGTCATAGTTTTAGCAATGTCGCATAGGGGGCGTTAAGGTATTGTTCAAAATGTTAATTTTGTTTACTTGATTGTTATTTATAAATAATTTTTGAACTTAGCACACTCAGTCATTTTTATTGCTTCTTTTGGTTTGTTTATGAATGAATAATTTTAATGTCCCAAACATTTGTATTATTTAAACACCTAGCACTAGATACAATATTCAAATAGCATATTTTATAATAGTATCTAATTAATTTAATTAAAAACAGTGTTTAAATCATAATAACTGACCATTTGCGATATTGCAGTGAGTTTAATTTTTTAGTTCTCGTTGTTTATTTGTGTTTCGATTAAAGTCCACGGTCTGTTTTGTTTTTTATGATAAAATTGGATGTTTTTTTAAATCCCGGTTACGTCCAAGAGACGCCTTTACGTAACAGTAATATATTTCTTTACGTCCTTTTCGTTGTATTTAGATAGAAAGCTAACATTTATTTTCTTATTTGCAATATGGTTGACTGCCGCGTAAACTCCAATCCCGAAAAGGAAATTGAACCCTTGGTGTTTGTAAACTAAGAATTAATCCATTTATCTCTTTTTAGGAGTTTACAGGGACAGCTATATTTATTTCACTCTTTATTAAACTCGGATACCAATATTAAAGTGCCGGACTCAAATCCCACGTTGTTATGCGCCGCTTACGCAGTTTTTCTCATCTAATGTGCATAATTGCAATATACCGACGGTAAAAGAAAACATGAGAAAATCCGCATGCCGATATCATCGGTACGAGCATGTGTAATCCGCCAATCTAGTTTAGTTCCTATAAACAACGAAATGACGCTCCAAATAGAAAAACGGTACATACCTACAAGTAAACGTCACAGTTGTGTCGTGTTATTCCAAACGTCTATAGTATTTGAGCGAAGAACGTTCGTGTCGACACAGTTGTGTTCAGTAGGAAAAGAGTGTCTGTTACGTCACGTCGGTTTACGATACGCCAAGGTCAGGGGTTGGGCACGCGCGGGTCAACGCCCGCACACACCGCCGTGTCACTCAATAGTCGAGGTCATCCCGGATTACTTACACCCGTCGCTTTGTTGCGAAATTTCAACATTTTATAATTGGAACACGCGTTTATATTATTTTTGTTATTTATGGCATAGCTATGGAGTGTCACATATTATATTTTCCTTAATTATCTTTATATCGTGCTTTTGTAAATTGAATCTCATCTTGACCTATCTCACAGCTTTTAAGATCTGTTACATTTTTTTCTATTACGTAAAACTCGCATCAAACCATACATTTTGATAACTTTGAATATTATTAAAACATTTACCATACTTGAATTACAACTTTATATTATTTAAAAATAGCGCGTAACTTGAATAAATAAATAAGATTAATTAGTACTTCCAGAAGTTGGTAGCCAACCTTCACTAGTTGGAGAGGCACTTGAAGAAGAAGAAGAAGAATTAGTACTTGAGAATAACAAAGCATACCAGATATATATTATTCCGAAGTAATACAAAAAGTTACATCTGTTATGTTTGATCAGGATTTTTTAAATACCACTAATTATCTTCTTTTTTCTTAAATGTAGAAATTTAGGCAAAATTATTGTTCTCCGACTCACTCCATATAAACAGTTGTTTTAATTATTTAATAACAGCTCTTATTATCCCGCTTTTAGGCTAGGATTTGTGCGTTTATCCAATACCGATTAAAGAATTCCTTGCGGTCTTTTATGGTCCTCTCCGATGATAAAAATGACATATATGTTAATGCACACTAGTCGAGAAAAACTAGCGGGGCCTAAGTGATTCAAGCCAAAATCGTACTAATAGTTACGATTCAAGTTAGCCATGCCGGGGCGGAGAAAGAATACTGACCTCTGATCTTAAGTATGCCGCCATAATAACGTTGTGTTGTGTTCCGGCATTAATGACTCACGTTCTTGTACCCTTATGGGACAGCAGAGTGTTCGCGATGACACTGGTATTGCAAACACCCATAGGCGACTGTAACTGCTAAATTAGAATTTAGCAGTGGGTTGTCAGCCTGTCTGTTGTCACAAAGCAATAGAAAAAAAAAGTTTAGTTTTACCTATTTACATTTTCAAACTCAGTCTTTATTTCTAGTTAACTCAATTTTTTTATTGCTGTAGGACAGCAGACAGGCTGACGGCCCGCTTAGAATTTAACAGTTACCCTCGCCTATGGATGTTTGCAACGCCAGTGGCAATCACGAACATGCTGCTGTCCCATAAGGGTACAGGAACTATCAAATGTTAACAACATGTTCCGTCGCTCACTCTCGTCATTCAGTATAAAAACTATGCTATATTAAGCGAAAACTTAAAAAATATAAATGTACTCAATAATTAAAATAATTAAATATTACAAATTCATACTGAGCAAACATAGCAATTCAAGCTCATAATATTGCAAATGCATTTTGGATTTTAACAAATACAAAAATACACATTGATTTTAAATACAATTATCTCGTTTTAAATTTATTTTTAAATTTAATTCGCGTTATGCAGTTATAAGCACCCAAAATCAAGGTAAATATATGTTAAAAACGTTTATTCCTATATTTTTAACAATTTAGTATTTTACAATCTCTACATACTTATAATATTACTTGTGTTACTGAATAATCACTAAATAAAAAGATATACATGCTTAGACATAGAAAGGAGACCAAACTCAAATTTTAATAAACACAATCATCATTTCAGCCGGAAGACGCCCACTGATGGACAAAGGCCTCCCCCAAAGATCTCCACGATGATTGGTCCTGCGCTGCCCTTTTTTTTTTTTTTTTTTTTTTTTTTATACCGAGGAAAACTGTTACAGTTTCCACCAGCCTCCGGGGAAAGGCCGGTGGGGTATGTGGGATTACCTCCCGAGGGGGCTGCCTACTCCCCTCGGGCGGACCGGGGGCCAAGGCCGCCGGTCCTACCCACTAAAAACCCCGGTCGCCACTCTTGGCCTTAGAGGGGGCTTCGCAGGATCGCCTTTTGGCATTACTCTGCTAGGCCCCCAGCCAGACGTCTCCAATGAGGGTACCCCGAGTGACAGTTCCCGCTGCCGGCGGTCACACTAGACCTGCCGGTGACCAGACACAGAGTGTCCAGTCGGGGTAGGGCACCCTCCGTCTCATTGCCTTCGCCGGGAGCTTCCCCCGGAACTCCCGGCTGGCCGCTCTTACAAGAGAGCGACCGGCAACCCCTTCTCAGGGTGGGATGAGGTGCGCATAGCGTCTCCTTCCCCGATTCGTCCTACGCCGACGAATCGGTGGAGCCGCCGCGTCCTCCTCCCTCGCACGCTCGATGGCCTCCTTCTGCCGCATGACACTTTCAGCGAAGGAGACCACCGCGTTCCAGTTCCTCTCGCTGCGGAGCATTTGACCTACGATTGCCCGCAGCGAGAGGTCACCTCCCACCACACCCTGCAAATTAAACCGCTGGGGCCCCCAAGCGGCGCACTCGGACACCGTATGTTCTACGGTGTCTACTGGCGCGCCGCATTCCCAACAGGCCGGGTTCGGCTCCCGCCCCGCAATCTGGTGCAGGTACTTGCCGAAACAGCCATGGCCGGTCAGCACCTGCACCAGTCTGTATGTCAGGGTCCCGCTTGATCGCGAGACCCATTCCGACAAGTAGGGGCGGATTGCCTCAACAGTAACCCGGCCCGGCTCGGGAGGCCCCAGGATCCTTAACCAAGACTGGGTCAAGGCCTCCTGGGCGAGATCCCTGACCCGTCGCGACTCTTCCGGGCACAGCCGGAGTCCCCTCTCCCTGGCGTCGTGGCGCAGGCGGTACGTCTCTGAGAGGACAACCGCCTGCAGCTCCCAGGGCGGGTCGGCTGCCAGGAGTGCAGCCGCCCGCCAGGACACTGTACGGTACGCCCGAATGGCCCTCACGTCTATGACCCTCTGAGACCTTCTCAAGAGGGCCCTGCTACGAGACGTGAGGTGGTCTGCCCAGACAGGCGCACCATACATTGCCATGCTCCGCACGACGCCAGTGTACAATCTTCTCACGGCTGTGCCCGGCCCCCCCACATTGGGCAGGAGTCTGCCCAGGGCGGCAGCGGCCGAGACCAGCCTCGGGCACAATTGGGCAAGATGTGGCCCGAAGCTCCACCTAGGGTCTAGTGTGAGCCCCAGGTATTTCATCTGGGGCTTCACTTCGACCGCTGCGCCCCGGAGCACGATGCGTGCTTCTCGGGGTGGTCTTCTCCTGCGTCGTCCATGCAAAAAGAGGGCCTCCGTCTTTTCTACGGAGACCCTCAGACCGCACGACTCAATTCGGTCCACCACCAGCGAGGTGCTGATGGTGGATCTCCGGACTGCATCTTCGTAAGACTCACCCCGAGTTGCGACGAGGGTGTCATCCGCATAACACAACACCCTCGTATCGGGCGGGACTGGGCATCGTAGGACCCAGTCATACCCGATATTCCACAGAAGTGGTCCCAGTACCGACCCCTGCGGAACGCCGCACGCAACGCGCCTCCTTCGGACCCGACCGTAGCCATCCTCCCAGACTATGAAACGGTCCCGGAGATATGCCTCCAACAGCCTCCGCAGATACAGAGGCACTCCATGGAACCGGAGCGCCTCCAGTATCGTCTCGAACGGGAGGCTGTTAAAGGCGTTCGCTATATCAAGCGATACCGCCAGGACCACTTCTCCCTGACTCTCCGCCTCTTGTGATATGCCCTTCAGAGCGGTAGCCCATCCAACGTGGAGCGCCCCGCCCTGAATCCGTACTGGGCGGCGGAGAGTCCCGGCTCTGCCGTGTCCAGGTGCTGGACGAGACGGCTCGCAACTACCCTCTCAAAGGTCTTCGCCGTCTCGTCCAATAGGACGATCGGGCGGTAGCCGGAGGGATCATCTGGGGAACGGCCCTCTTTGGGAATCAGGCAAAGCCTGCCCTCCCTCCACTGGGCCGGGAACTGTCCGGTGCTGAAGCACTTATCGAACAGCTCCCGAAGCCAGCCGCCAAGGTGAGTGGCGGCTTGGAGGAGCACTCTGCCCGGAATCCCGTCGGGTCCAGGTGCCTTTTTGGTGCCCTGAAGGTGTCGCAGGGCATCTTCTATTTCTTCCTCTGTTGTGGGGGGAGGATCAACGTTCTCCACTCTAAGCAGAGGGACGGCCATAGACGGGGGAGTGAATGCTCCCGGGCTCGGGAAGAGCCCCTCAATTATGCGATTGAGGGCCTCCTCCGATAGGGTCGCCGTTACCGGGGCGCCCGCAGCACGCATCTTCTTGCGCGCTGACTTGTACGGACGCCCCCAAGGATCCCTGTCAAGGCCCTCGAGGAGCTCCTCGTAAGCCCGGGCCTTCGCTTGGCTAATTGCCCGCTGAAGGGCTTTCTTGGCAGCATTTTGCTCCCCCTTAATCCTCCGGAGTTCTTCCTCGTCCGGCTGCGGATTCCGGTGTCGGTACCGGTGGACGGCTCTGCGGGCGCGCTGCGCAGCGTTGCGCAGCTCCGCTATTTCGGCTGACCACCAGTACACCTGCCTCCGAGCCGGACGCCGCCGGACCCGTGGCATAGCCGCCTCGCAGACCCTTGTGAGGGCCGTGCGAAGGCGACCGGCCGCCTCCTCTGCTGTTTCCCCCGCGGGCGCTGGGTATGCGTTATAAACCCAGCGCTCGGCAATCGCCTGGACCTCAGCCATCTCTTTGTCGAGACGGCCGAGTGCCCAGCGAGGGAAATTTTCACCTCTTTGCGGCTGCGGAATGCTGCGGAGGGGGGAGACGCTGAATCTGATGTACAGATGGTCAGATAGCGTCTCTACCTCCTCCTCGACATGCCAGTCCACCACCCTGCATGCGACCACAGGAGTGGCGAACGAGAGATCCACAATTGAACTGCCCTGTGGTCGCACGCAAGTGGGAACCGCCCCCCTGTTCAGGAGGACGAGGCCACTCCGCAGCGCCCACTCTTCTACGGCCCTACCTCTTGCATTGGTGGTAGGACCGCCCCAGGCTCGGGATTTGGCATTGAAGTCACCGAGGACCAAGGTCTTCCTCGGCGGCATCCGGCCGACGGCGGCCCCGACGGAGTCGAGAAATGACTCGAACTCCACCAGGGGGCGGTTGGGGGAGAAGTACACGCCAATAATGGCGAAATCACCCCAACCTGCCGCCGCATATCCCGACCCATTCTCCAGGAGTTGGAGAGGAAGGCTTTCACCTGCCCGGGCGGTCACTGCCACCGTGCCGTCCCAGTCACCGATCCAATTGTCACGGACCGGGACGAGGTAGGGCTCTGCAATAACTCCAACATCACCACCCCACTCCGCGAGGGACTGCAGGAAGAGGTCCTGCGCCCCCGCGGAGTGGTTAACGTTCCCCTGGAGGATGCGCATGCCCCCTACGCTATCCATTGACAGGGGCATCCACAACCTCCATAACCGTCGGTTCTGACGCTCCCTGTCGTGGCAGGGAGCGCCAGATACCCTTAACGTTGGGGGGGCGGCATTCTTTGCCCCCCATCACGTGGGTCGCCGTTTTGCCCGCATCGGCGCAGACGGCGCACCGCGGGGGCTCGTTGCATTTGTTGGACCCATGTCCCGGCTTCCCACACCGGAAACATAGGTCCGACCTATCCACTTGCGAGGGGCACATCGCTTTGGTGTGCCCCATCGAGAAACACTTATAGCACCGCCTGGGGAGCGGCTCGAGGAGCCTCACTTGGGCCGCCCCCCAGCCGATGCTGAACTCCCCGGTACGAGTGAGCCGAAGAGCTCCCTCGATGGGGCACTGGGCAATTGATGAGCCCAAGCCCCCTGGTCCCTGCCTGATCTCCGAAACCTTGAGGGAATCAGCAGGGACCTGTGCTGCCTCTGCCAGCGCCGACAGAAGGCGCTCCTCCGTGACGGAGACAGATAGCCCGTGTATGTAGAGGCCAGTTCTTTTGGCTGGCCTCGACACGAGCCCTCTGTCCCCAAGGACCACCTTCATACGGGAGGCAAGGAGGTCCGCCTTCTCCTCCTTGCCCTCCCCCTCAACCTCATATAAGATGCTGCCATCGGCAGCTCGGCGACTCCTAAGGCCCCTTTGGAAACCCAGGTCCTTAATTTCCACCTGGGTCTCCGCTATCAGGGCCAATTGTGGGAGAGAAATCCCCCTCTCTGAGGCGGCTGGTGGCAGCGAGAGTTGGATTACTGCCACCTTAGGGGGATCTACCCTTACCTTTTTCTTTTTCCCCCCCTGCTGGGTTTTGGGGGGAGAAGCAGAGGGGGCCGGAGGCGCCGTGGCACTGTTGCCCTTCTTTTTCTTCCCCTTTTTGCGGGCCACCACCGTCCATGCCTCCCCGAGGGGTCGCAGGGGAGGCTGGGGCTCTATGGCCGTCTGCCCCCTCCTGGGTGGCAGCTGGGGGAAGTCTTCCCGATTCCACCCCGCATGATAAGTTGGCGGGTGGAAGGCGGGCCACGGCGACGGTACGTACGACGGGCCCGCTGCTCCATACATGGGAGGTGGTGGCGGCGGTATGGTGGGCCGGACAGGAGGTTGCGTTCCTGGTGGTCCAACACCACGCGCCGCCACATGTCTCCGGGCCCCTAGCGTCCTGGGATGTAGGGACGCTGGAGCACGGGAAACCTCCGGTTCGGTAAAGGGCCCGGGAGTCTGGGCCGCCATCTTTTTCTTCTTCTTCTTCTTCTTCTTCTTCTTCTTCATGCCCAGTCTCCCAGGCTCCTGGGCTGCACCCATCCGGGGTTCCTGGGCCGGGGTTGCCAGGCGCTTCCCCTTCGCCACGCCCGCCAAGGGACCACGCGGTCCCCCAGTCGCCGCCCCAGTAGCGCCCCCAGCAGGCGGCGTCGGAGGCCTGATCGCCCCTAGCAGATTCTGGGACGCCGAGACCCCATTCTCTCGTCTGGCGTCCGCAGCGAGGGGGGGCCTTCTCCTGATCGCCGGCAACAGACGCTCCTCGAGGCCCTCAAAACGGGCCTCGATCAACCTCCCTACCGTCTCTAAGACCGACCTCTTCAGGTCGTCAATGTCAAACCCGGTCGCGATGGATGTTGGTACTGCGGCCGGGGAGACGGCAGGAGGGGGGGAGGAGCGCCTATTGTCCGTCGCCTCCGCGTAGGCCTGCCTCTGCGCCTTGAGCTCGCCCTTGACAGCCGCGAGCTCGCGTCTGAGGCGGTCGTTGTCAATCCGGAGACGACGGTTTTCTCCGCTTTCTGATTTTTCCGCCAGGATCTCCACGATGTCTGTGATCCTGGCGGCCGACGCCTTCAGCTGCCTGATGAAGGTCCCTTTCAGGTTGCCCGATCGAGTGGCAACAAGCTGAATTTGGGACACTTCATGGCCCGCAGCGGCCCTGAGCCGAACGAGGTCCATGGACTCCAGATTTTCTGGGGTCTCCTCGGTCGACTCAAAATCTATGTCTGCTGTGGGCACATAAAAACTCCCCGACTTGTTGTATATGCGCTCCAGCATCCGCTCCCCCATAATTTTCACAGATTCCCCGACATTGAAGTCCGACTCACTGTCAGGGCCGGGGGCGGCGCTGGAACGCCTGGAAATAACTACTTTCCCCCCTTTGCCCCTACGCGCTCTGAGGGTACTTGTTGCCCTTGTATCGGGGTCTGAAACCACCGCTCTCGCAGCAGTCTCGGCCCCATCCTTCACCTTAAACCTTTTGTCCCCCGTCTCGTTGCTGATCCTGATCTCCTCGGATCCATCCTCGTAGGACATCCTTCTGGCGGAAATCGGAGGAAGATCAGCACACGAGATGGAGGAATCTGACTCCTTATCTACCTCTTTCCTCCTTGTTCTTAGAGACCTCCTCAGAGGTCTGCTCTTTCCACTACTATTGTCTCTCTCCCTATCTTCTTCCTCCTGTCTGCTACTTCCTTCCTTATTATTATTAAGTTCAACCGAATAATCCATGCTCATGTAATTATAGGTTTCATCCCATTGGCTCCCCACCCTCCATGGAGTCCGCAAGTGGGGACGACCCAGGCGGAGCAGAGCTCTACGCAAGGGCCGCCAGGGCTACCAACGGGATATAGGGGTAGTCGGAGGCGGTGGGTGCGGTATCCGAGGCATGAGAGACGCAGATGGTTAGGCCACGAAACTCTTGCCTCATCACCATGACCTCCTACCTGACGACCTTCCCTAGCCGGGTGTGTTTGACACTACCACCCATGACCATTTCCCTGCAGCTGGCTAAGCTACAAGGCAGCCGTCTGGTCAGAAATCCGGGCCAAACGGGCGTGTTGCCGATGACAGGTTGCCCATCTACACCGGCTCAGCCTCGCAGGATCCCATCATCCCGACGTACGGCTCCGCTGCGTAGGCCGTAACGCAGGTGGCTGTGACACGCCACCCCAGACCCAACCACAAAGTCTAGGGCAAGGCGTAACATCTTCGGTCGGAAGTGGTTGCAGTGAGAGAACGGCCGTGAGTGTCGAACGCCAATCCAGGGCATAGAGCGACATCAAACACCCCCAGCCACACCGACACACAGCCGACCCGACCCAAGATGAGGGAATTGGGGAAAGGATGTGGGAGGTAGACGGGAGGAAATGTAGGACTCCGTTGCCTCAGACGGGAAGGGGAGTGAGGCAACGAATGCTCGGGCACCTCGAGTACGCACACCCGTGCACTCCTCGGACAGAGGAGCGCCCCTGAGGGCGGTCCTGCGCTGCCCTCATCCAACCTATTCCGGCGATCTTGACCAGATCATCGGTCCATCTTGTGGGGGGCCTACCAACACTGCGTCTTCCGGTACGCGGTCGCCATTCGGAGGACTTTTCTGCCCCAACGGCCATCAATCCTTCGAGCTATGTGCCCAGCCCACTGCCACTTCAGTTTTGCAATCATCCGTAAATAAACACAATTAATAATAAACACAATTAATTGAATTATTTAATTATAAATAGTTCATTATTCACGATCTACCTAGATATGTAGAAACGTTTTTATAATAACTTAAGGCCTATAAATCCTTTTGCTGGATTTGGGCCACTGGTTAGAGGCCACGGACAATTACCCGCCACGCTTGTCCAAGTCGGATTGGCGGGCTACGGCGATGTCGGTAAGGTTTACTCACAACATGCATATTTGATGAGAAAAACTGCGTCAGCGGGTAACGCCATCGTGGGATTACAGCCCACGATCTCTGTTAGTATCTCACAGTTATCACTGTTCTACAAAGTATTTTATTATCTGATAGATAAAATTCAAATCTATAGATCGTGAACTCGTATTAATAACGTATTGTTACAAGTCATAGGTAAAAGTCGTAAGTACCTATGTCATAAAATTAGTAATTAAAATATACATATATGTCATTAAATTTTATCTTCCAGGCTATAAAAGGTGTGCTTGATAAGCCACTTCAGAAGAGTACGTATAGGTATGTAAAAGAAAAATAGGTGTCCCTTGACGCACCATCACTTAAAACTACTGAATACCTACATATTATATCGGAATACCATTACGATTATTCAATGTGTAATTTTTTATAGAAGACTAGCTGACCCGGCAAACGTTGTTCTGCCATATAAATAATAAAATGTCAAAAAATTAAAAAAAAAATTTTGGGGGTGGGTCACCCCTAACATTTAGGGGGATGAAAAATAGATGTTGGCCGATTCTCATAGATACCGGATAAGCACAAAAAATCACTAACTCAATTTAGTTATCTGCCTACTGCCTACCCCCTAAGAACGATGGCGTGATTATTTATAGCCTATGACCATTTCTAGGTTATCATCTATCACCATACCAAATTTCATCAAAATCCGTTCAGCCGTTTAGGCGTGAAAGAGGAACAGACAGACAGACAGACAGAGTTACTTTCGCATTTATAATATTAGTATGGATTCTAAGCGACTTACTTTTTGGATTTCATTAACCTTTTCTCATTTGTCAATTATTCGCCAAGCGAAGCGGGCGTAATTGTTAGAATTAATAAATATATAACTATAAATATGTCATAAAATTTTAGAAAAAATAAGCAGTAGCAAAACAAACGAAATTCCCATATTATTTGTGTTTGTTGCCACCCACTGCGTGTGCGCGTGCAAAAAATGCCGACCGCTACCTGTCACTGTTAGGCCAGCCTTTGTCAATTCTGACTACGATAACAATTAAGGTGCAACCGATTTCTCTATATGCTTCGGACTTCGTTACATCTTATTAGATAAGTGTGCTTCAATAGGTCTGAATCTTAACAAGGAAAATATATACCTAGTCAGGTCATAAATTCTGTCACATGTTTAATGTAAAATAATTGTAACAAGTTTATTAATTATGTAACCATTCATATACCAAAATGAACTTAACAAAATATAGATTCTTATGACATTAAAGTTTATTCAAAATGACCTCCGTGATTTTGAATACAAGCCTTCAATCTGCGCGGCCAGTTGTCTATCGCAGCACGAACGAGGTCCATGTCAATATCGGCGGCTGCCTTAATCAAGGATGTCTTGAGTGACTCCAAATTGGGATGAGGCTTTGAGCACGCCTTTTCCTCCAAGTGTTGCCATATCTTGTAATCTAACGGATTCAAATCAGGACTGGAGGAGGGCCAGTCTTCGTGCCGGATGAAGTCGATTTCACGCGCCGC
This sequence comes from Malacosoma neustria, assembly GCA_963693495.1. Lineage (NCBI taxonomy): Eukaryota > Metazoa > Arthropoda > Insecta > Lepidoptera > Lasiocampidae > Malacosoma > Malacosoma neustria. Next base: position 8,970,343 of record OY856381.1, on the reverse strand, counting down.
CAGCCAGTCTTGTGTGCTCTTCGCTCTATGAGCTGGCGCCGAATCTTGTTGGAATACCCAGTGCCTGTTATTGAACATGGTATGAGAAACAGGTTCCACAAGGTTCGTCAGGACTGTATTTTGATACACAACAGCATTCGTTTTTACACCTTTCTCACAAAAATGTACCTCTGTTAAGCCCCAATAAGAAACTCCCAACCATACCATGAGCGAGGATGGAAAATGACCTCGTTGGACACGCGGAATACGGTTGCTCGCTTCTTCACTACTGTGTGCGTACACCTTATCATTTTGTTTGTTGTAGCTCTCTTCTACGGTAAACATTTTTTCATCCGAAAAAAGAATTTCCCGATATTTTTTTCCCGCGTACCGCTTCTACAAAGCGCGGCATCTCTTCAGTCTCAGGTCCATTAGACGAGCATTCAAACGATGTCCTGTTTTTCTTCGATATGCCCGAAGCCCTAAGTCTTCATTTAACACCCTTTTCACCGTGGTTCTGCTTAACCCCATCTGAAGGGCCAACAGTTTCTGCTTACGTTTGGGATTTCTTTGAATTCGTGCCTTCACAGCTTTTATCACTGCTGGAGTCCTAACAGACCGAGGGCGACCACTTCTTGACCTGTCATCTACACTAGAGTCTTCATTGTATCGTTTGATGGTACGATAAACGAATCTTTTGGTTATATTCAAATTTTTCAGTATGTTAAAAATTTGAATTGGCGCGTAACTGTAACGATGCAACGCAATAACTGCAACACGGTCTTCTTTAAGCGTCCACTCCATATTTAAAAATGAGTAAAATTCTAAAAGTTATACATTTTTATTTTCATGAACAATTCGAAATTCGAATTCAATAAACTTTTTTGTGGCCAGCATTCTAAAAGAAAAGTTTTTACTGTGTGACAATACTTATGACCTGACTAGGTATATATATATATATATATATATATATATATATATATATATATATATATATATATATATATATATATATATATATATATATATATATATATATATATATATATATATATATATACCTAGTCAGGTCATAAGTATTGTCACACAGTAAAAACTTTTATTTTAGAATGCTGGCCACAAAAAAGTTTATTGAATTAGAATTTCGAATTGTTCATGAAAATAAAAATGTATAACTTTTAGAATTTTACTCATTTTTAAATATGGAGTGGACGCTTAAAGAAGACCGTGTTGCAGTTATTGCGTTGCATCGTTACAGTTACGCGCCAATTCAAATTTTTAACATACTGAAAAATTTGAATATTACCAAAAAATTCGTTTATCGTACCATCAAACGATACAATGAAGACTCTAGTGTAGATGACAGGTCAAGAAGTGGTCGCCCTCGGTCTGTTAGGACTCCAGCAGTGATAAAAGCTATGAAGGCACGAATTCAAAGAAATCCCAAACGTAAGCAGAAACTGTTGGCCCTTCAGATGGGGTTAAGCAGAACCACGGTGAAAAGGGTGTTAAATGAAGACTTAGGGCTTCGGGCATATCGAAGAAAAACAGGACATCGTTTGAATGCTCGTCTAATGGACCTGAGACTGAAGAGATGCCGCGCTTTGTTGAAGCGGTACGCGGGAAAAAAATATCGGGAAATTCTTTTTTCGGGTGAAAAAATGTTTACCGTAGAAGAGAGCTACAACAAACAAAATGATAAGGTGTACGCACACAGTAGTGAAGAAGCGAGCAACCGTATTCCACGTGTCCAACGAGGTCATTTTCCATCCTCGCTCATGGTATGGTTGGGAGTTTCTTATTGGGGCTTAACAGAGGTACATTTTTGTGAGAAAGGTGTAAAAACGAATGCTGTTATGTATCAAAATACAGTCCTGACGAACCTTGTGGAACCTGTTTCTCATACCATGTTCAATAACAGGCACTGGGTATTCCAACAAGATTCGGCGCCAGCTCATAGAGCGAAGAGCACACAAGACTGGCTGGCGGCGCGTGAAATCGACTTCATCCGGCACGAAGACTGGCCCTCCTCCAGTCCAGATTTGAATCCGTTAGATTACAAGATATGGCAACACTTGGAGGAAAAGGCGTGCTCAAAGCCTCATCCCAATTTGGAGTCACTCAAGACATCCTTGATTAAGGCAGCCGCCGATATTGACATGGACCTCGTTCGTGCTGCGATAGACAACTGGCCGCGCAGATTGAAGGCTTGTATTCAAAATCACGGAGGTCATTTTGAATAAACTTTAATGTCATAAGAATCTATGTTTTGTTAAGTTCATTTTGGTATATGAATGGTTACATAATTAATAAACTTGTTACAATTATTTAACATTAAACATGTGACAGAATTTATGACCTGACTATATATATATATATATATATATATATATATATATATATATATATATATATATATATATATATATATATATATATATATATATACGTATTTGTCAATGAAAATCATGCTTGGAACGTCTATTTGGTTTTGTTTAAAAATACTAACAAAAAGTGAGTTTATTTATGTTTGCTTGTTACGCTTTCACACCTAAAACGCTAAACCAATTTTGATGAATTTCGGTATAGTCATAGATTGGACCTTGGAAAAGGACATAGGCTACTTTGTTTAAATTCATATGGCAAAACAACAATTACCGGGTCAACTAGTATATTATAAAAAGAAGTTAATATATTTCTTGTTATATTGTCAATTATTTTATTTCTGACGAAAAAGAGGCTGAAAGCCTACTTAATAGTAAGTAGTTACCGTCGCTTATAGATATTTGCGACGCTAGCGCACCGCGAACACGTTGCTGTCGGTATAGCGGATACTGGAACCTAGGTCACAAATGCCTGAACAACACAGGATTATCATGGCGGCATACTTATAGACCTGGGGTGGTTGCCGTCCAAACGGGCTTGGGAATCTACCACCTAGCTGGGGTTGTTTTGTCCCCTTTTACGGCAGGCCGACCCCGACGTACGGGTTAGTATTCTTACTCCGCTCTTGCATGGAGCATTTTTTAATATTAGTATGTTATGAAATTAAAAGAACTATAATCGTTGAGTTAGTAATATTATATTAAAATTAAAGTATAAAGAAGCACAAAAATATTTGCGTATAAAAATACTATAATAGACCATACAAATGTAAACACATTTTGAATTTTTTTGTCGTAGTTAATTTCCTTCCCAATAGATAAGTAGGTATGTTCAGTGAGATTATTTCAAGTGTAGTTGTCGAATGGATAAGTATCGATCGATGATAGTGATGTGCTTAAAGAGCTCTTTATTTATAACTAGTATATGTTAAATATACCTATTACCCACATTATGTAAATACACTATTTCGACGGTAATCATAGACACCGCATACGAAATTATCAAATCTATGCAATTACTATAATCTGTACAATAATGATTATCGAATAGTTTGAAATTTAATTGCAGTTATGATTTATTTTATACTAGCTGACTTGACAAACGTTGTTCTGCTATATAAATTTAAAAAAGTAGCCATTGTCCTTCTCCAAGATCCAACCTATCTTTATATACCGAAATTCATCAAAATTGGTAGACGTGTAAACGTAACAGACAGACAGAGTTACTTTTACATTTATAATATTAGTATGGATGTTAAACAGCTTACTTCTTTTACATCGACTTACAAAATTTTCTACAAAGTGGTCATCTATATAATATACGTCTCATTAAAAAAATCGAAACACTACTGCAAGTATTATACAGGTTGGCGTTTATACATATAAAAAAGAGGATTTATATCATTTAAAAACACGCCAATAAATATTTGCAGTTTAGTCTATTCAATGGTGTACCAGAATTCTTAATTTGAATTTAAATTTTCGAATTTTCTTCCAATAAATTATTGTAGAGATTGTTTTTATGAGAAGTGTATATACATCTTATTAAAATAAAAATGAATTGAATGCAAGCCGTGTTATTAAAAAAATAATTACATCGTAAAGAGACAATATTTAATATTGATTTTTCATATTTTTTTATTACTGTGGAACAGCAGAGAGGCTGACGGCCCACTTAGAATTTAGCAGTTACCATCGCCTGTGGGTGTTTGCAACGCCAGTGGCATCGTGAACACGCTGCTGTCCCATAAGGGCACAGAAACTTGGGTCACTAATGCTGGAACATACATAAGCCCAAAGGTGGTTTCCATCCAGACAGGCTTGAGTCCCTACCACGTAGCTAGGGTGGGTTGTTTTGTCGCCTTTTACGACAGGTCGACCCTGGCCGCAGAGGCCAGTATTCTTTCTCCGCCCCTGCACGGGTAAAAAGATCATATAAAATTCTTAACATATTATTATAGATTATTTTCTTGTTTGTGAAATCAATTTCTCAAGGGCTGTGTATTCGTGAACCTAAGAATATATTTATAATTTTTAAATCTATTTACAGTATTAGAATTATAGCTATCCAGAGAACTGATGTCGCAAATTATAGGGTCTTAAGGTAAAGATTAAATGTGAAATTCTAGGATTTGTTTTATGTCTAAACTGATACTAATATCAGTTCCGTTAGTCCATATCAGTCCAATAGACAGAGCACAAAACCATCCTGATATCCAAAGCTTCTTGTAAAGTCATTTGATTATTGCTAGTAATTATTTGCTAGTCCTTAATTATTTTAAGAAGCGAAATATTCATATTGTTATGGAGCTAAAAATCAAAGTACTTATCTACTATCTATAATAACCCTTTTGATGATCTCTGGGATGTTAATCGTAGCTGTTTGAAACTGTTGGATCGTCATGATCCAACACTTGGCCTTTAAAACAGATCCCTCATCAGGTTCCATAGACCAGTCGGTAACTCACGGCACTTTGACTCCTTGGTACTCCTACTAAAGGAAATTATATGTTTAAAATTTGTTCTTTCAATTTCAATTGTATATCGGCGTATACCTAGACGAGCGTACGGACCAGATTAAATATTTGAGATCTGTATTTCACGCGTCTGGTAACATCGATCGAGATGTTCCCTTAATTTGGAAAGTCTAATGGGTCATCATTATCCAAACATTATTTTGCGGTTGCATATCTTCTATTGTCTTCTCTTACTTCGGAGCCCGGTGCGCTGTTAATTATGGCGAATTTAACTGCACCATTTGGCTTGAGAGCCCTTCCGTAAAACTTCCTGATTTAACCCAAACGGGCTAAAAATACATACATGTAATCACGCCTCTTTCCCGTAGGGGTAGGCAGAGACCACTTCTTTCCACTTGCTACGATTCTTACATATTTGTTTCGCTTCGTCCACTTTCATTATTCCCTTCATACATGCCCATCGGTTTAGGGTACTCTTGACCTGGCCTTTTTTCAAGACATCCCTGATCTGGTCTCGAAACGTCCGCCTAGGTCTACCCCTTCCAACACTTCCATTCACACTCGCCTTATACACTTTTTTCGTCAATCGTTCTTCATTCATTCTCTCGACATGGCCAAACCATCTCAGCAAAAAATAGAATGTAATAAGACGATATCGCAAACAGGACTACTGCTGCCAATAATCCTGATATGGTGCTAATAGATCGAACTGCGAGACATACGATGATCGATATTAGTGTCCCGCATGATGGTAACCTCGTGAAAGTAGAAACTGACAAGATTACAAAGTATTTAGATCTCGCTCACAAGGTCACCGCCACGTGGCAGATGGAATCAATGAGCATGGTACTGATAGTGGTTTTAGTGAATGAGCTTATAGCGACGAGCCTCGACAAACACCTAGAAAGGCTTTCGCTAGGTAGGTAGGTGAAGGATCAGATACTTAAGTATAGTGAGGATATTCCTGTCTTTAACCGCTGATAGCTTGGGCCCTTGGCCTCGCTTCCATCGGTTGACAGTTTTTAATATTTTTTAATTTAATTTATTTGTAAGTGTCCTTCTATAAAATAATGTATTTTTAAAATTAATATTTTATAAAACTATGTGCAACTATATTAACAAATGTAAAAAACTAGAACAGAAAATTAATAATAATAAACCATATTTAGAATTTTACAGAAGTATCTGCCACAGGAAAAACCATATAATGCCTTTTCTTTACTATATAGTTTATCAGGCATAATCCATTTTTTAATTGTTTTTTATTGCTGTTGGAGAGCAGACAGGCTGACAGTCCGCTTAGAATTTAGCAGTTACCTTCGCCTATGGGTGTTTGCAACGTCAGTGTGGCATCGCGATCACGCTGCTGTCCTATAAGGGTACAGGAACTTGGGTCACTAATGCCGGAACACAACTCAAGGTTATTATGGCGGCATACTTAAGATTAAAGGTGGTCGCCTTCCAGACGGGCTTGAGGCCCTAAAACGTAGCTAGGGTGGGTGTTTTTGTCGCCTTTTACGACAGGCCGACCCCGGCCGCAGAGGTCAGTATTCTTTCCAACCCCAATATCACTAAACGTTTAGAGAAAAATTTATAGATTTTATAATTGATATCCATAACATTACATTATATCCATGACTTGTAATATTGGATATCCCTTTTGTGCCATACAATCGCTTTGATATTTAATCGACATAAAAATCTGGTAGTTTTTTATTACCTGGAGTTTACCAAACAGGAATAAGACCCACTTGGTAGCAAATACTCTGTGATGATTTGAAATTATCATCATCATCATTTCAGCCGGAAGACGCCCACTGGACAAAGGCCTCCCCCAAAGATCTCCACGATGATCGGTCCTGCGCTGACCTCATCCAACCTATTCCGGCGATCTTGACCAGATCATCGGTCCATCTTATGGGGGGTCTACCAACATTGCGTTTTCCGGTACGCGGTCGCCATTCGAGGACTTTTCTGCCCCAACGGCCATCAGTCCTTCGAGCTATGTGCCCAGCCCACTGCCACTTCAGTTTTGCAATCATCCGGGCTATGTCGGTGACTTTGGTTCTCCTGCGAATCTCCTCATTTTTAAAATTATAACTGTATATTATTTGTTAGTTTTGCATGCCTGATATGACATTGTTCATTGATAAAACGTTGGAGTTTATAGGGGCCGCCCATGACGGTTCCTCGTTCAAAAAGTATATAAATAAAAAGAATTTCCGTATATAATACAACAGAACAATTTTAAGTTAGATAGCAATTCTGACAGAGAAAATGTATGTCTACCTATATATCCAGAAGGAATGTTGACAAAGATATGGCGACGATTCACACCTTTGCGAATGTTGAGATGATTAACTTTGAAGAATGGGAAGAGCATTATGAAAAAAGTAAAAAAGTATCTACCGCGTTTGTGTATTATAATTAAGGCAACAATTATCGATTAAAATTTAGACCTGTCATATACTTTTTTTATATTAAGAACGAATCTCCATGATAATGCCGGTATGTTAACAATCACAATTAAACTTTCATAAGTGATGTTATAAAAAACCTATAACGGTTGAGATAATCCATCTACGCATCTTAAAAAATGGCATACGAGTAAGTGACGTGTGGAATTCGCGTAAAAACAATAGTTCTTGGGATCGTTGGCAATTAAACATAGCCGTAATTAAATCAAGGCGGAGCCTCGCGTTAATGAGGGGCGCATAGAGGAGGTGGCGGGCGCAATCAACATTAAAGATTGGCGGGAGATGGTGCCCTGGCCCGCGCCCGCATCTCTCATTACTTATACAAAATACTTAAGACGCGCGTCGTCCCGCTCTCCGCGTGCTAATAGCTCGCGCCCACTCGGTATCGCCGTCCCGCTTCGCCCGGCGAGCGTAATTAAGCGGCGGCATCGCCTCGGCTCTCTCTGAGGCCCCGCCCCGTGGGGCCGCGGGGCGCCGGGGCCCGCGCCGCCTCGGGCGGGGGGCCGCAGCGCCGGCCGCGCAGTGTGCCGGTGATCGTTGACTGTGTTGTATCGTGCGCGCTCGTCCCGCACACACCGACCGACAAATCTCACCAACAACACTACTCTAGTTCCTCATTAACAGTTACAGTGCGTGTTTTTGGTGTAATTATAAAGTTTTATGTGCTCTGACTGACTGATGCCCAAGTGTTGAACGAGTTTGCGCTAGTTTTGGATACTGGACCAGTGATTAAAGTGACTGCGTGCTATGCCGCAATTTCGTGTTTAGCTGCGTTCTCCGGGCGATGCTCAAAGGTTTATATTTACTTAATTTTCTTACGAGTGTCTAATAGAAACGTGCATTTCCAAATCCATTAAGTGCTTTTTTCCACTTAGAAAATTTCACGTTCAAAATTCACTTCCAAGTGGAAAATTAATAAGAATTCCCATTCGGTATATAACTAACACAGGACTTCAATTAGAAGTTAAATATTTTCCACTATAAAATACAAGGAAATTTAATGATTGGTAATATCTAAACAATGCCGAATAAATGAAAACAATATCAAAATATATTTTAATTTCTTCCTCTTTTAAAACAAGTTGGTTCTCAGGAATCCGTTTTTTATTATTTTTAAGTGTTATTTAATAATATTATTTTAAGTGTTGCGTGACTGAAAATAATAATGATTTGAAAATTAACATAAAACAGATACATCAAAAAACCTGAAAACACTAGTCAGATACTTTGAAAAAAAAAACAACAAATCAAATACGTTTGTTTATAATAAAATAATATTAAATACCTATAAGAATTTCATGACATGGCTTTTCCTATAAGAATTTGATGAAAGTGTAATAATACGTTTAACTCTCGGTCGGCAGTTAGTAATGAGTACAGATGATTTTAATAACAATCACTCCTTTTCTATATTTGTCACTCGATAATGTATCATGAATTAAAAATACATATTTATAAAATACATTTTAAATATATTAATAAAATGTTTAGTTTAAAAAGAAACTAGTAACAGTACTTCTGCTTTTTGGAGTAAGCTTAAATAAAGAATTCATATGTTAGACTAAAAAGCCATTACAGCTTTTGTTTTCAGATAATTTAGACGGATATTAAATACGCAAGGCAAATATTACAATATTCATTGATATCAACATAGTAAGATAAAAATTTAATGTCTTTTATTTACGTCCTTTTAACGGTTTTGCGTAAACTTGTAACAATATATTTCCTTCCGCTTGTCAGTCATGATCATCCATTGTTATAATAATTACTAAAGTTTCCTACAACCTACTTTTGAATGAAGTTATATATTTTTTTCCTAGTATGGACGTTCGAGAATCTACCTTGAGATTTTTTTCCAATGTTTGTTTAATCCAGTGATTTCATTTTATGAGTTGTTGTATCGGTAAACAATATCACAGTATCTGTTAAATGATGATAGTAATATGTACTTAGTCATCATCATCATCCCAGTGTTAAATCCCGGTTGCACCCAATATACATCATTTAAATTTTTAAACTAATATAAATCTAAAAATAATCACTTTTTTTAACTGAACTATCACCGCAGTGGTCGTACTTTGTTTACATAAATATTTTTTGACGTAGAAAGCTTATTCAGTGTCATGTTATAGGTTTTTTAATATATATTAATATTAATTATATATTAAAGCTAGAAATTAATTGATTACTATTAAATTTCGTATCATACGTATTCTGTAAAAAAGTTATATATTATTATAGTAATAAAAATAAGAGCTTTTTAGCAATTTTAAATACTTTTTTATCGACTAGGTAACATATTATTTACCGTTTGATTTGCTTTTAATTGGCCAAATAAATAAGGATATTACGTTCCGTGTACCTATATAATATCGATCACATATTTTATGGATATAATATAGTAAAGGATAAAAGTAGAAAACAAACATTAGGCAGTTTATTAAATATTTTATATTATAGATATATGAAACGGTAAATACTGTAAGTAGTGGTTAATATTATTTCTACTACAATAGTATTAATAAACGTTATTGTTGTTTAATAATAAAATTTAAATTTTATTTATTAAGCAAATGAAATAGTTTTAATAGTAAATAATATATTATATATTTCTCATTATTAAATTATAAAACATATATAACATATATTTAATTTTATTTTTATTGCTGTAACTGAGAGTTACTTTTGCAACATAAACAAATCTTACAAGATGTAGGAAAATAAATAACAATAAACATGTTATATTAATATTTTTATGGCACTGTAGCCACATCCCTGTCGTATGAATTTATCGGTCGTTGTCGTATTAATTTCTAAATAGTTTAATTAATACTACATTATCATAGAGACCAATAAAAGCCACGGTAAAAAATACTGACAAACGTTTTCTAGTTTTAACCTATACGTGTAAAAGATTAATCCTATTAGACTATTGGCATATGGGAGATGGAACATACGAGTCCTGGAGTGGATATCGCGTCTTGGCAAACGTAGGGTACCCCCAGATAAACTGCGATAGGCTACGGGCGGGGTGAGATAGCAAAAGCTAGAGGCGGTTATATGTAGCGCAAACTTGGGGGGCCCACGTCCAGCTGTGGCGATTGGCGATCACGTATAAATTTGGAGTTTTATTCTATAATCGCTAGGAACTCCAAAATTATCATAGCAGCTTAATATCTATATCAGATATTATTAATAGTATCTTAAAAATGCAATGTATGTGAGTACATATAAATCATAATTTCAAACATTAATAATTCGTTTTCAAACTATAAAACACAATGCAATAATATAAAACGTCTTATTCTCTCCGCGCTGGGGCGGAGAAAGAATACACTGACCTCTGCGGCCGGGGTCAGCCTGTCGTAAAAGGCGACAAAACAACCTACCCTAGCTACATGGTAGGGCCCCAAGCACGTCTATTTATAATACTACATGGCGACCACCTTTGGTCTTAAGTATGGCGGCATAATAACTTTGTGTTGTGTTCCGGAATTAGTGACCCAAGTTCCTGTACTCTTATGGGACAGCAGCGTGTTTGCGATGGCATTGACATTGCTAGCACCCATAGGCGACAGTAGCTGTTAAATTCTAAGTGGGTCGTGAATCCGTCTACTGTCCTATAGCAATAAAAAAAACAAATTAAAATAAACTAGGTACATATATAAATTCAAAATAAAAAATTATATATTTATTTCATTATAATAACTTGCTACATTGTTTAGGTATATCCAAAAAATATTTAATTATATATGAACATATATGGTTGCCTGGAAGAAATCGCTTAAAGCGATAAGGCCACCCATTGTTTCCAATATTTAGAATATTCTCTTTTACTTATATTATATTATTAAGTTAAGTTGGTAACAATAAAGTATTATCTATCTATCTGTAAATGTTTTATGGAAAACTATACCTTTATTTAAAAAAAAACTTAAAACTCAATTCTGACAAATATTAAGGAGTGCTAAATCATTTATTTAAACTTTAAATGACATTTATGAAATATTTTATTGATGCATCTTCTCTTTAAAATTAACATTTTCTTTTAGTTAATGAAGAGGACAATTTGAGTATAATATTTTTATCTGGTCTTGCTTTGGGTTTACAGAACACATTTAAAAAAATCATGTCCTATAATAAAATACAATAACTCTTCACTATTTAATATAATTTTACTGGGTAAATCAATATTGTTCATAGCCATAATCTTTGTCTATTGGGTCGATAATCGATATAAATATTCTCTATTTCTGGCAGTGTTATTTTTTTATAAAAATTTAATATTCGTTATACTGTGTTTTATTTATAATATAGGTCATTTTCTAAGTCTAGTCTTAAGTCTTACGTTAAACTCCCATGTAACTGTGAAAAAAACAGAACTTAATTACGTTCATCTTCTTCAAGTTACATTTGGCGACAAACATTTCCGATCTCTCTCTAAGGTTCAACTATCCCTACCGAAATTCATTAAAATTGTTCAGCGGTTTAGGCGTGAAAACGTAATAAACAGACGTACAGAGTCACTTTCAGATTTATAATATTAGTATGGATTAAATCAACTACTAATGTTATTATTAAATGTATCCAGGCAAACAAAATCAAAAAGTTTACGCAAGTATGGAACGCGGCGCGCGCATTCCCGCGCAACAGGGCGGCCATCTTGCGCGTGATCACCCCGCGCTCGATATTCGGGACAGATCGATCCATTAATCAAAACGGATCTCGATCGATATCTATCGCAAACAGTGTTTAATATATTACGAGGCCTGGGTATAATTGATTTAGGTGCGTAGGCGCACGAAGCCGGTGCGAATAACATTCACAATCGCGCCACCGACGACGTTATGGTAATGGGCCTCTCCAAACAAAGATTACATACATATGTACAACATACTATTATGATATCTAATTGTTATACATATATAATTCTTGAATAAGTTATAAAGTTAAATAAATATATTTACACAATAAATATGCTTAAATTAATTTTAAAACTACACTATATTACAAAAATACATGAAAGCTATAAAAAAATATTGATTCCAGATTGCTTTCGGCCCGAAACATTCCGAAAACGCTGGCTGCATTGCATTAGATGGCATCGCTTATCCTTTGCCCTAAACACAAACCAGCATTTTTATCCCACGCAACCTCTATCAAGCGACAGGTCTCAATATGAGTGTGGAGTCCACTCCACGGCCCCAGGGTTTCAACGTAGAAAGCTGCAAATATGAATCCACTGCCAATGGATGAATATTTGCGGCTTTTCAGGCCCTCATGTTGTGCAACAGCAGCACCGGCTACCAGAGCTGTATCTGGAGGATGTGAAGCCGCCAATGTGTCTACGCACGTAGCGTCCCATACCAGGGTATCCCATTCTTCAACTATCACATATATTTATATAAATAAGCTTTGTGAATAGTCAAACATATAACGAAGTGAAACCGAAGCAAAATATTTAGTTTAAATTGAGATAATATCTACATTACCCAAATAGATTAATATTAGCTGGTATCTTTGCTATCTCCCATTATTTTATCAGAATGTTTAACAATAAGGGAACTGCCCCTAAAACAATTTAAAAAAGTTATTCTCATGGCTAATGGATAAAGGGTTGTATACAATAACAGAGTTGCTTAAATGATTTTATCTTATAATTTGATTTAATGACAGCACAACAGGGTTATTTATTGTATTAAAATTAATTATTTTTATATTTTAAATAGGTAATTGAATAAATATTTGACAATATTATTGTTATTAGAATCTTTGACATCTGAAAAATTAAATTTATTTAATCCAGCTTTATGTCAATAATGGCGAAACATGTGCATATATTTGAGAAATACAAATACATTTGATTTGATTTGAATAAAGGAAAACATATAAGTTGATTTCATAGACTTATGTTTATTTACTCTTAGCGCCATCTAGTATGAAGCAGTAAAACTAATGCAGCGAAAGACAAAAATATTGTCTTGTCTAACCGCATTTGTATGTTACTGCGGCTTAACATAAAAATATATTTTCTATAACCCGATATCAATAAAATAATTTTGAATTGTGCAATTAGTTAATTTGTGTTAAGGAAAACTTTACTTATTACTAATATCTCTACGAAAGGCTATCCTTAATAATATAAAATAATTAAAACCTAAATAGTTTTCAATTATGATATGGTTTTCCCATATACGGCGGTTTACCCGCATGAATACTTAATTATTTTACCTTATCGTTAATTCCTTTTATAATCATTAAAATTTTTAGTTTTTCTGATATCGCAGTATCCATCCACATATATCTATCTATATATTTTTATTATTGGTTAGGAACAGCAGACATGCTGACGGTCCACTCAATAGTAAGCAGTAACCGTCGCCTACAGATGTTTGCGACACTAGGAGCATCGCGAACACGCTGTTGTCTCAGGGGTACAGGAACCTGAAACTGGTTTGAAAATACTTTTTCTTCCAAGTTCCCGCATTAACAACAATGATGATGAGCATTTTCTTAAAGTAGATTTTTAAATAATCGAGTTGTCAAGTTTGAAAAATCCAACATTGCTATGTTCGAGATATATATAAGTTCGATTTATTTTTTCGAGGTATAATGGGAAAATAAGTACTAAATTTTCTAATAGGGACTTACTAATTATTTAAACTTATAGAGGATCCAGATTTTACGCAGCTGTTGAAGGGAAGGGACACCATATTTTATCGAGCTTAGGAGGTTTTCGATTTATCGAGGTTTGACTTAAGGAGGTTCTACTGTACTACTAATGTATGTTGTCACTGCCAAAAAAGTAGGTTAAAAGTTTAAAAAATATTTAAAACAATTCGTATAATTCATTCGACTGTGAAGTCACTGACCGGATGTAGACATTGGGTTCTACCTAAATACATATTATTCGCCTGACAATACATGACATATTGACTTGACATGACTTCAGATATCACTCCTAAAACAATCTTGTTAATATACTTTTTAGGATTTGTATTTATATTAAACAAGTATATTCGTATTTGTTTTAATTAATATAAGATTGTATTTAAATAGCTATGAAAGAGATTACAAAATATAGAGTATAATATTATCTATTATAATCTATCATTCGACATTTCGCATAAAACTTATTTCGATCCTTGGCAGCACCTTATCAGAAAGCAGACCTAATCAAGGACCCAACCACTGGCAGCAAAGCCACCTTGTCTATTCATTACTATGCAGAAATGCATAATATCTTGTTGTACGATCTGCGAGTAATTTCTAATACAATACGACAATTAATTTTTTAAAGAAAGCAACGGTTATTTTTTTCGCTAATGCACAGAACAAACTTTAAAAACGAGCTATATACTATAGATTAAATAATGAATTATTCGCAACCATAAAGTTAAATATAACTTGCATAATAAAAACCAAATTTCCGAGATAACCGTTATAGCACGTGTCACAAAACTAACAACCATTTGCCTATTCACAATAACAATGAAATAACCGTTGGCTATTTTTTCCAAATTCAATCCGAAGATGTTCTATAAATTTCCGCTTCACACCAATTGCGTTCGGTTTTTGAATTGTCAACAAATATGGCGGAGCCAAACAAATCTATTTCCGAATTTGAACGTTGCCGCCGTGTACCGCCGCGCGTCGCATTCACAACACTATGCCTGTCACGCTTTGTACCAAAAAATATAAATTTTACAATAAATGAATAAAACGAAATTATTTGCGTCCTATGAATGTTTGGATTAAATGCCAAACCGGATGCCATGCCGGATGCCGCCTCCGCCGGGCCCCGGCAGGAGGGGTAGACCCAAAAAGTGCTGGCTTGACGTTGTAAAGGGTGATATGCGTGCCAATGGGCTCACTACCAGGGATGCTGAAGATCGCGCGAAGTGGAGTAGAAAAAGTCGGAAAGCGGACCCCGGGCACCGAAACGAAAGTTTGGGTGGCAACCGGGACTAACGCTAGGATGATGATGATGAATGTTTGGATTAAATACCGTTATATAATGAAAATCAGAACGCTACGTAAAAATGTTATATTCATTGTAAAGAAATATTCAAGTTCATTATTCTGTCGAACGGACGTTTTGTGTATTCAAGCGATTAAGGTGTCCACTTTCTGGCTTCATTTTCTCGTTTAGCGCAATTTATCTATGTTGAGTGACATCAATAAGTTTTTCTTTGATTTCGTACGTGCTTATATGGTTATGATAATTTGTTTCCGGTAAGAGGCGCGTGCGCACGGCACGACAAACTATTACATTCATGGCGTTAGCACGATTTGCATTTGAAATATTTCGTTTGGCTCGCGCCTCAGGGACACACAATGCCTTCGGGAGAGGCCGATACTTTCAATAACGGATAGTGGTGTATGTCATATCAAATTTCGTGGCTCATTTTTTAGCGGCTCGTGTTTGAGATTTCTTTGGAGGCACGATAAATAGGTCTCATTTACTTGCGCACGTGCATGTATAATAGGGCCGTTTTGACTGTAGCTTTTCGAATTTTCAATCTATGTATGTGACGTTATCTTCAATGAAGTCGTGCTATAGTTGAAATGTCTTTATGTCAATTGAATGGTGTAATAAATCTTTGCAATTTAGTCAAATTAAGTTGACAAACCTGCCCTATGTGAAACGAGAACATGACAGACCTATCTTTTTCCTAGGGAGTTCACAAACAGCAAATTACAGCACTGGTTTACCATGCAAATATGTAAGACCTTTCCACACGTAGGAGGGGGTAGATAATAGTCGCCTCTAAATTAATCAATCAGTCATTCAAAATAAATATAAATTTTTTTGTGACGCTTTGCTCACGGAAATTGAGTGGAGAAGTTCTGTACGTGAAGACTTAAGATGAAATCGGAATACGACCCTTGCATAAAGAGAAGCAGACAACCTATCTTATATATTAAAGTGAACTGATTAAGATAAAATATGAATTAACATAACATATTCATCACTTATGAGCTCATTTACTTTAAACGTCTTACCAATATTAAGCAGATGACTAATTGTTTTACACTTTTTAAGCTTAAGTTTGCATGTACCATACTATTTGACTTGTTATTCATGCTTGTCTATTATTTACTGTACACTTGTCTTTTTAATTAATTCGCGAGCCTAATTGACACTCAATTATTCAATAATAACATAATTATCATATGTTCAATGAAAAAAAATACCAATTGTAAGCCATCTTAAATATAACCAATAAATATTTGCTAGATTGTAGGGCTTCTAACCGGTCTAGACAGCAAATACCTCTGGTTTTAAGCATGCCACCATAAAAAAATGTATTGTGTTCCGGCTATAAGGGACCCAGCTTTTAATTTCCCTACACGGACGGCAGTGTGTTAGCGGTGCTCCTGGTATCTCAAATCATCCATAGGCAATAGTAACTGCTTAATCTTAAGTGGGCCATAAGCCTGTCTAAATACTGTAACAGCAATTAAAAAATTTTATAAAAAGGCTTCATCCTTATTTAAACTTTATACGTTATAGCTTAGGCTCACTTATGGATGCTCCTAAGGTATGTTTTAATCAGTACCCATCACAACGTGTCCTAATTTATACCCAAATAATCATCACAGGAAAACAGATGGAAATAAGTTAATAGCTAAATTTGTTCTATACGGTAACTTCCATTCGTCCTAAATGGAAGGCCTGGTCCGTCGTTTAGTGTGCACTGTAGAGTGTACTAGAAAGCAACTGAGGCTCCGGGCAGGAGGGATAGACCAAAAAAGGGCTGGCTTGACGCCGTATATGGTGTTATGCATGCCAATTGACTCACGGGATGTCGCGCGAAATGGAGAAGGAAAAGTTGGATAGCAGACCCTGGGCCCCGAAGCGGAAATTTGAGTTTCAACCGGGATTTACCGCTAAGATAATTATGATGAATGAGCAGCTCAGCCGTGATTAAGTCCCAAAGATTTTAATAGGGACTCTTACACTCCATTTATATTAACGCCGAGATTGAGAAACATACATTTTGAATACAACATTGCCTTCTGTTTACTTCTTCTTCTTTCTTTGTACTTATGGCTCCCATGCATTTGGCATTGATTTTGCCATTGGTTACATATACCTAGCAATAGTAATAGCGTGTCTTCTGTTTATCAATTTGTTAATTAAAAAACAATTTCAAATAATTAAGCATCTGTCATAGGTTAGATGCGCGTGCGCGTCCGACGCGGTGGCGTGACGTAAACGTGGTGTGTTGATGCTTTTGTTTTATTGAATAATTGCCCAGAGGTGTTTCGGACGCGGACTGGTTCTCCCAAGGCCAGCCATCGAACTTGCCGAGCTCCATTGTCCTTAATCTGCGCTTTCGTCTCGACTCGATTACCAACTCGTTCTCACTTCAGTCAAGTTTGCGTGAAAGCGCTTAAAAGGTTCTTGCGTATATAAATTTATTGCTTCATCCTACATGTGCTGTGGTACAATTGGAGGAAATGTTTACATGTACCGATATCAAAAACAATTATAAATGAGTTATCGACTAACATTTTAATCAATTATATTATAAAAACTGTTTTAATAACAATAGACCTTTTTAATCAATTGATCTTCATGGATATTTCAAGTAACACAAAAGCAAATTAAAAGGGAAATTCCTAAAAAAATAGATTACATCTAATGTACTTTAAAATTAAAATGTTAGGCTTCAGTGGCACCTGGTAATACCAGGCCTACTAATTATATGCAATAAAAGTAATGAGATCCAAATACTTATGTTTATTTTCCCGTAATAATTATGATTTGAAGTGATTACAGTATCAAAGATTATCAGATTAGTGAAATAAGATTTAAATATTAATTATACATTAAATATGAGATTAAGTAATAAATATCTTCATACCTTACTAAATTTATGTTAAATGTTAATGAAGTATTTTAATTAAGTGACAGATATATGTTCTTTATAAAGAACACTTATAAAAATCATTTCACCTAATGATGGGAGCTATCGGCGTTATGTGTAGATTATCTTAATGAGATTATTTTATAATTTAAAATTATGGTGCAATTTAGCATTCCATCTCACACCTGACTAACGTTTGAGGTCTTGGAATGAAGTTATAGCCAGTGGAGTACCACATGCGCCAATTCCATAACAAATAAATATTAACGATTTAAACTATTTTAAATAGATTTTGTTGTGTGTTTCTTTATTTTTGAGGTCTTGGTTTGTTTTAACACGAACAAGTAGACAAGCCAATTTAACAAATGTCAATATTGATAAACATTAAGTTAGATCACATATTATATGTTATATGCATTAGAATACCAGCGATGAATCCCGATTGAATCGTAAGTCTCAACAAATAAGAAATTCTGCAGTTCGCCGATAGAATAAGTGCAGGAAAAAGAAAGCCGTATAAATTATAATTACATAAAATATATGCTATATAGTTTTTAACTCAGTTATTCACTCTAATTTTCACTACATAAATAACAATTTATGGTATGTAATCAAAATTATAATCTTACACAATAAAGTGTCCGGATTTTTCTCTATGGCTACTGAGCCACTGATATTTGATTTCCCGACCAAATGCTGAGGGTTTCAGTAAAAGAAGCCGACACCGAGTCTCGTCCTTTATTCAACAGGTGCGCGCTAGGAATAGAATGTCTTGATACTTGTTAGAAGTAACATGGGTGTCTATATCGGTATTAATATTAGTACAATTGTTAACCAGATATTTTCCTAGATAACACATCGTAATCCATTGTATATTGCTTTGTTATCGTTGATATTATCTAATACAAATATTTATGTAATTTGCGACCGTTTTTAAAACTCAATTAATGACAAGCCTGCTTGAATTGTTTGTTTCAATTAGGTTTTAATTACTTATGTATGAATGTGATGCCTGTCGGCACGCGCCATTTCCTGACACTCGGATTTCAGTAAAAGAGGAGCATGTGGGTGGTCTTTTAGTATTAGCCCCCGAGGGGTTGGCAGTGTCTTAGGGCATTTTTCCTTCTCTGGAACGAAAAAAGTATACGATACCTCACCAAGCAACGCTTGGTGGCTTTACGAGGTAAAATAATAATAGTGCTACTTTAGAGCAACTACTAACTAATAACTGTTCCTATTTTATTTTAGACTATCTACTAATTCAATTTTTATATAGGTATTCCATCATCACTACTACCTTCGAGATGAATTCTAGCTGCTTAGGAAACTCATTTAGACAGCTTAGTATAAGTGGTCCCTATTTATTGATAGAGGCTCGAATCATGAACTCATGTTCATAAATGAAATTTATCTGTACATCAAGTCAGTTATGGTTAACTAGATTGGACTTTCGGCAAGCCACATGTGCGAGGTTTTATTGTGAATTTATATGTCGTGTCTAAGAGTCAAACTAAAGTATTACTAGAAAGTCTTATTGATTTTATTTGAAATATTGTTTTGATGAGTTATCTTCACGGTACGAATATAGGTACGATGAGTACCTCTGCGACCAGGGCCGGCTGTTGTAAAAGGCGACAAAACAACCCTAACTACGTGGTAGGGCCCCAAGCCCGTCAGGATGGCATCCACCCTTGGTCTATAGGTATGCCGCCATAATGACCTTGTATTGTTTTCTTACATTTGTGACCTAGGTTCCAGTCCTATATCGATAGTAGCGTGTTTGCGGTGCAACTAGCGTTGCAAACATCCTTAAGCGACGGTGATGGTACTATTAAGTGGGCCGTCAGCCTGTCTTCTGTTACTCAGTAATAAAAAAAATTGTGAAGGATCAAAAACACGCATCTAACAAAATCTAGCGATATAATACTCGCAGTACTTAAATGTATTACCAAACAAAATATGAAATCCCTGATTTAAAAATGAAAGAAAACAGGAAGTTGGAGTAGTTATCGAATAGTAATCGAATTTCACGATTGTAACACGTTTACATAGACTCGTATACCGATATCTATAAATGTCTACTTAGGTTAACTATATTGTCAAGCCACTCCAGTACAGTAATAAAGCTTGTTATCTCCTAATAATTAGCGATAACTCCCCAAAACGTTATCTACAATGTTTGCTATTAAATAATCGATAAACTTACAATCGATAACCGGTCATTGCATATGACACTGACGTCTCATTTAATTAAAAAGTAATAAGATCTTTTGTCAAATAATAATTTTACTAAAAGTGAATAAATAGCCTTAAATATTAATAAAATTATTAATTTTTAATTTATAATTATTTCAGCAGGCGTTTTAAATAACACGTCACAATTTTTTTTTACTCTGGCGATCCTAGTCAGGATAATGAGATAATATTATCAATTTACTATATTTACATCGGTCCTAGATTAGTCTACAACGATTAAATGAAATCTGACCGTTTAAAATGGGTCAAAATTGAGTTCAAAGGAGCCGGTTAGAAATACACAATAAATAAAAGGATGTTAAAAATTAAAAATATTATCAACGTTACGAATGTACGTTATCCATACTAATATTATAAAATGTCAAAGTAACTATGTCTGTCTGTTACGTTTCACGTCTAAACCGCTTAACCACCAATTTTAATGAATTTCGCTATAAAGATAGATACAGACAGATAGAGACATCTTGGAGAAGGACTTATGCTATTTTTTTATTTTATATGGCAGTACAATGTTTGCTGAGTCAGCTAGTACATCTATAAATAAAGGCTATCCCATAACTTAAGTTAACTGGGTTAACCCAGTAAGTTGCAAAAGGCGACAAATAGGTTACTCTCTAATAATACCTACACAGCAAAAAAGATCACTTACATTATAATTGCATTATATTCTCTTAACTGTATTTCATTCTACAAATAGGTAACTCCAGTCACGATTATAAATCGTTCAACTATTAAATCAATTAATGTATTTAGTAATGTAATATCAGCAAAGTGCATTGCGGAAGAGAATCATATTCAGATAAATTAATACTCTTATTACTCAAATGTCATGACGAATTTATTATTTAAATGCACTGCTGTGATTGCCGTTCACTCGATTTATAGCTTTTATTTGTATTTTATACATTTTCGTATACCTATAACATGATAAGTACGTATAATTCGAAATATTATTTCTACCTTTTTTTTTTTTATTGCGTAGGACAGCAGACAGGCTGACAGCCCGCTTAGAATTTAGCAGTTACAACGTTTTTACAGTGTTTGCAACGCCAGTGGCATCGCGAACACGCTGCTGTCCCATAAGGGTACAGGAACTTGGGTCACTAATGCCGGAACACAACACAAGGTTATTATGGCGGCATACTTAAGACCAAAGGTGGTCGCCATCCAGACGGGCTTGAAGTCCTACCACGTAGCTAGGGTGGGTTGTTTTGTCGCCTTTTACGACAGGCCGACCTCGGCCACAGAGGTTAGTATTCTTTCTCCGCCCCTGCACGGATAGATACCTCGACTTCTATAAAATTATTTTTCTACAAATCTTATTGTTCATATAATTATGGTTACAATTGCCCTACAAAACTTGCATAGTCTATTTTATGTATACGTATAATCATCTGGGAATATATATAACGTGGTAGATAAAAGGCAAAGATTACTCCGTGCAGGGGAGAAGTAAGAATACTAACCCTTACGGCCGGGGTCGGCTTGTAGTAAAAAGCGATAAAACAACCTACATGGTAGGACTCCAGGCCCGTCTGGGTGGCTGCTGTTCCTCAACAATAAAAAAACAAAAACGTTGAATTGTTTAAATAATATTTGTCGATATCTTAGGTGTAAGGGGTCCCAATAAGACTTGGAACTAACAACTTCACCTGTTGATACGCCCCATTAAATAATGGACAATAGTTACTCTGATGTAAGATTTTTGTTTCAAGTTTTATTGCCTTAATTTTAACTATTTTTTTGTCCTTTCTTTAAGAAAAGTCAGTGTCACTGAAGCACAAAATTCCAACAATAATTTCAAAGTACAATAGCTTGGATATAGCTGGTACAAAGAAATAAAATTGGCACCTATGAATTTACTTAAAGGTATCGTACGTCTATTTCCTTAGAACTTTCTAGATATTGGCGCCAGCACTTTAGAAGGGGCCCGCTTTAAGACAAAGCGTGGGCCGGCGCCGGCCCGGGCCACGAGATCGGCAGGCCATATATCCGTGGGCCCGGGCTTAGACGATAGGAGAACAGCGGGGTTTTTTAGTGGGTCGAACATCTTTTCCGGAGTCCCTTATATCCCTCGGTCCCCCCGGGCCGGGATAACCCGTCAAGGGAGGTTTTTCCCCGAGACCGAAAAAAATGAAGGGTTTAATTTTTAATTTTTTGTTAAATACCCGTGCGAAGCTGGGACGGGCTGCTAGTATCATAATATAATTAAATATATAAATATATTCATTACGCTTATATTAACTTGATATGTATGTATCTCTATGTATCTATGTAACGCAATTTTGGACTCGATTTTTATTTACTATGAACGATCAAAATAATTCAAAATTTTTTACACTTTGAAGACCTGATGACAATACACAAATAATGTAATAATTTTGTCCCATAGTCCGAATAAGGATCATCAAGATTAACGCTTTCTTTTCCTTCTGCCCGAACTTGGCATTTAAACAATAAAACTGCCGGAAGATGGCGTTAAATTAATACAAACATTTACCGATTGGGAATTTTCTTTATGTAGTAAATCTGAGCCAATATTGCATATACGATGTTACGAGCTCATTTAAATGTGTAAATCATTTCATTATGCGCGCTGAGTGTCAGTTAAATTAAGTTTTGTGTGTTTGCAATTGTTGCGGACATTCCCAATGCTCGTAATGTATGTTCAACTCGCCCTTTATTGAGTTCAGAAATAGCTATGATGCATAAATTCTACGTGGGAAAGGGTTTGTATTAAAGTTCATTGAAGTTGTAGGAAATTATTGGCTTTATAGGAAATTAGATTCAAGTGTAAATTTAATAGTAACTTTAAAAAACTTATGTCTAGTTCAGACGGCAGTTGCTCCTGTGAAACACAGATAGCCTTATTTTCTTGTCAAAGAAAGCAACTTTTCATCTATCGTCCAAAGGCATCGATGAAAACACCGCGCTGAAGTTATGCAAGGTGCAAATTGGGTGCAAGAAACTAATCACCTAGAGACTAATTTCGCAGGATATAAAGAAAACACGCTCAGTAAATATAAACAAATAATTTTAGCCAGCCTTTTTTTATATTTGTGAAAATAGTTATTTCTTGCTAGACGCACTATCAGTAATAAATACACTTTCATAGACGATCACAAACTTATTCAATCAATTTAATAAATCCGTGCAGGGACGGAGAAAGAATACTCTACTAAACTCTGCGGCCGGAGTCGGCCTGTCGTAAAAGGCGACAAAACAACCCACCCTATAGCTACGTGACTACGTGGTAGGGCCTCAAGCCCGTCTGGATGGCGACCACCTTTGGTCTTAAGTATACCGCCATAATAACCTTGTGTAGTGTTCCGGCATTAGTGACCCAAGTTTCTTGTTCACGCCACTGGCGACAGGCGACGGTAACTGCTAAATACTAAGCGAGCCGTCAGCCTGTCTGCTGTCCTATAGCATTAAAAAAAACAGTTCCTTCAGACCAAGAATGTATCTAACCCCAAGTATCAAAGATGTTTTTTATTGCTGTAGGACAGCAGATAGGCTGACGGCCCGCTTAGAATTTAGCAGTTACCGTCGCCTACGGGTGTTTACAATGCCAGTGGCATCGCGAACACGCTGCTGTCGCATAAGAATACAGGAACTCGGGTCACCAATACCGGAACACAACACAAGGTTATTATGACGGCATACTTAGACCAAAGGTGGTCGCCATCCAGCCGGGCTCGAGGCCCTACGACGTAGCTAGGGTGGGTTGTTTTGTCGCCTTTTACGACAGGCCGACCCCGGCCGCAGAGGTTAGTTTTCTTTCTCCGCCTCTGCAAGGATAAAAAAGATACATGATTTTGATCGAGTTAACTCATTTTAGATACTATAGGTACACACATACAAGCGACGGTTATCGGCTACCATCAGGTGGCTTAGTTCGCCAGCTAAAAGAAAACCCAAATATGGACTTGAGTATATTGCTCTATCATGCAATTGTTACTAAAGTTCTTGTGCGAAATAAAATATTCAACCCATTAATGTCGTTACAAAATTATATTTAATTGGCTGTTTATGTTTGAAGTTAATATATTAAGATTTTAAATCCTAAGTAAGCTTGATCGTTCTTATAGATCATAGATAAGATACAAACTATTTAATTTAAAATGTCCATTATTTTAAACGTATAAGGTTGGTATTTGAGTGATTTAGGATAACTACACATAAACCGCGAATGTAATTTATGTACTCAATTAAATTCAATCTAATTAATTGCCCCATGTTTATTCATAAGGAATTAAATAATAATGCATTAATATTATGAAATTCCATATCACACCATAGCCCACATCGTTGCGTATAAACACTAGTATGCATTTTTTATATCCATAAATTTTATGAACAATAAAATATAATCAGTATTAATATGTCACACGCTAAAACCGTGGATGTAATAAAAAATAAAATTTCCTTCATATATTATCGATAATTAAAATTGCCGGCAATTAATGTTGAATAATACCAGTAATTACAAGTAATTGTAAATCACTATGGATTAACGCGGCATCGCGTTTTTATGTCCGATTTTATCTAAGTTTATGATTTAATTATACCCTTATATTTCGGTCTTGTTATAAAGTTGTGAATATAAATATATGTAAATACTCTTACATAAAAAACAGTATAGCAATGATAACGAACAAAAGAGACGAGTGCAGCCGAATTCTATCAAAGTAATGACGGATTGAATTATGTTTAGTGATCAAAACGCAATATGTAAAAAACCATTGGAAAATTTGTTTAGCAATTTAATTGTTTACCAAATATTAAAAATATTGAATATTAGCATTAATAAAGCATCGTGCACATGTCCTCGAATGCTTTAGGTGAAATGTATCGAGCGATATTACCCATCAGGCTTCCATTGTTCAGGGCTGCCAAAAGCAATAAAAATTGTCTTAAAACAATAGCACCCCCGGGCTTCCAGTGCTGCAAAGTTATTCATTATAATTTTTAGAAAATATTCCGCCTCGAGACGCTCCGCCTTCGGAACAGGTGTGGTTATTTTAATAGGCCGCATTAAATGTATTGGCGAGTGTGTGTTCACAATTTTATGAGGTCAACTATTTTTATTTTGACAATAAATGTAATTTTATAAAACCAAACGGAGGGAAAAACTTAAAACCTTCCCTCAGATAGATAATAACATTTTGGGGTAACTGGACACTATAATATCATGCTGGACATTGTGATAGCTAGTAAACCTTAACTGTAGAAACATATCACCAGAAAAATGTTACAAAATAGATAAATAGTAACTTAATGTAGTAAAATAATAAAAAATCGCTAATAAAGTCAACGAGTTTTACAAAAAAAAGTAATAATCCAATTTTTACTGAGCTTTATTAAAGCTAATTTGTATGTTCACGATTTAAAATTGTGCTCACGAATGCTCAACGTTTGCTAAGCGCATTTTAATAGCATTTTTCGAGTTTTGTAATTACTGTTTCTGTCATCAACACTCGACCCAAAACATAATTAGTTCAATTTTTTGAAGTGTGACAGTCATTTTTGTTTACACCTTTGTTACAATGTCGACACTGGAAATTTTTATATTTTACTAGCTGTGCCCGCGACTCTGTCCGCGTGGACTAGTGACCTTATCACTAAGGGGTATGAAAAATAGAAGTTGGCCGATTCTCAGACCTACTCAATATGCTCACAAAATATCATGAGAATCGGTCAAGCCGTTTCGGAGGAGTACGGGGACGAACATTGTGAGACGAGAATTTTATATATAAGATTTTATACTAGCTGTGCCCGCGACTCAATATAAATAAATGAAATATGCAAACAGTCAGTGTTATCAAATGCAACTGTTAAGCCATGCGCCTCCGGAATACGTGCGTTCGAACCTACAAAGTCCAGCTTAAGCTAAACCCTATTTCATATGATTAATAATATAAATCTGAGGTTAACTTATTGGATTTTAAAAATTTCCGAAACTGATAATTTATACTAAAACTTTTTTTATAAAATAAAAGTACGCCTATAGTAAGCCTAAGTCACTCCTTGTTACATCAGCTATCTGTCAGTGAAAGTCCCGTCAAAATCGGTCCAGCCATTTCAGAGATTAGCCGGAACAAACAGACAGACAGACAGACAAAAATTGTATAAAATGTTGTTTTGGTATATGTATCGTGTATACATCCGAATGCACCTAGTAAATAGCGGTTATTTTAATATTATAAATAGACACTCCAATTTTATTTATTTGTATGTATGATATCTATGTGGAATTGTGGATATATACTACGGGAGGAAAATTATTAGGATTTTATTTTTTAAAGTACAAAATTTCGGATGTATAATTTTATTATTCAGCAGTTTGTTTTGAGTTTTATTCGGTCATAAGTAACATTATGTCAGTAATACTTATATTAAATAGGTTCTCGTTGAAAAATTTTGGGAATTTTTTAGAAGAATTCGTTCACTCATATAAATTATATTACACGTTAAATTAATCATTTGGATGATGTCACATACATTACTAATTAATTCAAAACTGGCAGCATGGTGGCTTGGTTTATAGACTATAATAATCCTTTTTTAGGTATGCTGTGCCGTCTCTGCTATATTCCAACAATAAAATTACCAAACGCCACCCGAATGAGTTCATATATACATACCTTAATGCACTAATTAAAACTGTTATCTTTTTATAAAATGACAAAAGCCGATGTATTAACGATCTACGAAAAAACACACTTTGATCGTTGCGTCTCAGATATGAAGTATTTTGTAATCTTAATTTTTATCAATCATAACATATTAATTGATGTAATTTCAGTGTTATTACTAAGATAACACTTAATTACATGAAAAAAATAGTAATTGATATTTGTTTTTTGATTTTATTTCGAAAAATCCTTAAAATAGCAGTAAAACGAGATAATTGCAATCTCGTTATCATATCGGATTTTAAAATTTAATTAAAATGTCATTATAAGAAAGGTTGAACAAATCTTAAGCAGCATTCTATCAAGTTTAATTTAAAGTAAACAATGTTAATTTACGTACTTAAAGATTTTGCGAAAAACACATGCACATATACTAAGTTGTAATTTTTTATATGTATATTATTAGTAAATAGTATACATTTAGTCAATAGTCTTGCATTGTTATATTGTTAACTGATGATCTTTTTTAAAATTTGTACGATATTACATTTTCCGTAGAATCAACTGTCTGTTATTTTTGATCATTTTGTTTCGTATTGTAACAAATTATAATAAACAATTATGGAGTCAAAGAAACGAGATTATCTCATGTAAACTTCGCCTTAATGAAGAGATGTACGCCTAATCATTGTAAAATAATGTACAAACCCAATTCATTATATGTTTTATGCTACTATAGTATCTTTTAAAACTTAAGTCTCAATGAAATATTTTCGTATCTTACATTTTACGTAACATCATTTTACGTACCTGTATGCTAGAAATAAATGATTTGATTCTGAAATATCAAACGTATGACGACGAATGCCATAGTCGTAAATCAGACATAGACTGAAAAAAATCTATTAAGGTTTTTTTATTGCTACAGCCTGTCTGCTGTCCTACAGGACAGCAGACAGGCTTAACGGCCCACTTAGAATTAAGCAGTTATCGTTGCCTATGCGTGTTTGCAATGCCAGTGGCATTGCGAATACGCTGCTGTCCCATAAAGGTAGTAACTTGGGTCACTAATGCCGGGACACAACACAAAGTTATTACAGTGGCATACTTAAGACCAAAAGTGGTTAGGTAGATAGGTAAGGTTTCATAAAAGAGTCATTTTTTGGGTGTTAATCGGTAATCTAGACACAGCTTTAAAAAAATAAAAGTATGTAAATAAAACAAAAACGAATAAATGTGGACCTCACACTATGCTAACCTTCACGGTTCTCTAGAACCTTTATACAATTAAATAAATATGGCAATACGTTACTTATCCATCTAAAAATAGGGTTTAAAATAAATCAGAATTAACCGAGATTTCTTAATTAATGTAAAACACCATCGAGAGATTAATTAGTGCTGTCCCGGGGACAATTTGCCGGCTATTAATATAGAACCGAATTCGACATACAAATTGATTTCGGAACCAGTTTAAGCCTTGTGTATTTTTTGTGACAGCTCATTGGTTTTAATAAAATAAGATTCCCTCTTCACTGTGATATTTTGATCTCAACAATACTTTAAGTATTTTATTGTGATAGAATATATTTATAAAGTCAAATAAAAGTACTTGTAATGAAAATCTACATCTAATAATCGTTAATCAATTTTAATGCGTTTTCGTGTAACAAACAATCGGAGGTTCGTAAGAATGACTTGAATATCTTAAAGTTACACGAAAAGTTGATATGGGTAAGTATCGAAAATATTTATAAATATTCATATATTATCGACATATTTCATTATACTTATTAAAGACCGGCTACCACTCGCGTCGCGAGGTGAGAACGATGGCGCCCCCTGCTGGGTGCATTCAGAGCGAGACGGGAACAAGCCGAACGGAATTCAAAATGAAGTTATGGCTTTGAGTTTCTTTTTCTCTCCTTTTTGAGCTTATTATTTTATTTTTAATTTAATCTCAGTGGACTTACCTGTATCGGACATAAATTTTATGTGTGCGCGAACTCATTTTTTATTATTAATTTAATAGTACTCTTAAAAAATTATGCTTATGGTATCCATTATATATTAAGTCTGTTATAAATCAAGTTATTATAGTAGCCATTTGTGTGAATTTTATAATAACAACTTGTACAACTCAGGCCATTAGGCTGCGTATCTGACAAATATTAGCTAGTGTTTACAGTCCCCGAGTAAATATCGACTACTGAGTTTGCGTTACGCATCACTAGCGTGTATTTGAGGACGCGCGTTGACGCCCGCGCTGCGCAGGCACGGTTCAACACGAACACGACTTGTAAAGGGTTTAAAGCCATGTATTCACTAGGGGACAAAGTCGCTCTACTTATCACGAGCAGTCGCGGAATCTTTACACGCGACTGTCCGGCGACAGTGTCGACTGACATTTCACTCGTCTACATACAAGGGGTCAAAACAAGTTATAAGTCAATGTGTGCCAAAATTTTGCAAGGAATTGATAACAGATTTGAAAGATTATATTAAAGTGAATATACATATTATAATATAGATTATAGACGATAGATTCCCATGAGTCATTCTTTTTAATTTGGTTTTTATAGTCCGCATGAGAAATGTTCCATATCAATGGATGGTTTTGGTATAACTCGATGTGTTAACACAGTTTTGTTGCTCCACATGTCCTCACAAATCAAATGCTGTCGTGCGACTGTCGAGGGCACGAAGTCGCGCAAGGTCGACGCTAACGGAGCGTCGACACCCGACTTGTCCCTCGACACGACGTCCCCTGATGAAAACGCGGCTTAACTACTGTCGATATATCCATGTTTACATTGTTCCCATCACTAGCCTCTGTCAATACTTCATTCTCATAAATACACGTTATTTTTGCTATCATCTTAATGCTTATTAAGTGCCTTCGTGTTATTTTGTCACATAACTTAAATATTAAACACATGTTTTATGATCGTGTATTATCATAGTTTATGTAAACCATCCAACATTTAAAGTTCAGAACAACCTTTTTTGACAATTAAACTATTGTTATTATTTTACATAAATTCCTAATATGTTTTCCATTAGGATGGACTATCTACATGTATTATTCATGAGACGCCCATATTGTTTCCAAAAGTAAACTTGTATCATTTGTGCAATAACTCAGATTAAAATTGTATTAAAGTATTATATCACTGGCCTAATAGTAATAATATTCAAATGGCGAGTCGTGCTTAAGTTTAATGTGTTTAATCAATCATAAGTTACGATTAATTACTTAGATACGCGCGTCTGTGGAACTCTGGATGAAGTACACTCAGGGCTGTCATTACGTCTCCAGGTGTGACCTAGTTTCAGTGTTATTTAGGATTTCATCAAATTTCAAACAAGATTAGTAAAAGGTATCAAAAATAAAATATAAACAATAGTATCAAATTCCGTTTTCATATTTACAGATACACAATAATTTAAATATCTAATTTTAAAACTATGTTTGTAAAATTAATTATATTAACCGATCATCTCGTCAGTTTTATTTTAACAGATATGGTTTAATATCACATCTCTAAGTTACTTGGCCTCCCCGAAAAGTGGGTAGACACTATAACCGTTACACTTTTCCAATGCGGATTGGCGGGTTTCACTGGTAATACATACAGTGATATCGGTATGCAGGTTTCCTCACGGTGCGAAAACTGCTAAAACGGTGCACGCCATCATGGACGTCGATTGGTATCTAACGTGTATCTAACAAATAGTTAATGGGAAATTTGATAGTTGTTTCATGAACATAGCAGCCTTTTGAACATAAATACAGTTAATTTACTCGTTAACTTATGGATATGTATACCAGCCCTAAATAAACCGATTGTTACCGAGGCATTCGATGTTTGAATAAATAAAGATATTTATAACGAGCTCTTTTGTCCAACTCGTAGTAATCAAAAGTTCAAGGTTTATATTATATTGAGATGCTAATTAATTATTTTGATGCAGTAACGAGTTTGTACAAACAAAATAAACGATTGTAGAGATAACAATGACGTGACTTGAAACTGAGGAGAATTCAACTTTGAATACCTACACTGTATATTTCAATACGGTTAAGTAAAGGGAACATTTAATTTCCTTAATTTACATGCGTATTATAAATGGTTTTTAAATAGCTTTTTGTATTTTATGTACACATTCAAAGACAATTAATCAATTATTTCTAATATAAGCCGGATATAAGTTTTACTTGGAATATTCAAAATATTTGTTCCTTTTTATTATACCAGTTGGATGACCGAGCTTTGCTTGGTATTTTTTTTATAAATTGTGTTTTTTGGAAATTAACAATTGATTTTCTTAGTCTAACCTCAAAGCAAACACTCATTGACTTCGTGTTACTTAACAACGCCATCTGCTGGAATAGCTTTAGTGTTGTTGTGTCGTTAAAGCAATTTAAAAAAATAGTATTATTATTCGCCGATAGATGTCAGGAAGAGTCACCTTTTTGTTATTTTTCTTCCAATAAAAAAAAGCGAATAAAATGACATTTTCTAGAAATGATTCCTAGCTAGATTGATTTATCGCCCCCGAAACCCCCGTATACTAAATTTACTAAATTTCATGAAAATTGTTGGAGCCGATTTCGAGATTCTAATTATATATATATATATATATATATATATATATATATATATATATATATATATATATATATATATATATATATATATATATATATATATATATAAAAATAAACGATTAAATCACAAATAACCTTTAAATATTAATTTATGAATGGCACAAGCAACTTTAGATTTCTAATTAATTTTAATAAAACATTACGAAACTGCGCTGTCCAACACTTCAAAAATATCGCATTATAATTCCTATCATATTATTTGAATATTTACAAATATTTATGGTGACGAAACCAATGTTTTTAAATTAATTTATTAATTAAAAATAAGATTACGTACATCAGTCAAGTCAAATTAATTTTAAGAGTTAACCAATCATAATTAAGTGCGTCCGTTCTATTATTATGACTTCGATCGTGGACAGGAATGATATAGCGCCTATAATTTAGTAGGAAATTAATTAAAAAATTATTTCCATACAAAACACTATTACCACATCGTTTTTGACGTGATTGCGCGCTTATTAAGAAGGTTTTACACTACCGTGTTGTTTTTATCGCTAGCAATAAAATATTTATTTTAAATTTCTTTTTGTTTTGCCTTCTTTTCCTTGTATATTGCAGCTTTAAAAGCAGCCTTATCAGCTGAGCCGCTGCTCTATACCTAATAGGAATAATTAAATAATTTTTTCCCCTCCTATTTTTACAGCCTCTCTACTAATATAAAGGTAAAGAGAGATAACGATGGAAAAGGTTCATTTTCTTCTTTCTCTTTAAACCAATCAATATATAAAATAATATTATAAGACAACCGAACTATAATCAATACAAATGTGACGTGATAAAATAATCAGAAAATTTCAAACACTGCATACAAATTTGTTAAGATACTCAATCAATTTTCAACCTTATTCCTATTGTGTTGAGGTATAATATAATAGGTAAACATTACCTCTTCCTGTGCATAGCAAAAACTAGTGATCGATATTCTATAAGCCTTTTCTACAAGGCAATAAACTCAGTTGATAGAATGAACGACGTGAATAAGGTCACTGCTAACCACGTGTTCAATCGAAGTAAATCAATTCTATATATTTATCAAACAATCGATTTATTTCGTATAACCATACTTAGCTACTTCAACGGTTGGTATTGTTTTTATTTATTAAAATTGCTTGATTTCGTTCAAATCTGAGATATATGAGATAATGTTTAACTTTTTCTTACCTATCACAAAAAGAAACTACCTTCAATATCCTTAACATTCAAATCTATTCGCATTGACATCGAAGTGGTTAACCTCGTTTGCAAAACCTAAAGTTCAGTCAAAACAATGTTGCCAATCTCTTATGACATACATAGGTGTTGGGGTAGCTCTTTTCTTATGTCTAGCTACGATCACATATATTAGCCCTAACTTTTAGCGCGTAGCTTAGCTAGTAGAAACTTTCTTAGCTTTTAAGCAATTTAAAAGTCCTGGAACATTATAAGAAGAATGAAAGAGTAATTATCAACTATTGCAGAAAATATACAGATAATACAAAAATATCTAATATAGTACTTTTATGAACCAGTGGTAAATGATTTAAAAAAATGGCAGGCAGACTGACAGCTTGCGCACACGATGAGGACTGAACGTAAAAGAGGGCCCTGACACCTACTTGCGGTACTTTATATAAAAGCGGTCGGCCTGTCCCTCACTCCTCTGCACTCCACACCCCGGAGGCGACTCTCATCGGTTGCTTATATTCCAGAAGTGATTCTCACTGATTGTCCAAACATGAGATTCTCATTGGTCGTTTATACTTCGGAAGTGTTACACTCCGAAAGTGTTGGAAACTCTCTTTGGTTGTTTTAAATATTAGTCAGTGTTGCCAATAAGATAATTTTGAGTTCGATATTCGACGAATTATTATCACTGTATTAATATGGAATTTATTTATAAAATACATATAATTAATCAAATGTACAATAATCTTAAAATGGTGTTGGTTATGAAAGATGTGCCCTACTACCAGTTTTACGCCGACGGATGTGAGAGTGAACATCAGCCATCACTAATTTGTTCAAGTTCGAAATCGGACTTAATCTTAATTATACCAATATTTTAATCTAAATATTATGAGCGTGTAAGTACTAGAAGCATGAAAACTTCCGTTCTGGCGCAGTTATTTACAATATAATAAAGTTTTATATTTTTCAAAGAAGAATATTTTTTTTTTGATAAATATTGTTAAAGTTGATCCTTCCAGCCGCATTATTTACGGTGTCCAAAATAAATGCAATTCCAAATAACTTGTAATTGAAAAAATACACAGAGTTTAGTTACGAAATAAGTATATTTAAATTGAAAAATAAACTGCATGCATATATTGAAAGTGATAAAATATTTGTGTAGATAAACTGTTAGAAAAATGGAGATACCAGAAAGGATTTCCTTTGCTTGTTTTCTTTGAAATCTAGTCGGCTAAGCTGTCGCTTTCGTCGCTGAGACGCAGCAAGGTGAGTAACGACAACCGGTTGTTTGACGTCATCCCCTCATTCCCACTACATTTATTGTCTCATTAAGTATGTGCAACTTGGACGTTTAAATCATGTCATGCCTGGTTCCCACAAACAGTCTAAAAGTATGAGCAATAACCATTCATATTCAAGTACCGATCCATTCATAAACTTCGACCATGTGGTCAATTTCAAGGTTAGATCGTCTATCTAATGCCAATATAAAGCTAATGTAGCCTCCTTCGTTATCACACTACCGGTTTTATATCTTCGCAGGTGAAGATTTATACCTCCATGTAGACACAAGTACTATGCAAATCTATTCAATTGCTCATAAACATTAAAAAATGTCTTCATTTGTCGAATTATGTTTTAAAGAACTAAAAGTTAACTTGTGTCTTCGTCTTCATGTCCTTGTCCTGTTAGTTATCCTTTTAGTTGGCATAACATCTTCTCTTCTTCCACCCTCTTATGTTAGCAGGCATCTCAACATTTAGTTCATTTTACGCCTTATCATCTTTTATCACCCAACTTTTCTATGGTCCCTCCATCTGTATCTATTCACAATCATTTCTAATATATTTCTTGTTAAACGGCATTCTTGCTTTTGCATTATACGCATATATCGCGTTAGTCTGCTACTTTTAAGTATTTTTTTAAAGTTAATAAATGTATAAACTTTATTATTTGTTAAAGCATACTCATAGAAGCATATATTATATGAAACCACTGCGTACGGTTTTACGCAACCCAGTAAAATTGGCGCAAATTATCTAGCACAATAAGCTTCGGCTTTAATAAGTGTCATTAAATCTGCCCTTTGTTCGCGAGTCGCGACACAATTCGTGATTCTAACCGTGCTGGCCAAATGATTTGTCATAATTCAATCTTGCTGCCCGATGGCCTTGATAACACGTAATTAATCAAATGATTCACTTGTTCCAACGTATCCAAAAGTACTTCAAGATATCGGCAAATGTTTGTCCAATTAAGATTTACGTTGATTTACTTCTTAAAATCAATAATCGATGGCCAATCGACATTATGCCATATTAGAATCACACGTACGGTGAGCCTTACGTAATTAAGATGAGATTATTCTTAGTGATGACATAACAATTACCTTTATTTAAGCAAGGTTTACTTTTAAATTTACTTTATCACTTAGTATCCATTTGACATCGTTATATTCAAGATTGATTGAAAATTATTGCGTACTTTAGGTAACTTAATTGCAATCAATAATGACACCGTATGAGTCGTTAACCTATTAAACAAAAATGTGTGCGTTTGTAAGGCAGACCATGCACGGCAATAAACTATGTCCACGTGTGCTTGGAATAATTACAGCTTCGTTGCCGGCCAGGTTATAAGTGGTTCTGGCGAGGTTGAATCATGTACTAATGCAACTACTGAGAGTAAAACACTTATATCGGCAAAAACTGTATCAGTCTAATAGAATGGCAGCTTAATCGGCTGTCTGTGGGCATAGCGGAAGAACAGTGTTATTTTTTAAATATACACATTGCACATGTTTAGATAACTTCAATTCAGATTATATATTTTTTACTACCTGTGCCCGCGACTCCGTCCGTGTGGAATAGTGACTTTGGGCAGAATTTTTTTGGACATATCTTATGGTTTATTTTGGATTACAAACCCAAACCCTAAAACCATATATAAACCCTATATAATAACAATATATAAACCCTAAAATATAAATGAAATATGCAAAAAGTATTATCGAATGCAACTGTTACGCCGTGCGCCTCCGGAATACGTGCGTTCGAACCTACAAAACCAGCCTAAGCTAACCCTATCTCATATGATTGATGATATAAATCTTAGGTCCACTTAATTGAATAACAACCTACAAAGTCCAGCCTAAGCTGAGCCCTATTTCATATGGTTGATGATATAAATTGGAGGTCAAGTTAAATTGGACAGGAAAAATTTCCGAAACTGATCATTTTTTTAGCTAAAACTATTTTGCCGCGAGGGTGAGGGCTGCGTGCTGTTCCGCGGCCCCCCTCAACTCCTAGAGTTGTTAGGAGAGCGCCGGGGGGACGAAACCCTGACCCCCTGGCGCCAACACTTTAGAAGGGGCCCGCCTCAAGACAAAGGGCGGGCCGGCGGCGGCCCGGGCCACGAGATCGGCAGGCCATATATCCGTGGGCCCGGGCGTAGGCGATAGGAGAACAGCGGGGTTTTTTAGTGGGTAGTCGGATGGCCAAACATCTTTCCCGGAGTCCCACATATCCCTCGGTCCCCCTGGGCCGGGGGAACCCGTAAAGAGAGGTTTTTCCCCGAGACCAAAAAAAAAAAAAAAAAAAAAAAATCTGCCAGTGAAAGTCCCGTCAAAATCGGTCCAGTCGTTTCAGAGATTAGCCGGAACAAACAGACAGACAGACAAAAATTGTAAAAAATGTTGTTTTGGTATATGTACCGTGTATACATCCAAATGCACTTACTAAAAAGCGGTTATTTTAATATTACAAACAGACCCCCCAATTTTATTTATTTGTATAGATTTAATATACTACAGTATAAAGTAGCGCCAGTCATTGAGAAGCTGCAAAGTAATAGACTAGCCTGGTATGGTCGTATATTGTGACGAGAAAAATCTTGTAACAAGTAAAATGCTAGAAATGAAAGTGGTTGGATACAAAAAGAGGGGTAGACCAAAGAAAAGATGGATTGTGTAACGTAAAAGATGATCTCAAGACGAAGGTTTTTAACCAATGTGTGTTGCCAGTGATGACATACGGACGCAGACGTGGTCGCTAACTATGGGCCTTATGAGAAAGCTCATGGTCGCTCAGATAGCAATGGAGAGGGCTATGCTCGGACTTTCCCTGCGAGATCGAATCAGAAATGAGGAGATTCGCAGGAGAACCAAAGTAACCGACATAGCCCGGATGATTGCAAAACTGAAGTGGCAGTGGGCTGGGCACATAGCTCGAAGGACTGATGGTCGTTGGGGCAGAAAAGTCCTCGAATGGCGACCGCGTACCGGAAGACGCAGTGTTGGTAGGCCCCCCACAAGATGAACCGATGATCTGGTCAAGATCGCCGGAATAGGTTGGATGAGGGCAACGCAGGACCGATCATCGTGGAGATCTTTGGGGGAGGCCTTTGTCCAGCAGTGGACGTCTTCCGGCTGAAATGATGATGATGATGAAAAGATGATATGGTGAAAAATGTGGGAATGTTCAGATGACGACTAGGGGAGAGTGGAAGGAAAGAACATGCTGTGCCGACCTCACATAGTTTGGGATAAGGACAGGAAGAAGTTACTACATTTTTATCATTTCTTTCTGGAACAAGTGGGGAACCAAACTAGGAGTATCCGATGTTCTGATTACACGAACCTTAAGCCCGGACGCGTACCCAAGTCCAGTAGCCGCTTGTATTATTAGCGCGTCCATACATTCAAACATAAAAATTCGACCGACGGAAGTATCACGCGGCGATAAATTATTTACGACCTTTATAAACACTTAAAATACCAAAAACCATTTCCATTCATAAGTCCGACCGAAACGGAGCCTTTTCGACGCACGAGCGATACCAATAATAAAACCTGTTTAGATTTTGATAATTTTATTAACGATCGAATGTATGGAACGCCGAATACGAGGGTCTCTAAAGTCTCATATATTACAGCTTTAACACAAATTATACTAGTTTAAAGCCACAACATAGACCGTGCGTGGGTATCTTAATGTTAAAATGTGTCATCTGTAATTATACTATCCAGAGAATTTTAATGTGTTCGAAATATCGCCTTCTTTATTACAATAGGAGCTCAACCGAACTGGCTCCATTGGACCTATTGTGTCATAACATATTTTGAATAATGTTCATATTAAAGAAGATTGGAATGCGATCGATTCTGGGTTTTTTGATTGTGAATAACAAAAAACTTATTAAATACAAGAAACCGATTGTATTGCTTCTTTATATTTGTCAATTAACATGATACACACCAAAGAAAACCATTTAGTAATTTTTGTTATACGTTCACTTTACGTCGTTACAAAGATTTCCACATCTTTTATGTATACGTACATCCACACTCGTTGCCATGTTGAAGCATTGTGTGGCGTAAATAATTTCTTTAGGATGTCCCGCCGTTCATTAGGGGCACATTGTCTCATTCCAACAGATTTTAATGGCGCTACCTTCAAAATTGTATTACGGCAATTTAGTGCAATTGCCTTCTGACGATATGAATTAGAATGCCTCGGTAGATTTATTCTATTCAAAAGAAATTATAGACAACGTTTGCAATGCACTCATTTGTATAAGTTTCACTCGCATGTTTGCAATAGACACTCAAATTTCAAATACCTGCTAAAACGAATATACCACAATTACTTCTTACACGTTTCTAGCACCATTAGTAACCCCTTATATAACGACAATAGGTAGTGATCCGCTAATCATCCGTCTATCGAAATGTTAACACTTCAAATTCTTACCACAAACAAAGCGCGTAGGCTGTTCCTTGATACACGGTGAATCAATTGCTTCAAGCGCTTTCGGTTTCTACCAAGAAGAAAACGATCGAGCATTGCATCAACGCAGATCAATTAAACTTCTTACGCCATAAAGTACGTAACTCCATTTAAATCACGACAAACTTAAGTACACACTTTAATTAGTAGTTTTCCATTTGTCGAGACACTGACAAAGGCATTTGAGTTATTATCTCTCTTTGCCTTGTGCTCGTAAAGGAAATACCAATATAAACCTTACGATGTTTAAATAAAACACAGATTAGTATAATTTCGTGGGCGCTCAGCCGTGTTTTATGAAGAGGCAAAGTTTTCAGGTTGATTCGATTGGTCGACGAAGTGTTAACACCGCAATCACGATCGGTATGATTTCAAATAGTTGTATCCATAATTTGATAGTCTTTACGTCGTTGCTCACTTGTAAATTGGTTTTATTATTTGTCTTTGAGCACTCGTGTTAATTTACTTTTTTGGGTTTAACGGTTTCATCATGTTGTTTAAATATCACGAATATATTTAGTGGTTCGTGTACGTTCCTAATGTGTATCTAAACTTAAGTTATTACGAATAATATTTACACGAGTCAAGGCTCCGAAGATATATCTTAAGTTGAGCTATCTGTAATCTGTCAAAGTGATAAAGTCAGGGGGCTATTAAATTCGTGGCCGTGTTGTCGAAGAACTCGCCATTGAATCGTATATAATGCTCGCAAAGGACAAATGTGGGATATCATCGTTCATATTTGACGTCTCAACGCACGGACATAATGTTATCCATTTAGCGTCCCCACACCATCGAGATACTAGATAATATAAGCTCGATGCCCCACACCATTATTGTACACTTTTATTCAAACGAGTCATTAAAGTCGATTTCAATCAATCACTCGTTTACACATTGGAACTCGGACGTTCCATTCGATAATTATCGACATTTCTCAAATTGATATGGAATTTTAGTTCGGTTAACAGTTTTGCAAACAATTGTACTCTAATATCTGGTATACGGTCATTTTTGGTGTCAAACTAATGTTGATAATTAAATTTTGAGAAAAAGGTGCGTCCTCACTTAATAAGTGTTACACGAAGCGACGAGTTTTTGTCGCAACACAGCGAACAATTAGCATTAGAATGTGTTAATGATACAAATTTGAAATCTCGAAACGCTTTTTACGTAAATGGCAACCGATACTAATAAACCATCCACAATACGGGCAGACAGAAAACGGTCATTTGAAAAAATATTCATTAGCATAAATTCAAAGTTTATCTATATCTAGTATATAATAAAATTATAAATAATAAATTTCTATTTCACTCAGTCATTTTTTTTAAATTGTACTTTGTAAATAGTAATAAATGGGAATGGTAATCACTGCATGTTTTTATATTGGAAATCAACTACATGTCGAATGTATATACACGTAAAATCGAACTGCCTTCATACCTATTAAACAAATTTAATAATAAAGTACATAAATAACGGTAAAAATAATTAAATTTCCAGTGACGAATCGAATCCCTCACGACTCTAAATGGGAAAAAAGTAGAAATCGTGAGGTGACTACATTCAGATTATTCCAAATACTAATAGCGAGGAAATATTGTAAAAGCTTTTTTAAATTAACAATGTCATTTTTTGAGCTGCAATCGATATGATTGTATAGACATATTATATTAACACTATCCAGATTCCGAAGATAATCATTTTTTGTAGTCGGTCTAGGCTACTCGAGTTCTCCAAGTTTGTGCTTAGTCTTCTTCCAAGTAATGATAATACTTTCATAATTTTAAATATAAATGAAATCTGATCTTGCATCTCGTTTTCTAAGTGACTGTGTGGGACGTTTTAATAGTGTAATTAAGTGTTGCGAAGTCGGACGTGACAAGTTTACCGCGTAGGGCCACAATACAATGGCCAAACCACAAAAAATGATCTCATTTGGTTTCACCGATACCAGTAAAACGTGAAAAGTAATTTCATAGCGCATTTTCTTTTTAACACGCCTAAAGCACTTTGCCCTTTCCACTTTCGTTGTTTTTGTCGATACTTCGGAATTAAGTATTAGGTACAGTTGACGCGTCTTTGTCAGTTTTGTTCATTTATTTTACGGCATTCCATCCGTTCGTTGCCCGAGATTTTTTTGTTCACATAACTACTCGGTGATGTCGTTTTATTACACTAATACACGAATAAAATGCTTTTTTTTGAATCAAAAATTATATTATAACGAAATCCAATGTGTTAACTGTTCGCTATCGTCGATGATTAAGAAGCGTCAGTTTGGGCAGATGTTACATTCAATAATCGCGTATTACGAAATATTACCAATTAGTTCCAAGCGCGGTAAGCTATACACATATGACATTAACTCAGCACCGTCATATTGTTCCACGCAAATATGAACCCACACAATTTGGGGAATTTGTTATAATCCGCGCCAACTCCATTGTTATGCATTGTTACCATGGATGCGGGGATGATTAAAACCTAGGGGACCGGACTACGGGGGTCCACATCGATTATAATAATTTACGAAATTTTCCCAATTTATGATTTATTTTTAGTCGCAATCTGCGATCGAAAATTGACTTGCTTTCATATTTTATAATTTCAGTACTAATATTGTTGTGCTAATTAAGACTCTAGCTAATTACACTTAAGACAAATAGGTACATTGCAAGCTTTTCCAGGAGTGGGATGAGAGTTGTTCAATCGGGACAGAACGGCTCCGTCGTGCCGAACCGAAGCGGGTTATTAATAATCCGCATTCAGGGGTCGCACGAGCGCGGCAAGCGACCGGCCCGCGACGACATTCCTCAGTATTGTACCGGCCCGCTCCGCCCGCGACACTTTTGTCTATTCACACTAATAAATCACCGCAGCCGATTCAAAGCGCGCATTATTTACATCTAACGACGACCTCTTCGAACTACATCGATTAATTAGTACAACACTAGAAGATAAGATAGCCGGGAAAGCGATCGCTTTCAATTTCCTCTCGAGGGGCACTCGGCGTAAAGTGTGCGTTAAGTGCGGACAATCGGAGATAAAACGTGCGAGACAAGACTCCCTTAATCCGGTGATCGAAGATTGCGAGAAAACGTTTTGTCGTGGGGTTGCACGGTCGGGTCGCTCCTATTGTCTGCCACTAATTCGATTGCCTACACACGGCCACGCGTTGACGTGGCCGATCGGACGCGTCCCCTAATTAAAGCTATGAGATGCTTTCAGTCGAACTTATTTTAAAGTGTTCTTGATAAACATATTTATCCGTCATATTTATTCATTTACATTTTTATCCGTGCCAGGGCGGAGAAAGAACCTCTGCGGCCGGGTTCGGCCTGTCGTAAAAGGCGACAAAAAACCCACCCCAGCTACGTGGTAGGGCCCCATGTCCGTCTGGATGGCGACCACATTTGGTCTATGGTATGCCGCCATAATAACATTGTGTTGTGTTCCGGCGGGTCCAAGTTCCTGTACCCCTATGGGACAGCAGCGTGTATGCAATGCCACTGGCGTTGCAAACACCCATAGGTGACGATAACTGCTAAATTCTAAGCGGGCTGTCAGCCTGTCTGCTGTCCTACAACAATAAAAAAACATTCTTCAGTCATGTACGATATTAACTTGAATGGCCGTATCGAGTTGTTTAGATACGATCAATATTGAACTTGATGACAATGTAAACCAATACAGTTTCCACATTTTATTGAATTACTTGGCTGTTGTACAAACGGTTGCGCCACACGCGATGGCACCACCTCCAGACGCAATGTCATAGCGCTCATATACACCAAGTGTTTTTAAATTAATCGTAACAAGTGCGAGTTCCCTGCGACTGTGATTCTCGTTACGAGTACACGTGGTCATTCCTCCCTGACCTCGAGTGCCTGGATATATCTCGGCAGTATTTTCTTTTACGTCCACTATATTAACGACATTATAAAGGTATTAGCAAGAACCGCTCGAGGCTGCCACCTATCTGTGGCATCGGTCTGGTTAATATACTTATTAAATTATGTCGATAGCAAAAACCCAGCTCGTTTAGCTTTAGGGAGTAATTAGCGGAATAAAGTTTATCTCTTTTCTAATCACTGTCTGTAATTATTGGTTAGGTCCAGACCACACTCGTTAATGCTTTTTTGGGTTTGTTGTCAGTTCACTGACATTGATTTTTTAATAACTAGTTAAACAATGTACTCGACGACATGTAATAAGATGGCTATGTGATAAATACAGCTATTGAATGGCAATTGTTAATATAAATTAAAACCTCCGTACTGGCAAAAGTTTAGAAACTGGGACCGGTCAAAGTCTTGCCCGCATCTGAATCCACTTTGCATATGAATAAGTACTTGTACTCTATTTTGTCATTGACATGGATCATTTGCTTTGATTGCATGTTTCTATATCCGTGCAGGGCGGAGAAAGAATACTGCGGAAAAAAACCTCTGCGGCCGGGATCGGCCTGTCGTAAAAGGAGACAAAATAATCCATACGTGGTAGGGCCCCAAGCCCGTTTGGATGGCGACCACCTTTGGTCTTAAGTATGCCACCATAATAACCTTGTGTTGTGTTCCGGCATTAGTGACCCAAGTTCCTGTACCCTTATGGGACAGCAGCCTGTTCGCGATGCCACTGGCGTTGCAAACACTTATAGG
The DNA here is from genome assembly GCA_963693495.1 of Malacosoma neustria. Lineage (NCBI taxonomy): Eukaryota > Metazoa > Arthropoda > Insecta > Lepidoptera > Lasiocampidae > Malacosoma > Malacosoma neustria. The sequence goes on along the minus strand of OY856381.1, from coordinate 8,926,960 downwards.
CGACGGTAACTGTTAAATTCTAAGCGGGCCGTCAGCTGTCTGCTGTCCCACAACAATAAAAAAATTGCATAAATGGTTCTTTATGTACATAATATAGTAAAAAAACCATGTAGGTATTAGTTATTTCTAATCAAGTAACTTGTCTGTTAATAGTGTTAGAATTAAATCATGTCTAATTGTCATATACGTATTAATTTTTATAAATAACGCAATAGTGCGAATTTCAACGCTCTGTATACTCGTATGAGCGTTGAAATTGTCTTAGAACGCTATGTATATTTTATATACATATAGCGCTTATTTTACATCGTAGTTGTAAACCAATCGTTGTCCACTACTGGCTTTAGGCTTTCCAAAGTTTGCGCTACAAAACCTGATCCTTTGTTTTTCCCATCAAGCCCTGATGGACAGTCAGGCATCGTAAATACTCGTTTGCATATTATAATTGCCACAAACTGGCACTGAAAGAAAATAGCGTGATAAAACCTGCGCATCTAATATAGGTGTATAAAAACCGTCAAACCTTATATAAATCATGACTAACAATGTACGTAACCTCTAAGATTTTGCTTTTGCAGATTACAATTCCTTGTATTTTAAAAACTAATAAAATTAGTTTCATTGTGATCCTAATTAGTTTCTGTGTTCGTTAGTCTAGATCACAAAATGTTCGATCGATCTTACGCCTTTCAAATAATACACGTCGGTATCACAAAGAGTTCATGTTACCGGTTTACGTTTTGTCCTCAGCAACGCAGTACCGTCACAGATCTGTTCAAAAGTGTTAAATCGGTTAATATAATGATGATGGATGCGGACCCGACCAAACATCCCACAGCGGGGGTGTTTTTACCCTACTATACAAATAAAATATTTTTATTATTAACACCTCTCTTTCCAACACGTAAAAACTCAATGAACCTATCTTTGTCCCACAGTTTAATCGAAATCATATTTCTGTTTTGTCATTATGGTATCGCGTTTAAAGTTCCTCTCTTTTGTCCAGGATTTGAGTCGGTTTCTTATTTCAAATGCAGCTTCGGGTGTTTCTTTTTTTTAATCCACGGAATACGAAACCAATGAACTTTATTTTTGACTTTTTTTGTTTTTCCTCTTTACAGGTAAGCATCGAAAGCGTCGCCATCTGTTATCCAGTAGCGAATTCTTGCATAAACTTTATTATCACAAGGCCTGTATGAGTGGTCATAAAAAACGGACCGTGTCAAAATGGAACGATATTGTTTATATGTAAGACACATGGGCTTCTTTCATCGTGTTACCTGTAGGGCCACAAAAAACGCGGCAGGTAGCCATTTGTTTGTTATTAATTCCCCAGTCGTATCTTGTTTTTTCACCTCCGAACAGGCTAATACTGTGAGAATATTAATTATAATTATAAACGGGCCACGTCACCTTCGTTAGGTGAAGTTTTTGGTTTCCTTAATTTAAATCTGGTCGTATATCATGTGACATTGTCGTTTTTATCTGGATATCGAAGTTTATTTTTTTTTAACTTGTTATGCATCAATAATATATGATAAAAATGAGATGACTCATATTATCATACACTTTCCGTGTAGGGGCGGATAAAGAATACTGACCTCTGCGGCCGGGATCGGCCTGTTGTAAAAGGCGACAAAACAACCCACCTTATGGGTCACCAGCGTGTTCGTTCGTGCTACTGGCGTTGCAAACACCCATAGGCGACGGTAACTGCTGAAATCTAAGTGAGCCGTCAGTCTGTCTGCTATCCTACAGCAGTAAAAAACTTTGCTATGAAAATATATGCAGTCCCAAATAGATAATGTACAATCAGTACCAAAAAATTTAATTGGATTTCATGAATTTGTTCTAAGCGGAGTAACTTACTTCTGATCAATCCCGTAAGGAATAATATGTCTTATGTCAGAGCGTTGTTTGTTTAGCAGTAGCATGCTAGCTAGTGCGTGCCGTGTAGCTGTGCTGTTGACTTGGAGCTGTGGTATTGGTGGGACTCTTGCACCTTATATAGAAAAATATGAAATCCTAATAATTTATGACCTAATTTTCCAATCACTAACTGTCAAGTATTTCTAAATATTTGACATGAATTTCATCTGTTTGAAAGTTACACGTCGCATAATTATACGTTCGTATATTTATGTATCCTAAATAACTAAACAATTGATAATTTGTAATATTAAAATTAATAATAAATTTTAGACGAATTATGGTTTACGATTAATGAAATTTGAAGCATTGGAAATAAACGTCAAAACAATTACAGTCATTTCCTTTTTCTCGCCCAATAATAGCGTTGGAATTTCCAATCTTGATTATAATTAAATGATAAATCTTTTTTAATGTCGTATTAATGTAACAAGTCCCACTGGGTGGTATCGAATAAAATATTTTTGTGAGAATTCTAAAAGAGGAAGTTTGACTGTTGCATGTATTTTATTTACTAAAATTATTATTTTCTTACTTAATACAAATATAGTTAATAATTTTTCACATAAACATATTAATCAAATGAATGTATTATGATATTTTTTAATTCCAAAATTACATATTACGTTTAGCGTAAAATGAAGAACAAAAAACAACGAGTTGTATAAATATTTTTTATTGTTATATTTTGTATACAAATATAACATTTTTTATAATGAAGCTGGATAGAAAAAAAGGTTACGGTGAGTGAGCTCGGCACCATAGACACGTCGGCGAGCAAATTATCAGGAAACGCCTGCGCACGCTTTCTGCACACGTTAAACGAACTTTTAATATACTCGTAGTTAAGACAACGTCGACTTTGCCAAAGTAAAACAGATCATAATAAACAATTGTGTGGAAGGAAAGGACAAAGCATGTCATGTGCGATATATTGTTTTTTACTTTTTATTTGAGTATATTTAGCTACATATAAATCAGTAAGAAATTATCTTATAATTACAACTACCTTTTTATATGTTGCTAAGTTTTAGTAACAGCGTTTCGAATTACATACCTACTTAAATTTAAATATTTTTTTTTGTTTAAGGCTATTTTATTTTGTTTATATTTTTATTAGTTATTTACTTAAATTAAAACTTAAATTATTTATTTAAAATAAGTCTAAACTATACAGGGTGACTTTGACAAACCCGTCCAATTTTTTTTACGCACTAAACATTATTTAAGGAACTCATTTTTGCAAAAAAAATTGTATGTGAAATTTTCAAAATAAAATATTTCATATATGATCATTAATTCAATCGTACAGAATAGTCCTATGGTGAAACCTTTTAACGTAGTAAATGTTTATATTTTTTATTTACATGTCTGGTTTCCGCCACAACCCTCCCCCCCCCCCCTCTAAATATCGATGACCGAATACTCGAATATCACAATACCTTATTACATAGTAATAGAGCAAGACTCAACATTGAAGGACTTTATACACGCATGTAATGTACACTAACCGAGCGATAATGCGCAATTTGCTTTACATATTTATTCGTACAATTTGAATATAGGTTTTTCAATGTTGTTATTATATCTTCTTATTGAACTCATTATTATAATACTGTTGAATCATTGGTATACTTTTTGAAACATTTATCTATTTAGATACTTTTAAAATGTATATTACTAGATGTTTTTCTTTCAACACACTGTTGACGAATTTGAATAGATATTTTGTGCGTATAAAGACTAGAACGTAGTCAACAAATTCAGCAGTGTCTTAAATTAAGAACTATTTTATTTTCTTGTGATAGTAGAAATAAAATCTTCAATAAAACTTCTCGTTATATTGACTACCATTTAGTAATGAATCGAATAGCAAATATTAATTATACCATACCATATGGTATAATTTGACAACCTACATGGCGTAGCGACTAACGCACTTCAGTGCGCTTGCGGAGGTCATGGGTTCAATTATTATTTCGCGTCTGGGTGTTTATGTATAATATGTATTTATTTAAAAAAGAAAAGTACAAGTGCTATGCTTACTTTGGGAATAAAGAGCACTGGGTGAATTTGGCCAGTTTATTTATTTATTATTACAATTCAATTAAATAACTTTATTTCTCCTTAATTATTGTAAATAATATAATAATAGCTAGCTCATTATAGTATTTTTTTTAAATATATATTTTAGTATTATATTTCCGTGTCACCTTGGATCCTGGTGAATTTCGAGAAACAAAGCAACTTGACCTTATATTATTGTTACCTCATGCAAATTTGTGATCGTGACAAATCTAAATTGAAGAAGTATGATAAATAATCATCCTTGACATACGCTCTATTTTAAACAATAGGTCAATCTTCCGACATTTATTTAGAAAGTGTTATTACCACTCTGGGCGGATCCAGGCCACGCAAATGCCATGTATTTATATTAAACGATCGCGTTTGATGTTGTTTTGCTAAAATCGTAGAATTGGTTAACTACTCACATTACATAGGTACACTACATTCAAAAAAGGTTACATTCAATACTTTCAAGGAGTGCCATGACATATCAGTTTATTAAACCAAATTAAAACATTGTACACAAGAGAACTAGGACAAGAGTACTATTAAAATAATTGATGCCGACCACCGTGGCGTAACGGTTTTTTTTTTTATTTATTTACAAAAAATGTATATGTGTAGTATGCTATAGTATACAGTATAAGTATATATTTACAAGTAAGTAGCTTTACGCTGTGTGTCAGATATATATTTAATTGATTTTTTTTAAATTTCATACAAAAATGTTTAAAACTTTGCTTATATAAGAATGAAGCACGAGATTTACGAAAGAGGATTATAATCTTCTAACGTTCAAAGTATTTTCGCGCTTCCGAGCCATCCTAATCCTTATTTTGTTATCTATAATATTGTGGATAGATCTTTTCGACGTAAAATAGCATAGCATTATATTCCAATCTTCGATACAGAATGAATACATTGATAATTTGGTTGAATACATTGATGGTTTGGCTGCAAAATATGTTTTTTCTCTAAAATCAGAACAATCTATCAATTTAATTCATAAAATTGATTTTGAGATAACATTTTACAATTTTAATAGTAAGAGTGTGTTAATTAATTTACCTTAGTTAAGACTAGCATAAAAAGAGAAAAAAAATGTCTCGCAAGAGTTTTGATATTTGTTATCTCACATGTAGAATGTATAGATATTATATATAAATTAATGGATACACATTAATAGCTGACGTAGGCAAGGTGTGTAAGTAAAGAGGTCACATCAATAGCTCTTTATCTAATAGATCACGATTCGAACATTAGCCCTCTATTGGCGTCGGTTTAGACGCGAATAGTCTGTGGAAAGCACCCATTGTGACTAGTGAAATTTATTTTCTTCGCTACGTGGGAATGAAGCAATTATCTTCGCCTGTTAGAATGAGATATTGAAACGAATTTAGAGCTCTTTGTCACGAAGATCCTGACTCTTGTCTTAGCTTGCACCAATTATGATTTCTGAGGCGTGATTACGTTAGGCGTTATCATCGTATCTCATTGATATTAATAGTAGAGTTAACATTTACTTAAATTTGTAACACCTCGTTATAAATCGAGGAATCAATTTTAAAAATTTCGCATCAATACCAAGGGAGTGAAAACTGGAATACCTACACGGGCCAAGTATTTACTCGTACATAAACTTTGCACCTAATTTATATACAGAGTTGGCTTCTTAAATGTAATCTTATGATGCCGTGAGGTTCTACTGACTCTTAGCAAATCTAATATATAAAATTCTCGTGTCACAGTTTTCGTTGCCATACTCCTCCGAAACGGCTTGACCGATTTTGATGAAATTTTTTGTGCTTATCCGGTATCTATAAGAATCGGCCAACATCTATTTTTCATCCCCCTAAATGTTAGGGGTGACCCACCCCCAAAATTTTTTTTTTAATTTTTTGACATTTTATTATTTATATGGCAGTACAACGTTTGCCGGGTCAGCTAGTATAATATATAGATAAGCTTTTTAAATATATATCTCGTGTCACAGTGTACATTACCTCCGAAACGGCTTGACCGATTTTTATTAAATTTTTTGTGTATATTTGGTAGGTCCGAGAATAGATTGTAAACTATTTTTATATCCCTAAATGATAAGGGTGGCCCACCACAAAATTTTTTTGGACAATTTTTTTATATTTTTTGGAAATAATTTTTATTTTTTTAAAAATACATAAAACCCTTAATTTTCACATTTCTACCACGAACCCCCATTTTTAATAGCGATATTAGTACTGTAATAATCTTCAAATCTCTCAGTGGTCGATAACTGATCAATTATCAATCAATCAGTTATCTCCGCCAGGCGTCTACCAGAATCACTTCCCACCCAGAGTACGGAGTAGGGATGAGAACGAAGCTGGTCTCCTGCCTTTCTCACACAATAAGCTATCTCTCACTCTCTACACAGTTTCGGCCATTATTATTGTTTGTGCATCGACCGTAGCAGTGACGCTTATACTTATCATTTTACTTTTTCAGTGCAACTCTCATTTTAATTATATTCTCATAGTAAATTTATCATCAATTTGCAGTGCCATAATTATTTATTCCCATTCTATTAAAAATTACTGAAGATAGTTCTCACGTTCAGTTTATTAAGTGATCTCATATAAATCAATATTACTCAACACGTGTCACGAGCTCTCGCTAACAACGGCTATTGTGTTACCTGTATAAATCATTCCAGAACTTTGGAAAAGGACATGGCTACTTTTTTAAATTTAAATGGCAAACGTTTGCCGGGTCAGTTAGTACTTATACAAGAAGTTTGTATCGCTATATCGTGATCATTAACGGGATTAAAGGAAAATCAAAACAAGATCATATAAAATAATAATTTTACATGATCTTTGAATGTAGCGAAATGTGAAATAAATAAAAGATGTCCGGGGGTGGCTCGCGATACATCTCAAATTGAATATTAGATTGAAATTACGCGCTCGGGCGGCTCACCTTCTTTGTTACTCGGGTGATACATAAAGCGCGCGCGCACACAAACGGCAATAAGAATTTTAAATTAGCATTCTTTTTGTATTCTACGCCACCCCATCATACGTCTTAATAATATGGAGAAATTGAGTTGTACACCCTTTTAGGAGGAGGTGCGGGTGCAGCGGCACACCTCGCAGAAGCCTTTTTGTAATTGAATTTAGATATTCTCCCCCGGATATCCCGACAGGGAGGCCGAGCTCGCTAGTTCCACGAATAGGATACATGTAAATGTGATATGAAATTCTTGAGTCGAGGCGTTCCATGTCGCCCTTTATTATTGCTCACGTTATTGCTTATTTATTTTTTGTTAAAATAGTTTCGTCATATTTTATAACAAAATTAAATAAAAGCAAATATGACATTCTTAAACGTTCAATTATTAAGTGAATAAATCATATTTATTCTTACTATGTTGTTTTTCAAAAGTTCCTATTTCAATTTGTAATTATTCAATCACATAAGCGAAATACAAAAACTTATTTGAAAAGTTTTGTCTGATCATATGTTCATATAATCTTTAATTACGACTTTATTTTTATGTAAATCTCTCTTTTCCAACAACAGGCAAGTAAAATTAGTACTCGTGTTTTTGCAATAGTCCTTTACTGGCAATAGGTTAGTGCTTATTAGTGGCACTTCTCTTTCGTGAACAAAAACCCAGATGCTATGTGACCGTCTATCTCTTCTTTTGATTTTAATAAACTAGCAAAGTAATACATTCCTAAAATAATATGTGCTCGGGATTAAAAGGCTACGTGGCTATTATCTTCTAATTTTTTATTAATTATAATAGATAAATGTTAAGATAATTGCTCCAGATCAAATAGTTTTATAAACATACAATGTTATCAAAAAATATGTTCTATTAATTTGATCAGCCTTCCGAGAAGAAACGATGGCATGATCTGATACGTAATTACTGTACGCTATTAACATCGGCCGTGTACAAACATGGCCGCTGATTGTAGGTTACGTTTTAATTGCGCACACGCATCGCCATGGCACAGTACGAGTGGCTCCGGTAGGGATGTAGTCACTAGTCGAACATTGTCTACTCCTGACCAGGACGGATGATACTAGTATTTGTCTCGCCATAAAAAAGAAGATGGCATTCAATGTACATTTGTATCTCCCTAGATGCTAACTTGCGTATTCAGGTAAACTAGGAAGTTTCGGAGTCCTCAGCTTTGCTGTAATTATTCATCTATAGTTGCCTCTGAATCGAACAAGAACTTTATCAGCTATTCAGCAGAGTACACCAATTTTCAAAAGTTGATAAGATTCGAGCTCCGAACATCTTGGTTGGGTCACATGCAATCAAAGTTGTTATATTGAATTTATAAGTAAACAACATTTAATATTACCTGTGAGTGCCATAAGGTGGACTTAAGAAAGAGAACATAGATTGTGTGTTTTTTGTAATCATCATTTCAGAGCCAAATTCCGGTTACATCTCGCTTCGATATCCGCAAACTTTCGCTTCGATATCCGCATTTCATTGTAGCAAATATTTAATTTTCACTTGGCGTAGCCGGCATCCTTAGTAATTGTTTTTTTTTATATACATGCATTGTACTCGGCATATAAACAAATAAAAATCACCTCTAAACTATACATGTTTTCAATATTTCAAAAGGAATTTAGTACTACTGTACAACATTTTATACTGTGGCTTAACTGAATTAGAGCTCTCACACAGATTCGAGTCTGGATCAGGTATATCGTGAGAATTTTGATTGCTTAATGAATTTTTGAACACGATTTGATACTACGGGAATATTGACAGATGAATCATTACACAAATAAATGTAGAACGTATTTTCAGTTTTCTATAAATGATAACAGAAATAGAAATAATTCCTGAAGATGGATGAAATCGACCATAATATTGTTACATAAAAAAGGAGATAAAGGAGATATTGGCAATAATATACCGATAAGCTTAATGTCTAACATAATATATAAAATATTCTCAAAAATAATGCTATTTAGACTAACTAATACCCTTGATCAAAATCAGCCGAAGAAACAAGCTGGGTTCAGAAGCAATTTTTCAACTATAGACCATATATATGTCCTACGACAGGTACTTCAAAAACACACTTAATACAATATGGTATACTACTTGGGATTCGTAGACTATAATAAAGCTTTCGATTCGTTAGCACATTATTATATACGGGAAGCATTACAACAACAAGGTGTCCACGGTAATATATACGTATACTAAAAAACATTTACGGACAAACTAGCGCTCATGTAAAAATGGAGGTACCAGGCGACGAATTTCCACTAGAAAGAGGCGTCCGGCAAGGAGATCCAATTTCACCAAAAATATTCAACGCTGTTCTGGAGATGGTTTTTAGAAAACTAGAGTGGGATAATGTAGGTCTCAATGTGAATGGAGAGAAATTAAGTCATTTGAGATTTGCTGATGACTTAATATTTTTTTTTGAATATCCAAAGACATTGGAAAAAATGTTACAACAATTATCAGACGAAAGTGCTAATGCTGGTCTCTCAATGAATATAATAAAGACGAAAGTTATGAGTAATTCCCTACAACAAGATCCTATTAGAGTTAATAATCAATCATTAGAATATATCAATGATTATATTTATTAAATTTTGGTCACTGGGTGAAATAATGAAAAAGAAAGAAATACCTATGCCGGATAAACGAAAAGTTTTTAATGTCTGTAGTCTACCATGTTTGACTACTATGTTTGCCAAACATGGGCCCTTACTGATCAGCAACAAAATAAAAAAAAAATATGTCAGAATGGAATGGAAAGAATAGTTAATAGTAAAAGCATATATATATATATATATATATATATATATATATATATATATATATATATATATATATATATATATATATATATATATATATATATATATATATATTATAGATTGACATCCAAACACGAGACGGGGATCGAACCCGTGACCACCACAAGCATACCGAAGTGCGTTAGCCGTTACGCCAGGAGGTCGTTGAATATCTCTTTGATTAGAACATGAGGTACAAATAACCAACGTGGTATAGAGATATGTGTTAGAAATAATTACATATGTATAGTATTTACCTAGTGTTTAATTTCATTACGCTATTATGAATTTTTATTATGTAATATCAACTGTCTCTAAATTCCAGATCATGAAATATCTACCATACATCCTAATAATATGACTCTCTATTTAATTTTTATATTTTCTTGATATCTGCTATAGAAATCTTACGGATCGTAAATTGTAGTCGCTAGCAAGTATGATTCATCCAATTCAATCATTAATATAACAAGTTCAAGTTCATGTTGCGTACTCTCAATTTGGAATGAGCTTCTAATTGAGGTTTTCCCAGGATGGTAAGATATGGGGTTTTTCAAAAAGGATTTAGAAACTTCTTCGAGGTGGGCATAGCGATGGTCATGCCTCTGGTGTTGCGAACGTTCATAGGCAACAGTGACCACTTGCTGCTGAACTCTAGCTTTAAAAAAAATACCCGTTGCCTCCGTTCCCAAATCTTACTCACAGTCATTCACACTAAATTCATGCACCGTAACGTCATTACATAGATAAATACGAGACACTAAAGACGTCTAATTCAAATGATATCACAAAGAAATATCTCGCGTTGGAAAAGTAAAACTGTCATTAAAACTGTCATCAACAATTTGAGCATTATTCTAAATGTGACAAGCGGTGAATTCACTAAATAATTATCCATTCAAATTGCGTTTCAACGATTTTGTCAATGTTCCCACAATTGTAGCTCTCACCCCGTTCCCAGTCAAAAACGACATTAAATAATAGTTAAAGGTAAGCTAATTTTACAGTCGCTAGTGACCATAAAGTGCCCCCACCGCTTAATGTGGATGCCAAGTCATTACCAAGTCAACGCATTATGCCAGTTGACTTTGTTCAATTTGAGCCGCTTTAGGAGCGATTAGCGATTATGCAATTTTTTTTATTTTTATGATTATTTACAAAACTGTCATCTAAGCATTTATTCCCAAAAAATAAAATAAGCACAAGGTATGATACTTTTTGATGCATCAGATGTAAATTATGAATCATATCTATAGTAATATCTGGTATTTTATTTTATTCTTGTCTCTTCGAAATTATGAAAAAAGTAATAATCACACAAATTAACGCTAATGACACAATCCGTTTTCAAGTAAGACGTCACGCTCATCGTCTGTAAATGGGATTAAAACTAATTCGAGGTCTCCCAAATTATAGACGTGTAGTCTGTCGGCGGATGTCGCCGCGGCGGCTTCGGCGCCGGCGCAGCCTAAAACCGCACGTCATTGTTTTTTGTACGGAGCCCGAGGCGCCTTCCGAACCGATCCGCCACCGGCCGCTAATTAATTATTTCATATGTATCGATCATTAATTACAAACCGATACGATCCAGCCGTTATCTCCTTAATGACGCACAGCAATTTGTCGAATGTAATTATCTCTCACAAATCACACATACTCACAAAAAATAATAATGCTTTTGGAATTTTAACACTTTGCGTTGGTGGGGCTCGGGAATTAACTGAAAGCATCAAGATCAAATCAATCTTAATCTCATACAGAAATGTAATCCAGATTTATTTATGAGTGAGCTGAGCGCGTGTGCTATTATCCTCGTCTGCGGCAATTTGCCTCGGAAATTGTCTTAATCGGCCGCTCAAGGGACTATTTATGTATAATTATTTCCAAATTCGACGCTGCGTTTGATGCCTTTCCGCTCTCTTTGAGTTGCTTCGACAAAAAAGTCATCTGTTGCAATAATTAAGCCACGGAAAAAAAAAGAAATAAGTATTGAAGGGTCCGCAATAATTACAGCCGCAAATTGAAGGTTCTTAATAGGCACATCGGCAGAGTGGCGCCCGCCAGGTTACCTGCAGACTTCACGCGATCCTCGCCCTCCAATAGACCTTCAACCATTACCTTTGTTCGAAACTGTAATTTCATTCATATTTAATAGACGTCGTGTACTATATCAGAAAGTAATATCGGATTGCTAATACTTACAAGCAACAGTCCACCGGACATTGTCGGATAAATCGCCCGCTCGGCCCACAAGCCTCAGAGCGAGAACGTTCAAAATGCTCTCTACAATAACGACAGCCAGCGGGCGCCTAACACAATTAGCTTCCAAAGCAAATAAATCATAAAATCATTCGTATAATCCGATTCCAATTTGAAGATTACTCAGTACTTTCCAATGTTAGAGAGTTCAAACCGCTGTTGTACAAGAAACGGACAGTGTTTCGATGTTAATTAAAATGACAAATTAATGGGAAAGTGTTTACCATTCGTTAATCAACACAAGTTTCGCATTTCACGCCTCATGAATGCTTTGTAATTACTAACATACCTGCGGTTTGACTTACGAATTTGCGTTGTCACTTTATTAACGTTAGAAACGAGAGAGTCGTTTTAATTAATAGCTTTCTCTTGATTTCGCGTCGTATTATTTTTCTTTGTATTAGCAACGTCTTGTATCATCAGGCAAATAACACTAGTTTATAATAGAAAAAAACACGATCTTATAAGAATGCGATACTATCGATTTCTAGCTATCGTAAATGTCTAATAGGTATCTGCGATATTCTTAGAAGGAAACAGATTAAAACCTCACGCGATCCTTTCGCATTCCAACCCTTTTATCAAAGGTTTCTCCGGATTCGTGTTGAACATGACTATTATTGTGTCGAGCCTGAAGTATAGAGTCATATACAAAGAGAGATTAAGTTGAGGACTATTAATGAAGATCTAAAACCTTAACGGTGTACATTGTAGTACGCGGCCCGTACCGTGTAGACAAGTTCGCTTATTCAGTATCGTTCCCACGTCTAACGAGACCACCTCCATTACGTGCACCTTTTACATACATTCCAAGCACTTAATATCTATGTTTTAAGTAAATCGTTTCATCCAACCTCGCTTAGTTTTATTTCCATTAATCTCTTTTCGACATTTTCGGTCCGCGCCAGAGGATATAAGCTTAATACCTTATTTATTGTAATTCACTCGCCGACTTAGTAGAGGTTTTCTTATGATGCTTTTGTGAAGAAAGCAGTGCAGCGGTAATTATTTAGCAGTGTTCTGTGGTTTGGTGAGGCGAACGGCTGATATAATGAGGGCCTTCGTAATAACTGAACATTATTAATATGAACGTAGGCTAACCATGTCGCTCGTTACTGTTACATCTTTACTTCGATGTACCACTATCAACGTTGCTGATGTTTCATGCACTCTTGCATTCAAACTTACTGATTCTCATGTTTGATTTTACGCGTAAATGTGTTTTGCATGCACTTTGCTTTCAACTTTCTTAGGAAAATAATTGTACAAGCATAATTTAACATGTCTTATGAATTCCAATTGCATTAAACTTCTCTCAATGCAAGTCAAGTGGTTCGTTCTGTAAATAAAACAATTTCCAACTAGTAAATTCTAACTCAAACGTTATACTTACTCAAATGGTAATAATGGTTTCTACACAAATGGTAATTAATATTTCTGATTTATTTTCACGCTGATGATTTTTCTGGATATACTACGTAAATGAGTAGGTATAGTCCTATTTATTATAACTTTTTATTTCAGTTATTTTCATTTTTATGGTATTTTTCACATTGTTTTTATTATAAATACAATTTCTATGATATTAATCTTATAAAAATCAAGTAAGTATAGCGTATTGATTTTAAAAATTTCTTTGAAATAAACAAAGATTAAGGCGAATGTTTAGTTTATTTTCAATAAATTGGATATTATTTCTATCTATAAATATCCTTGTCGAGGTCTCATCAACAGACTAAAATCTTTATAATGACGAACTGGGTCTATTGTAGATAAGTAGTTCGATGCGGGCGATGTATACATATATAAATTAATCGTATGTGTATAAAATGTGCATACATGAATGTATGCGTGCTAACGAAATTATTTCCGCCGTACTTTTCTCACGCTCGCACACTAGTGTGTACGTAATTTGCACTGGAACGTAACCGAGTGTTTGTGTGTGTTTATTGGAAATTAGTTCTGCTGCAAGCATCGCTGTATTGGTGGCAATTGACAATACTGATTGTCACGATGGGAATCTGACCACTTGTGTTTATATTATACATTTATGACATCACGTTTGGTGCACTTGCATTGTAGACGCACTATTGCCTTTTCATTAAGTCTTTAATAGGGTATACAGTGTCAATGATTGCCCGTCGCCCTATAATACGGGTAATGGCCAAAGAAAATACAGGTAAGCAAACATATTGAATATTTTATTGACGAACTTCTTGATTTAGTTGATGGCTATCCGGGTGGATATATTGTTTAGTTACTGCTGGAATCAGTATACTAATTATTATTATTATTACTTTATTACAGTTGTTACAACATTAATTTAAATGAAACATATTCCTTACTTTTCAAACTCAAAGTGAATTTCCATTTGAAATTTTACTGAGAGATACGTCAATTTTCATTTGTTAATAGTTCATAAAGATTAAGGAACTTGGTTTAAAAAAAAGGAAGGTTTTGAAAATGGAAACAACGTTAAACACGTACTGAACTCTATTCAAAATTGACTATAATAAAATTCTGTATTTTAAATATATATTAAGCACTAATACGAGTAGATATTTTTCTGGAGGAGGAAAAATGTCCTTACGCACTACCTGTTTTGTGGGACTCGCGGGTAACGGCGCTGTGCCGACTACTCTATAAAAACCTCCCCCAGCCTTCTCTCTGTTCGCCTATATTTGGGGTGCCTGGAAGTGGCACGAACCGACAACAACCACTCCGAACAGCGCTGTGAATGCGGGTCTCACTATTTTGGAGGAAGGATCCCTCTGCACGGCTACGAGTAGATAGTTTATCTGCTTCAACATCCAAAACTTTAGTTTTGGGGCCTGGCGTATTAAGCACTGTCATTTAGCAACCCTTTTCGTTAACGTTTGTCCCATACAAGATGTACCCTTTTCTAGTGATATGTATGCGATGTATCTAAAATCTATATTTCATAGAAGCCATAGAGCCGTAGAGCCATGACCAAAAAAATTAAACCTGCGAGCCCCTACAAAAACCTAGTAAATAAATAGGTGACGCCTCTTAAGTGGGTATGCGGTCGCGACCGCCCTGGCTTATATGGCTTATGCTTTGCTAGCCAATTGTGTTTTTCTAGAAACATAGCAGAGAAGCCCACATATCCGCGTCGCCTTCTCAGAGAGTTCCGATGCGGCACGGATAATTTGCAGTATAAAACAGACAGACAGTTTTAACTCAAGCAAAAAAAGGGCAACAGCCGATTACAAATCTTTATTTGAAAGATACAATATTACATAGAAGCATATTAAAACATTACCGATCGTTCACCTCAGCTCTAATTACTAGCTCTTTGGATAATTTCCATAACCATTAGTACTGCGAAATGATCTACAAATTGCTTTGGCTACGAGAACCACACCAATTATACGTGCAATAATTATTCTTTTTTACGTTGTCACCTGATAGTTTATAATTACTTCTACATCACGAACAGGCATTTGAGATTTTAATGGGCACATTATCTTAATATATGTAGATATACAGTTTTTTCCGTATTTTCTCTTTTTTGCTTGAAGCTTTTCAATATTATATAAACCTATATACACATTGGAATAAATATAATTTTAAATCACTAGAATATCTTATACATTCAGATATTTCAGATACTGAAGTGATGTTTTTTAAATAAATTATACGTACACGTTACTGTATTAACTGTTGTTGGTATTTAGAGAGAAATTTTATTAAATCCTACTTTATTTTTTACAAGAATTTCATCACTCTGTCATAAAAAATACACTGAACAATGCATTTCTTTTGTCTGTGAACCAAGTAAAAGGAAGACAAAGGGAAGAAGATTTCAATAGGCATCTTTTACGTATTCTTAGCCAATTATGGCTTTAATTTTTGGGCTGGAGCCACGCGGCTATTACTAATACAGTATCTATATACTTTAATTTCCTTGTTCCTATTTAATCGTATATTTGGACAGAACTGCCAATTAATACTATCAACATACATATATTTTACTTATATAATATACGAGTAGATATATAGTGGAAAATATATAGTATCTATATACTATATATTTTCCACTATATATCTACTCGTATATTATTATATAAGTAAAATATATGTATGTTGATAGTATTAATTGGCAGTTCTGTCCAAATATACGATTAAATAGGAACAAGGAAATTCTTTCATACAAAATAACTGTAATGTGTTCAAATATTTACTATAATGAAGTCCTCCTGCGATAAAATTTATCACTATTTCAAGGGCCCTACACATTACACACTCGACCGTTAAAAGAGCAAACATTCATTATAGGTGTGGCCACATAATAAATTATTGAAAAACCAAGGTTGCTCTGCAATGAGCTAGTTGCAAGGCATATTCCGAGACCAGGGGTGGTTGTCATATTTTAAGTCAGGCCGTCCTCAGCCGCAGGGATCATTCTTTTTCCGCCCTTGCACGGAGAAAGAGAGACCCCTTTATCCTAGATAAGCAGGAGCGTAGTCCAATTCTTATTACATGGTCAGAATAACTTCAATGTAATTGAATTTTTAGCTTTAATAATATTGGGAACAGTTAACTCGTCATTGAACTGTTTTTGTACCGCAAAATGGTTTGGTGTTTTAAAGATAATAAAAAAAATACAATAAAAAAAAGAGTGCTACTAAGCATCGTATAACTCTTTGTTAAATGTACTTGCACGACCTCTAATACTGATATGACTTGAACAATTTCTTTATACACATGGACTGTCATTTTATAAAGAATCAAAAATTTGTTTAGTTCAATCGTGTTTAGGCACACCTAATCAAATACCTGATATTTTAGGTGATATAGGATCATTCGTGATAAAATATAGTAATGATTATAACCTTTTTTGGATCTGTATGTTTTGCACACAACGGGTCCGAGTATTAGGCAGTTAATGTATGAGAATGAATTTTGAAAGACTAGAACTAGAACTCCGGCATCAATGATTGCTCTCGCTCTGCCAGACATCGATGCGAATGGCGGCGCATCGCAAAAACAGCGGTGGCGCAGAAATTGACCGACGCATGGCCACGACCACTCTGTCAAGAGTGTACGAATAAGAAGAAAAGAAGAACTAGAACAAGAAAACCCCGTTCGCACGTGCGCCACAGTTCCAAGGAACCTCTCTCCATCGCAAGCAGTATTGGGATCCTTGGTGTCGACATCACGAATGATGTGCAGTTTAGGGGACAATTGGAGGGTAAAGCTTAGCTTGCCTCCAAAAAGCTAGGTGTGCTAAACCGGTCCAAACAGTACTTCAGTCCAAGGCAACGGCTTGTGCTATATAAAGCACAGGTGAGACCGCATATGGAGTACTGCTCACATTTATGGGCTGGAGCACCGGCCTGTCAGCTCAATCCCCTAAACTCGATACAACGGCGCGCAGTTCGTGTTATCGGCGATCCCATGCTCACAGACGGTTTAGACACGCTTGGACTTTGCGGAGAGACTGCGTCTCTTTGCGTATTCTACCGTCTGTACAACGGGGAGTGTTCTGAAGAACTATTTAGGATGGTGCCCTCGTCGTCTTTCTACCACCGCACTGCCCGCCATCGGCTGGGTGTTCATCCCCATTTCTTGGAGCCTCTTCTTTCTTGTACGAAACGGTTCTCCAGAACGTTGCGTACTCTCAGGATCTGGAATGAGCTTCCTGCTGAGGTTTTCTCAGCGCGGTATGATATGGGGTTCTTCAAAAAAGGCGTTATAAAATTTCTTCGAGACCGGCAGCGCGTTGGTGGTGCCTCTGGTGCTGCAAACGTCCATAGGCGACGGTGACCACCTGCCAAGGTGGGCCGTTTGCCTGTCTGCTGAACTCAAGCTATAAAAAAAATAGAACACTAGAAATCCGACAATTGAATAAGATATGTTCTAATAAGATTAGCTAGATTATTGTGTAATCAAGATTATTGTGTTCCACTTAGCATTGGGGTGTAAAAAAATTCCTAAGTTCTTTAGGGCCCAAGCTCACCTGCCAGTTGTTGCACAAGCTAGACCAGTAGCTCTTGTAGTAACTAAATTCAACCAAATCATCTATGCATCAGCACGTGAAATATGCACCGAGGCGCACCGATATGTATTAGTTGGCTCTGTGGTAACGTTTACTCTGGACCACGGATTCCAGTAAGAATTTTAGATGCAATCAGGAATCGACCAACGTGGACGATGATATTAGTATAATGTTAATAAGTATTAAATAAGAGAAATAAGACCAAAAGACGTCCAGTTGCAGCATAAGGACTGAAGTTTCTTCGATTTGTGATTTTTTTTAATTGGCGGATAAAAATCATACAGTATGAGCTATACGAGTTGTTAATTAACACGATATCTTTTATATCCCGATTGCTCATTCATTAGTCAGATTGATTAGGAATTATTTATTAGTCAATAAATTACCAAAAATATTTCCGCAAAATACTAATGAGGAAATATCCTTTTTATAATTAATTCTACTCTTCCTTCGTGTTTAAAAAAGTTTGCTTGTATTGACATATTATCTTCTGTCACACATATACACATACGTTGAACTTGGTAATTATATAAACAGTTTAAATTACTACAAATAAATACAAATTCAATCTGATATATGTATCTACATAATTTATACTTGATATGTCATATCGATTCACGATTAAATTTTGCAATGTTTTTGGCGCACGCAGCTTTTTATTATTTTTTTATTTATTTGACACTATTTTAATTTCTGAACTGACTAGTTATATGCAAAACTGTTCCAATGGAAAAACACCTTGTTGAAAATTAATCAATTATATCTATCATGTGATATTTTTCATCGATAATCACCGAGCTGTCATCTAAATCATTTTATTTTAGTACCATTTAGGTATTTGTAGGACGAGTATCGTTGATAACAGCAAAGATAACACAGATGACGGCTTAATCTCGTTTTTAACGAATTTTTCATTCTAGATTACCTGTTTATGTTATCTAAATCATACATAGTTCTATAGACGTCCCTATGATTCTTAATATAGTGTATTTTAGATATAAATTTGAATGTGAAACTGTGTTTTAAAGTGTAAATTTAAATCGGCCGAGTATTTTAGTAAGCTGGTTGCTTAATTGTAATAGTGTCAGTATTGACAGCGTTGACAGCTTGTCACACGAATAAATTGATCGCAGTTGTTTGCGCAAATGCCAGATAACGATTACCGTGTATTTTAATTTGAGTAGGCACATACCCTCACCTATGGGAACGCTTATCTGTTATCACAAAGACGGGCATTAGAATTTATTTACTTTGTTACGACTTGACACCGCCGTGTTTTAGAATAAAGCTGTTTTAAATCAATTTAGCTATAAATAATTTCTGTGTGTAATATATAACAAAAGTCTTGGCTCCGCAACATCCGAGAGTGGACAAATATCTCAAGCGTAGAAGAACTGTTTCGCTTGGCCCAAGACAGGAAAAGATTCTCAGAGCTGACAGCTAACCTCCTGTAGGAGAGGCACTTACAACAACAACAACAATATATATAAGTGATGATATTAATAATTCTCATTTAGGATGATATCTAATTAGCAAATAGCTTAATTTGTAACCATGCGGAGATTCACATGCGATGTATATATATCGTCGAAGCCTATTACACAGTCCAGCATTGGAAAACAACGGGGAATGACACAAACGATCGCCCTACCTACTTCCGGTCGCGAGGACGGTCAATACAAATCTATTCAACAGTCACCTTCAGCTAACTGGGTGAAACTAGCCCGTGAGAAATATGTGATTGATTACGGAAACTCGGTACTCTGTTTGTATTGGAATTATTTTGGGCGGGGCACTGATAGTTCCTAGTTAATTTATTAGATTTAATGCGACTGATGTTATTTGTGTTCCTGATGTTTCAAAAAAAGAGTATTTGATTTTGACTTTATCTTATTTTATTTTCACCTTCGAGCTGCTTTGGTACAATTATGATTGTAACGATATTTTTATTGCTACAGGAGAGCATGTGATGCCGGCCTTTGACGCCCGGCGCCATGCCCACGCCGCTGCAGCCCGGCGGACCCGCTAGCGGCCCGCCCCCGGAGCGCAAGCGGCGCCGCAAACGCGACGATCCGCAGAGTTCAGCTGCGCTCGAGCCAGACGACGACGACGGCGAGATGAGTCCTGAGGAAGACCCACTCAACGCACCAGCCGCACCAGCGGCGCCCACACCTGCGCCTTCCTCCGCACCAGCGCCGACCTCGCCACCTGCCGCACCGGACGCTGTCGATCTCACCTCACGACGAGACTCCCCACCTCTATCCTCAGATGTCGAACGATTCGATGGCAAAATTGTTTACAATCCTGACGGATCTGCTTACATTATTGAAGATCTGGAACTGTCAGAAGGAGAAACCAGTTTACCTGATTTACCGAAAATAGAGCCTGGCTGTATTGTTGACAGTCGAGAGAGTAACGTGGTCGAGAGACAGCTTGACTTTCCTCAGATAGCAAGTGCATTTTACGTATCTAGAAATACGTCATTATACGGTGCTTTATACGGCAGATTGGCGGCAGAACGAGCGAGAGCAAGACCGGATGCTCCAGTGATGCACAGTTACCGAGTGTTCAGTTTTCGTGGCGGAAAAGACGCACCTAGGCCGCTTTCTCCACCAGCGGAATGTCCTATCAGTGTACCAGTGAAACCAATCCTTATGTGTTTTATATGTAAATTAAGTTTTGGCTACGCTAAATCTTTTGTAGCTCATGCGCAGTCGGATCATAGTCTGTCTCTTCTAGATACAGAGAGAGATGCCTTATCCAAAGAAAACGCATCTGCAATTATACAGTGCGTCGGTAAGGACAAAGAACCGCTAGTCTCATTCCTAGAACCAGTGGGGGCCGCTGCAGCACCAAGGATGTCAACATCTGGCAGTCCTACAAATCTGTCAGAATTGTCGAGCCCATCTGTTGATAAGAGACAAGATCTAATGACTCCAGATAGGGAAAATGAATCAATGCTCCCGAACGGCACTTGTGATGACACAAGGCCGAGTCCTACTGCTTGGAGACCGCCGCGATCAATAGCTGAATCTTTGATGCCGCAACATTCACTAATATCTGTAGCGCATCCACACACAATAAATGCATCAGTGCAGCCGAGGTCTAGTCCGAATTCGTCCCCACCGTTTCAAGCTACTCCACCAGCTTTCTTATCAGGGACTACGATAGGAGTGTGCCCAGACCATCTTGGTGGAAGACCATCAGGTGCTGATTGCCCAAAGTGTGAACTCATTTTAAATTCAGGACGATTAGGTGGCCCTCTTGCTGGCATGCATAGTCGAAACTCCTGCAAAACCTTGAAATGCCCTAAGTGCAACTGGCACTATAAATATCAAGAAACCCTAGAAATTCATATGAAAGAAAAACATCCCGAAGCAGAAACCAGTTGCATTTACTGTATAGCTGGCCAACCGCATCCCCGGTTAGCACGTGGGGAGACCTATACCTGTGGATACAAACCATATCGTTGTGAAGTGTGCAATTACTCCACCACTACAAAAGGAAATCTTAGTATACATATGCAATCTGATAAACATTTAAACAATATGCAAGAATTACAAAATGGAGGTAATCCTGGTGAAGGAAGCTTACCACCAGCGCCTCAACATACACCACCCGGCAACCACAAGCCACCTTTGCCACATCACTCGCCACTAGGTCAGAAACCAAAACCAACTTTCCGCTGCGATGTGTGCAATTACGAAACAAATGTAGCTCGCAATTTGAGGATACACATGACATCTGAAAAGCATACACATAACATGCTAGTTTTGCAACAAAATGTCAAACATATGCAGACATTATCTGCGTTACATCATAGGCAGCAGAGCCAACAACAATTAGAAAGTTTACTTCACTTTCATAGTGGCGACGCCCCTCCACCAAATCCAGAAGCAGCTTTGGCGGACATGGCTTATAATCAGGCACTTATGATTCAGCTGATGACTGGAGGTCCTGGCCCATCCCCACCTGAACTAGGAGCCCACTTAGATGTGGGACTCAATCCTGAGGCAATGGAACCTCCCCCAGAACCGGCTGATCCTGAGCCAGAAAGGACTTTCCACTGCTGTATTTGTAACTGTTTCTCCACAGACTCTTTAGAAGCTCTTGGACATCATTTAGCTCAAGACCGTACCAAAATCAGAGAACAAGAGATCCTGGCCTTAGTTGCAGGACATTATGTATGTAAATTATGCACTTACAAGACAAATTTGAAAGCAAACTTCCAATTGCACTGCAAGACAGATAAGCATTTACAGAGGTTGCAGCATGTGAACCACGTAAAAGAAGGTGGGCCTAGAAACGAATGGAAGTTGAAATTTTGTGGTGGCGTTGGCACCAGTGGCGCTGGCGTAGGAGGAGTGCAAGTCAGATGCTGTGCTTGTGATTACTATACAAACTCCGCGCATAAGCTTCAACTACATGCAGCTGGCGCTAGGCATGAAGCTGCTGCTCTGCTATTACGACATCTAAGAGAATGCGCTTCACGTATTCCTCGCGACCGACCTCGTGTATACCGGTGTGCTTTGTGTGGATTCGGCGCTCCTCATCGCCTACCTATCTTGCAGCATGTGAGATCGGTAAAACACTTACAAATGGAACAAATCCATCAACTACAACGACGATCTGAGGGAAAAGATCCTACACCAGACGTGTCTGAACTATTCCAAGTTATTCCTCAACCACCTGAAATGACAAGTCCATATGATCAGCAAGAAAATGGTAAGTGCTTTATATATAAATTCACTCGCTTAAACAAACCACGTATACGCATTAAATAATCAAGCGTTTAATACGATTGAGTATAACACGGAAATACTTTATTTAATTTTGTTCTCTGTAAATTTCCCATCCGTGACTGGACTATAATCATTATTTCCTCAAAGTGTGTTGTTTGTAAACTGTAGCTTAATTGTAATTAGTTAAGTTACACAATGTGTACTGTTAACAATACTAAAGTATTGATCGATCTAACTGTGGCGTTACAGTGTGACAAAAAACTCAGTCATGATCAAAAACGATAGAATGCGCGTGCGCATCTAGTGCTTTTTTGCTTTTTACAATAAGTGGCGCTAAAATCCATTATTTCTCAATACTAATAAAGACCACAAAACATAAAATATTGTTTATTACTCTCGTGCTAAAACATTTCGTAACATTTTTATACTATAAAGCGTGAAAATTCTATTAAAATTAATTCAACCAAATCCATTACCGGCGTTCGTATCGATAAAGTAATACTGAGTGGACTTATGAATGTGATTTCGTAACGTCACTATCGGTTTCCAATTTAAAACGATTCGTTCCTTAATCAATTTTGTTCTTTTTTGTAACTGAGCTTTTCACTTGAATTCAACAAACATATACTTCGCTTCTTTCTAATTAGGACTGGTTCCAAGTACCTCGTAGTATGGACACTACCTATAGATAAATAATAGATGTGGTCTGTGTTCATTCAATTATTGTTGTCAATACAATCGTGACTAGAGTCATCTCAGTAAACTGATAACCATTTTAAGCCATGACTATTTAGCAGAGAATTCGTAATTACTATAATGAGATAATTACACATGGACAAAACTTAATTTAAAAGGCGCAACATTAGAACAGGTTTCTTTAACAACGTACGCCTTACACGGTCGCCACACTCGGAAACCGTCATTGGTTAGAGGCGACTCCGCCCAGCGAGCGAGGGAGATAGACTGAAGATTTGAATTGAGAACGCGAATTTTCCATAAGTACGCGGGACAATGACTCGCATTACGTATGTGGCGATCACGCATTAAGGATGATTGCCCCCTGTGACGAGGCTTCTACACCATCGCATAATGTCGTCGGCCGCATCGAAAAGCATTTTGTATCGTTACGGTGAAATAGATATCAGTCGAAAGAATACAATTTTTTTCTATCAAAAAACAATATCACTTAATATTTCCTTAGTAATTAAATCATACTTAGTTAGATTTATACTAAAAAATGTATTATTCACCCTTTAAAAAGTAATTCATTAGCGACTTCCCTACAACGAGTACAAATGAAACCTGTATGTAAACCGGTTTTAATTTGACTCATTCAGTTGTATAGCACCCCACCCATCTTAATATTTTTGCTGTACAATAGTTTGGCAAATAATTTTGTGTCGTACCTACTTTAAATTTATCTAATTTGTTTATAGGTATTGATCGGTGAAATCATAAGTTCAATAGTAATCCCATTTATGTAAATATTAATAAATATATTCATTCTAAAAGCTTAATTTCACATTTATATTGTTGAAGACAAATCATTGTTCATTTGCGCAATTTTATTTGCGTACCTCTTTTCAAACGCAAGCCGAACTACGACAGCCCGAGGACAATAAATTATTGAGATTCAATAGGGATTTTTAACGTCACATTGTAAAATTTTGACCTAAATCTTGCAAAACAAAACACACAGCACAATACTTACTTTACGACCCTATAACGATGTGGTGTTTCCTTAGAAAAGACCTTTGTCCATTGACAAAAAGCGTTGAAGATTGCATTTATGCACACCATAGTCCCTTTACCTGGCCATTGTTCTACCGTCCTACTAGACTGTGGGTCGGCGATTTTATATCATAAATAATTACATTCACTGGTCACTCTGTATTTGGAATTAGGGTCAGTTGCGCTTATTATTATGCATTCGGATTTATTCATCGCTCTCCCCATCATTAGATGTAACGGTTTTAACTGCTTAAAACTATAGAACGGGTTCTCCAAACAGGGGTCGACTGGTTTCAATTCTACTGGACTGTGAGATAATTTCAAGTTTCAATTAATTTAAAAAATTCGAGCTCCCTTCACAAACTCTTGTTTAATATCTGTATTCTATACAGATTTAAGATTGCTGACCTTAAACTTTAAATCTGGTATATGAAATAAAATTTTAAAATACCTTTGCATCTTTCTTTGTGAAATTGTCTCGGAATTATTCTCTTTTTTTGTCGTTTGGTATATGTATACACAAAAGATGGACAGCCCGTCATTCTCTTGTAATAAAGCATAATTGTAACGATGCATTAACGAATTTGTATGTTCCTCAAAGATGCAGTTTCTTTCACCTTCCTTATTTGAGCGTAAACAATGCAGCCGATCGTCTTTCACACGCTGCCGCGAATTTATTCTTGGTCAAAATAATAATTGCAGTCTTACACATCATGCTTACGCAGTTGTCTCCCTCGCACTTACCGTCATATACGTCAAATCTCCCGATGCATTTGATGTGATGCGAAACTAAACATTCGAGCCTTTTGTAATAATGAACAGCGATTGTTTGGTCGTCCTGTATCTTCTTTGTGTGCGAAATTACAATATATTTGTTACATTAATACACCTTCTGTATGTGTGAGTACGGGATGGATAGAACGATACCTTTGTCTTGCCGGGACATCGCAAACAAAACGAGTCTTACTAATAATATAAAAGAGAAGAATTTTATTTTCAACTTCAATTCAGAAAGTAACAAACGATTGTAACGAACAATAGCAATGTTGCATTTATAGGAATAATCTTTTTTGTAGATAAAATATCACGTGATCGTAGGTAGACATTTCGGATTTACGGTTTACTGATGGACTTGATTTTCGTTACAGATTCCGTAGTGCTTGCGTGGTTTGTTATTTGCGAGTTTTGTAAAATTTTACAACAATATGTTTTCTATAGGTATATTAAATATAACTGTGTTATATCGTTTGTTAACAGATTCTAAAGAACCCATTGATCAGAAACCAGAGTTGACGCAAGAACAAAAAATGATGAGATTTCTTGAACAACATCAACACCATCAACAACAACAAGCGCCACAACAAGCTCCACCACAACCTCAGCAGGCTCCCAGTGAAAGAGAAGACGAGAGAGAGACGCCTGGTCCACATGCATGTCCATATTGCAACTTCACTTGTGCAAGCGAACCGCGTTTACACGCACACGTCACCACCTCTCATGGTGATACCGCTCGCCATTTCATATGCCCCTTATGTCAAGATGCATTTAAGGATCGACCTGCTCTTGAGAGGCATGTTATGCAGATACATTCGGTCAACTCTGAAGGTCTGCAAAGATTACTTCTCCTTGTAGATCAGAGCCATTGGCTAAACGGTGGAGCGCAACAGAGGGATGAATCTCGACAAGGGGAAGACGACAGAGAGATTTCGTCCCCACGCTCTGAAGGCAGTGCAGATGGAGAAACCGAAAGATGTTCGACTTGTAATCGGACTTTTCGCAATGTGGATGAACTTTGCCAGCATCAGAATGAATCAGGTCATTTGGAACTCAAACAAACACCACAAGGACCTGGATATGTTTGCTGGAAAAAAGGTTGCAACCGATATTTTGATGCGGCCCATGCATTGCAAAACCATTTTAGAGAAGCACACGCTCGGAATTCTATTGCAAATATGTCAGTATCGGAAAAACATGTGTATAAATACCGTTGCAATCAGTGCAGCCTCGCATTCAAAACAATTGAGAAATTACAACTGCACTCTCAATACCATGTTATACGGGATGCCACTAAATGTGTTTTATGTGGGCGTAGTTTCAGATCTGTGTTAGCGCTCCAAAAACACATTGAAACTTCTCATTCTGAACTCTCAGAAGAAGAGTTAGCAGCTTTCAAAAGGAGTTTGGCCAACAACCCACTATTATCTGGCCAAGGTACTGCTCATGACCCTGGACCTGTGGAACTTTTACGCAAAGAAACTCTCAGAACTCCTGATGATGAACTGGCTGACCTCGAAGACAGAGATTCTAGTGCTACTGTTGCTGACGAATCGGGGCATAATGACGCAGAAAATTCCGATGACTCGATAGTCTATAAAGACCAACAATTTTTGGAAGACTACTTAAATTCACAAGCTATGGCAGAGGACTCCTATAACGATCCTAATAGAAAATATAAATGTCATAGATGCAAAGTAGCATTTACACGCCAGTCCTATCTAACAGCTCATAATAAGACTTTACTGCATAGAAAAGGTGAAAAACTTACTTATCCAATGGAAAAATATCTCGACCCTAACAGACCATTCAAATGTGACGTATGCAAAGAATCTTTTACCCAGAAAAATATTTTACTAGTTCATTATAATAGCGTGAGCCATTTACACAAATTGAAGCGAGCTATGCAAGAACAACAAAATAACAACAATCCACCAGTATCACCCGGAGCGGGAACCGCGCCCTCTAATTTGACACTTACACCTAAAAGCACTTCAAGCGAAGAAGATGATCGAAAGAGGTACAAATGTAATATATGTAAGGTGGCGTATACACAAGGCAGCACATTGGATATACATATGAGATCTGTGCTACATCAAACTCGAGCCGGCAAGCTGCAAGAGCTCGCCGCTGCCGGACACGTAGACTTGACACGGCCTTTGGTCGAACAACCGGATCGTAACGACCCCGCTAAAATTTTACAAGACGTATTGTCACCAAAAAATACATCCCCTTCGTCAACTAGCAGTGGGGGACCGCGATCGTCACCCCCCGCCCGTCCAGGTAGCCCGCGATCCCCACGCGCAAGTAACTCCGCGTGCGATCGTTGCCACGTGTCATTCCCGAACGGGGAGCTACTCGACGCACATCGTATGAACTCGTGTCCGTTCGGAGATGCGCGGGCGCATTCGCCGCTGGGTGAAGCCGAGGCCGCCGCTCTAGACGAAATGGTCGCAAAGGGCAATCCGCCCAAACGAAATTCGCAAATGTACAAACAACTCTTAGAAACGTTTGGCTTCGACCTCGTTATGCAATACAATGAAAATCAACGGAGAAAAATGCAAGAAGAACGTGAGATGGCGCGGATACCAAGCCCGCCGCCGCCCCCACCGGAGGAAAAGCCCCCAGATGGGGAAACGAAATCGACGTGTCAACATTGTAACAAAGAGTTTTCTAGTGTTTTTGTTTTAAAGACTCACTGTGAAGAAGTGCATAAAGATAAAGTGCCTCTCGAATTCCTGGAACAATTTGCGGAACAATTTAAATCTGAGTATGAGAGGAAATCAGGTGCGCCAAATTCACCAAGAGCGGCGTCGCCTGCCCCGCAAGGGGATAGGTCGCCCTCGCCACGAGGCGACAGTGATAGCAACTTCAACGAGAGTGGTAACGCGCAGAACGAGAGCCAAGCGGGAGCCCTCCTTGCCGCACAGGTGCAAGAGATGCAGGCGGCTCTTAATATGATACAGCTGCAGCAGCAATTAGGTCAAATCCACCCAATGGTTGCGCAGATGTTGTCACTGGGTCTTCCGTTGGGTCTGAATATGAGCGCTTTGGCGGCGATGAACCTGCAACCACCACTGGTGCCGCTGATGCTTCCGCCACCCCCCTTCGACGCGATGCCTTTCACTCATGATGCACAGCTTAAACAGCAACAGCTGTTACAGCAACAACAGCAGGTTTGTTTATTGGAATTTATCATTTTTTTTATTAGAATTAATAAAAAAAATATTATAATTAATCATACATTCGTTAGTTAAGACTGTAATTTTTTTTATTACACATCTGTTATGTTTTTTGAGCTTTTAAGTTCTTAGAGTCTTAGTTAAATAAAGATTAAGTACATCATTATATTTCTGAATGTTTTACTTATAATTAATATTAACTTAAATATAAAACTTTGAGAGTTTCTTTTAAAAATAAAGTTCAATACTCAGTAGGTGATATATTGGTATAAATATTAGTGTTCAAATATTAGCGCACATTTCAAATAGTCAAAGATTATTTTAATATAAATGATCTATTGTCAACTTCATATATTTAATAAAGTTAATCTAGTTGGCATATAAATTTTAAATGTGAATATTTATTTAAAAAAAAATTTAATGGTGTCCATTTAAACATTCAATTTCTGTAAACAATTCTATTAAATGTAACATATAAATAACTCTGACCATTATTAATTTAACTAACAACATAAGAAATCGATAACCGTAAAACTTAACAATATTGAAATACTGATTTAACTGATATGATAAAACCTGAACTTTGTTTTTTTAATAATACAGTTTACAACTCATCAAATCAATTTGATACAGAAACAGGATATTACTAATGCAAGTCATGTAAAACTCGAACCAAATCTTTAATATTTACTCAAACATGATGTTAAGTTATATTCATTAACTTTAAGTAAATTCAATTTCGGCAACAACGATATGTATAAAGTTTTTGAGATAAGCTTAAGCGGTTTTACTTCAGTTATCTCTTTGCACATAGTAAAAGACATTCTATTGTTGTTCGTAAGGAAATACATAATAACTGTATGTTATTGTTAAATTTTACAAGCCAGTTTAAAAGGGTTTATTAAGTTTTTAAACATAGTTGGGTACATCCGAGTAACTAGTTGTTTTAACTTAGATGACTCAGGTGAGTGAGTTAGTGAGTAATATAATTTTATCAGGTGTACCGAAAAGTCATTACCGGTTTTTATGGAACGCAATAAAAATAAGCAATTTTCTAGAAAATGCAATAATTTATTTATTCCAAGTATTGGCCTTTTTATTCTATACATTTTGCCCATCTTTCAGGCAATTTATGTATGCCATCTCAAAAAAACTGTTTGTCACCTTACCGTGTCTTCGGGCCCTTCTGGACGTTTTTCAATTAATGCGTAGATCAAATTGATAATTTGTTGTTGGTAGCGATCACTATTAACTGTTTCACCAGGTTTCAATAGTTCGTAATACACCACGCCTCTCTGGTCCCACCAAACACAGAACATTGTCTTGCGACCAAAACGATTTGACCTTGGAATCGATGGGGCGGCTTTACCATGTGATAACCATAATTTTATGGGCTTTCAATATAAATCCACTTTTCATCAACCATTACTATTTGATGTAGAAATGACTTCCGATCATACCTTTGCAGCAGTATTTCACAGACGATTTCTTAATTTTCCATTTGCCTATCATTCAATTGACGTGGCACCCGTCTTCCTATCTTTTGGATTTTCTCCATTGCTCTTAATTGGTCGCTAATCGTTTCTTCGGCCACATTTAACGCTTCTGCACATTGTTTTTGAGTTTGGGTTGTATCTTCATCCAGCAACTCTTACAGTTTCGTATCTTTAAACTTTTCGTTCTTTGTCTTGCACATCGAAATCATCACTTTTGAATTTTCGAAACCACGCCTTGCATGTTTTTAAAACATGCTCACCGTAAGTTTTTACAAGCAAACGATGACTTTCAGCGGCTTTTTTCTTTTGATTAAGTAAGAAAAGTAATGCGTGTCGCAAATGCACATTTTCAGCCACGAAACTTGACATTTTCAAAGAGGTATAAATCAATGATGGTGTTACTTTCGATAGATTTGAATATTAACGTCAGTAGAATAAAATTACATATGTGTCATCATAACAATGTATACTTATACCTGGCGACATCTGTTAGAAAAACCGGTAATGACTTTCCGGTACACCTAGTATATTTGATATAACGCAAATTATGTTGGCCTGAATCTTGATATGCTATGATATTTTATCCGTACAGGGGCGGAGAAAGAATACTAACCTCTGTGGCCGGGTCGGCCTGTCGTAAAAGGCGACAAAACAACCCAACTTAGCTACGTGGTAGGGCCTCAAGCCCGTCTGGATGGCGACCACCTTTGGTCTTAAGTATGCCTCCATAATAACCTTGTGTTGTGTTCCGGCATTAGTGACCCAGTTCCTGTACCCTTGTAGGACAGCAGCGTGATTGCGATGCCACTGGCGTTGCAAACACCTATAGGCGACGGTAACTGCTAAATCCTAAGCGGGCTGTCAGCCTGTCTGCTGTCCTACGCAATAAAAAAAAAATTATATATAGTACATGAATATAAATAAATAAATAAGTACCTAATAAATATATACTGGTACAATTCACAGAGTGTCATCTAGTCCCAAAGAGATTAGCATATCACTTGTATTATGGGTACTAGACAACTGATATACTACATATATACTTTTTTTTAGTAAATAAATACGTATTATACATGAAAAACCAGATGCGAGACGGGAATCGAACCTGTAACCCCTGCAAGCGCACCGAAGTGCGTTAGTTGCTATGACACGTTGGTCATTAACTACACAAACACAATCACAAATTATTCAGTATAATCTTATAGTTAAATGTTTGTTCTCAGGCAAATGCTGCCGCTGGGCAAAAACGGGCGCGTACTCGCATCACCGATGAACAGCTCAAAATATTGCGGTCGCACTTCGACATAAATAACTCACCAAGTGATGAAGCGATCGCGAAAATGGCTAAACAATCAGGCCTAGCCACCAAGGTAATCAAACACTGGTTTAGAAATACACTCTTTAAGGAACGTCAGCGAAATAAAGATTCGCCCTACAATTTTAATAACCCACCTTCAACAACGCTGAATCTAGAAGAATATGAAAAAACTGGCGAAGCCAAGGTGACGCCTTTAGACTCTTCAGCAAGCTCAGATGAAGGCAAACCACCGCCAGAAAAAAAGGCCAAAATAGAAGTTCCTGTCTCAGACGAACATGAAGTAAAAACGGAACCAAACGATGAGCCTACCATGGAAGAAAAGTATAATTCTTATGATGATAGACATCAAGAGGATAAAAGTTTCATTTTTCCTCAAGTGCCTTCTCAAAGCCCGGCTCCTAACTTGAACAGCATTGATCACCTGCAAGCTATATCGAGACCGCAAACACCAACCCATCTATCACTGAACTCATTGATTCAGTCGCAACTTGATTCGATTCCAGCCACGAGTATACCGCAGCCGCCACATCCGTCGATGCTACCACCGAAGCTAAATCCTAACTTCGTGTCCCCAAACTCCGCGCCCCCGAACGTCCTACCTTTGACCCCAAATCGCAGCCTCAGTCCTGGCAGGGGACCGGCCGATTTCGGACTTTCCGGGGGCAACTCGAACGGATCCAACAGCTCGGGGTCTTCTGGCAAACGCGCCAACAGAACTAGATTTACTGATTACCAAATCAAAGTTCTTCAAGAATTTTTTGAAAATAATGCATACCCAAAGGATGACGACTTGGAATATCTTTCAAAATTATTAGGTTTGAGTCCAAGAGTGATTGTTGTTTGGTTTCAAAATGCTCGGCAAAAGGCAAGAAAAGTATACGAAAATCAGCCCGCTGCAGAACCACCAGTGGGTGCTACAGATGACGCAAATAGATTTCAACGCACTCCAGGACTTAATTACCAATGCAAAAAGTGCCAATTAGTATTTCAACGATATTATGAATTAATAAGACACCAGAAAACACATTGTTTTAAAGAGGAAGATGCTAAGAGATCGGCTCAAGCCCAAGCGGCCGCAGCACAAGTTGCAGCTACTTTAAGTAGCGAAGATTCAAACTCGAGTACTGTAGAACATCATGTTCCCCACGTACCTGTGTCTCCTGCTCCGCCCAGGACACCTACTCCAGCGGCACCTAATTATCCTGTGTCACCAGCCCCACCAGTTCCTTTAACCCCTGTGACCCCTTTATCATCTCACACACCAAGAGAAGAAAAAGATGGAAACTTTCAATGTGATAAATGCAATTTAGTATTTCCACGATTTGACTTGTGGCGGGAACACCAACTCGTCCACATCATGAACCCAAATCTATTTCCTACTTATCCACCAGATTCCCCTTTTGGAATCTTACAACAACACGCACAATTGCAACAGCTAAATGCCACTTTAGGAAATGAAGAAGCACGTCACCCTTTAGTGGCTGCTCTGAATCAACAAGTTACTAAAAGAAAGTTTGATGAGTTTGAAGAAGTTGACACCGGAGAGCAGCCGAAAGATAAGCGCCTAAGGACCACCATTTTACCCGAACAGCTCGACTATCTTTATCAAAAATACCAAATCGAATCGAATCCCTCTAGAAAGATGCTTGAAAATATTGCAAGAGAAGTGGGGTTAAAAAAAAGAGTGGTGCAAGTTTGGTTTCAAAACACGAGAGCTCGTGAAAGAAAAGGACAGTTTCGGGCTCACGCGCAAGTAATTAATAAAAGATGTCCTTTTTGTCCAGCTCTGTTTAAAGTAAAGAGCGCGCTCGAAAGTCATTTAAGCACCAAACACGCAGACCAATGCGCACGAGGTGAAATCAATGTGGATGCTCTACCAGATGAGGAACTCAGTACCGAGTCGACACCAAGTTTTGGATCTCAACAAAGTGATCGTCAGCAAAATTTTTCTCAAGCGGGGGCTCCCATGTTGCCCCCTATTTTCCCGCCTTTTCACTCAGACATGGAGAAATTTATCAAACAGTACAGTGAGGAATCTATGAAAAGATACGTAAGTGAACTACAAGCTCATGCAGCTGCTCAGCAGAATGGCGGCAATATTGAGTGTACAGAAAGGCGCCCAGAACATGGAAAATCTGAAATACCCTTAGACCTTAGTAAACCAGTCGATCTCTCGCGGCCGGGTTCAGATGCTGACGAACGTTCAGATACCGCTTCTGAAACTATGGAGTTTTACGAAGAAGACGAGCCCAGCTCGCCAGGCACCGGTCACCCACAAACGCCTAGGCCCCCGGGTAAACGATACCGCACTCAAATGTCTTCATTACAAGTCAAGATAATGAAGTCATTGTTTTGCGATTATAAAACTCCTACAATGGCTGAATGCGAGGCTTTAGGTCGAGAGATAGGGTTACCTAAACGCGTGGTTCAAGTTTGGTTCCAAAACGCACGGGCAAAAGAGAAGAAAGCGCGGTTAGCAGCCGGTCTCGCTGAGGTGTCGGACGCGCCGCCACCAGAAGAATGTCGTGTGTGCGATTTCAAGTACAGCCATAAGTACTCAGTGCAAGACCACGTATTTACGCGCGGACATATAGGCGCGGTGCGCGCGCGATTGGAAGGTGTCATAGGTAGCGGAGCAGGTGATGAAGGCGCACTGGCGCTGATGCAGATGGCAGCGCGGTTGGAGGGCGGTCTGGGTGGCGACCTTCACAGCGCTTTCCTGCGACCGCAGCTCGCCGGCAACGGTGAGTGTCCCACTTGACCGCGGTCCGGGTCGCCTGGCGCTAATCAGCACTACGCGACTCTGGACTTCTATATGTAGAAACTCGCGTTAGCGAGCTTTGCTCGGTTTCTCGTTTGATAAATTGTTTATTCACGATAACCGCTAGCCGCAAACGGAGCGAAGCTCGAATTGTGCCGTGACGGTCGTTACTATTTCCTACTAGAGAGTACTTTTGTGAATAAAGTTAAGACGTAATCGAATATGTTGTGTCTCTTAGTGTGTACTGTGCGGTGCTGGCTTTTAGTGTACCTTATAATTTAGAACATACTTATACTGTAAGTATACTGTAATACATAATATAATAAAAACTTACAGAGTTTTGTAGTAAAAGTGATGATATAGACTTCCTTGGATTTGCTTGTTTTCCATTTATTGTTTATATTTCACATTTAGATTTAAATATTAACACATCAAACATTTTCTTCATGCGTACTAAAAGGGTTTTATTTATTTATATACCAAAAGATTTTTATTTAAACTAATTTATTGGCTCCACCAAAATAAATGTATGACTACTACTAACTAACATCTAAATTAGGCTAAGCCTGTGTCTTAGATGTTAGGATCTTCCTTTTAGGTGATGTTGGCATTTTAAATAGCGTACTTATTGCTAAAAATGATATTATTTTATACTACATATACATAATAATAGAACATATTCTTCGAAGAGTTCCCTAATTTATTTCACCTAATAATTGATGGCAAAAACAAAGACTGCGGATTGCGGCAAGCTTTGTTTATAAATATATATGTAATATATATGTGTGTGTGGTTGATGTTACTTGACTGATGATTTAGTTTAATATTTATAATAGTTTGTATGTACTAAACCTAGGCGTCATATATTTTGCATTATGTTATCAGCATTTTATTTAAATGCTGATCATAATAATAAACAGCAATAATATTATTCTCTCCATCACTGTTTTAACATAAAAAAAGTGTTGAAAGCCATCGCCGCATAGTTTGCTATAGACTAGTAATCTGTTTCATTATGACATTCTTCCTAGTTGTTCATATTTAAAACTCCTATTAGGTATTAGTGACTTGTCGATCATTTGTATAATTTTAATGAAAACCAAATTATTTAGTGAATTAAACTGTTTAGATATTATGTAAAGTCATAGCAAAGCCTGTAGTCTATTATACTATTTAAATATGGTGCCTTGTAAGATCCCAGTGAATTGTAAATTTTTAATGTTGAGCTCCAATGTAAATATTCGATCGTGTTAAAGTATACTAGTAGGTTTAGCGAAACAGTGTAAAGTTGTGTGACCGCGTCACATTGTGTATTACATTAGTTTGTTAGGTATAAATAAATATATTGTTTGTTTCGTAGAGGCATCTTAAGACTTGTGATATAATTGTATCTAAGTAATTAGTGTTGTACTTGGCATATCTGTCCCGAGGGCGCAAGCCGAGGGTGCTGACAACAAAAATACATACAGACATAACGTGCAAGTTTCTACGATTTTACATAATAATGAGTTCTTTAGTGTGTCGCGTGGGGACCCGCCGGCTGCATTTTTTTTGCTATTCTCCTGACGCATTTACATAAGAGTGGTTTTAAATTGGGGAGTTAGGCGATATGCAAATATTTTCTTCTCGTTGAATGTACGTTTAGTTACGCTGCGCGCGCGCCTCTACCTTCGCCGCACGCAATCACGCACACGCCACAGGTGGCTTCTCAACTCTATTTATTTATTATGTAGAAAGTTTTCTTCCTTCTAGCTTTCGCTGGTCTCTATTGGTCTTTGAAATGCAAATATCACACCTCGCAGTGGTGAATACTCGTATAATGCGATATTATTTACTCCCAAGCCGACTCGTACTGTATTCGGTATATTTGAATTTTAATCATGTTTATTTGCATATCGCTTTTTGTTGTTTATATTTTTTTTATTTTACTTTTATGTTATGTTTGTGTATATTTTTGTTATTTAGTTTTATTACTATATTGTTTTTGTCATGTAGATGAAAATGTTTGTACAGAATGCCTTATGCGCATTTTTATGGAATTTGCCTCCAATATACGACTTCCAATAATTTTATTTTAATTTGTGTAATTTAATTTTTTAATTAATTATATACAACCTGCATTTACTGTTAGATGACGTTGTTAAATAGTTATTGAAAAAAAGCCCTGTAGCCTGCCAGTGATTTATTCCTTTAGTATTATTTTAGACGTAAATTGTCTAAAGTCAAAGTGATTGAACATCGTTGTAAACTGAATATATTATTATAATTATTATCAACAGTTATTATATTCCCAGAATTTGTTGAAATAAATGCAATATTTATATTATTGAATTATGTTTTTTTTTTACTTTTTTGTTACCTTAGTTCCTTTGTCCTGAGTTCTTTTTTTGTTTTATGTGCTACGTGAGCTTATTAGATTGACGACAATGCGAGTGACAAAAGCTACTGAAACAAAGACTAACTAAACTTTAGGTTAAAAGTATCCAGCTAAGACTCTTAGAATTAACTTATTACCTTTGAACAGATGAATTTGAAAGTAATTGTAAAGACATCTGCAAACAAAAATATTGTATGCCTGTCCCATAAAATCAATGGAGTTCCTATTGTTTTAAATGATAGATGAACCTCTTTATAGTTTCAAACGGTATATCGTGGGTGGTATTTTTTTATTGGGCACTTTTAAAAATAACTACATAATCTGAAAATTTCCCTTCACAGATAACAGATTGCTAGTTTATTTAAAAAAATTGACAATTAAAATAACGATCGTAGCGGCACATGTAGCACTTTGCTTGTTTAAAATATCTCTAAGACTATTTCATATATTTAACAATATTCAAATGGAACATTTAATTACTTAAAAACATATTTTTACATTAAAAAACTCTTCGAGATCTTTGTATTTGAGGGAAAATAACTCCCGAAAATAAGTACTTTATTCTACATTCTATTTCTATAGTCTATACCTAATATGATTAAAAGTATAAAGATTAAAAGTAATAGGTGAGCTATTCCTTAAGAGTTTCACGCTGCGTTAAACGTCTAACGTTAGATAATAAAAAATAAAACAACGATGTGGTAAAAGAATAACATACTACTTAGTTACAAATATTTTCTCATATCAGAAATATTTTTTACATATTCTATCGGGAAATAAATTATATATACTTTAAGATTATAAAAAGCTCGTACTAAAATTTTACATATCTCATTTCAATATTTTTCATGTTGTGTTTTACCGGCTTACACGCCAACTAACATCAACAGCTGTAAGCGTTGGTTTTGTACTTACTCAAGGGATGTTATAATATATTTGTTCTCTATAATGGGCACAAGTACGAAATTAAAAGTTGTTAATGTAATTTCTCAGAAAAGAGTAAATGGTCGATAAGAAAACGGTTAAGTACACTAACGATAGTACACTAACAAATAGTTTTCGTTTCTACTACGACTGTCCTATGATCAGCAAAACTAAGCTTTTTAAAAAGGGATGGCTGAAAGACAGACTTTAACCAGGAACGGTAGCGAAATATAAGGATCCGATGTCGATAGTTATGAAGTGCTCAGGTGAATTAAAACGTTAAACGTAACATTTAATCACCCAATCAGAACACTGCTCGTAATTTCAAACCCTCTGACCTTCCTCATACGCAGACAAATGTCATGTCAATCATACCTATATTCAAACAACACGTATCTGAATTCACTAGTTTGGGGGAGTCGTTCATTTTTCGTCAGAGTTAAAATTTTTGTCAGAGTTATTTCGTCCAATTTCAAATATTTCAATGGCATATTGAGTATACAGAACTTAAAAAAAAAGATTTGTCGATAGATAATTTCTTTTCAGACAGTATTGGCAAGGTCCTACCTGAACTACACATTTTTTTTATATATATATACTAGCAAACAAAAACAGTTGCTTTCTCACTCAGTTCTCGAAATGTTAGGATTGACGCTCGTAGCAAGACATGCTCTATGTCGGTTAGCGTAGGTAGTAGCAGTAGCGTAGCGGGTTACAAAAACCATATCACTACGAGTTGCACATCAGAAGGAGTGAGTTTAGTCTCAAGACAATATATAAATTAAATATGTGTTAGAATTTACTATCCGAAGCTTCCTAACCAGAGCTCAAAGTCCTCTACTAATTAGCACTAAGTAAACTTTTACACCCTTACATTCAAAATTGGTATTCGTTTATCTGCGTAGTAGAAGAAAATATATAAAATAGTAGAAAATTTAACCAAATTACCTATGTATAACTACTTCTGCATTAACCAGTCTCCAATCAAGTGATTGATTCTTATCGATAATCTGTCTGATTTTGAATAGGAACGAAGAAAAAAAGCTTTTGTCCCCTTCTATAAGAAAGTGATTAGCTCTATTCCTAATTATTTCAGAAGAATGGTTTTGACACTATTGTATTCTAGTTGTGAAACAAAAGTAGTTTATGTTAATAATACTGCCTTGCAAGGTTATTAAACTCTATCCACTTTACCAAAAAATAAAATGTAAACAAACAAACCAATGTTTCTCAAACTTTTTTGTCAACCGACTGCACATTCAAAGATGTTTTATGAGGTTATTACTTGAAAATATTAGTTAATAACAACATGGCGGGCATAATCCGACCTTAATAATAAAACACTCTTTCCAATCGACAATAGTACGTTGAACAGTACACTTATAATTACCAGCATATAAAACCAGTAAGAGATTTGGAAAAATTGTCTTTTTAGGTTATTTATAATGTAAGTTAGTTATTACAATTAATGTTGTAAATATGTAAATTTTATATGCATTATATTTATCATTCATAATTATAAAAATAAAATTATTTTATGTTTTTTTTCTAAAAGTAAGGAATAGTAATATAAAAAATAAGAATATAGGAGATAGAGAGAATATAGAGAGAGAAAAAATAAGAATTTCGAATAAATAATTAAAAGTTGCTATGATTTTGATTATTGTAAAATCGACATCCAAAAACCATTTTTACGATTTGTTTACATTTTATTTTTTAGTAAAACGGATAAGTTATAGATATTATATCTTACCTTCTTGTACTCATTTGTGATGAATCTGCTAATATGTAAACCAGAGAAAACATAGACATTTTAAAGACAAACACTCTGGCAAATACTAAAACAGTTATGAGTGAAATATAAATTCCTGAACCCAGATTTAGAGTGCAATTTTTAAGAGATTTGGGTATTACCGCTATAGAAAGTGACGATATATGACACCTATATGCATCAGAGGGAGAGAAATGAGATCATACACATAAGGACATCATGTAAATTTATATACACTACGCCGTATGATTTAATTTTACGTACAAAACACATATTTTTTCCACCACACCCACTCACCGGCTCAAGGGTTCAGCACAAAAAAATATTAAATTACCTACATACAATGAAATTAAAGTAATGTCGTGTAAAAAATGTTCCCGTTACCAAACCAACTAATTATTGCATTGTAAAACACAATGTACAGACGTGCTCACAAGAAAATAAGGCTATTTTGCCGAATAACAAAAGATTTTTTACTTAAAGAAAACGATATCTTGGCGGTAAGTAGGTAGATCATTGGAGCAGTATTAATTGAGACTGCCGAGATAATTGTGTTCGGAAACTAATATCGAGATAGAACAAAGAAAATGTTTTTATCTTACTAGCAAAATCATTCAGTCTATTTGTATGTAAAACAGCTTGCAATAGCTTACTGTCCCAACTGAGGATGGTTAGTTAAATTACAAGTTAAATATTTTTATTAATATTAGTCTTCTACTAATTAATATTTTAAATTCTTATTACATACATACATATAATCACGCCTCTTTCCCGTAGGGGTAGGCAGAGACCACTTCTTTCCACTTGCTACGATCCTTACATACTTGTTTCGCTTCGTCCACTTTCATTATTCCCTTCATACATGCCCTTCGGTTTAGGGTACTCTTGACCTGGCCTTTTTTCAAGACGTCCCTGATCTGGTCTTGAAACGTCCGCCTTTTTTTTGTCTAGGGGAAAAACCACTCTTGACGGGTTCCCCCGACCTGGGGGGACCGAGGGATATGTGGGACTCCGCGATTTTTCCGACTACCCACTAAAAACCCCGCTGTTCTCCTATCGCCTACGCCCGGGCCTACGGATATATGACCTGCCGATCTCGTGGCCCGGGCCGGCGCCGGCCCGCCCTTTGTCGTAAGGCGGGCCCCTTCTAAGTGTTGGCGCCAGGGGGTCAGGCATTCGTCTTCCATTCACATTCGCTTTATACACTTTTTTCAATTTTAAATTCTTATTCTATTAAAAATAATCGGAATATACCTTATTATAATTCAAAAATAGCGAATAGGTTCATACTATATGTAGAGCCTATATGGGGACGTCCATTAATTGCGTGAGCTATTTTTCGATCAGTTTAGACTCCTCCCCCCTTAGGTGAGATTTAGTGAGATTTGCCTGGACCCCCCCCCCCCACCCCTTACGTGAGATTGGCGCTAAAAATATTTTTAACTAAATTTATTTTTATGGGAAAATAATAAACCGTTCAGGTGTACTATAGTTAATTTATTTAAATTAAATTAAATTCAAAGTAAAAAAACAGATAAAAACACTCAATCAATCCATGGAGACTCGTGTACTTTTACGATTGAAATAATTGGACACGTATCATCTGGGATTTTTGGTAGTGCTGGAAGACAGTTACAGGAAACGTCTACGTTCTCTTTTTTTTTCTACAGTGGGAAATTCCGCGAATTGGCTGGTATCGTGAGTAGCGCTTGGCACTTGTCGTAACTTGGAGAATTCGTGCGTAGGGAATAATCGATACGTTGCCTATACTTTGCCTATTGTCTTTTCTTTTAAATACCCGGAATTTTTTTTCTTTTTTTATGTTTTTCTCGAACTAAATGATTTTAATAGCCATGAGATTTATTTTAGCGGACAAAATAAACACTCAAAATATTTTTTTTATTATCTGTAATCTTATATCTATAAAAATCTTGTGTCACGATGTATGTTGCCAATAAACTCCAAAACTACTGAACCGTTTTCAATCAAATTTCACATGTACCCGTATTTTCGTCTAACTTACTAGATACGATAGTTATCATCTTAATTATTCGCTTATGTCGTGAATGTGAATGAATAAAATGTATCAATTAATTGTTTCTTAAGCAAGTGTTTATTTACTGTTTAGTTTTATGAAGTTCTCATAGATGGCGGTGTACGTTGATTCATCGATAAAATTCTTCAATATTGTTTGACATCTAGGTTGCAAATACACCCAATAGATGGCGCTGTTTGATTTTACCGGAAGGGTTTTATTTCCTCAGTTGCGATTAGAGAAATAAAATATTGCGGTACGAAGTTCGCCGGGTCAGCTAGTATTTTATATTTTTTGAAGGTGAGGTGAGATATTCGATTATCCCCCCTCGGTTTAAATGAGATTTGGTGAGATTTCATTCGACCCCTCCCCCCCTATTCTGAGCTCACGAAATTAATGGATGTCCCCTATAAATACTGTATATATAATATAAACCTCTACCGCAGGACTCTTCTAAGAAACAAACGAACGTACATGTAGGTATACGTACCTACAGCCGAACCATAACAATATACAAATATTCTGTACTCGTTAGGGATCAAACTCACTGACACTAACGTATAATTCTTACACTTACTCAAATAGTGCCAGGCGTGTCGTCAAAGTTTGTAAAAATATTTACCAAAACTGACTGTGAATGTTACACATTCTTATATATAATTTGAGTTGCCTGAATACTACTTGCACGCTTTAAAAAAACAATAGAAAAATTAAATTGACCTATTGGATATAAGTACACAATG
The DNA here is from genome assembly GCA_963693495.1 of Malacosoma neustria. Lineage (NCBI taxonomy): Eukaryota > Metazoa > Arthropoda > Insecta > Lepidoptera > Lasiocampidae > Malacosoma > Malacosoma neustria. The sequence continues at coordinate 8,884,994 of OY856381.1, read as the reverse complement.
CCAAAATAGAACTGTAATTTTCTGTCAAGTTGACCACGATTGTGTGCCAGGATCATCATTATCCTAGCGGTAAACTCGGATTACAATCCTAACTTTCGCTTGGGTCCCCGGGGTCCGCTTTCCGACTTTTTCTTCTACACTTCGCACGGTATTCGGCACCCGTAGTAGTGAATCCATTGGTACGCATATCGTCTTTTATGACGTCAAAAGTTACGTTAAAAATTTTGTGCCATCATGCGGTTATATTTGAGAAAATACCTGGCTTAAATTTACAAGAGATAGCACGTATCAATAAATGCTAAGATATGCAAATCTAAGTGCAATATTTTTTACTGCATGCGAAATAAAACTTAGGGGCGTGTGTAATGTTTACGTATAATATTAAGTGCATCTTTGAATAGAAATTCCAATGTTTCCCACATTGATTAAAATTTAAAACCTAGTCTATTTTCTACAATGTAGAAGTTGTTTTTTTTTTGTGAGGTGGAAATGCATGATGCACACCCCGCTGCATGGGAATGGACGGCGGGATATTGTAGGACTCCCCGTGCAATGCGCTCGTACGTCTCCTTCTCTAGGTTGGGGGACGCACGTCGCCGGTATTCCCACTAAAACCACCCCGGTGTTCCTTCATACGCCTTAAGTGACGAGGCCACGGGACGCGACGGGTTAGTCAGACCGATGCCCCAACGCCGATGCGGATCCCTCCCACAGAAATTTGGCAAATGTGGTAAGCCCTGAGGCGGCCCCCGTCGTCGGCTATAAAATACTATAGTCTCGGACTTGTGCAGGGCCGCCTCTAGGGCCAGCCGCCGGATCCGGTGTACGACTTGCGCATTTTCAGTCGTGTCCCTCAGGCACGCCTGCTGGTAGGTCCGGCCGCACGCTGTTACCAGTGTCGTCAGTGTAAGAGATTACATCGACGCCGGGCGGGACCATACCTCGAATTACCCAATCAAATACGATGTTCCACAGGAGTGGACCTAGCACCGACCCCTGTGGAACACCGCGTACGACGTCTCGCCGATGCGACCCTCCCTAGACCGGAAAGGCGACGGCTCTGTCAGACAGATAGTCGCCAAACACGCGGTGGAGGTAGGTCAGCACTACGTGGTATTGGAGAGCCTCACTAACGTAGCACCAGGGCAGGGAGTTGAACGCATTGACGATGTCTAAGGACACCGCCAACAACACCTCGCCCTGGAACGTGGCTTCCTCCGCCAGGCTCTTCAGCTGCAGGATGGCATCCACCGACGAGCGCCCCTGGCGGAAACCGTATTGGTTGTTTGCTAGGACCGGCTCGATCGTAATGAAGTGCTGAACAAGGCGGTCTGCAAGCATTCTCTCAAAGAGCTTGCCCACTTCTTCCAGCAGCACAATGAGCCGGTAGGCGGACGGTGAGTCCACCGGGCACCCCGGTTTCTGAATGAGCACCAGGCCTGTCTTCCAGTCCCTGCAGAGGCGGCCCTGGGTCAGGCAGTTGCTGAAGAGCTCTATCAATCGGACAATTCAAAAGTTATCCTAATCTCTGTTAACTAAATTTATATAAATCAAACTTTTAGTTCTTATAAATTTTCATTTTACGTTTGTTTGAGATAATATATTATTATAAACCTAAGATGATCTGACATTATAACTTTAAGCTCATCTTTCACTAATCCTCATAGACAAATACAATATTTCAAAACGAATTCCATTCTAGCCGCATATATGATAATCTAGATTCAATTTTTTGATACTATCCGTTTACGTATGACAGATGAAAGAATAAAAAATATTTTTACCCATTCATTTAGATGTCAATGTTATATTTTTTTAATAATAATAAAAATATATTTATTTATAAATAAATGACTCTCATTTATATTCTAAAATTATTTAACACTTTTAAAGATGTCCAAAAGTGGTTCATATGACACAATATCATCAGCGTTACTATTATTGGCACGTGCTCACTTCCTTTTTTACTAAATTTTCAATACTTGTAAAATATCCAACTGTGACCTTTAATAACAACGTGTACCACTTTTTTTGGTGAAAAAACGTGAAACAGGGTTATCACGAACGATATTTGAACTTCACGCTCGTACGCCCGTTGAACAATTTCTATTTTTCAACGAAAAATCTTTAAAATTACATCTATTTTCATGCTGTTTGTGGCACTTAACATTTATAATATTCTCTTCTTTTTTTATTAATATTACGATACTATCATACTTCTTATTCAATTTCTCTGCAAATCATTACAAGTAAACAAGTCTTCACATGGCCGAGATAAATTTGCGCATAGACAAATACAAACTGCTTCAAATACTTGAAGTATGCTATATGTGGTTTATCAAAGGTATGTCGACTGAGTTCACAAAACACATCGCTGACTTCTATAGATTTGCTAATATCATTAGTGTATTGCGTAAATGTGAATACAGATCCATAGTCTTTAGGGCTATTTTGAAGTTACCACTATTACTTAACTAATAAATAGTATTAACCCAACATCATCCTAGTATTATTTTATCCATACTAATATTATAAATATGAAAGTAAAACTGTCTGTCTGTTACGTTTTCATGCCTAAACCGCTTAACCAATTTTAATGAATTTTGGTATTGAAATAAAGTGCACTTTAGAGAAGGACATACGCTACTTTTTTATTTACACGGCAGAACATTTGACGAGTCTGCTAGTGGTGTTATAAACTTCTTAAAGTAAAATATCGGTTACTATCGTAATTTTTGCTATTAATATATATATATATATATATATATATATATATATATATATATATATATATATATATATATATATATATATATATATATATATATATATATATATAGAAATGAACTGTACGCCTTTTATTCCAGTGCGATTATAATGTATATAATTTTTTTTACTGGGGTGAATGTGATCTGGCCCTCATCCCCTAAAACATATGGAATGGTAGAAAAAGCTCCTTTACTGGTTGGAAATAATAGTATACATTTGTCGACTTTTTCGACGTACGTGATTGTTGACGTATTCTATTTTATTGCTGGCAATATGCGCACATTTATTTAATAAACCCGTTTACTTTCTAAGCTCTAGTTTTATGTTACAAAATAATTAAATGTAATCCAAAATATACCTAGATAAAATGATTTTAGTTATGGGGTGGTTACATCTATATAATATGTAGATATAAGAATTATATCTATAATATATATTATTAATATAGAAAAAAACCCGCGAAGAAGTTAAGTCTCGTAAAATACTTAAATGCATATCTATGATTCGTATTTTATAATTGACCTACAATTTCCACCGACCCTGCGATTCTTTATAAAATCAAAATATAACACTTTAAGGTCTTCCTACACGTGTCTAGTTCTTACTAAACGTAGGTACTTAAAATATGTAATATATGATCGTAAATGGACGAGTGATTTGGAATGTCGCACGGCGTAAGGGCCGCAGTCACGTCGGGGCAGACGTCCCAACCCATTACCCGCTCCAAACCGTATCGACAAATAACCGCCAATTATTGGATCGCTCTACAATCTTTTTACAATTTCTTCTCAGCCAAGCGTTATTATATTTCTATTAAGGCTTTTTTGTAATCAAACTACTAATGATTCGATTCCATTTCCTAGACGGACGTGCCGTCTCCGCAATGTTAATGACACTGCGTAATTAGATCCGGATGGCTCGAGGGCGTTGACTCGGCTGCGGTGCCCGACCGGTACATAATACAAGTGTCAATTTTACTACAAATATGATAATTTACAATGTCAGCCATTTTGTTTCCTCTCAAACTGTCAGCGCGCGCCCAAAGTGATGAGATGGCACCGTTAAGGCGTGTGCCGCGCTGACAACGTTACAGTCCAAGTGATAGTCGGTACAAATTAATAGCGGGATCGCTGTTAGCACGTCGTAACTGACGTTTTTACCGTGATTTACATTAGAATACAGAAACTAAATACAATCAATTAGCATAGCTATCGTAATTTTTATAAAAAGTGATACAGGTTGCAAAGGTTGCATACAAAGCGCTTAAGAGTTCGGACTCCTTCGTCACACCCTGGTAATTCGATCATCTTAACAGATAATCAAGAAAAGAAATGATATTGATGTGGGTAAATTTAATTATTGTGTACTACGTTATGTATTTTATATCAAGAACACTTCTTTATTATCTTAGGGTATCACGACCTTAAATAAAAACGAATTACCATGCACTTAGTCCCGTGCCAGATTTTTATTAGATCATCCTAAATCTACTGAGATCTGATCAGCATATTTATTTTTCGTTATTTTTATGATCACTTATTATGTCAAACATATTTTCTAAAGGAACTAGTTGATAATTAAAATCTTCTACTAATTGTAAAATTTTCAATTACATAAAATACATAACATCTAAATGAATACCTGTATGTTATTTAAACAGTGTCTATACGCATTTGATTAAAATTCTAAAATTTTAAAATACCTATATATACCAAATAAGTTAAATGCATCTTAGTTCATACTAGCCGATCCCGATCCCGCCCGCTTCGCTAGTCAAATAACAGAAAAAAGTAAATCGAAAAAAATATGAAAAGTTTACGTGCGCATGCGTGCTACCGCTTGCCTCACTTCACCGTGCTAAGAAAGGTCGTTGTTTCTTAAAACTTTAATAACTTTATATGAAGATATCGCACTAATTTTTTTTAGATAAGGGCTAGTCTAGGAAATAAAACTTTAACTTTGAACTTTAATTGAAATCTATCCAGTAGTTTTTCCGTGATGCGCGCACAACTGCAGACCTCTATCATTTTATTTATATATTATAGATAAAAGTCAATTCAAAGAAAGCACAATTCTATAAATTTAAATTACTTGCCTTCAAACCATAAAGCTACTGCTTACAATATAATTCTTGACATAATTTATGGGAGTATTAATTATTATTTTATATAGTTAAATACACCCCGTATTTAACTGTGTAAGCATTTAGTTTGGTGGGGTGGGGAATTCTAGTACCACAAGGCCAAATTTGCTAAACTTTGGTGGCTACGTCTTCCACTATTATTTCACGTGCAGAGATTCAAATCTACCATAGGGGCCGTTCATTAATCACGTGATGTTATTTTTGGAATTTTTAACCTCCCCCCCCCTCCCCCTTGATGATACATGGTGAGGTTTACGACTCCCCCCCTCCCCCCTATATCACGTGTATTTTTTAGTACCTACAAAGGATCTTAATTTTAAGTAGATTCTAATTTTATTATAGAAAATTAAAGACTACAATAATAACGTTTAGAGGTAGACATAAAGGTTGCAGGTTGTTTTTGACTGGCATAATAATAATGAAAGAAATGCGAAAAACTTTTTATACTAATACATGAACAATGAACATAATTTAATGTACAGTACCCTCGGAACACTGATTAGCAAGACTTTCTTCAACACCAATAACTGAATAAGCATCTTGCAAGTCAGTTGTTGGCACAGTGCTAAATTCGATTTTGTACGCGTTTGCCGAAAAAATACACAAATACACGTGATATATTATTATTACCCCCCCCCCCTCTCCCTCGTGATATTTCGTGATTTTTTATGAACCCCTCCCCCCCCTTTCGAGCCTCACGTAATTAATGGACAGCCCCATAAGAGATGGGTAATTACTAAAAGAGTAGCAGACCAGAGAAAAGATAGATGGATTGGAGAGAAAGGAGAGTGGAATGAGAGAACATGTTGTGCCAACCCCACATAGTTGAAATAAGGGCAGCAAGAAGAAAATTTAAATCTACCAATACCACAAGTGAACTACTGACCACGCATGTGTCCAAACCATCACCTGTATGTATATCGAGATTGCATCGGCCGAATAAACTCATTGTCAATTAGAAGTTCAATCACCCACGTGAGCAGGCCGAGTGACGACCAAAAAACAAGCATTGTGCCCACAGTCATGTTTCAATTTGTAAAATTGATTTGAGATGCGACCAACGCCATACTTTTATAGATAGGTATTTTTCTAATCAACGCGACATCACGATACTCTGATAACAATAGATGATTCTCGTAAATTCATTTCGTCATCAGCGACTTGTGACTCATTTTCCTCTTTATAACATTGTGTCTTGGGATATTTACGTTAAGTATAGTTAGGACATTATTTACGTGTATTTACGGTTAAAAATATATGTATTTTTAAGGACATTTCCCAGGACTAGATTAAAATCTATTTTACAGAAATTCTTATAAACAAACAATTGACAGAAATGCACACATTTTATCAACCGTGAGAATCGAACCCCAGGAAACACCGTGGTGGCCCTTACGTTGAACTTTCTTGAGTAAACGTAAATGTTTCTATGTTCGTAAACTGCGTTCAGATGAGGTAAAGAAAGGACGCTATTTCGGTTTCCCCTTTTAGTAAAATATAATAATGGGAACTACTGTTAGAACTGGATGACAAAACAACCCAAGCTAGGTGGAAGAGCTCCAAGCCAATCTGGATGGCAACCACCCCTGGTCTCTGAATATGGATGGCACCATAATAACTTTGTGTTGTATTATGGCATAAGTAACCAAATTTAGCAGCGCCCTTGGGTTCGCACATATCCGTAGGCGACGGTAACTGGCTATCCACAAAAAATTAAATTAAGAATTTAAGAAATAAAATATGTTAGCATTTATGAAAGAAGTATTATTGCAAGTATCAAAATCAAAAGGTTGTCAACAGACCGCCATAACTGCTCATACTAGAGAAGACAACGTCTCATTACGCGGCATTACCATTGTGATTATTTTAATCACTTCTCTGACAAAGGAAAACACTAGTTGCGATTAAAACGTAATTATAAATTATAACCGAGCTCTACGTTAGAGACCACAAGTTGTTCCACACACGCCCCGATATCTTCAACCCAATAAAACATGTCTAAAAATGTATATATATATATATATATATATATATATATATATATATATATATATATATATATATATATATATATATTAATGTAAACACTATAAAACGTCACATACAACGATACCTTCATTAATTTGTTTAAACTGTCACTTTGTATGGTAAATATCATTGAATTCCGGTCACATGACAAGCATTTACTTCTACCTCGACATTTGATGAAGAGTTCATATAGATCATTCGTTCTATGCACTTTCTTGCGTTACATATAAATCTATAAATAAATAAAAAAACAGAAAATAGTATGCTACGACTTAACTACCTTCGCGTAACGGCTAACGCACTTCAGTACGCTTGCGAAGTTCATGGGTTCGATTCCCATTTCTCGTCTGGGTTTATAAAGAAATGTATACATGTAGCATATTAGTTATCTCGTACCCATAACACAAGTGCTATGCTACTTACTTTGTGACTGAATGGCGCTGTGTGAATTGTCCCAGTATATTTATTATTATTTATTTATTATTTTACTTTATGTCTAATTTTTGTACATTGATAACAAAAAGTTTTGTTTAGTCAATAAAAATATATTCATGTTTACCGGTATGTATTATATAATGTAATTACGTATCATTTAAGTACCTAGAAACCATAATCGGGTTTTCAAGTGTTAAAAAATATTTATAGTCAATAATTAATAAGCAATAATCTTCTACAAAACTAAAACTACGAAAGTAAAATACACCTTAGTTTAGATCAATATATTATTAAAAGCCCAATGTAGAAAAAACTTCGCGAACAAGGTAGTTAAGTACGCACTCTTGCCGCTGCCGCCCCCCATATTTTCATTACCGCTATTCTCGTAAATTGCCATATACTAGTGCGGCAACCCAGACTTTGGCTAACTTTGGCTATTGAGGTTACAACTCAATTTACTTTCTTGCTTTGTTTTGTCTAACAAATAAACTAAACCTTTTTAGATTATTATAATCCAAAACATTATAGATATATTATGTAGTTTTAATTTCAATATACAGCAAACATTCGTCTTATCTGTTATAATCGTTAAGAATTCTTGAGGATGAACCTTAACTCTACGATATATTTATTGTAGAACCGATAACCGATGGGGTAAAGGAGTTTTTGAGTGGAGACCGCGTCTCAGCAACCGTAGGATAGCAGGCCCGAGCAGGCTAGGTCCCAGCTCTTTCGACCTAAATGTAAAACTAGATCAGATAGTTCGTTCATAAAATTAAAGAGAAATGAAATAGATAAATTCGAAAAATGGTTGAACCTGAGCAAGCCACCCCCTGAAACTAGTTTTGATTTTTTTTTCTGAACGGCAATAACTTTTGATCGAATCAACTTATTCAGACGTGTATCATTATAGCGTAATGCATCACATTTTACATTGTTTCATAGATATTAAAAAAACGAAATTGAATTTTTAGATGTTCTTAAAAACTCGATAGATTCGGTACTGCAACATTTATTTATAAATAACAAATAACGAACGTAACGTATTTCCGATGAAAAGGAACGTATTACGCAAGTAAAAAATCTTGTGGTTGGGGAATCCCCGACGCGAGCTCCTGGCTCTTGGCATCGTATTCCATTGTATTGTCGGTTTGTATTGCCATTATCGCCGATTCTAGTTAGTGCAAGTTAATATTACGTTTTTTTGGAATTTATTGATGGTTTTTTTTTATGTTTTGATGTGTGATGCGTGTAGTTTGTTATAATTCTCCTTATATTATGTTAAACACTTAATACACCAAAAAACTGAATTATCCATTACAATGGAAAAGGTAAGATGCATATTATTTTAATTGCTATCATCTAGTTTCGAGCCCCAGGCTTGTGTTTAGCCACCCATTGTGGTATCCATTGAGCTCTTTCAATGCATCCCTGCACGTCCAAGAGTGGACTTTAATAGGCTGATGATGATCATGATGAAGTCTAACTCTAGTAAGGCAGAAAGAAAGTATAAGGAACTCCTGTAACTTCTACTACAGCTTTTGGCTTTTAGACAAGTTTAAAGTCGCCTACGCTGGTATAGTCACATGGGAACTCATTAGTAGAAAACAAATTTATAGTTGTCTACTAAAACTACTAATGAACATATAACTAATTTTACGTAGTGTAACAGATATCATGCTCATTTACTTAAGTGACAGTGTAGAAGCGGAATTCAGGCACCAATGCTAATAAAAAATTAAATACGTCATATTTAATGCTCAGATGTCTAATAATATTTTTAATGTATTAAAAAAATTACACAGTACCATCTAGTCTCGAAATAGTTGCATGACACTTGTGATATGGAGATTATTTTTCACTGATATGAATAAATATGTATTGTACATAAACATGCAGACGCAAGACGGGAATCGAACCCGTGAACCGTTCATGCGTCCCGACATGCGTTAATTCGTCAAACTAACAAATTTTGTCATTGAAATACTCTATTTTGTTACTTATATTTTCAACTTCAGTGCAAATTTCTATAGAAATAAAACTGGCACAAAACAATAAATACTCGAAGTTAAAACAAACAAGTCCCGTATGGTATTTCTCAGCCCACTTTTGTCCGTGGCTGGCTTATTTTTCATAACCACCCGACTCTAAAAACCATAAAAAAATAGTGTGGGCGCATCAATAGTACTTATACTTACCCAACATTATATACACACATCAAAAAAGTCTAAGCAACATGTACTAATTTAAATTTTAGGATGGTGGATGAGCCGCTGTATGGATGAACTTCCTGAATGCGCCTGAGCCTTTCAGTGTTTCCGGGCTGACGGTACACTCGCACCCTTCTTGTATCAGGCCTAAACCCGAATCGCGACTCATCGGAAAACATAATTTTATCCCATTGTTCCTGGGTCCATGTTCTGCGTTCTCTACACCATTTATTTCGACGAGCGCGATTCCCGTGATGTATTGGTGGACACCTAATTGGGCGTCAAGCTCGTAGGCCGTACTCATGCAGTCGATTTCGCACAGTTTGGGGACTTACATCAACACCACTTGAATTTTGTAGCCTCAAACTTATCTCTCGAGCGGTTAACATCGGCTGACGTCTTGTAGTCAGTTGTATGTACCGGTCTTGCCGAGTGGCAATACATAGAAGAGTACTCCTTTTGCGGCCTGAATGCTGTTCAGCGTGTTCCCTTGTATTATTGTAGCGCTGCCAAAGACGACAAATAACACTTCTATGAATGCCAAAATGCCGAGATACCTGAGATTGATTACTTCCCGCTTGCAACATCCCTACAGCTCTTTGCATTTCGTTTGCCGTCAAATGACGTCACTCCATAACGTAAAGAATATCTAGCAATTCAATTTTGTCGCTAACTTTATTGAAATGGTTGGTCAAATTATAAAATCAAGACTAAACGTAGCAATAAAAACGCACTTAAATTCAAACAAATTCCCTTTCATTTAATTTTATGAAAAAACAAAACATAACGAAATTTTTTTTACAACCAGCCAGTATGTCATCAATAATATAAAAGTTTACATACCTACACACTTTGAGTGAGTAAAGACTTAGAAATTAATTAGTATAAATGGTAAATTTGTAATATCATGCATGTTGCTTAGACTTTTTTGATGTGTATATTACTTATAAATAGATATAGAAAAATGTAAGGAAGGAATTACCAGTTTATGCACTATATTGTCAAGTATTAAGGATAGTAAAAGTGAAATATATATAGAAAAGAAGTACGTCACAAAATACAATACGATCTATAATAAAACTTATGGCGTTCGCGGTTGTTGGTTATGGTGGGCACGCAGACTTTTGTCTTGGCACTCGGTAAACGATTACTGTATCGAGTGATTCCGAGTGACCTCCTCCACCGAACAACAATGGCGCCAGCGCCTAACAATACTTTCAACCAATCATGATGTGGAGCAGTATTAGCCGATGCGCGTCACAATAGGGTAAATGCGCAAATGTGTCTGGCAAAAAGTAAAATCAATTGCATATTTTTAAAATGTGGTTAAAATTAAAATACTTTACATAATCGTAATATTATAAAATTATGAAAATATTAAAATAATAATATTCGTTTTGTATAAAAAAAATATGTATAATTTAAACATCTTAATTCTTTTACTCAATCAAAATATTTTAATTGTACAAATATAAATGGGATAATTCAACGTTTTTGCAGTAATTATTTTTTCTTCTTTGCAACACAATCTATATAAGTATTTTTTTCATTGCTGTAAGACAGCAGACAAGCTAACGGTCCACGTAGAATTTAGAAGTTACCGTCGCCTATGGGTGTTTGCAACGCCAGTGGCATTGCGAACACGCTGCTGTCCCATAAGAGTACATGAACTTGGTTCACTAATGCCGGAACACAACAGACAGTTATTATGGCGGCATACTTAAGACCAAAGGTAGTCGCCATCCAGACGGGCTTGGGCCGCCATATCACGTAGGGTTGTTTTGTCGCATTTTACGATAGGCCGACCGCGGCCGCAGAGTTCGGTGTTATTTCTCCGCCCCTGCACGGATAAAAATATTTGTAGATCAGAGTACTTGTAGAAAAATAAACAGTTTTAGTTTCTTTTTGTATAAAAGTTCATGGCACGTTTCGTAAATAATATTAAATAGTCACGTAACTTGAAAAAACTAAACGCTGTCACGTTTAGCATTACTTGAATGAAAATTTAAACGTTCTTCAAACATTTCAATTATGAATATTTTCCACTATTAAATATTCAAATATGAATTTATTGTTTGTATGACCGTTTACAGTTAGTAAAATCATGTAACGGATATGTTTGAGCGAGTACTCAATATAATTTATTATATAAAGACGTGGATGGCAGAAAAATAATGTCACGTACGTATAGGCGCCTGGCAGATCCTTATCTTTCATTGTTTGTTTTATATCTTTTAGTATCGTTCTTTAAAATCAAAGGTATGTTCGCATTGATGGCACATTGATTTCTGGTTAGGTCGTTAATTTTACGAATAGTTCCATCTGATACTATACTAGAGGAATAAAAATTGATAGTTGGTAGCTTTTTATTCGATTTCATCAGAATTGGTTTCGAATTTTTCAAGTCATGTAATTCTTCCGAAGGCGACCAGTAATATTATATGGAAAACATTTTATTTAATCATTAAAATACGCTTGTAATCGGAAGTAGTGCCGCCACTCTACTACTCTATCAAAACATAAGATAGAGGTAATAAATTTAAATACTGTTTGATCTAAAATCCACACGTGACCCATATGTATAAGACTGTATTGAGTGTATTCATAATGCATAAATTAAGTGTGTCAGAGAGGCGGTAGGCGATCTATATTCCAATAAAATTGATCAATTTAATGTAAATCACCATTATTTATGTAAACACCTAGCTGTGCCCGCGACTCCGTCCGCGTGGAATAGTGACTTTGGGCAGCATTTTTTGGATATATGATGTCAAATTAAATTAGAAATTCAACCTACTAATTCCAGCCTAAGCTAAACCCTATTTCATATGATTGATGATATAAATCTGAGGTCAACTTAAATTAGAAATTTAAAATTTCCGAAACTTATTATTTTTAACAAAAACTATTATTTTTTTTCTAAAATAAAAATAGCCTAAGTTACTCCTTGGTACATGAGCTATCTGCCAGTGAAAGTCCCGTCAAAATCGGTACAGCTATTTCAGAGATTAGCCGGAACAAACAGACAGACAGACAAAAATTGTAAAAAAATGTTGTTTTGGTATATGTACCGTGTATACACGTCCGAATGCACTTAGTAAAAAGCGGTTATTTTGATATTACACACAGACCCTCCAATTTTATTTATTTGTATAGATTACACTTGTTGTTAATTTCATAGATATCACAAAGTTACGTGCATAGTGAATGACGGACGCTGCGCCCGGGAGTAGCCGTTCATATTTTATACGGGAATAATTTTAAAGAATTATTTCCAACCCTCAATTGGTTATGTATGTACTTGTTTTAAATAATTTATGGTAATTATTCACTTTTGAAACGACAAACTACTAACGAAGTATATTTATTCTCATCAAAAAAATCGAAACACTCTCTGAAGTTTGGTTTTGAATGAGTTTAATTTTTTTACATTTAACCAAATATATAAATAATCCCAGTTAATCGAACATTAATAGAACATTAATTTTTCAAATTAAAATTAATTTATTTAGCTATTGTGTTTTGTTCTTATCCTTTTGTGGGTATGTTTTTACCCTTTAAGAAGAAATGGTTAAGTGTTAGAAAAATATAAAAATGTTAAAAAAAGTTTATTCAGTATCTCGTATTTCCTGCCCGGACTCTTATCGCTGCTTCCTCCATGTGGTTCCTCATGTACCGAATAAGCGTCACAATCTTGTGTTGTGAGATGTTATCCCACTCTTCTTGTATAGCTGTTTTAAGCTGGCCAAGCGTCTCCGGAGCAGGATCTCTCGCTCTGACTCATCTCTTCAACTCATCCCATTGGTGTTTTATAGGATTCATATCCGGGTTTCTAGCTGACCAGCCCATAACCACAATACCAACTTCGCTCAGGTATTCATTTACAATGCCTGCGGTATGAGCCCTGACATTGTCCTGCATTAAAATGAAGGCTTCGCCCTACGCACATGAGACTCCAGACACTCTTTGATGTAACGTGACGGTAACTGAGGTCCAGATACAAACGCAAGTTCGGTTTTTCTATCGGCGCTTATGCCTCCCCAAAACGTCCATGAATCGCCACCATAACTGACTCTTCCTTCAATGCAGTACTGTGTAAAACGCTCGGGAGAGCTAGCTGTATGGTAATGACAGAAGAAAGAAAGTGTATTTAAGAGAGGGATCTCTTAAATACACTTTCTTTCTTCTGTCATTACCATACAGCATGATCTTACTCACGTCAGAAAAGAAAACTTTGCTCATTTGAAGGTATGACCTTATTTATAGACGACCATCATTAGGCCTGTCCGTTACATTGAGGATAAATTGCAGGAGTGTCGCCTTCGCCGATATGGCCACATTTTGAAGCAACCGATTACTTACGCGGGGAAGAATTGTCTAGCCATGCCGCCTCCTCCGGGCCCTTGTAGGAGGTTGCATGCGTGATAATGGACAAAGATACCAAATACCGTGCGAAGTGGAGAAGAAAAAGCCGGAAAGCGGACCCCAGGCACCTAAATGAAAGTTTGGGTTGCAACCGGGAATTAACTCTCGGATGATGATGATAATTTATTTAAAGACGTTGTAAAATACGCGAGATTTATATTATTAACACAACTTAAAAAAATCGACACCCAGGACAAAACAAACTATTTGAAAATTTAATAAATGCCCAACGTGGGAATCAAACTACAAACACGACCGTACAAAACCACCATATGGTATTAACCACTGAAACAGACGTGTGGTCATTCATTATTTCACGATTATTTTTGCATCGAAGAACTTTACATAATAACTAGTTTATTTACTTTAGTAAGACTTGGCGCCGTTCATAAAATACGTCAAGCTGTGTCACACTTTCTGCCCCTCTAGAAATATTTCTTCACAAAAACTAAGACCCTATCCCCCCCCCCCCCTGAGTATGAAAGTACACAAATTTTGAGAATTAAAAATATTTATTTAGTTATTATAATAAAATTTAAATAAATCAATAAGATTATTTTATAACGAACATATAAATACTATTTCTATTAATCAGAAATCCGAGGATTTTTCGTTAATTTTTTATCCCGATAACACTTTTTATAAGTATTAAATAATTTTCGATACAGTTCACCTCTTATCGATGTCATTGTTTTCTAATATATATCCTAACTATTAAATCCAGGAGTGACAAATTACGGCAATAAAGAGTATAAAGTAATGAACGTAATAAGGAGTATTAAATTGAGAAAAATGAAAAAAGCGTCTGTATTAATTCACTGCTAAATGGCGAATGAAGGAATAATACCTATAATAATAAATACATGAGAAACAGTATTTTCATTTGTTACTGAATTGGGAGCGCAGGGTACGTGGAAACGTTACTCTCTCAAATGGACTTTTTATTGTTCATTTAAGAAGTGATTATTTATTTAAGAATTGGAAAAACAAAGCAACCAGTTGTGACGGTTCGCAACGCCGCTAGAGCCGCGCCGCCGTAGGCCCCCCATCCCCCCCTTGTCACATCTAGTCACACTCAGCAAGGCTAGTATGCGAACGTATTTTATGAACGGTCCTTTACAGACTAATCAAAAATTGCAGTAAATAAAATTATTGCTGATTACAAGTCTTATAAAGGTTTATATTATATTAATAAAGTTCACGTTATTTCATAATTTTCCTAGTTTCTCTGAAAAAGTTCAGTTTAATTAATTAAATCGATCCAATTCGAACACCATATTGGACATCGGGCGTTTTACAGTTAAAAACAAAACAGTTGTACAACGCGCCCACAAAGACGGATAATTTTGATAGTGAAATGATATTGATTTGCAGCTGCCACTCCATCCCAATAATTGATTCCGTCTGGACTTTATATTCCTTGCATAATAAATGACGAACAAAATCATCACGAAATCGCCTTAATATTTGACTATCAGATGTATTTATGATGGCATCACAATAATGTACCAGAATTGACAGCGTTCTGGAAAATTTTCGTATGATTATATTATACACTCTGTTTATAACTTGACAAATATAATAATAAAATGTAGAGTTGTTACAATATAAAAATAAATATATAAATTTATATTCGATCATAATAAATAGATGTGATTTTGTTGGTCAAAAGTTAAATGGTATATAATAACCGAATTGTGTTTTGAAAAACATTTTAGTGTTCGTAAGAAAGAATATTAAATGGAAGGTATTTACGGTTAAAATTAAAGATTATTAATATTATTTGGATACATTCACTGTTGGAAAAGGTTATAAGGCTGATGTAATATTATTACAACATATATTGTGAGAACATGTTTTTTATACATAAGACTGATAGAGGAATATCCGCAAGATTATTCATAATAACAATTTTATGTTGATTCCAATTGATGGACGTAGATACACAGTTTAGAATACTACATAAAATATTTCATTCCGAGTCAGAATCAATCTCAAAAGCAACTAACGTAGTCTGCTAACTACCAGTATGAATTACTAAATTAATTAATTACAAATCTAAAATATTAAAAGATTAAAATATTAAATATAAATGTGTGGCAAAAGTTATATAAGATCAGGCAGACTGTATAGAACTCTTTCCTTTATATAACAATAATAACATGGCTAGTTTAAGAAAGGTAAATATGAGAAAACAGTTGATGATACGCTTCATAAATTGTTTGAATTCAAATCGTTTGAAAATTATATCAAAATATGTTTATATTTTTCGTATAATTCTAAATTCAAATTTTTTGACACTTAGTTTTGATAATTAACACTAAAATAAACCACCGATAAAGCTGTACGAAAAATATTTTAGTCATTAAAATAGGCAGTTGATTTAAAGAGAGAACAACAGCGTACTTATAAAAAAGTATCCGTCTTCACTGTTCCTGTTGAATATACTTAGATTTAAAATTCAAATCTACGTACTTATCTATACTTCTATACTACTAATATAAAGAGGAAAGATTTGATTGTTTGTTTGTTTGCATTGAATAGGCTCCGAAATTACTGACCCGATTTAAAAAATTCTTTCACTGTTGGGAAGCTACACTATCCCCGGGTGACATAAGCTATATTATATTTTCGAAAACATTAGGGATCCTTACTAAAACTCCAATAATATAACCCAAGCTGTAAAAAAATTACCTAAAATATTATTTAAATCGCGTGCGCTGCGAAAACTATTGATGATACAATAAAATAATGTATTACAACTTTGCAGAACACATCACTATTTACAAAAATTGTCGCGACAGGATATGTCTAACTATTGTTATGCCACAATAAGTGTTCTTTTATTTTAAAAATTTAATTGAAATGCCGCCCCTAGAAAAGGCTCTTTATTTGTATCTTGGTATTAATCCTTATCAAAATAAATTACTTCATATTCAAAACTGCTTCAATACCTTTATATAACTTTTTGAATTATTCAATTCGGATATTCCATTCGAAAGATATCACGAGTTTAAAAATGTAAGTATTAGAAAAATGTTACGTGGTAGCCGCTCACTCTGTTCGGCTAGCTAGGCAGCACCTTATGCAATGTAGGCGTGCGTCACTGGGGTTTTTACAAAAATTAGAAAAAAAACTTATTAAAAAATAAAGAAAAATAAATAAAAAATTATAAAAAAAACAAATCATTAAAATAAAAGCTCATAGAAATAATAATATTCAAACTTTCTTTATAATTTTATTTTTTTAGTAACCTGGCGCAAATAGAATGGTTTATGTGTGTGTATATAATTTTTAATTTTGAAATTTTTGATAAATACCCGTGCGAAGCTGGGGCGGGCCGCTAGTTTATATTATAAAATCGTTTATATTCATATATTTTCTACCAAATTACAATAACTTGCCTAGGGATAAGTATATAGGTATTGTTATATAATTCGTGCAGCTTAAGTATTTTACACAAAAATAACTAAGCTTTTCCTTAGATGGGAAACATATTCTTTGGAGCTCAGTGTTGTATGAGCTTCACAAGAAAGACAGCTATCTGACCCCCAACCCCGAAAAAACCGAACAGTAATTTCTTTGATGCTGTTAACTAGCAAAACTATTTACCCTAGGCCCTAAGCGATAGCGTAGCTCTGTACTTATTTCTGAGGGGAATAAAAATAAGTACACTAAATAGAAATAAATGAAAACATACTATATTAATTTTTTTTATAAAAGGTTATGTGTAAAATTTATCTAAAATTAATTAACAAGTCGAAAGGAAATTAATTAAACACACACTAAAATACAAAAGAATATAATTTACTAGCAATTTATAAATTGATGACATTCCCTGTTCATTCATCAATAAAATTTGGAATCTCTGCATTGCAGGCAATAGGGTCACTAAAATTATATTTGTCTTTATAATTATTAAATAACAACTGAATTGTTTGAAATTGTATTAGTTGAATTTATAATTTTGAGTAAAAATAGACCAAACTGTGAAAAATATACAAATCATCGATGTTTGTATTTATATGAAATATATATTACCAAAAACAAATCATATTGATGTGAAGTTATTTTGAATTAGTAAGTGCACCATTTTAGCCGCCCCTCGCAGCCGATAGTGAGGGGCCCGCATATCCGCCGTATCCTAATTGAGCCCATTGCGACGCGCTAAATAGTCCAGATTGGGTCCGGGATTGTTATCTGATTGAACGATTCCTCTGCTGCTAATGCAATAAGGAAGTCCATGTCTAGGCGTTAGTTATACCCTTCACACGGGATATTGGACATTACCATATAGTTTTGACGGCCGCCCTACCACATCTAATTTATATTTCTATTTTCTCATACATTTAATGTGTTGTGTGTGTGTTTGATATGAAGTTTACTTTATTTCGCATTTTATATTTGACGGACTCTGTAACGCAGTGGCTATGGTCAGAATCCCAGCGGGATTCAATACCCGTCCTTAGTGTTTATGTATGTCTGGATGTTTATAATACGTATTTGTTTATAAAAAGAAAAGTAATATATGCATTAGTTGTATAGTACCCATAAAACAAGCGCTCTGTCGTATACTTTAGGAGTAGATATTACGCGTTATTGGCCAAGCCATTTTTCCGTTAGCACTAGTTAATTCGACAGCGTGCTTTTTTAGTATAGAGGAGTAGACACCATCTAGAGATAGCGCTATGCGAATAACTTCCCAACAACATTTTCGGATGTTTTACGATTTTTAAGCGGGATTCGTTATAAATCTTCTTGACATTCCAGCCGTCACCAGCTCCATATGCATATACTTTTTCGTAGTGATACTGTTGTACTGATTCGTTTTATTGATAAACTGCAGTTGAAATAAGATAAAGATAATTTAGATAGATCTCATTATTTTTCAATCGTTGTTTGATTTTAAAATGTTCTTTCGTTATATCAGCACCTAAATTTCGTTATATCAGCACCATATAAATAAATAAATAAAATAAATAAATTGTGACAATTCACACAGCGCCATCTAATCCCAAACTAAGTAGCATAGGACTTGTGTTATGGGTACTAGACTACCAGGAGAGCGCCGGGGGGACGAAATTTCGATTATGTTTTGTTTTTTTCATAAAATTAAATGAAAGGGAATTTGTTTGAATTTAAGTGCGTTTTTATTGCTACGTTTAGTCTTGATTTTATAATTTTACCAACCATTTAAATAAAGTTAGACATAAAATTGAATTGTTAGATATTCTTTACGTCATGGAGCGACGTCATTTGACGGCAAACGAAATGCAAAGAGCTGTTGCAAGCGGAAAGTAATCAATCTCAGGTATCTCGGCATTTTGGCATTCATAGAAGTGTTATTAGTCGTCTTTGGCAACGCCACAATAATACAAAGGAACCCGTTGAACAGCATCCAGGCCGTAAAAGGAGTACAACCACTCGGCAAGACCGGTACTTACAACTGACTGCAAGACGCCAGCCGATGTTAACCGCTCGAGAGATAAGTTTGAGGCTACAAAATTCAAGTGGTGTTGATGTAAGTCTCCAAACTGTGCAAAATCGACTGCATGAGTACGGCCTACGAGCTTGACACCCAATTAGGTGCCCACCGATACATCACGGGAATCGCGCTTGTCGAAATAAATGGTGTAGAGAACGCAGAACATGGACCCAGGAACAATGGGATAAAATTATGTTTTCCGATGAGTCGCGATTCGGGTTTAGGCCTGATACAAGAAGGGTGCGAGTGTACCGTCAGCCCGGAAACACTGAAAGGCTCAGGCGCATTCAGGAAGTTCATCCATACAGCGGCTTATCCACCATCCTAAAATTTAAATTAGTACATATTGCTTAGACTTTTTTGATGTGTGTATTTTCGCCTTTCTAAACGCCTCAAATCCGAACGAAAAACTTGAATATTTACAATAATATTATTATAAATATATGTTAACTTTTTTTAATAGTATTCTCAGCTATCGATACGAATCGGGACTCGTTAGTAAGCTGTAACTTACTAGGTAGAGAATACCTATTTACAGGGCTACATTTCTAATACTAGGTACTGTACTTTATACGCATACTTATATGTATTAACTAGCTGTGCCCGCGACTCCGTCCACGTGGAATAGTGACCTTATCACTAAGGGGTATAAAAAATAGATGTTGGCCGATTCTCAGACCTACTCAATATGCTCACAAAATTTCATGAGAATCGGTCAAGCCGTTTCGGAGGAGTACGGGAACGAACATTGTGACACGAGAATTTTATATATAAGAAGATGTTAACTTTTTTTAATAGTATTCTCAGCTACCGATACGAATCGGGACTCGTTAGTAATATGTATCTTACAAGGTAGAGAATAGGTATTTACAGGGCTACATTTCTAATACTAGGTGCTGTACTTTATACGCATACTTATATGTATTAATATAACAGGAGACCCAATATAAATCTTGATACAAAAATGTCCTATAGGGGTCGATTTTCAAAACTCACCTTTACGCACGAACTGCTAAGTTAATAAAATTTTATGAAATCACAATGTAAATAATTACTTTTACAGAACTATCGATGTGTAACGAGACTAAGCGAAATGTTCCATTATAGAAAAGCATATTGTCGCCATATCAGACCTTGGAGGGTTCTTCACACAATATGCTGGCCTCATTATAAGGGCCCTTTGTCCTAACAACCAGTTTTATTGTACCATTTTGAAAAAGCAACGGGATTTTACAATAAGTGTATCAAATTAAAATGTCCCCCGGTTTCTTCATTCACGACCTCTTACGGCAATGGCGATAACTTTAGTTTTAGTCAAGTTATAATTTCTTTTTCATTTGGTCTCCTTATTTGGTATTATAATTAATAAAATATAATAATTTTATTTTAATGCTAATCATCGGAAATTGTTTTAAACTGCAAATAATAATAGGTAACATGTTTACTGGTGAGGGTAAATTTTATTTAAGACTATATTTTTGTTTCGCCCTTTATGCTATTTACTTTTATATAATTTTTTTTAATACGTGTTTTTCTTTTTTAGTACAATAAGGAGTTTTCTATCTATCTATATTTCTCCGTGCAGGGGCGGAGAAAAAATACTAACCTCTGCGGCCGGGGTCGGCCTGTCGTAAAAGTCGACAAAACAACCCACCCTAGCTACGTGGCAGGGCCTCAAGCCCGTCTGGATGGCGACCACCTTTGGTCTTAAGTATGCCACCATAATAACCTTGTGTTGTGTTCCGGCATTAGTGACCCAAGTTCCTGTACCTTTATGGGACAGCAGCGTGTTCGCGATGCCACTGGCGTTGCATACACCTATAGGCGACGGTAACTGCTAAATCCTAAGCGGGCCGTCAGTCTGTCTACTGTCCTACAGCAATAAAAAAAAATCTATCTATCTATTTTCCTGATCAGGGCAGAGATGAGGTCTCCGCTATTTCTTTCAAAGAACTGCGTCCTGAGTTAGTATTCAACAATGTTGAGCTTTCAACTGAAAACTTTAGGATTCAACTGGGTTGAAACATTTAGGAGAAAGCGCAGAAACAAATGTTGTCTAATCTTATTAGAACAGTAAATGACAGTGTAAATAACTGAGATTTTTAAATAATATTAATAAGAACGGACGCCACTTAAACTTTAATATAATCATATGTAAAACTGTAAGTTTTTTCATTGCAACTAAGCTATTTCATCTATCAACAGTATGCGTACCATTCTGGGCAGAGACATAAAAAACCGATATTTAGAAGTTAATCTTTGCGCCCTTGTGCAATTTACTGTCATTGTCTAAATAATATCACAGTCACGAAATATTAGAAAAAATGTTGGCGCTTCGAGTTTGACATGTTTTCAGTGGTAGAAAACATTCATAAATTCGAATCTCAAATCGAACTTAATATTTAGTCTAGTCTATTTAGTTTACGCCTTAAATGCGTCTGTTTGCAGTTGTTGTAGAAGAACCCGAAAAACTAAATTTTAGATAAATTATTTTACATAAACTGCAAACTGTTTTAATAGAGACGATCTCTTGATTAGTTTAACAACGAATTAAAGTCATGCTTAAAATAAACTTTAGAAGTATTATTATTAATAATTTGCCATAATTTTTCCAATAGTGTAACTTACACGATTCTAGTTTAAAATTTAACTACATTTACCTGTCCCAATTGACGGGTGTAGTACGTTCTAATCTATCGAATCATTAATAGTAAAAGTGGAATATATAATATTTCACTATAGGTATAAGTCAGGTATGTTAAAGGTATATCATACCTAATTTTACTTCTGTGCTTTCGCATATTTTGTAGTAAAGGGTATAAACACCTCTGAGAATGGCGGCTAATTGTGTGCTCCGCGCGGATCACGATCTAACTGCTCACGGTCTTCGAGAAATTGTCGATTAACATGCCACAAAACATTTTTAGTGGCTTTTAAAAAAAACTTCTATTATATAATTGATACTGTACATAATTTTTGATAAATCTATGAACTAAAAACTCTTTCAACGGAAAGTACCTATATCGGTTCACTTTCAAGGGATACCTGATCAATGGAATTATTATTTGTGGTTAAGATTATTTATTATAAACCAATAACCGTCTCGTTTTTAAATATTACTAGCAAAAATATCAGGTTAATCTAATTCTTGTCTGGGTAGATTTAGAGACTCACTAAATATTTGCATTTATATAACTATATAAATCCAGGCCATTGTACTTAATGAGGATAATGTTTTCTTCTCAATATATAAAAAATGCTTGTCCGGTTTCATTCGATATCTTAAAACTTCTGCGCTTTTCTGCGCTTGCTTGCTTCTTGGCTTGCTCAGTGACATTGCTTTTTTGTGCACAGAGTATTATGATACATAAACATCAAATTAATTATGTATAATTTAAAACATACTGATTGTTATCTAGATGCCCTTCAAGATGACCAAGAACTGCAAAATAATTAACTTGTAAAATCATCTCATTATTGGCAATTACATGTAAATTGCTTAATAGCATACGATTATTTACAAAAACATGTAAAGATACAGGGAATAATAGGCCGTTTCAACAATTACATGCAAGATACATTAAAGTTCACTCGTTGGACACAAGTTGACATCCCGATGATTACGTCAATTGACATCTGTTAATTTGATTCTAATATTAAATACATAAATCAAAATTATTAGCTTCAAAATTACCACATTTATCATATGCAAAGGGACTAGATACGGCTATATTTGATTTCAAAGGAGCGACTGCTATATACAAAAGGCCTATGAACTATCATAAGAAGTAATCCGATTTGTCGATCCTTACCTATGAATAAGATTGTAGGTTGCAGAGAGGAGACTAAACTGAACTGGGATTTTAGTAGGTATGGTGTACTGGCTGGCCATACTGCCAGGAGCACAACGACCACCGTAGAGTTAGAACGGTGTCCAGTGTGGTGAGCCCAATATCCACGTTTTTTCCCCTCAGAACTCCGGTCTTTTTTTATTACGGTTGCATCTAAACTTTTCCTTTTAGAACTTGAAGTACGTTCTTGAGCATCATAATCATATGTGTCTGATAAATTGACTGGACGACTTACTGTGTAATTTACTTATCATGACCAAATAGAAAAAAGATGTGAATAAATTGGAATCTTACCCTCTGACCAAAATCCTTATGTTAAATCCTTGTTAATTGTTTACTACATGATTGGTTGAGCACTATTGAGAATGACTTGGAACCGAAAACCTTGATAGGGATACATCTACCTCTTATCAAATTATTGTCATAAAATAGTTGATATAAATAATTGAATAAACACAAATTAATACCATAATTTGTCAATATAAATGATAACAAATTTCGCCAAAGCAGTGCAACGAACCGTAAAGGCAAAGTAGTTATTTGTACAATTATACAATAATTGCACGTTTAGCATGTTTCACTTTCGAAAACGGGGGGCTAAACAATACATTCAAGAAAACTGAGCCGTGCAAGTCACTGTCGCGTGATTCCACCTTGGCTACATTGTTTAAACAACCATTATACCTAATGAGTGCTCTAACAGGCACTGCGTGACTCTATAATTAATGCTCGGGAATTCGCTTCAGAACGTATTTCTCATTTTATTTGCAGTACTAGTTTTAATACTAATAGCCCATAGCGTCCCACTCATCTTATCTCAAGGAAAGGAACGGACATTCTCGCCACGCTTGTCCGAAGTGGATTCGTGGGTACACATGTCGGGATTTTCGGTATGTTGGTTAACTCACAATATTTTCCCTTACCGTTGGTATGTAGCAATTGTTTCAATATGCCCTTTAGGCGAGAAATAATGCCTCAGTAAGTAAGTGACCTCTAGGATTGTTTCTGGGTGTGACATCACTGGGCGACCACTTTGGGGACATCCATTAATTACGTGAGCTATTTTTCGATCAGTTTAGACCCCCCCCCCCCTCCTTAGGTGAGATTGGCGCTAAAAATATTTTAAACTAAAATTTCTTTTTACTATTCGGGAAAATAATAAACCGTTCAGGTTTACTATAATTAATTAATTTAAATTAAATAGAATACAAAGTAAAACACAGATAAAACATATTTTTAATATCTGTAATATTTTGTATTTTTTGAAGGTGACGTGAGATTTTCGATTATTCCCCCCCCCCCCTCGGTTTAAATGAGATTTGGTGAGATTTCATTCAACCCCCCCCCCCCTATTCTGAGCTCACGTAATTAATGGATGTCCCCTTTTCATGGAATTTTGAATTTAAAAAACATACTTTAACATAACGAAAATCGTTCTGAAGGGCTGTCTAGAACGTTGATATTGCGTACGCTTAGGATTTGGAACTTTCATTTGTGATTTCCCCTTCGCATTTTATATACACATAGTTTTTATATTATATACATATGTTTTTTATGGTTTTAAAATAAATAATGCAATATTTGTGGTAAGATGTAACATTCACACGTGATTTATGATGTATAGCGTAATGAGTTAGCTGATTAATTAGAGGCGCCTTTAATTACTAACGAAAACTGATAAATGCCCAATTACCACGATACACTGTAATATGGTTAATTGTTGAAATATTGTTACTAATACGATAGTCAACTAATTAATAATTCAAATAATTAAACCTTTATTCCAATAAAATAATGAATAAATACATTTAAGTCTCATTTAGCAGATTCAGGTTAACTGGTCTACACTCGTAATCATATAAGTCCAGATGAGACCTATGATGATGATAATAGCTTTATAGGTGACCTTTAAGAATATTCAAACCTTAAAACTTATTTAGAATATAATACAAATATGCTTTTCATAGCCATTCACACAGCAACAATAAAGCGTGGCCTGGGCTGGTCATTATTTGCATTCGATACAACTACAACGACAGCACTCATTACAGGTGTGCTTACACCACGCAGCTAATGACGGTTGTGTCAGAGAAACAGTTTAATAATTTTTAATTGGCACGTTTATCGCAATGACAGGCACCCGTGGCTCGACCGCGACCGCACGGTGACAGATTTCACTTTTGACCCAAACACAGTTAATTGAAAAATTAAACTCTTTGTTTGTACTGCGACCTAGTCTACCGAGATTTGTCACAAATAATATCTTTATATTTTTTGCATAATTAATACCAATAAAGTGCTATTGGCACGTTCGCATTGTTACTCAAAATGAAAACCTTGGACGTTGAAAAAATCCTCAGTCGATTACAACAATGGCGGTGAATTTGTCATTACCGGCAAACGTGACTGTAACCCAAACAGCGAGCTGCGACACGCATGTCTCGTTTATTTTAATATCACCCTAATTTTTTTACTATTTTCCTTCAATTTTGCGTTTTTCTTACACTTTTTTGCGATGAAACGTGACGCTTCTGACAGATTGACAATAATTCGAATAAAGTTTCAAGTTTGCTTATTAACGTGAGTCCTTGCGATCGACAACGCGAATAAACTTAAACGAACTCCCTCAAAACACGTAAACGTAAGAATAAAAGTTTCACCTGGTACACGTGTAACCCCTTAATAGAAAAACTTTTTAACTTCGTAATTGATTTTTTTGTAAACGAAATTAGGTATGTTTGAGGAATCATTTGATTGGTGAATTTCATATTAAGTTTGCTTGTTATGTTATATGATGCTCCCGTATATATATGAAATTTACGAAAAAAAAGGCTCTATTCATTTATTACATTAGTCACGTTAAGTAAGTATAGATCTTTAATGCATACAAAAATAAATAAATGTTTCGCCATCATACTATAGAATATACAATATTTTCTTACGTAAATAGTAGATTTACATAATTTGAACACATTTAATCACTTATGCCAATCAAATTTATATTATTTTAGAGCAAGATAATAATTGTTTACTAAGTCACTAATTACATAAACACATTAATATGATGTTAAAAATTATGCCAGTTACACCAAGATTATTATTTATTTGTAATATCACATTTTATAACTAAAAAGAGAGTATCAGCCAAAGTATAAAACTATTATTTTGTATTAAGTCACCAGTATAACTTAAAATGTATTATATATACACATTTTTATAATCACGTGCAAATATTTTTATAATCGCAAATTTTAGCTCAGATTTTGTTTAATATATGCACATACTCGTAATATACCAAATAACATAATACCAAAACTATTCAATACGACTATAATTTTGAAAGTAGTATAAGCTCGTCGTAAATGGAGTGCGATGCGTCGAAGCCTCCGTGATCAACAGGTAGTACTGCCCTTACAAACGACTTGGAGGGACGTTGCACCCCTTATTACTGGATTGATACCTTAATTCTCTTTTGTTTCATGTACTCTTCCATGACGCCATAGTATAAGTACGTATAAAATGAAATTTCACTCTAATTATTTTGTGATTCTTTGGTGTGACTAAATACTAATTCTATAAATATTGTTCCACTTATAAAATATCGAGATGACATCAATATCGAGTTGCGATACTGTATTTAAATACAATATGCTGTAATTAAAACTAATGTAGTAAATAAATAAAATACTCGTATAAATGATATTAAATTAAACTAATAAACGAATGTAGTGTAAATGTTGCTTATAAAGTTCAGACAAAATGTCATAAAACCAACGTCAGTACAGACTGTAAAATTTGGATTACAGTTTTTAAATAATTTCAAGAGTAAAAACAAAATTCGATTATGTTTTTCTTGATAAAAACCTTTTTCTACATAGTCTGGTGATGTAGAGCCAAAGAAACCTAGATTTCTTCCTAAGCCAAGCTTTTCTTTTCATATTTTGATTCACATATTTTATGAAAATAATAATAATAATATAACGATGAAGGACTTGAAAATACCTGCGTACAAAATCACAAGTACGACTTGCCAATCTAGGCCTATGTAACGATAGTTTACGTTTTCTCTTAAGTACCGAATGAATAAAAATTACCCACATTTCCCATAAAGGACTACACTAAATATAATTAGAAAGAAATAAAAGAATACGAAAAGGAAAATATATTTAGCTTCTATGTCACAAAACTGCGCATCAAATCTGTAACCAATCCATCTGTTAAGTCCATATTTCTTAGAAAATCCGCGTGTTTTTTTTATTTCACATGTTTAATACACATTGCCGACACAACTTTGATGTCATTTAGCGAAAACAATGGAAAGATCCGTACGTCGTTGAGCATGCTAATTCATACATTTTATTTAAATTAACTTATTTTTATTATAAACATGTCTTACGTCCATCTGCTGATAAAATTTATAATGCTATTTTTACGCTTAAGTGACTCATATGGGATCCTCAATGGGTTCTTTACACTTGGCTCGATTCATTAGTTATAGCTTCATTTGACATTGCAATAAGAAGTATTACAAAAACGGTCTTTATATATGTTCACAACTAATATAAATGTAGTAGCTAAGTGATATCCCACACTGGCATGAACCTCGCACTTTCAATTATGGAAAATACCTTGAAGGAATTTACACACTAAGATCATCAGTCTGTGGAAGTAGACAATGCGCATTGGACAAGCGTGACGGACATAGTATCCATTCCCACGACTTGACCCAGCTCGTGCCCAGCAGTAAGAAGTTATGAGCTGTTAATATTATATAGATATACTGAAAACCACCATGGGCAACTGGCTAACCACCCTCTATCAAGCGCTGCTCTTAAGCTCTAAACCTCGAGGTTCCGATAATTCTCGATAGATTAAATTCGTTACCGATCTTTCGTATTTGTTTCTGTAGTTTTAT
Organism: Malacosoma neustria; assembly: GCA_963693495.1. NCBI lineage: Eukaryota > Metazoa > Arthropoda > Insecta > Lepidoptera > Lasiocampidae > Malacosoma > Malacosoma neustria. Next base: position 8,856,733 of record OY856381.1, on the reverse strand, counting down.
ACTGAACCAAATATCAAAAGAATATTAAATAATATGGAACTATGAATACATTTTTAAATGTATGCAAGTAATATGTTACGCTGGCTTTTTACAAACATGCGAGCAGTAGTTAAATTTTAGAGGAAAATTAAAATTTTTTTAAAATAGATATAAATATGTTTAGAGATATAAAGAAGATTACTTACAAATAAAAAGAAGGCTTCCCACAAATTCATTAAATTAAAAATTATATACCCGTCTTGATGGTTTCCATGCGCTGATGAAGACCCGTACTGCTCTGCATTCATTATCAGCAGAGTGCGTAGCAGTCCTGACAGCGTCCTGAACATGATAGCCAACAGTATAGACTGTCCTTCCTACTTAAATAATTGAAAACATAATTGTGTAAATTAGATCAATGTAATATTACATGAAACAAACATTACTATAAATGTAAGTATATTTAGTGAGCTCTTTGCAAATTATACTACTTAAGTTTCTTTTACTTCAGTTTATAGTTGCAATGTGGGTTTTATTTTTTTTTATTGCTGTAGGACAGCAGACAGGCTGACGGCCCGCTTAGGATTTAGCAGTTACCGTCGCCTATAGATATATGCAACGCCAGTGGCATCGCGAACACGCTGCTGTCCCATAAGGGTACAGGAACTTGGGTCACTAATGCCGGAACACAACACAAGGTTATTATGGCGGCATACTTAAGACCAAAGGTGGTCGCCATCCAGACGGGCTTGAGGCCCTACCATGTAGAGATTATTAGAGATTATTAGGGTGGGTAGTTATTAAAGTGCATTTACCTCAAATTTCATCTTCATCTCATTGTTTACTTCCTGCAGTTCTCCTCTCTATAAAGTCATCAAATAGACTTCCTGTGTACCGTTAGGATTCTTCCCGCCGTTTTTACTTATTACACTTGGTTGTTAATATCATAATGTCTCCTAAGAGTAGAGTTGTTAGTTGTGTGATAAATATATTGCGACGGGATTTACGATTTATGTAGTGACTAAGTAACTAATAGGTATATTTCTATTAGGTATTATTTAGGTAGTCTCTTAAGTCTTTTAATGAGAACAGAGATAGACCTAAGAGCCAACGTTAGCGTAACAGTTAACGCACTTTGGTATGCTTACGTACTATCAAAAGAAAAGTATTTAAGTAGTACATCAGTAGTATACCCATACTTATATACCCATGAAATAAGTGCTATGCTGCTTACACCATGGCCATGTGTGAATTGTCCCAGTATATTATTATTAATTACATATTTAATTTCAAGTATTTCGATCTGAATTTGATAGTAATATAAATAAGATTACATGCATCATCATCTTAGTGCCAAATTCCGTTTACAATCTCAGTGCCCGAAGTATTTAAGAACATCTGATTAATATAATAATTGATCTAAAAACAATAATAGAAATGACCTTTTTATACAGTATAATAACAGCTCATACCGTCCTATTTAGACATTGGGCTCCCCCTAAAGGGAAAGAGCAGTATAACCGAAATATAAATGCCGGGTAACTCATACCCTCGGTAAATAGATTTCGTCGTGATGTTTTGCTTTACTACTAGTACTAATTTTGCCTTATCACTTCAAGTAAAGCAACTGGCCTTAACCACTTGGTTGATGATGATAATACGATCGAAAACGGGCACCAAGCATTAAGCTGCAATGGGAAAATGTACTTAACATTAAGTGAGATCATTGGTATGCGAGGAACGATGAGTCGAACAAAAGACATTATAACATCCTGTACTCGCGTCACACCAACTGTTATTATTATCCTAATGACAAAAATTTATAGCTGCTTAAATTCGCCGTGTTGCAAATATTAAACGTAAAAAAGGAAATGAAAACTTTCAGACGACTTGTGCTGATGGTATCACCACAAAAGCTTCGACAATTCAGAAGTAAAGTTTATATTCGTACTTTCGTATTTTCTATAACTCCCTTGATGTAAAGCCGTACATGGTTTCTTTTGCCCTTATAAAAAGATAATTTATCTGATGGAAATTTAAACCAAAATATATTTAATGTATCGTTTAATTTGTGGGACTCAAAATATTTGTATAAAATAACGTTCCATAGCAAAGACTTGAAGAAATTATATTTAACTTCAGTTTTCAGACTTATAATCATAAAAACTCAATTTACGGTCCAAAAACGCGTCTTTATTTTTAACGTAGTACTAGCTAGTAATATTTCGAGTACTAGCTAGCATATCCAGCAACTATTATCAAATGTGAAATTAGTTTTAAAAGTAAATTATCTATGTTACAAATATCTTGTATAAATGCATCTAGCTGCATTAAATGTTCGAAATCTTAATAAATATTTAATATATCTTCATAATATTTGTGTTGGTTCATTACTATAATAAAATATCCCACGACGCGTGAAAAGTTTTGCTTTAGTGGCAGATGTGATGTCGGCTGATGAGCAAAGGGTATTAAACTCGATTTCTGTACTCGCCATATTTTACAGAATGACCATTTGCGTAAAAAATATGTGCGTTTTAAATACGAGTATGAACTCACACCTTTTGTTCTTTAATGGTCCAGTTCATTCATAAATGTATGGCGTGGGTTGATACAGTACCCAAATTTAAGTATTTGCCTTAAAAATTTCTGAACGAACATCATTAAATTAATATCCTTCTTTGCGACCTGCTTTATATTAACTGATTTTATGAAAATAATACTTTATCTTGTTAATAAAATGTTTATATCTTGATAAAATAAAAATAAAAATTATCTGGGACCCACTCCCAATGTTTGTTTGTTTAAAAAATATTGAAACAAGCCGAATTTTCCTTGATGATTAAAGTTGCACTGGTAACACCTAAATAACTTAGTACGGGATTCATTCAAGTTTAGAACGCAACAAGGATACATCGCGATGACAGATATAAACTTATTTAGGTCTACCGGAAAGTTCTGTCCGTTTTTGAAATAAAAGAAAATTCATGTGGCACCCATCTTGAATATTTCCACACCAATCCTATCTTCCGAATATGGTCTGAAATGGTTTGCTGAGCTGAACTAAGCCTTTCTGCTATCTCCGATGTTGTCAGAAAAGTATCTCTCTCCAACATCGCCTTAAAAACATCGTCGTCAATCAAAGATGGTCGCCCAGAACGTGTTTAAAATTTTTTGTACCATCTTCTGCATGTTCTATCAGAAACTGTACCAAACAATTTCTCCTTTGTTGACATTCGTACAGTGGCGTAGATGAATTTTATCAGTAGGTAGTAGCCCTGGTTACACTATCGTTTTACACTTAAGACTAATGTGAACTATCTATATTACAATCAATTTACTACGTCAGTGTGTATACATTAAGCGATAAAAATATAAAACCGAACATGCACCAAATAAACTTGTGCTTACGTGTCGAAACTTGTAATAGAAACGGACAGAACTTTCCGGTAGACTATTATCTAAATTTATTGTATTTTTAGAACTAGACTTTAAACTAGAAATTGATTTAACAACAATTATAATAAAATATACTTTCTTGCACAACTTATAACAATATGAAAAATTGTTTCTCATTATTCTAAGAACAATTAAGTTTAATACAAAATTTCCTTTTAAATACTAGTACTATATACTATACACCTAAAAAGTGAGCTTTTTGAGTGCCTTTTCTCACGGAAACGCTAAAACAGATTAAAAAAAATTATAATTAATATTGAAAACTGATATAAAAGACAATTGGAGCTAGTTTATAAGACAATAATAGATAGGCAAATTTAAATAAAACTCGCAGCGAGCATCAACAACTTCTGAACAAATACAAAACTTTTATCGCATGGTAACACTTTCAGCGCGCATTTTGTGCATTTACTCTTCGATCCCATCTTGTTCTTGGCCATAGAAGTAACAGATAAATGTTTCTAAATCTAAAAATCATACGTTACCTTTTCTTGTGAACTAGAAAAGGAATAATATATTTCTGGCCTTTCACGTATCCCTAGGAAATTTCTCGGGCAGCCCTGTTCTTAAGTTTTAACGAGATCATACACAACAACTATTGTAATATAAGCAATAGCTTATTTTTACGCTTAAAAAATATCTCATACTACCTGCATAAGTAATTTTGCAATTAATTAAGTAATAAATAACCCTACGTGACGAACTCGAAGACGTTTGTATGGGCCTTTTAAGGCATTTGGCATAATATTAAACAGTGTTTATTTATATCTTCGTGCCTGCTGGTATTGTAATACCGTTTTATGGAAATAGCATTTACTGATGGAATAGCAATTACCCAACATATATCATGTGGTTCGATAAACGAACATATATATTCAAACTTAAATTTTGCTATATATTTTATATTTGTGATCGGTAAATCATTATATTTCTCTTCGTGAGCCATCTCTCTCTGCAGTCGTTACCCCTTGGCTGAGGATCATGATCATCACTGGATGTGAATATTGGTGCTGTGGTGCAACTTGTTTTGATAATTTGCCTCCATCGGTGCCTATCCGTTGCATTTCTGATGACCGAGCATAATTTGGATGAGGTTAGGGCCTCTATTTGATCGCACCCTCTCGTTGGAGGCCGTCCGCGGGCTTGTTTACCTTCCGTGTTTCCAACTACCATCAGCTTTTCTAGGCAGTGAGTGAAACTCTTGCTTCGGCGCCCAGTGTCCGCTTTCCGACTTTTTCTTCTCCACTTCGCACGATCTTCGGCATCCCTGGTGGTCAGTCCATTGGCACGCATATTATCAATTATTCGATTAATTGACCAAAAACTTTATCTTATGTTTTATGTGGCAATATCCTTATGTTATCCATATTAATAATATAACATTATCTATACTAATAAAAACAAATGTGAAAGTAAATTTTGCAGTCTGTCTGTTATGTTTTCAAGCTTAAGCCGCTTAACATATTTTGATGAATTTCGGTTAAGATTTAGATTGGGTTGGATAGATTAAATACTTTTTCTTGGCAGAATAACTTTTGCCGGATCAGTTCAGATTCAATTGATACAAGAGTCGTAACCAACAAGTCGCGTGTTTGATTTCCATTGCAAACACCTCAGATAATTTAATATCGCTTAATTTTTTAAATTTTTTATATACTAAATCATTTTGAATGCAATGAGTGTTGCTCTTGCTAAAAGAATACTAAGTTATATACGCTTTGGTAATAAACTGTAGCTGCTATATGGCGGTCACAATAATTAGTTATTGGCCAGAGTACTAGACTGAATAGACCGACTAGCCATCTTCAGTGAAGAAAAGTATATACATAACCCTTTTACTAAGATAGCCCAGCACTGGGACGTTGGGCTTCGTGGTAAATATAGTTTTTCTCAAAATAAAAATACCTCAGTGCTAGTTTATTAATTAAGAGAATAACAATATAGTAGTTGTACATTTTTGAATAAGGATCATTACATCATCGCATGCCAAAGCTTTTTAAATCAAAGTCTCATCGGGTATTTATCAATATATTTTGTAGTAAATTTTACGCAGAGCGGAATTTTTTCCAAGACCTAGTAATAAAAGAAAAATGAGAATCGAAAAGCTATAATTAATAACCAAAATCAAAATTAATATTCACATTCAAAACTATAAAACATCGGACCTGAACCGGAAGATTGCAAATATAAATGTGACGCCCATTCCAAAAATAAAGCCAAACTTATTTGGGGTCGTAATATTTTTAGAAGCTTGTACTCAAAGCCTTATTAGCACTCTATTTTTAAACTCTACAAATAATTTTATATACTATTTCTATATTTTCTATTTAAGTACATCTAAAAATCCCTCGCAAACCTTAAACGCCGGGTCGTGGCTCATTGCTTATCTGAATCCAATTTTATTGGAAGCGGCCTGTCGTCCGGAGCGGCCTCTCGCGATTTTTATGCAAATAATATACAATGCTCAGATGGAATGTCCATCACTCGACTCGAGCTATGGTTCTTTCGTCTAATTTGAATACCTAATACGAATTTAAGATATGCAGCCATATGAGAGGGTAAACAATTTTATTTTATTGCATTGTCTGAACAATTTATGTTTTATTTGTATAAATGCAATCTGATGTTGGCAATTACAATGATATTCTTATTCTTCTTATTCTTCGGTTTTATTTGTAACATATGTATAATTAAAATTTTAAATTAAAGATAAAGTTAGGGATATTTCACGTATTACAAGTTTTTATTCAATTCGAAGCTTAAGTAAATTTTACTTCAGTGGGTATATATGCGATATTATAATCGAACCCCAACATAGGTTACCGGTTTGATTCCCAGGAAAACAAATCTGCCTAAGAAATCCACACCGTCTATACAGGTTTTGTGCATCTTATAAAATAATTGTCACGTTCTACATGCATAATATGGACTTGCACGTTCCCTCCACGTGGAGGAATCAATCCCAGTAGTGGGACGTTCTATTATCATTCAGGAAATATTTAAAACGAAACTTAGGTTTTTCGACTCTACACATAAGAAAATAATATCAAACCTATGAATAAGTTCATATATTTGTATTGTGTTCTGATTTCTAGTTCTATAACGATGCTACATCATCAATTCACCAAGTGTTTTAAAAAAGACTAATAGATTACTTTACTTTTTTTACTAGTTTACGAACACTAAAGCACTGGTACCGATTGTTATTTTCCTTTTGAGCTTGGAGTATTAGAGAGCAATCTCATACGTGAAATTCAAAAATACCCACATCTTTTCCAATTTTTACCTTCTGCTTTCGTGGGCAAGAAAAGTCACCGAGAGGCACAGATAGACAAGACATTTATTAGTATACCTACGTATTGTATAAAGCAATGTTGATACATTGTATATATTATATATCACGTATATATATAATTTCATATGCTATTATTTCCCTGTCCATATCGTTGTTGAAGAAGTTTTCTAACAAATTCTCGTTGTATAATCAACGCTTTTCTCGCGTATTTTTATTGATTCTTCTCAACTCCCTCCCTTCCCACCGGGAGAGATGGAAGCTGCCTCCTACCGCGCATTCATTATCACATAACACACGTCTCAGACTAAACGCTACCTTATGTGAATGTATATAAAGTTAGTGTTACATTAACTGTTTCCATTAAAAGAATGGAACAGAATCGTGCGTTACCATCCACGAGACATTAAGCGTCATATAAATTACATTAGCATATAAATAAAGTATTTTTGTTGCGTCGCCGTGGCCGAGCTACGGTTTATGACTTCGGGTTAACTGGGGGACCATTTTTGTTCTCCTTTTTAGATAAATCCACTGCCTTAACGTACGTAAGCAAATACATGTTATCGATACGCATTTATTGCTTATTCAAACTCATAAATACTGGCGATGGAAACATGAAATTAATTTATTTTATGAAAGGAACGTAAATATGTTAGAGTAAGTAGTGGGGTCGGTTGAGATGGTTTCTGACAGATGCTAATAATTCGTATATACCAACAATTCGATTTGTTTATATTGTAATTAATTTTTTTAGGTTTTCTTGATGGTCATTGGACATATATTGTAAAACTGAAGTCTGATGGCACCCAATAAAAAAAACTTTTACCCTCTGACAAGATTCAAATACGAATCCCATACTCCGGATCTAACCGGAATGAAAGTAAGAAAAGCTTTTTTAAATCTAATCTTAACAGCAATTATGCCTTCGCCCATTAATTCATTGACACTAGAATTTAATAATTTTATATATAATAATATTAAATCTATATAAAATTATGATTGAATCGATTTGGAAACTAAGAATTTCCAAACCCCGAAAGTCTGAGCTTGAGTATCGTCCATTGTTTAGTCCTTACACATTTCACTTCATAAAGTATATACATAAAGTCACCCAAAATGAATAAGAGTGTCACCCGCTTGATACTTTACAATACTTACTTATACATTATTTAGTCATTGTTCTCACTTTCAATTTTGATGGTAAACAATTATTTATAGTAATTTGTAGTAAGTATTAATTATAGTAATTAAATTATTTACACAGTTGAAAGCCTTAATACTGAATTTAATACACTCGTATGCTTACGAGAAGCATTTCAAGAAGATGGAGCTGTCTCGACATGTGTCGTAAAAGTTTCATTTATTACGAGATACGACTTTACTATTAAATTTTAAGACTTTATTGCGATGGAACATTCTACCTAGCGAGTTATAAATTACAAATATTTTATAATGTAAATAAATAAAGTAGATTTTAAATAGCAAACGGTGATAGATCTTTGTCTGTCAGGTGACTTTTACTGCATGTAAACTAGGAAAACCACGTCTTTGTACATACAAAGACCATACTTTCGTACATACCGTACATACTTTTATCCGTGCAGGGGCGGAGAAAGAATACTAACCTCTACGGCCGGGGTCGGCCTGTCGTAAAAGGCGACAAAAAAACCCACCTCAGCTACGTGGTAGGGCCTCAAGCCCGTCTGGATGGCGACCACCTTTGGTCTTAAGTATGCCGCCATAATAACCTTGTGTTGTGTTCCGGCATTAGTGACCAAAGTTCCTGTACCTTTATGGGACAGTAGCGTGTTCGCGATGCCACTGGCATTGCAAACACCCATAGGCGACGGTAACTGCTAAATTCTAAGCGGGCCGTCAGCCTGTCTGCTGTCCTAAAGCATTAAAAAAAAACATACGAAAGTACGATCATATTTACCGAATCTCATCAAAAAAGTCAGGGAATCTAATTTTGTTTTTATTGCTGAGTAATAGCAGACAGGCTGACGGCCCACTGAACAGTAAGCAGTTACCGTTACCTATAGATGTTTGCGACGCTAGTGGCATCGCGAACATGCTGCTGTCCCATAGGGGTACAGGAATCTGGGTTACTAATGCCGGAACACAGTACAAGGTTATTATGGCGGCATACTTAAGACCAAGGGTGGTTGCCAGTCAGACGGGCTTGGGGCCCTACCACGTAGCTGGGGTGGGTTATTTTGTCGCCTATCACGACAGGCCGACCCCGGCCGCAGGGGTTAGTATTCTTACTCCACCGCTGCACGTAGATAAATCCAAGCAATTACGCCCTTGGCGTAATGGATAACGTACTTCGGAACGCTTGAAAAGGTCACGGATTCGATTCTCGTCTCGCGTCTAGGTGTTTATGTATAACACATTTATTTACAAAAGAAAAGTATATATGTAGTATATAGTTGTCTAGTACCCTTAACACAAGTTTGGGATTAAATGACGTTGTGTGAAATGTTCCAATATATTTATTTATGTGTTTTTTAAGTGCTTACTAGATAAAAGCTACAAAACTAAGTAAAAACTACAGAAAACCGTTTTTATATTATTTTAAAACCATTTAAAGAGAGTTTAATAATATTAATGTATACACGATCACATAATTTTCATATTGTTTTATGGTCTAAAGATAAATGAAAACACGCACTCAGAATCCATTCAGTAGGTATGAAACCCACATACGGCAACATACAAATCGCATTAGGCATTTCGTTTGGGCTCGTTTTGTGTCGTGAATACTAAAAATGGTTAAGAAAAATTACAACCCAGATACATATCTCGACGGATCGAGATCGGAACGAGTTTTAGGGTGTAATCCCGCGTTGGTTAAGAGATAAATTGAGGCAAAGACGTTAGTTCGGTCGACGCACCCCGCCCCCGGCGGACACGCTCGGAAAATGTGCCGCTTATCTTAGGACAATTCGATGCTGTTTGTTTAATATTTATTTTTTATCTTAGTGTATTTATACGTTATTTTGTATTTTAATCAAATACATTTATTGTTATCTGTTACTTTGGCCTTATGATTCTGGGCAGTAAAATAAATAGAATAACTGCATAATTTTCTTTGTTACGTCACAGGTAAAGGAAGCGCTCCTTTTGATGATCAAAACTGCCTCTCATTTCTCAGAAATTTTGATCTGTGACATGTATTTAACAGTGGATTGTATTTTAAGCTCAATCTTGATGATGATGATGACTGACAAGTAGATTCTCGCAGTTTCTATACTAATCCCATCATTGTTATATTGGCTAATTTAAAATGGGGTACATTTTGCACTAGTTATTCAAATAGTAATACCTAATTTTAAAGTCAAATTACTCCCAAACAATTTCCGCATACGCTCAACAACAAAAGATGATGTATAGTCACGGAAAAAATTGCGTTGCCAAGAACAAATCAAAAATATATGCACCCTTCTACCCTACGTGACGTGATTCAGAAGTACCGATTTACATGAGCACCGTCACCTTGTCGCGTGCCACGATTTTTTATTTAAATCATACTATTTAGATATGCCGCAAGACATTTCTCTTCGAGTGTACTTACACGCCAATAAATATGCGCTGTTTAAAAGTTTTGGCTCAATTCTTGAATGCTAAGTACGTGATTTGGTTAGGGGTTACCATACCAGAATGTATCGAGTGATGTAGAGCCATCTCACAAAGGAAGTATATGTTTAAAACACTAGTTTAAATGTTTTATAATTACAGATACTGGTAGCAAGGAACAAATAAATTACGTTAACTTGTAACGTTTTAGTTGTCCATGATCTATACCTAGTCAGGTCATAAGTATTGTCACACAGTAAAAACTTTTCTTTTAGAATGCTGGCCACAAAAAAGTTTATTGAATTCGAATTTAGAATTGTTCATGAAAATAAAAATGTATACTTTTAGAATTTTACTCTTTTTTAAATATGGAGTGGACGCTTAAAGAAGATCGTGTTACAGTTATTGCGTTGCATCGTTGCGGTTACGCGCCAATTCAAATTTTTAACATACTGAAAAATTTGAATATTACCAAAAGATTCGTTTATCGTACCATCAAACGATACAGTGAAGACTCTAGTGTAGATGACAGGTCAAGAAGTGGTCGCCCTCGGTCTGTTAGGACTCCAGCAGTGATAAAAGCTGTGAAGGCACGAATTCAAAGAAATCCCAAACGTAAGCAGAAACTGTTGGCCCTTCAGATGGGGTTAAGCAGAACCACGGTGAAAAGGGTGTTAAATGAAGACTTAGGGCTTCGGGCATATCGAAGAAAAACAGGACATCGTTTGAATGCTCGTCTAATGGACCTGAGACTGAAGAGATGCCGCGCTTTGTTGAAGCGGTACGCGGGAAAAAAATATCGGGAAATTCTTTTTTCGGATGAAAAAATGTTTACCGTAGAAGAGAGCTACAACAAACAAAATGATAAGGTGTACGCACACAGTAGTGAAGAAGCGAGCAACCGTATTCCGCGTGTCCAACGAGGTCATTTTCCATCCTCGCTCATGGTATGGTTGGGAGTTTCTTATTGGGGCTTAACAGAGGTACATTTTTGTGAGAAAGGTGTAAAAACGAATGCTGTTGTGTATCAAAATACAGTCCTGACGAACCTTGTGGAACCTGTTTCTCATACCATGTTCAATAACAGGCACTGGGTATTCCAACAAGATTCGGCGCCAGCTCATAGAGCGAAGAGCACACAAGACTGGCTGGCGGCGCGTGAAATCGACTTCATCCGGCACGAAGACTGGCCCTCCTCCAGTCCAGATTTGAATCCGTTAGATTACAAGATATGGCAACACTTGGAGGAAAAGGCGTGCTCAAAGCCTCATCCCAATTTGGAGTCACTCAAGACATCCTTGATTAAGGCAGCCGCCGATATTGACATGGACCTCGTTCGTGCTGCGATAGACAACTGGCCGCGCAGATTGAAGGCTTGTATTCAAAATCACGGAGGTCATTTTGAATAAACTTTAATGTCATAAGAATCTATGTTTTGTTAAGTTCATTTTGGTATATGAATGGTTACATAATTAATAAACTTGTTACAATTATTTTACATTAAACATGTGACAGAATTTATGACCTGACTAGGTATATTGTAACTGTGATCTTAACCAAGAATAGAAGACACTTTATTTAAAATGTATGTTATACATATTATTATTAAGCTCACAGGTAGAAAGGAAATGGCATCCATGGTCCGGTTGAACACCAAACTTTGTCATATCTTTTCCATCTCTTTGTTGTGACTGAATTAAAGTAGCTCTCATTGCTTTTGACTTTTGATTTAAGTACTTCGACCTAAAACTTTCCTCACGGTCGACCTAAAATATCTGTAGGAATACAGCATAAACATTTAAATAATTGAGTCGCTAATTTAAAAAAAAATGCACTACTACTGAAATGAGAGACTACTTGTGTACTGCAGATACCTCATATATTAAGTCACAGCTTCAAAACTGAGCGAAGGCTCATCAGCCTAATAAAACAATAGGTAAACTTAGCTCCCTCCCTTTCTTATATATATATCGCCCTAATCAAGGCGAGGCGTCAATGAGCGTTTGTTGGCCGTAATTAAACCACAGCACGCATGCGTCGGACACGCCCAGCCGCACAGCCTCCCTTCCAAACCCCCTTTAATTACTAAGACATTAATACTTAACGCTATATACGTGGGTCCTTCCAAATATTGCCTTATCAAAATGTCAGGTACATTGAAAATGTCATGAAAAAATATTTGCGACTGGCATAAGACATACATTTTACGCAATAATACACTAATGATATCAATATTCTTTATCTTACAAACGTGTAGAATATTGTCTAAAGATTTAAACTTATATTCGTTGCAAAGCAATGACCAAAAGTTGATCCTGTGACTTCTACACAAAGGCTCAAATTATGATCCAGATCTTTAGAGGGTACGCCTCCTCAACACCATTGAGAATGATCTGTTAGACAGATTTTCCAGTAGGAGAGTGCGAAGAACATATACCCAGGTTGGTTTTACCCCGAAGTTTCAATGCAGCACTCTTACGTAACTGTAGGAATTAAAAAGCCCTATCTTCTATTGCCTATTCAATTCGCAATCCTTCCGTGATACTTATATTCCCGAGATAAGTGTATAAGAAAAGTTCTGGACGAAATAGATTTGGTTTTCTTAAGACTACTGTCCGACTCTCCCACATCGAATTTAATACAAAGCGCCTCCTTTGATTATTGCCAAGTAACAAAAGGAGTGTCTTTTACAACTGCCTAGTAAGAGTTAAAGACTATTTGATTTGCTCTACACGCGCTGAGCGTTGTAATTCACGTTAAGCGGCCTGTGGGTTTGTTAGCCACGCTGGAGGATATATTTGTATCATCTTTAAACAGTTCGTCCCGGTCTGGAGTTACGTATCAAATACATCAAATACATATCTATGAAAATCACTAACAATAAGGGCATTTTCACATGACAAGCGCTTAACGCGCGTTGAACACGCGCAAAATTTTTGTATAGTGTCCACGTAGTGCTCGCTTGTCAGGCGTTAAACACGCATTGCCGCGGCCGCCCTGGTTTAATTTGAGTTCTAAATTTGTCGAAGATTGACGTAGAAACAGTTTTAACGGTGATTTTGTAATGATAATTCGGTATTAAATGTTTCCGTTTCCATTTCGGAGGATTTCTGGATGAACTGAGTGAACCTAAAATACGTTTTTTACGCGCTCAACTGAACAGTAACATAAAAAATAAATGATCTCAAAGCGCGCGTTGACGCGCGTTGACAACAGTCGAGCGCTAGCGCAACGTTAAACGCGTGTTAAGTGCTTGTCATGTGTACCTGCCCTAAGGCACAAGAATAGGCATAAGAATATATTTATAATGCAGAAAAAACTAATTAGAATAATTGCCCAAATAAAAAATACACAAAGCTGTAAACCATTCTTTAAAAAATTTAAACTGTTAACCTTTCCCTCTATCTATATACACGATATTTGTTTATTTGTTTTTAAAAATTATCAATTATTTACTAAAAAAATCCGACATACACTCATTAAATACAAGACACAAAGATAAACTTTACATACCACCGTCGCGGATTCATATGGTAAGAAATAGTCCCTATTATATGGCCGTAAATATATATAATAAAGTTCCAGAGGAGATTAAAAGGGAAAGTAAACTAAAAATATTTAGCAAAAAATTAAAAGCCTACCTAATCGAAAATTGTTATTATTCAATTTCTGACTTTTTGAAAATGCAAAAATAATGGTACTGTAACGGTAACAAATAAGGGGGGAATCTAGTCATAAATACAAACTTAATCGTTAAGAATAATTAATTTGATTGAAACATAAATTTAACACTGGGAAAATTTAATAATACAAATAATATGTATGACAAACTAATACTTAGTGAAAAATAGACAATTGTGTTTTGTTGAGTTACCTATATATTTTTTATTACTATCATTTCTTGTGTTGTAATTTTTTGATTCTCATTCTTCCTATTTTACTTTTTATTATAGTCCATTTTCTAATAATAATGAATAATTTTTAATTATTAATATTGTGACCACTAGATTGCAGCGTCAGAAGATGACCCTCTAAGTTTTAAGTGCTATATGTTTAATTTAAGATGTTATTGTAAACACTTAGATGTGCAAATAAATATTTGAATTTGAATTCATATAGTACAGAAAATTGACTTTAAAATAATTAGATACAATAGATATATTATTATCTTTTCATTAAATTCCATTATAGCAATATTTGCTGTCTTTAGCATCGATATAGAATGTACGAGTATTATATCTAATTGTAAACGTATAATATTTAAGGAATATAAATTGCCCTGAAAATGTTAGCAATTGCAGATTTACCGAGGCTACGTTTGCCCTAAAGGTGGGCTACGCCACCCTAACCCGCCCCTTAATAACTGCCGAGACATTACCCCTTAATGCTTTTATATAGAAAACTCCTTTGGGTAAACCTCGAGGCAGGTAATTATGTTTCACTGAAAGATTGCTTCAGTATTTTCTACTTTCGATGTAATTACTTCGAATATTTTTTTATTTAACCTAGACAATAAGTTTCATAAAAAGGAAAAATGTTTTTTTTATTGCGTAGGACAGCAGATAGGCTGACAGCCCGCTTAAAATTTAGCAGTTACCGTCGCCTATAGGTGTTTGCAACGCCAGTGGCATCGCGAACACGCTGCTGTCCCATAAGGTTACTGGAACTTGGGTCACTAATGCCGGAACACAACACAGGGTTATTATGGCGGCATACTTAAGACCAAAGGTGGTGCCATCCAGACGGGCTTGAGGCCCCACCACGTAACTAGGGTGGGTTGTTTTGTCGCCTTTTACGACAGGCCGACCCCGGCCACAGAGGTTAGTATTCTTTCTCCGCCCCTGCACGGATAGAAAGAAGTAGTAATAAGTTGCTAATTTAAATTATGTTACACATATGATGTAATGAATCCTAGTGAACCTTTCCAAATGAAGGTTTATTTTGGGAGTAAGGAAACGACTGTCTTCATTGTCCATAACTAGAGTTCTTGGAGTAGAAACTTAGACAATAGTATAAAGAACCTTATAAGTGGTCAAATTATCTGGCCAGAAAACATGATAAAACATAACACAGTTTTTGAGTAGGTCTTCCCAAACTGTGTCATGTTGACAACTATCATTATGTGAACTATTTCACTCCACACCTACGTGGGAAGCAAATGTGCTCATTTGTTACAGTGGTGGGGTGCCAGTAGGAATGCGCCTCACGTTCCGGGACTTTCTCATTTTTCACTACATTGGTTTTACGTGTGAATTATTGTTTGCTACTTCCGTAACTTTTGTTTACTATAGAATGTACTGAACAATATGTAGACGTAAAAAATAAATCCTGGAGACAAAAATTTATACAATACTAGCTGACCCGGCAAACGTTGTTCTGCCATATAAATAATAAAATGTCAAAAAATTAAAAATTAAATTTGGGGGTGGGTCACCCCTAACATTTAGGGGGATGAAAAATAGATGTTGGCCGATTCTCAGACCTACTCAATATGCTCACAAAATTTCATGAGAATCGGTCAAGCCGTTTCGGAGGAGTATGGCAACGAAAACTGTGACACGAGAATTTTATATATTAGATAATAATAGTATCTAGAAGTAAAAAAAAAGTACGAAAAATTTTGATAGTTCTCATCTACATTAAATTATTAAATGTTTGCATTATCTGTTTCAAACGTTTAGTTGTAGGTATATCCTTGCCTTGAGTTAGTAATTTACAGTAATATGATTTTTAAAAATTGCCATTCTTTTATCAAAAGAATCACTTTATAGATTACGTTGACCCGGCAAACGTTGTTCTGGCATACGAATTAAAAAAGTAGCCTTTGTCCTTCTCCAATGTCCAATCTATGACTATACCGAAATTCATCAAAATTGGTTCAGCGGTTTAGGCGTGAATGCGTAACAAACAAACAAACTCACTTTCGCATTTATAATATTAGTTAGGATCAAAGTCTAAGTACAGAATATTAAATTTGTTTTTATTAACACCGCTCATATTTCTACTCAGAAAAATCTTTTTAAGTACCTATTTTCGGCATAACATTCATATAACACATATTATACTGCAAAATATGTAATTTTTCAGTTTTATGAGAACACTCTCTCCAAGAATATATGTAAATATACAATATAATGCATAATTCTGCACACGTTTACACGACCCCGACAAGAACACGCCCCGAAGCCTCCACAAAGGACCTACATAGCAATACTGTCCAAACTCAATCTAAATTTCATTTTACGCCTCAAGTATCACGTACGGGCATATAGAATAGACTCCATCGTCCTTCGTAACTCCAAGAACGTCCGCTGTCAAATTTTAATTTCTCCCTCAAATATTTACCGAAGGAAAAAGGATTCCCCGGCGAGCTGCGCTCTAATAAGTTTTCCATAAGACCCGGGGCGGGAGATCGTCCGGGGAGGGGCGGGGAGGTGGTTCTTATTGTGTTTGTAGAAGCTGGCGCATCCGGGCGCATACCTAACAAGATGGATATGTGCTGGGATGGCCTCCCCCTATGTAGATACGTCGGAACTCTCGAAACTGCACTGAAATTGCATTTACCGATCCTAATGCCCAGTTTTCTGTTAACTCATCCTTTATTCGACATACCATTTCAAGTCGTACAATACGACTTGGACTTCTGTTTATTTGCTATTAATATCGACATTTGATAAATACTCATATGTACCATTTATAAGCTATAACGAATTGAAATCAGATATACACACATAAAGTAGATAGTATTATAGATCTGTATAAACATATATCCTTATGCTTTTTGTACGTCAAATACTATAAATTAAACAATTTGCAATTTGGTCTTGGACTATAAAGATTATTTTTACAATAAAATCATAAAGAATTAGTAATCACAATGCAACTGGCATTCTAAAAAATCCCTTAAAAGTTAACACAAAACTGTTAAAAATTATTAAAGTATTATTTATTCCAGAATATCTTCTTTAAATTTTAATTATTTGTGGCAATTTGACAAAGCATATTTCCTGTATTTTGATAAAATAAATTATTAAATTATATTTATTTCATATATTTCGTACGTTTCTTTATCTTAACTGTTTACCAGTTGCACGTAGAATTTTATTATTTTAATTATTATATTATCGTAGGACTATACTAACTGTTATTTTTTTCATTATATATGGAAATCATTATCCGAATTATCATTTGAATTATATACAGAGTAATTGTTAGTATTACTTTTATATTAAATTGCTTATAGAAAGACGACTAGCGTCCATGATAATTCTCTAAATATAATTTAAAGAGCCACGTTTGAAAAAGGATCTTCAATTTAAACATAATTTTAAGATATTAGTCATACATGTATATGAGCACGGGTAGAGAAAGAGAGATACTAACCTCTGCGGCCGGTGTCAGCCTGTCGTAAAAGGCGACAAAACAACCCTAGCTACGTGGTATCACTGTTAAAATTTTCTTTAGTAATTTTACCAAAAATTTGTAGAAAGTTTTAATGCAAAACAATTTAATAAATTTACTAAACAATTGAGAAAATTACAAAATATTTTTTGAAATTTATCAAGCGGTTACAGAAAATTTGATTAGTAATTTTACTATACAGTTTTGTAATTTCATTCAAAAATTTATCATAGAAATGCTTAGTAAATTTACGATGCAGTGTTACCGCCAAAACAAAAGATCGTGCCAAAACATAGACTTACATATATTATACACTATGGTAAAGTACTAATACACAATGTTGTATATGTATACACATGCTTAGTTTAGAATGTGTTTAGGTAATTTTCTAGCGTACACTTTTTTTTTTTTTTTAATTTATAATATTTTCACAGTAATTCGAAATACAAAATATTGTGTAATTTTACAAAACAAAAATATAGTAACTCAATTCACTAAGAATTTTATAAATTTGCGAAGCATGTTAAAATTTAATAAACAATTCCAAAAAATTACAATACAAGTGAGAGTTATACTCAGATTGTAAAATTACACCAATTTCATCTTAGTAGATTTTCTTATATGTATGTCTCTGAAAATTACTCAAATTGTGTTATAATTTGGATTCATACACACTGATTAGAAATTTAGCCATCTCATGTTGAATAAAAAAATGGTAATTTTACAAAAAAAATAATAGTGTAGGGCCACAAGCTATTAAGTGGGCCGTCAGCTTGCCTGCTGTTCCTCAGCAATAAATTTAAAAAAAAACTCAACTACTCGTTAACAAACACTCGATAAATAGTTATTTAATTTATAATTCAAAAACAGTGCTGACAAGTGCGTTGCAGTTTGGTAGGTTTTATTTATGTAAGAATAGAATAATGTTTTGACAAATAAAACAATAATTATCAAATTCATAAAGCGTACAACGACGAGAAATGAAAAGTATGTATTTAAATATACGTGTACATTTTCGTCTATATAGTAGTCAAAACTAATTAAAATAAATCTGCGCTTAAAATACCTTAAAGTTGTAGTTAGTTAAATATTTCAAAAACCTAAAAGTCCGATAAAACATTATCAATACGCCTCTCAAGACAATACGTGCTACAATTAAGTAATTTTCCCGCAAAACAAAGTTAACCATTATCACTTAATATGGCTGCACTATCCAGCAGCGTTGTTTTAAACACAAATCAGTCGTAAAACGTCGAAGAAATGGAGTGCATCCACTCACGTATGACCATTGTCGACGCCAAATCGGTCGAATATGCCTTTTTCCTGTCGATTATTTCAACCTGGCATTAATGTTTTTATTAAACGCTCAACCATTGAGCGGGTGTCGGCTTTCGTCACTTATCCTAATTTATTGTGGTTCGCGGCTCACGTGTTCGCCGTTGCAAAAACGAGCATTTTCCGAACGCCCTGCGTTCCGACCGCGTTGTTTTGCCCGCGTATTAAGTTAATTACGGCTACGTTGATCCTCTGTATTAAACCTTCATATATACTTGATACTCGCCTATACTATTTTATGTTATTTTAAACTGAAAATTACTTATAAATTACGCAAATAAGTTTATTACAAATAATAAGCAAATTAACAATAATAAATTGAGAAAATTGTACATATCGAAAGTAAATTAAAAATCTTGATTAAATTTTTTAGGACCCAGACTCCAAAGATTGCAATGGAGGTAATATATATCAGGTAAGACGTAAACGTATACCTAAATAATAAGTCTGCTCCAATCATAATAAAATACTTAGATGCCTTGCAATGGGCGAAAATAAGATTTCCGCCGCTGGCATCAACACAACGACTATAAAGCGTTTGTGGACATCGACATGTCCTGAAAATTATCCGAGCGCAGCCTCCCTGTTGACCGGACCTTCGAAAAACATACATTTTTAACGCGACCCTCCCCTCTCTCCCCGTAGGGTGAGATGGGGAAAATTACAAAAGAAAACAGCCTTAATCTCCAATGTCATCTCCGTTCCACTTAATCCTCTTATCGTTTTATGTTTTGGCTTCTGAATTTTCATTTATTTTTGTTTGTTTAAGGAAAGTAACGAAGGTTGAGGAGATTTTCTATTATATTTACCAATGATTATTTATGGGGAAGCGTTTTTTAGAAAAAAAATTATACATGATTATTAGTTTTCTTTGAAACGAATTTAGCGATATTGATTTGCAATGTTATTTTGAGAACCCTCTTTTCGGGATTTAATTTTAGTTCTTAATTTTTTATAAAAATATTTTACAGGGTGTTACTGTTTAGTACATATAATTTCATATAACTTCATCGCATTTTCTACCTCAATGCCTCTCGGTGACACGTCTATGACTAATATGGCACAAAACAAACTGGAAGATACATGGCTACATTTATTGTTTAGGAGCCCTCTGACCCCATTCCGAAAAGAGAACTCGACCAGTTTCTTTCATTTTTAACTGGCAAAAAGAATAATTGATTTTCCTTTAATGACGGGATAGCCCTATGTCAAAAAGGCCAAAAAGAAATTGCCTAATGGAAATACATTTCGCAATTCATATCATCTGCAAAAGTCAAGAAATTTTTGAGTTGCCTATATTACTTATGAACTCTACTTCATACCAATATTATAAATGTGAAAGTAACTTAGGCTGACGGCCCGCTTAGAATTTAGCAGTTACCGTCGCCTATGGGTGTTTGCAACACCAGTGGCATCGCGAACACGCTGCTGTCCCATAAGGGTACAGGAATTTGGGTCACTAATGCCGGAACACAACACAAAATTATTATTGCGGCATACTTAAGACCAAAGGTGGTCGCCATCCAGACGGGCTTGAGGCCCTACCACGTAGGGTGGGTTGTATTGTCGCCTTTTACGACAGGCCGACCCCGGCCGCAGAGGTTAGTATCCTTTCTCCGCCTCTGCACGGATAACTGTACATTTTCACATCACATCACATGTAATCTGTTACATTTTCACTGTTTTGCCTCTTTTTTGTCGCGAAAATGAAACTAGAATGGGGTAAAATAGGGATAAACGTAATTAAGTCCTATTTTTATTTATATGACTGAACAACGTTTGTCGGGTCAACCAGTTATGTTATAAAATAGAATTTTAATCTGTGTTTGCTACAAACTCCGAGCAATTTCTGTACATTTAAAGTTTATTCTGTATGAGACAAAATGTTAATAGGAATTTCTACTCTTGTTCCCTTTGCTCCATACTAAATGCAGATCTGGTATACAATAGTACGTCAAGGGCGGTTGTCGCATTAATCAGTTGTAGCACAACCATAATTCAATCAGTGCGTGTATGTATCGGTCGGCCCTTATGGGATGACCATACGCGGGACTTACAAACACGTATGAAATTTGGATGTGGTATTTGTGATACCCCTAAGGAAAACAGCGAGTTCACGGTGTCCCAAACGCAAACATTTATAGGCGACGGTATCTGCTTACTGTTAAGTGGGCCGTCAGCTTGCCGCCTGTTCCTCAACAATAACAAAAACCTACAACTTTTTGTTTTAACGATCTCTGTGGTGTACGCTTGCGGAGGTCACGGATTCAATTCCCGTATTAGGTCTGGTTGTTTATGAATAGTATGTACTTATTTACAAAAGAAAGGTTTATATGTAGTGTATCAGTTGTCTAGTACCCATGTCACAAGTGCTATGCTACTTACTTTGGGACTAGATGTCGCTGTGTGAATTGTGCCAGTATTTATATTTATTTGTTGTTGTTCTTGGGGCTTAATATGTCTATACCTAGTCAGGTCATAAATTCTGTCACATGTTTAATGTAAAATAATTGTAACAAGTTTATTCATTATGTAACCATTTATATACCAAAATGAACTTAACAAAACATAGATTCTTATGACATTAAAGTTTATTCAAAATGACCTCCGTGATTTTGAATACAAGCCTTCAATCTGCGCGGCCAGTCCTCTATCGCAGCACGAACGAGGTCCATATCAATATCGGCGGCTGCCTTAATCAAGGATGTCTTGAGTGACTCCAAATTGGGATGAGGCTTTGAACACGCCTTTTCCTCCAAGTGTTGCCATATCTTGTAATCTAACGGATTCAAATCTGGACTGGAGGAGGGCCAGTCTTCGTGCCGGATGAAGTCGATTTCACGCGCCGCCAGCCAGTCTTGTGTGCTCTTCGCTCTATGAGCTGGCGCCGAATCTTGTTGGAATACCCAGTGCCTGTTATTGAACATGGTATGAGAAACAGGTTCCACAAGGTTCGTCAGGACTGTATTTTGATACACAACAGCATTCGTTTTTACACCTTTCTCACAAAAATGTACCTCTGTTAAGCCCCAATAAGAAACTCCCAACCATACCATGAGCGAGGATGGAAAATGACCTCGTTGGACACGCGGAATATGGTTGCTCGCTTCTTCACTACTGTGTGCGTACACCTTATCATTTTGTTTGTTGTAGCTCTCTTCCACGGTAAACATTTTTTCATCCGAAAAAATAATTTCCCGATATTTTTTTCCCGCGTACCGCTTCAACAAAGCGCGGCATCTCTTCAGTCTCAGGTCCATTAGACGAGCATTCAAACGATGTCCTGTTTTTCTTCGATATGCCCGAAGCCCTAAGTCTTCATTTAACACCCTTTTCACCGTGGTTCTGCTTAACCCCATCTGAAGGGCCAACAGTTTCTGCTTACGTTTGGGATTTCTTTGAATTCGTGCCTTCACAGCTTTTATCACTGCTGGAGTCCTAACAGACCGAGGGCGACCACTTCTTGACCTGTCATCTACACTAGAGTCTTCATTGTATCGTTTGATGGTACGATAAACGAATCTTTTGGTTATATTCAAATTTTTCAGTATGTTAAAAATTTGAATTGGCGCGTAACCGCAACGATGCAACGCAATAACTGCAACACGGTCTTCTTTAAACGTCCACTCCATATTTAAAAAATGAGTAAAATTCTAAAAGTATACATTTTTATTTTCATGAACAATTCGAGATTCGAATTCAATAAACTTTTTTGTGGCCAGCATTCTAAAAGAAAAGTTTTTACTGTGTGACAATACTTATGACCTGACTAGGTATAAATAAAATGATAGAGGTCTCCAGTGTGCACGCATCGCGGCAAAACTACTGTTTATATTTAATACTGTTTATATTAAACACTTAGCCCTTGTCTAAAAAAAATTATTGCGATATCTTCATATAATATAAAGTTATCAAAATTTTAAGTAACATAATGTTTTCTTGCCGCGGAGAAGTGGGGCAAGCGGTGTAGCCCGCATGCGTACGAAAACTTCGTTATTCGACCAGCGAAGCGGGCGGACACGGCTAGTTATAAAATAAATGTGAATAGTTTGGTTGGATGTTTGTTTCTCAATCACGCCAGAACGTCTGAATTGCATGAAACTTGGCACAGAGCTAAATTATTATCTGAAATAAAATGTAAATTTTTCATTGAACCACACAATTTAAACCTATTACTTATTTTCCCTTTAAAAATAACTTCTATGAATTAATGTATATGTTATATTACAGCAAAAAAAATCGCTTACAAATTAAAAAATATTATTATTTATAGCGACTGTAATTTTAAAACATGCAAATAACTCTATTTTGATTACAGTATATATGTTTCTACATTTTGCAACCGTGACATCAATTATACTGAAAAAGAAATAAAAATAAATCCTATTATTAAATAAACTACAATGGTCTTATAGTCTCCTTCTAATCTTACAATGTTGTATATAATAATAACACCCTATAAGGGCCCAATACTGGGTTGGGCCTCCCCTTAGAGGATAGCATACCCGCTACGCTTGTCTAAGGCGGATTGGCGATTTACACATACCGTGCTCTTGGTATGTAGATTTCCTCACGATGGTTTCCTTCACCGCCAGGACATGGCAATTAAGTTATAATTCACATTAAGCTAGAAAAATATTAATGGTCTCCAAATGTGATGATACTTTGATTACGATCAATAATGATATACGTGGTAATAATATATGATTAACAACAATGGCTATTTATATATTATACAATAATATGCCACTTGGTATGTTTATATAATCGTCAGAGGAACTGATGCGAGAATACCAGTGAGTTACCTTCACTTAATTCGTAAATATAAAACATAAAATCGCTTATAATACCAACTGCAACATCCATTTGTCGCATATAAAAGTACATCCTGGTCGGTGAACGAGAATATTTTAATATTTTACATAGAATGCTGTGCGCTGTCAATGCAACGGCGAACTCAGTCTCAATCACTCAGCAAGCTAAATGAAATCGATCCTGTATTTGAAAATTAAACGAACTAGTGATATTATCACTATATGTAAATTTTAGCTCTCAGCTCGCTTAATAACCTTATTTTCGTACTAAATTATTTAATTTGACCTGAAAACCTATCTTTTGTTTGGCGACCTCCGTGGCTTAACGACTAACGCGCTTCAGTACGCTTGCGGAGGTCACGGATTCGGTTCCCGTCTCGCATCTGAGTGTTTATGAATACGTATTTATTGAAGTGATAACTTCTTATTGGAGGGTAAACCGCTTCGTTACGTTACACGTTACGGCGCCAGTCTGTCTGGCTTCCCTTTCTCTCACGCATACGGCAGCGGTAGGCAGTCTCCTCGTCTCTCACTCTAACCCACAGCGCTAGATCTATTCGAATTGCGACTTTATTACAATGAAATACAGTTGAGTTTTTTATCTTTATAAAGAATCTACATTAGGAAATAATTTAATTTAATATAATTTTGAAACAATTTTTGGAAATATGTAAAATTCGTAAACATTAGTTATTTTTGAATTATTTTTGTTTTTATTAATAAATAACCTTTCCTTACATTATCATATTAATATACAAAAAATTAGAATAATAACCTAAGCTTTTCTTAAGTTAAACAATTACAATATTATAATTTTTTTTTCGATATTTAATATATTAATAGTTAATCAGCTTATATCAATTGCTGTTTTTTAAGATATGTTTGTTTAGATAAATAGATAACTAATCTAATATAGCAAACTAAAACGTTCCCTAAGACGCAGACGTATTACAAAGAGTAGTCGAAAATCAGTATATATAGTATCCATAGTCAACAAACATGATCCGTGGCCCGTGCAATACATTATAGAACACCTGAAATATTTGCATGCATCCCAAATTAATTATATGAAAAACAAACTTATAAAGCGTTAAAGCCATAACGTTTACACATTTTAATAAAATACTAAGATAAAATCAGTAATTTAAATTTATAACATTTGATCTCTTCCCAGAATATTAGAGGCCATTAATTGGATTCAATCAATAAATACATGGGACACGTGCAGTCTTTATCAGAATGTTTTTATTGTTATATTATTTTTATATCCCAAACATATTATATTATGATTGGGATTCATACATAATTTAGCAACCTGTGTAAATTAAGATTGTTTTTGCAATAAAGCCGTTTTGGTCACGCGGTGGCTAATGATCAGAGTAGACCGGTGGTCGGCAACCCGCGGCTCTTCGACTACTCGACTACTGTCCTTCCGCAAAATGTTTAGTTTAGGCACGAAATATTAGTATAATTGTTTCCGTAATAATGTCTCCTAGTAAAGCAGAGCATGTGTTAAAACAATGGCTCTTTGAATAAATTTCAATTGTGTTTTATCTATATTTGGCTCTTTTGGATAACAAGCTTGTCGACCACTAGAATAGACCAATCGGATCTCATCTCGACTTAAAAAGCGGCGAATGGAATATTCCTTCTTGCAACTAATAGAGTAAATGGGAAAAATAACGGGAACGATTTGTTCCAGTATATTTGTGGGAAGTTTGACACTTCCTATTTATATGTAAAAATATATGGAAGAAGGGCTTAGATGCAAAAAATCGTGCCGAAGTTTGTTCTATGACAACAATCTGCAATACATCGGATACCATTAAGATAATAAATAATAATAAAAGACTGCACGATCGACACGTGTAGGGCCTGTCACTGTCCTGGTGAGTCGATTAGGCATGTTACTTCTGGTTGTTCTCGTCTTGCTGACTCTGAGTATTTGCACAGACACAACTTAGTGGCCAAAATCATCCATCAGCAACTTGCCCTTCGATACAAGCTTATATCTTCAGATGTGCCCTATTATAAATACATGCCTGAGCCAGTTCTTGATAGTGGCCATATCACGCTCTACTGGGATCGATCTATTATCACAGACAGGACTATTGTTGCCAATAAGCCTGATATTGTGATAATAGATCGATCTGCGAGACATACGATGATCATTGATATTAGTGTCCCACATGATGGTAACCTCGTGAAAGCAGAAACTATTTAGAAAATATTTAGATCTCGCTCACGAGGTTGCCGCCATGTGGCACATGGAATCAACGAGCATCGTACCGATAGTGGTGTCAGTGAACGGGCTTATAGCGAAGAGCTTCGATAAACACCTAGAGAAGCTTTCGCTAGGTAAATGGGTGAAGGGTCGGATACAGAAGGCGGTTCTCCTAAGCACGGCACGCATAGTGAGGAGATTCCTGTCTCGGGAGCCCTAACCACCGGTAGCTTGGGCCCTAGGCCTCGCTCCCAGTGACGGACAGTTTTTTATATTTTTTAATTTAATTTATTTGTAAGTATCGTTTTATAAAATAAAGTATTTTTTAATAATAATATTTTATAAAATGAAATATAAATTATTTTGAAAAATGTAAACAACTAGAAAAGAAAATATATAAAGAGATAATAATAAAAAGGTTACTAAAATAAATATTCAAAACTAAATATTTTTATATAAATACTAGCCGTTCCCGCCCGCTTCGCTGATCGAATAACAAAAAAAAATCTAAAAAGTTTTCGTACGCATGCGCGCTAAACCGCTTGTCCCACTTCTCCTATAAAAATCGTTGTTTCTTTAATCTTTAAATTAAATGAAGATTTCGCAATAATTCTTTTTAGATGTAATAATTCTGTAATAATTCTTTTTAGGCAAAGTGCCTAAGAAATAAAAATTTCATTTAAAGTAAATTGTAATTATAAACTATACATGAAAATTTATCAGACTACAATAATTATTATATTCGATTACCATCTTACAACCATATTGCAGATGGAACAGAATAATATAAAAATCACGATTAAAAAACAGGGGTTTATCGTAGAAGGGTTAAAATTTGAAGTTATATGTATTTTTCAATGCTAAATCATAATAAAATAAAAATAAATAAATTTGTCAAAAAAATAAAAAATAAATTTAGGGGTGGGTCACCCTTATCATTTAGGGGTATGAAAAATAGATGTTGGCTGATTATCAGACCTACCCTATATGCACACAAAATTTCATACAAACCGGTTCAGCGGTTTCGGAGGAGTTTGGTAACAAACACCGCGACACGAGAATTTTATATATTAGAAGATAGATTGAGTCACTACTCAATTCACACTTGAAATGGTAACTTGATTTTCTTTTTAATTGGTTCGTTGATTTACGAGTAGCTGACGGTATTATAAAGTAAAACAATTCATAGCTATGGTTTTGAGCTTAATTTAGCATAAATTAATTAATCTGGAAACCAAAAATCTCATATACAGTAGAACCTCTTTAAGTCGAACCTCGATAAGTCAACCATAAACCTCCATTGCGCGAAATCGGTACCATATATAAGTCTAAGTAATTAGTGCATATTCAGTAAGCAAATTCAGTACTTATATAACTCGAAAAATAAATTGGAATCCTGTTTCTCGAACATGTTTAATTTTACAACCTTTACAACTCAATTATTTGAAAATTGACTTTAAAAATAGAATACCGATAATGTACAGTATTGTTTCTTATAACTATTATACTAATTTATTTTATCTCCCTCAAAATAAGTTGGAATAAATCTTAACCTCTACAAGTCGAATGTGTTCTTACGAAATGAAGTCGAAATTCTCTGTAAGTCAAAAACTCTATAATTCGAAAATTTTGGTGTGTCCCTTCTAGTTCGTGTTACATAGATTCTGATGTATTTAATTTACTTGACTAAAAGATTTAACATAGGGGAAATAAGACGAAAACAAACTAACGGTTACGAACCTCGATTCCATCCAAAGTAGATCCTTCGCGTCGTATTCTAAATATTTCTTTGCTCGTCTCGCGGAGGCTGCTTCTTAATTGTTGTTTTTGTTCGGATTCCGTTTTTTGTGATTGATTCAGCATGCAGTTGTCATTGTATTCATTTGGGTTTGATCACGTTTTTTCCTCGACGGTCCAATTGTTTGTATGTTTTAAGGAACAAAGTCAACGTTTTTTTTCTCGTCCTCGAAGGTATCGTAATGCGAGAGGGTAAATCGATATGATGAATATAAAATCGTTTCTTTTTATGGTTATGTTCAATATTATGATCCAAAATATAAATTAAATAAACGTCGGCATCTAATTTACTTTATATATATGTGCTATACGATTTACAGCCTATAATTTGAAACAATTTTTATCATTCATTCTTGGACAAACAAAACAATTCAATATTGTTAATGATGAATCAAAAAATAACATTAAGTATTATGTAATAAGACCATATGGTCCCGGCTAGATATGTGGCTACTTCATCACTTGCCGAGTGAATCTATAGAGTTTACAGAAAAATTACAAGATTAATACTGTGAAAATTCACATAGCGTCATCTAGTTTGGAGCTGGCCCCAAAGTTAGCAGCAGAGCGCTTGTGTTGTGAACACAAACAGCTAATATACTACTTAAATAAATACATAGACATCCAGAATCAGCACAGTAATCGTGTTCCAACTTGTAAGAACTATTACGGAAGTTGTCGATACACCATCAATCCCCCTTCTCTCAAATTTGAGGTTGAGCTTTGTTAAGACTTATATCGGTCGTCTACTGACCAGGAAACCTATGAAACCTAACCCATGACATCTCGAGGAAAAACATTTTTTTTCTCATACTCAATCATATTCCAGTCATTAAACAAAATTAAATAAATTTATTCAATCTTTTAACCTTCCAGCCTTTATTAAAATCCAAATAAATCCAATACAAATAAATCAAATGTAACTAGTATTTTTCCATTCCGGTACTTATATAATATTCGCTATCGGAAAAACGGTGTAAAAAATTTAATGAATAATTTTATTACAAGGCTACAAGCAATTTCCAGACGGTAATATAAATTATTTATATTGAACTGAAAATACTTATCATGTTCATTTTATTGGTTTGCTTTGGCAAGCTTTATGTATTGTTTCGTTAAAATATGAACTGATTCTGAAACTAGCTATTGCTACGCTCTTATGATTATGATCATATGTATGTCGATCAATCTATCGACACAAAATAAATTTAGAATAATTACTAAAATAATAGCCATTTATTTTGGAGACATTAATCAAAAATTTAATTCGAACAATGGGTTCATTAGAAATTTTGATATGAGAATAAAATAAAATAAATAAGTCAAATTATATAATAAAACTATTGATAAAAATAAACCTATACATTCACGCGCATCCTTACTCATAATACTGCTTACGAAAGAATTGTTTTTTTATTGTTTTTTGTAAAAAGAATACTAACCACTGCGGCCGGAGTCGACCTATCGTAAAAGGCGACAAAACAACTCACCCTAGCTATATAGCGACCACCTTTGGTCTTAAGTATGCCGCCATAATAACCTTGTGTTGTGTTCCGGCATTAGTGACCCAAGTTCCTGTACCCTTATGGGACAGCAGCGTGTTCGCGATGTCACTGGCGTCGCAAACACCAATAGGCAACGGTAACTGCTAAATTCTAAGCGGGCCGTCAGTCTGTCTGCTGTGCTACAGCATTAAAAAAATAGCCTTAGTGAGACCCCTACGCTCCGATATATAAATGATAAAATATCCAATACTTTTAGATCACGTATCATAAACACATTATGACTTAATGAAACATTATGAATAGCACATATTAAGGTTAGGGTAGAGTCGATATGATAAATGCTTTGTGGATGACTTGTACGAAGTCCCAACTTCTATTCCTCTTTGATTACGGTTACCATAATTATATCATTACAAAAATAAAATAACTTAACGTTTAATTTGAACATTTGCACAGTTTCATCCTTCTGCGAAATTAATAAATTATTAAAATAAAAAGAAAATAAAACCTCAATACATACGTTTTGCACTTGAAGTTCACAAAAACAACATCTCATACTTTAATCCCATTGTTAGAATGGCACGACATTATAATGAATTGGCATGTAACAGCACTGATCTTGATATATTTGAAAATAGTTTTTTTTAAATATTGTAAATTAGTAAAACATATTCTTAAATAATTTATATCGACCAGTTAATGATACATTAGATTTAATTAGATAGTAACTTATATATGTGTGTGAGTGTGTATGCGTGCTTGTGTGTATGTGTGTCAGTGCATGTGTGTTATGTGTGTATCAATATATACACACAAGGTTTTTAGGCATCTGTTGTTACAATTTTTCTGTATGCACCTGCTTGGAATTGTAATCCAGATTGTTATATTGAATATCTAAACTTAAAATTTCTTTGGTTGTAATTTATTTTGTGCATCAATAAAATAAAATACATAATACATATATCAGATATTACCTATGTCGGAGACTTATTTGATGATTATTTGGTAAAAAAATGACACTCTTTATATTTCCATTTTACACGTACACGTTTTAAAACTCGTTAAATTTTTATAATTCGTAATAGCAAATTAATATATTTTGTTATTTTTGTATTAATCAATTCATTTATTTAGTTCGTATATATTATTAGTGTTAATTTTGATGTGATTGTGTGACGGTTAAAGCTAGATATTTCATTAGCATCAAATGACTATAAACAGTTACTGTAAAATTGTAAGTCGAATCCGTTTTTATTTAATCAAGGCAACCACCTCACGGACGTATGGAAAGATGGTGATTATATGATTTGTTCATTTATGCAAAATATAGTTTCTGATTAAATAAAACAATGTTAAACTTTTTTCGGTTAGGATTATTTTAAAAAGTTTTTCTAGTTTATTTTATCTATGTCTAAGTACAATATACCTACTCGTAGAGCATATAAAGAAGTAAAATCACCAGGGTTACATTTAACTAATTTTTTTTATTTAACTAAATAAATCTGATCAGTAAACTAATTAGGAAATAATTTTATTTATTTCTTATTTATTTGTCATACAACTTCAATTCCATCGTGATTGAAAATTCCAATGCCTCGACGCACAAATTGAGCTTGATATATTGATGTTTTATAACGTATCTCAAGTAGCGTTACGTCCATGAAACTACTAGCAAAACAGTAATGGTCTATTACTTCATATTTAATTTGGATAGTAGTAAAATGAATTTGCGTGTACCCACATCTGGATTGATACAAAATTTAATAGATGTGATGTCAATGAACTACAAAATGTGGATTCACCGTTTAACAATATTTAAATAAATACATTTAATAACCCAACTTTAGATGAAATTAGTGACGTTGATGTTAAATAAATGAATGACTAAGGAACTCCAAAATAAGCTTTCATGTCCTTGACATTCGGATAAAGCTTTTAGTTATAAGAGTACTATTTAACGGCAATGAGACACTTAAGTAGGCAAGCCAAAAAATTTCTAGCTAAGAACAAGACAAACTTGAGAAAAAAATTTAAAACTGGGTTTCGGGCACCAAAGAGTAAGTAAATGTTAAAAAAGTTAAATACCGGGATTTGACGCTATTATAATATTGATAATAGATTAATTCGTAATGTATTCGAATTTTTATTTTCGTAAACAAATAAATATGATACAATAAATAACATAGGACCTGGACTGGATTTTTAAATTAAAATCATTTTAAATAACTTCTAAAATTGGGTCGAAAATTAGATACAAAGTTATAGCGTTAGATGCGTTGCATGTAAATATTATTTATTAGTTTAAATAATAGTACCATGTAAAATTAGTCTTGAATACTACAAAGTGTAAAGTTTAAAAATTAGTTTATTTTGAACTATTGACGTACATATCATAATACTAAGGATTGTTTTAGATATATTATATTTGGATTGATATATTAATTTATAATTTAAGACTCCAATCAAATTTTACTTTTTAAAACAAACACCATCAATATTTTTATAGATTTAAATTTAACAATATTTAGATATTATCATTTGACATTAATAGATAATTATCATTTGAGGAGGTAATTGTAATTATAAATTTATTTCAATATGTCATCTTTGTACGATTGAAGCAAATCTCTTCCGTGTTCATCAACATGTAACGCGCAAAGAACAAAAACATAAAGCATTTTACGATCGCCCCTGTTGATTTATTTCACATTCATAATTTGATATTTCGGAACATCAGAGGATTTAATGACGGATATAGTCATCGCTTAAACTGTTGTAAAACTCGTTTCTTGTGTAACAATCGTAAAATACCCATTAAAACGCATTAGGAGTCCGAAACTGAGGCTTCAGCCAACTCGAGACTTCTATCCTTTATCTTCAGTTATTTTAAAACGTAAAGATATTCATGATCTTTATTGGCCGAGTCATAAGAGCTTACAAATAAATCGTTACTACGCTAATATTATTTTATTATGGTTATTTTAGTGTTTGTTACCATTAATATATTTCGAGATGATGTTCTAACGTCATTTTGATCAATTCATGTGCTTTCATGTGCTACATTGGCGTCATAACCTATTTTGTTTGTACTCTTAAGCCCAGGTGATGCAAATAGTTAGTTATCATATGTCTAGTTTAAACCCGACCTAAAGAATAAACTCAGCTAACACGGTGTCATAAATTGCAGAAAATGGACTTTCTTTCTTACGAGTTCTGAGCATTGTAGAAATATAAATGAAAAAGTTTATTATACAATGAGGAACACGGATATTTGAATTTATATGACTAATTTTTGTTTTTACAATTCAGGAACCCAAGAAACCTTCTAATGTAACTCTAAAACTGATTGAATTTCAGATTGAATAAATAATTATTTTAACGACGATTAGGTCAAATTCTTTTTAATATCCGGTGGCTGTCTTCAGTTTGTTAGAACCTATATGATATAAACATATCACTATCCTGATGGTGACACCTGTCAAATGTCGACAAGATATATTTGATACTACAGTAAACACATAATTAGCATCATAAAGTATCAAGACGTTGCAATCTTCCAACACTTATCAAACGTCCATAATAATTTGAAACGCGTAGTTACGGCGAGGTGCAAAAGTGCCTGACCTGACATCACGCCTGTGACCTTAAATATTGTTGTCCCTTTCACCCGCTATCTTGCCTCTCTCTTGTAGATCACGTCCCAACTTATCTAATAATTTTCTTAAAGTCATATGTTCGGATTTCGTTATTTAATAAATGAACTCTAAACCGTTTATTGTAGATTTTCTTTTGAATCGTCGTATGAATTGCGTACTAGATGACACGGTCCATCAACGACAACTATTGTTGTGGCCTTTGCAGGCCTTTGTAGTACTGTAGCACTATACAAAAACAATACATACTTTCTTCTAATAATTGTAGGTATATTACACAAATAACAAACGGCTATGATGTCATTTAATATACTTAATATGTAATAGACATATCAAGGTCCTACCGTAACTCAGTAATAATAGATTTGGACAGCAACCACGGTTTCGATTCCCACGAGATATATCAATCAGTTTTTCTCGCCTAATTGCGTGCTAATTGTCATGTACCTATGTATAGAGAAGGAAAACATTGTAAGAACCTTTATACCGCGATCTGTATACTGCTATCTTACTAACTTGTGACTTCTTTAGTTTTAATTCTTTAAAACTTTAAAAATTGTTATATTTTCTTTTCCGTTTGCTTTACAGCAGCTTTGATTATGTAAATTTATTATTCCTCGATATTTATCATACAAAGTGTTAAATATGATTCTATTGTACTTAAAGATAATAATAAAATTTGATATAATATTAAAATAATAATAAATTCTAACAATCTTACCTTACAATTAAATTTCTAATAATTTTCCCAATGAAAGTACCAAAACATTTAATTGCCAACTGACAAGACTAGCTACCTATAGGCAAAACTTGTCAGTTTTGCAGTTGAACGTAGACAGGGCCAATAATCAAGCCAGTTAGGTACCGTAATTTTAAATACCTACGATCACAGTGCAGTGAATTACGACAAAGAAAGACGAAAAAGTAAGAACAACATATTAGTATGTAAAATATTTTGATGAACACCGTCCCGAGTCTCGGGGTTCATGTGTATATGTATTTATTTACAAAAAAGATATGCGATTCTGAGCTAGATATTGGCGACAAATGTGATTCTTTTTTTGTTACCTTTTACTGTTTTACATTTATTTAAATTAATTAAAATAGTTGCGGTCAGTTACATTAATAAATAATACCTAATAAATAGCTATTAAATTTTTTTTATAAATATAATACATATTACGAATAACTACTTAGAATCCGTAACTGCCGCCGGTATTAGTCAGCATTAGTCGTTAGTTCACGGAGGTCGTCAACATTGTTATTGATGCGGAAGGTAAATAATACTTGACATACCTATTTTCACAAACTGTGTTCTGAAATGCGCTGCCCCGTATTTAAACAGGCACGATGCAGAAATTAAGTGCAATTATAGAAGCGAGACGCCGCGGCGTGCGGGTATTTGTTTGGAAAAAGTCAGGGAATTTAGCGACGTACCTTGATGTGTCGATTGGAACGCGTTGAAATAGCCACTCGCGCGCATCCATTGTTTTGCGCTGAAGTTCTTTGGTAAACTCCTTTTATAGATATGTCACATCTAAATTGCTTCTTTAAAAGACTGGGTTTGGCTTTATTTATGACTGAAGTCATTAAGCGTCGTCGCAGATAAATTAGTAAGTGTTTCAAATAAATACAACTACATTTATCGCATTCATATCTTTTAACATGTACATATCTCTAAACAATGATGACGTCATGCTCACCTTTATGTTGTAAATTTTTAATCTACATATTTATAAGCAAAACACCACACTCATCACGAGATCTCCAAAACTATAGACATGTGGGTGCTCTAACAGTTTTACCCAATATTATATTACTTGAAATTAAAGAAGTTACTAGTATATGCACTATATTGTCACGTATTAAGAATGGTAAAAGAGAAACACATACATACCTATATAGATAAGAAGTATGTCACATAATACAATAAGATCCATGATAAAACTAACAGCCTTCGCGGTTGTCGGTTATGTGGCGAGTGCGCAGCCTATCGTCTTGGCACTCGGTAAACAACTGGTGTGCCGAACGATTCCGAGTGAGCTCCGCCGCACAGCAGTGCGTGGCGCCCGCGCCTGACGGTATTATTTTTAACAAATAACGGTGGCGAGCGGTGTGAACCGATGTGCGCCACCAACCCAATTGACTTGAAATTTAACATAGTTGTTCATTCTGCAATGTAGACTCCCACTAATAACAGATTTTACGGCAATCCTGGCCATTATTTATATGGTAAAACAATGTTTGTCGGATCAGCTAGTACTCTCTATTTGTAACCGCTATTGCTGCACACTTCTTCTTGTTAATAATAATAATAATAATTCCTTTTACAAATTCATCCACCCAGTCGCATTCAGTAAGTTTATAAGTAATTTCTAGTTTAAGTATAATAACAGAGATATGTATAAAATATCTTATTAATATGTATTTTATTTTTTTCAGGTAAGTCAAAATAAACCAGTTATAAATATAAAAGCACAGTAAGTACGGTATATAGTAAGAAAAAAATACACATTTGCATCTATTTTATTAATCATTACTTCACGAATACTAAATATATAAGACCTATTTTAATTCTGTACATCAATATTAATAAATGATAAATTTAGCATTAGAATCACAATTTTTTTATTGCTGTGAAACAGCAGATAGGCTGACGGCACTTAGTAGTAAACATTACTGTCGCCTATAGATGCTTGCGACGCCAGGAGCACCGCTAACACGCAACCACATTGGGGAACGGGAACCTGGTTACTTATGACGTAACATTACACAAGGTTTATTATATCGGTATATTTAGATATCAGGGGTGATTAGCATCCAGAATTGAAACTTTACCACCTAGCTAGGGTTTTGTCGCCTTTTACGTCAGTCCGACAGAAAATTATTTCTAAATAAGTATTTTCTAGAGCTATAAATACAGTCGCCGACAGTAGTGATGTGAATATTGTCAACCACTACAATATAGCTACCTCATTACGATCGATTGAATCTTAAGAGGTAACAGAATGATAATTTACAAAGCAAGAGAATAACTTACAAAGTATTTGATTTTCCCTTTCGGGGTAGGAAGATGAAATAGCAGTTGTCTTGTTAAGTTACAATATTCTATTAAATTTTCTTTTGCATCATCAAAAAAGGATTTACCACATAAAAACTGCAATTTTCATCGAAGGGAAAGCTTTAGAAGCTTGCAGTATTATGAACAAAGTCATACTGAGCTTCCAAAAGAGCTAGATACAAACTAAAATTCCACTGAAATTATGCACAACAGGAAATACTTCGTACAGAATAATTGAAAAAATATTATCCATTGTTATGTTGAAATTTAAGTCCTGAACAATTTCATATGGTTGAGTAGTACAGAAATGTCCCTAAGTTCCGCCGTCAGCGGTTTCATCCCGCAACATTATTGCGGGAGCTCAATCAACGCGTCCATTAGACTCAAAGCATGGTCACCATTGTTCTGGAAGCATGGTGCGACTGAGTTATGGCCCATAACCGGTGTAACTGTTAATTATATAGCACATATTCTGCGATGCCCGCAGTACTTTGTGCGTCGCGTAATTTACGTGGTGACTGCCTGCGTTTCCACTGTATTCGGCTTTATAAATACTAGTGATCGCCCATAAATTATTTAATTTTTAAGTTTGAACTCTATTAGAGTTATTTTGTCAAAGTCTATATAACCTCTATAATCTAAGGTTTCATCATAGCTTTTCAGTTAATTTGCCATTTTTCTA
Organism: Malacosoma neustria; assembly: GCA_963693495.1. Taxonomy (NCBI): domain Eukaryota; kingdom Metazoa; phylum Arthropoda; class Insecta; order Lepidoptera; family Lasiocampidae; genus Malacosoma; species Malacosoma neustria. The sequence goes on along the minus strand of OY856381.1, from coordinate 8,819,949 downwards.
CATTAGTTTGAACAACATAACTGTAAAACTTCAAAATGTTTCGCATTGCAAAACCGGCATAGTAAATCCGTTTCGTAACCATATATTTTCATTTTGTGAACACTATTCTCATAAATCAATTCATATTACTTATACACCATTTTTTTATGCTTGAGCGAGATGTATTTCATAAATTATAAATAGCTATACAAATAAAAACAATTTCAAAGTTTCATTCCTTGTTATTGTCAATTTCGATACTCAATAAGACCACAGAAAATATAATCACTTAAGCCTATAGACAATAAATAACCTTAATGGTCAGGCCATAAAGTCTAGCAAAAAAAAACAATAGCGTAAGTAAGGTATGTATGTGTGTATGTTGTGTATAATTCGAGCAGTAGTATGTTTAATGTTTATTGACTAATTTAATATATCTCTAGTGGATTTTAGGTAAAAAAAATGGTTTCTGCTCTTCTCCTCCATATAAACTTTAACTGTACAAATTTCATATTCCTACGTCCGCACAATTTTCGCTGCATAGATAACTGCAGTTTTACAAGTCGCTGAGTCATTATTTTTGTAAAACTCTCACACGCATAGCACGCAGTTCGCTCCCGCTAAAAGCTTCATATCGACTGAATTCCCAAGAGCCAGACTATCTACTAGCATACCCCCTGCACCCTTCAGATGCGATGCGTTCACGCAGTCCGCTTAACAAAATGTATATTTTCTTTTAAGACACTTTGTAAATAAATAAAACTATTAAAAAACATTTCGTCGCAGACCCGGCACGCTCGTGGTTCTCGTTCAGAAAGAAGTGAGAAAACCAGTAGGCCGCACCGCTACCATAGTCGCGATGCTCCGCCAGTGTGAATTTACAAACCAAGTAACTCCCGAGTTTGAAAAACTTTCAACAACAACAACTAAACACAGGACGAGCATCCAACCCAAGCCGGCGTTCCGACGTGTGGAAGCCGCTACGTCCCGGAGGTTATCAGACAAAGATGAATAGTTTTAACAAAGAAAGAAGTGCTTAAAATTTATTTTAATAATTTACAATTGAGAATAATTTACATTAAGGGAAAATAATTTACAATTGAGACTTCGACCAGTGGGAACGCGCATGGAACAGCGAAAGAATTGTCATTATTTGGGATATAATTTCGAGAGCCGCGCGTCAGACGTTGAAAAACCACACACGACTTTTATGGCGACAGCGAGGATGCTTTATGGCCCGCCTGTCCACCGATTGTTCGATTAACCTCCCAAACTGCAATTAGCCGCGGCACATACATACATTATGCGCATTTACTGAATCTACAGAGCGTCAACAACAACTAAAATACCGTATATGGATGCAATGAAAGTAATTTATGTTTCATTAAACTACGTGGAATTTGAGCGTGCTCACTTTTTGGGTGACATTTTCACCAAAAGTAATGTAAAATGACTAATTATTGGATAAAAGAAATAATATTAAACTGCATATTTGTATTTCAATATTAATTTTGTAAAAGTAATGCGTTAAATAATACTTTGAGCATAATATTAAAAATTAGCAAAACGCATGTCATTTCTACCAGACGCACTATTATTCCGATTTTAAATCGTATATTTAATCTTTGTATCCTAAAAGGCATTTTTCCTACTGTTTCTAAGAAAGCTCTTGTTGGTCCTATTCACAAATCTGGTAATACATCCAACATCTCTAATTATAGACCTATTTCCGTACTGCCTTCACTTTTTTTATTGCTGTTGGACAGCAGACAGGCTGACGATCCGCTTAGAATTTAGCAGTTACCATCGCCTATCAGTATTTGCAACGCCAGTGGCATCGCGAACAAGCTACTGTCCCATAAGGGTACAGAAACTTGGGTCACTAATGCTGGAACACAACACAGTTACTATGGCGGCATACTTAAGACCAAAACGTCACCATCCAGACGGGCTTGCGGCCCTACCACGTAGCTAGCTAGGGTGGGTTGTTATGTCGCCTTTTACGATAGGCTGACCCCGGCCGCAGGGGGCCATATTCTTTCTCCGCCCATACACGGATAAAAAGTCTAAAGTTTAAAAAACTAATAAATAAAAGGTTAGTTGAGTACAAAACAAATCCACAGAGGACGCTGTGTTAGAATTAACATCAAAATAGTTAAGCATTTTGATCTAAAACTTAAAACTGTTGGTATATCTAGATTTATCAAAGGCATTTGATACAGTTTCTATTACTATTCTCTTACAAAAAATTAAAAACGTTGGAATTTGGGGCCTTGTTCCATATAGATTTATTTCATAGCTATTTAACCAGTCATAAACAAGAAGTGATTATAAATAGTAAATTAAGCAATGAAGATGATATAAAGTGGGTGTACCTCAGGGTAGTGTCCTAGTACCCACGTTATTCTTGATCTATATTAATGAACTCTGCCTGCTTAACATTTGCTCTTAACAAACCTCCATATTAATTCATTCTTCATGTACACGACAACTGGACTCTAAATCAAACTTATTTATGTCCCGAAATAGAATATGCCATTACTGTTAAATAATGTTTGGCTTGACAATTTATTAAACTGGAAAACTAAACTAAACGTACATTTAACAGAGTTTGCGTGCACTTTGGCTTTATTTTCTTTTGTTATTTGTATAAGTTATATGTCCGGAAGTAGACGATGTCATTGTAAATCAATTTTTATAACTATTGCAGTGCATTAACACTGTTATAATTGTACCTTTGTATGTGATTTAATAAATAAATTAATTTAATCGCCATACCCAAAGCACACGTACGACCACGACTGCAATCGTGTAAGAACTCTTTATACTTCATATTTATTTTTATTACATATTTATTTGAGTTTATAAATATTACTTGCATGGATAATATAATTCGTCACGACAAAATTTTATACGTATAATAGTTTCTATGCTCGCTATAATGACATATATAAATAGGTCGTCCAATGTATTTCCATTTCATACAAGACTCACACCTAAGAGTGAAATTATGTTGGTTTAAATTTTAAGTACATTTACCTTGATTCTAATATAAAATACATATATGTGTAATTTACTTACTTTACTCGATTTTCTTGGTTAAAAACACAACTATGTGGTCTCAAACCAACTAGGCTCAACATGGCCAAACAATGGCCCGGACGGACGACCAACGGGATCCTATAAAAACCTTTTCGAACATAAAATATTAATAGAAATGCAGTCAATAAATTACCCGAGTGACAGAGCAATAAAAAAGTATATTATTGTGAAGTGAATGTGAGGCACTGAGGAGGCTTCGCGAGGTAGCCAATAAAAGTGGCTGGCGTTCGGTCATAAACTTCCGTCGTAGACTGCGTGGCGAGACGGTGCAAGGCCGCCTGCCGGCTGTACATCCTCCCAACATACCGCGCTAAACACGCGACGCCTTGTCCATTCCGCAATCCATCGCATCGTAAATTGTAACATTCCCATCGCACAAACCAGGTTACCAATTGATCACAATCAATCAATTCAGATTCTTCAACGGCCAAACACAATATTCAATCTATGTGTTCTTTTCTTATCTGATATTAAAATAAGACTATATCTATAGGATTTATCAAAATGCTATATCGGACTAATCCTTGGATTAGAATTAGAAATCCGCTCATTCAGTCTTAGTTTAATGTGTCCCAGGTTAAGGCTTATCATTATACTACTATACTATTACTATACTACTATACTTATCGTGGTGACTTTGTTCTGTATTGTAAAACACTTTTCGACAAATACTTTGTGGTCTAATACATACTAGAGTTGCAACTAAGCGGGATAAGGTACGATTGTTACAATGGGACAATTGCAACTTATTGACTTACGAGTAAACTAATTTACTAAAAACGAAAATAAGCAGTAGGTGATTATATTAATCTGTTTTGAATAACTATAGTATATATAGTAGTATAGTGCCTATTCTATTCCAAACTCCATCCGGCTTAGTAGGCTAGCTCGTTATATTCTATTATATATCTATTTAAGGTTCTAAAACAAAACAAAGTTCTATGTACTTATGAGCACGTAAAAAGTTATACTTCTTTGTCGTAACAGAACAAAAATAGCTACTTAAATATTTCATTCCGTATGCCACAATTCTTTCTTTGTAAAAGGAATGATATATTAATAAAATAAAGAAATACATACCGACATTTAACCTCAATTCTATAAATACTCGTACACTTAAAAAGTATTTTTTAAGATTAAAGTCCATTGACCATTACATATAATTTAAAATAATATACCTACATTTTGAAAAAAATATTCTTGCCATTGATATAACGTATTGTTGAATTATTTTTAAACGCGCCAAAAGAAGTATAATTTCAAAAATTTGTCGAGTAGTAAATACCTTATGTGGATACTTAGAATGCTACTGGGATTTAAAGTTAACTATAATCTTCTACGTAAAAAGGAATATAAGGTAACGTAAAGGTGAACGTAAGTGCGCGTACGCAACAATTGACGCTACTACTCGTTAAATTTTCCGAAACATTTTGTATAAATATAAACATATCATAATTATTTCCCCAATGTACGAGTATGCTCTAAATTCTCAGCGAGCATCGAAATTGACCTCCAAATCGAAATGATCTAGAAACTAACAGTAATTCATTCCCGTGAGACGGCGAGACCATTCGCATCGGCTTACTCGAAACGTCCGAATACCTGAGCAGCTAATGCGGTCCCTTAAGTAATACAATAAGTCGCGTGAAACTTGCATGAGTTATTTCCAGATATTTCGTGGACGTGCATAGAAAGGTCAGGGGACTTAAATTAAATTAGATTATATAAATAATGTACAGAACTCGACGTCGGATGGACGGTTTGACGCGGAGATATGATCGGTGACCCGCTGGTACAACTCACCTTCTAATCTCCACGATTCCATCTCCTAATACCTCGTCTTGTTTCGTTATCGAACAAAAAACATGTAATGCTTTTAATTAGATTAAATTGATTTATTTTATATTGATCGGTCGTGGAGATAACGTTGAATAGAAAAGGTAATTAAGCTCCGCAAATAATGACCGCAGCTACGTTCCGGCCCTCATTGTTGCTTTATAGAGATTAGTTGGAAACGAGAACGATATTGCTAAGTTATTGTTAGTTCTGGAACAAATTAGCTATAAGGAAAACGTGGACTAGTTATGAGATAATCATTTATAAAGAATGGTTAACAGTAAAGACTTTTATTATAAACCTTTTCTATGTGATCTTGGTTAGGAGAGTGTTCGTCTTTGGTGCTTAGGGTGTGATAAATACGACAGGCCAACCTCGGCTGCAGAGGTTAGTATTCTTTCTCCGCCCCTGCACGGATGAAAGCATTTCAGAAGAACATCGTCATATTAAACCTTTCTTTGGTTGCTTTTGGTTTCTGTTTGCCGATTCTTAATTGTTATTGTTTTTCTGTAATAGATATAGTAAAAATAGACTGGGATCTACACTGCATCTCATCAAAAGCATTTGTTCTGTTTGTCTTGATAGAAGACAGTCTGATGTTGATGCATTTGTTATGTTTGTCTTGATAGAAGACAGTCTGATGTTTTCTCGGTTGGTTATTGTAGGCAGAGGGTGAGGCAGATGGTTCTCTTTTTATCTTATATTGGCAATTTTTATTTTCTATGACGATTAATTTGGCATATTTCAGACATGCAATATTTTTTGTTTCGTCTCTTCAGCTAACTTGGCTTGTAATATTTTCCTTTTTCCAACACTTCTTTTGAGTAATCTTCACTGATATTGATTTTGTTCAAATTCTTTTTATTTTTATAATTTCGTTCTATTTCCAATTATTTATAAATGAACATAGTACTGGCCTCGGTTTATTGGCTTCTCCATTTTTATTACCTAAGCGGTGTATTTTGTTAATTTCATGTTTTTATGGTTATATTTATATCTTGTTTCAAAATTTTCTAGTGTTTTTAACAATATAGGTGTTTCTTTTTCTTCCAGGCCAAATACTATAATGTTATTTTTCTTGTACTCTCTTTTCAAAAACTCAATTTCTTTTTATAATTTTTCTATTTTTATTTTTAGGTTTTTGTTTTCTTCAACTAATGAAATTAACTTTTTACCCATTTTGTCCATAATACTTTTTGTGATAGTCCTTCAATTCAGCAGTTTGGTTTCATCTCAATTTTCATTTTTTCAAATAATATTTGAAATTGACCATGCATTATATTGTTATGAAGTATAAAGTGAGTGTTACCAACCTCAAAAAAATAAACTTTAACATCATCATCTTAGCGTTGAGTCCCGGTTGCAACCCAAACTCTCGCTTCGGCGCTCAGAGTCCGCTTTCCGACTTTTTCTTCTCCACTTCGCACGATCTTTGACATATCTAGTGGTCAGTCCATTGGCACTCATATCAACCCTTAAGACGTCAAGCCAGCACTTTTAGGGTCTACCCCAACGGCTTCCTGCCGGCGCCCGGCGATAGCGGCATGACCAGACATTTGCTCCCCACGTAAGTAGCCTGTTGCCGTAAAACTTTGCCATACCAGCGAAGGCGACACTCCTGCAATTTGTCCGCAATGTCGTGAGTCCATGAAGGCTGCGCGAATGTAAGAGTTCCTAACGTAGTCCTTCCACGTTACTTCACACATACACCGCAGCATATTCGTCTCCATGACTCGCAGCGCCTGGTTGTGTCACTCCAGCACCGGCCACGCTTCACGTCTGTATCATAGGACAGGCCTAATGATGGTTTTATAGACCTGTCCTTTCAATTTAACCGGTATTTGGAGGTCACAAATGAGGTGTCATTTGGTGAGTGGTGAGTCACCTCATGCCATTTCGCCCACGCGGCAGCAATGTGTGCCTTAACGTCGCAATCACTATCACCAGACGCGTGAAATACAGACCCCAGGTATTTCACCTGTTCCGTCCGCTTGACCGTATCGCCGCCTACGCGCACGGGTGTGGGATCTGTGGAGCTGCAGGCCAAGTACTCGGTCTTCGCCACATTAAGTCTCAGACCGCCGTTCTCAAGAGATTTCTTCCACGCCTTCATACGTCTCACCAACCTACCCCTGTCCGAATCTGCTAGCGCGATATCATCAGCATACATGAGCAACCACGGGGGCTGCTCATGTGAGTTTCTGATGCTGTCTGCCAGTACGTAGACGTACTATACCACGCTGAACAAAAACAGACTAAAGACGGATCCCTGGTTTACTCCGACAGTGATGGGGAAGGATTTTAGGTCTGAATCACAGAATCGGAATCGCGGTACATCTCTCGGATGATGTCAATATAGGCCTCTGGAACCCTTTTCAATTGCAATATTCGCCAGATTATCGCACGAGGAATACAGTCGAAGGCCTTCTGCAAGTCAAGAAATAGGCGGTCTCAGAATTTCAATATAGGTTTCACCCTGGTCACGGGACCATGGACCCTGTTTTTGCCCTAAGAACTGTCACGGAGAAATACAGGACGAAGAACACGATTCGGCATTGCCTGTTTCTGCACATGCAGAAGACCTTTGACTGTATTCCTCGCGTGATGATCTGGTGGGCACTGCAGTCTAAAAGCGTTCCAGAGGCTTATAATGAGATTATCGAAGATATGTATCGCAATTCCGATTTCGTAGTCCGGACCGATGTTGGCGACACGAAACCTTTGTCCATCACCGTCGTGGTGCACCAAGAATCCATCCTTAGTCCGTTTCGGTTCAGCGTGATATTAGATGTCATGAGCAGCCATGGGGGCTGCCCATGTATGCTGACGATATCGCGCTCTCAAATGCGGACAGGGACATAGGTTGGTGCGACGCGTGATGGCGTGGAAGGAGTCGCTTGAAACGTCGGCCAGAAGATCAATAGAGTAGTTGGCCTGCAACTCCACTGACCCCACACCGGTACGCATAGGTGGCAACACGGTCTAGCGCACAGTATTAAAATCTCAGTATTAAGATTTACGATTATTACAAATTAAAAGAATTATTAAGATTATTTACGAGGGCGGCACAGCACTAGTTCTACACAATCGGCACACACGACCCATCCCTAGTCGGGATAACTGTCATAGATGCACCGTTCGCGATTAAACATATAACAGAGCAGTACACTGTTAAAAAATGGATATACTACTTTCGCTCATTTTAAACGTTGGATTCCTGACTAATAGTATTGACGATCTAAAATTGTATAATAGACTAATTACAAATGCAGTAAATAAATATAAAAATCACTATTCTGAAATATTCACACAAAAGAAATTAAATTTCATTAATCTCTAATAACCAATTATGGTGGCAATGGGGCAATAGCAATGGATATTAATTAACTTTAATCTATAATTACTAGTCTTAATTTATTAAACAAACCGCAATCGCTCCCTTTGTGCTCGCCGACACTGCAAAGGGCATCGGCATGTTGTATCTCGCGTTCATCGCATACTTGACTAATCTGTTATTGGAACTAATTTTCTTAATTACACTTAACTTTTTTTATAAAAGAGAAACAGAGTGAAGGAAATATTTGTTGTAGTAAAAGGAGAGTATGAAGTTCCGTGTAGCCAAACACGCATTATAAGTAATTTAAAAAAAATTGGCTGATAAATAATAATACCTATTGCGAGAAATAGTGATACTTTTGCTACGACAGATCTTTGTCTTTTTGTAATATTAAGACTAAATCTATCAAAGAGGCTTAGCTAGTTGTCAGGCTGAGTACCCTAAATAATGAATCTACCTATAGATTCAAATTAAAAAAAATATATTGAACACACACATACACTCACACCCACCCACAACACACACATCCACCCATAACACACACATACACACACACACACGCACGCATATGTACGTACACACACATACACACATCAAAAAGTCTAAACAACATGTACTAATTTAAATTTTAGGATGGTGGATGAGCCGCTGTATGGATGAACTTCCTGAATGTACCTGAGCCTTTCAGTATTTCCGGGCCGACGGTATACTCGCACTCTTCTTGTATCAGGCCTAAACCCGAATCGCGACTCATCGAAAAACATAATTTTATCCCATTGTTTTGGGTACATGTTCTGCGTTCTCTACACGATTCATTTCGACGAGCGCAATTCCCGTGACGTATCGGTGGGCACCTAATTGGGCGTCGAGCTCGTGGACTTACATCAACACCACTTGAATTTTGTAGCCTCAAACTTATCTCTCGAGCGGTTAACATCGGCTGGCGTCTTGCAGTGAGTTGTATGTACCGGTCTTGCCGAGTGATTGTACTCCTTTTACGGCCTGGATGCTGTTCAGCGGGTTCCCGTGTATTATTGTGGCGTTGCCAAAGACGACTAATAACACTTCTATGAATGCCAAAATGCCGAGATACATGAGATTGATTACTTCCCGCTTGCAACATCCTTACAGCTCTTTTCAATTCGTTTGCCGTCAAATGACGTCCCTCCTCATGGAGGGACGTCATCGTAAAGAATATCTAACAATTCAATTTTATCGCTAACTTTATTTAAATGGTTGATAAAATTATAAAATCAAGACTAAACGTAGCAATAAAAACGCACTTAAATTCAAACAAATTCCCTTTCATTTAATTTTATGAAAAAAACAAAACATAATCGAATTTTTTTTACAACCAGCCAGTATGTCATCAATAACAAAAAAGTTTACATACCTACGCACTTTGAGTGAGTAAAGACTTAGAATTAATTAGTATAAATGGTAAATTTGTAATATCATGCATGTTGCTTAGACTTTTTTGATGTGTATATTATAAATCTGTATGATTACAAACTCATATAACGCCATCTACGAAGTTTGGTTTCTCGCAATCACTAAATATTTATTGGTCATACACTACTGCAATGGACATAACGACGTTTTTCTTCTTGGAAATGTAGAAATGTAGAACATCATACTATGAAATAATTATTCAAATTCGTTTAATAATTTTATTTTGCATCGAAGTTGCTTGACTTATAATATCGATACAAATAAATAAAATTGGAGTGTCTGTTTGTAATATTAAAATAACCGCTTTTTACTAAGTGCATTCGGACGTATACACACAGTACATATACCAAAACAACATTTTTTTACAATTTTTGTCTGTGTGTCTGTCTGTTTGTTCCGGCTAATCTCTGAAATGGCTACACCGATTTTGACGAGACTTTAACTGGCAGATAGCTGATGTAACAAGGAGTAACTTAAGCTATTTTTATTTTAGAAAATAAATAGTTTTTGTTAAAAATGATGTTTCGGAAATTTTATAGTCCAATTTAAGTTGACCTCAGATTTATATCATCAATCATATGAAGTAGGGTTCAGCTTAGGCTGGACATTGTAGGTTTTATTTCTAAAAGTTGACCTCAAATTTATATCATCAATCATATGAAATAGGGTTTAGCTTAGGCTGGACTTTGTAGGTTCAAACGCACGTACTCCGGAGGCGCATGGCGTAACAGTTGCATTCGATAACACTGACTGCATATTTCATTTATTTATATTTTAGGGTTTATAATTTAGTTTGTAATCCAAAATAAACCATAAGATTTATCCAAAAAATGATGCCCAAAGTCACTATTCCACGCGGATGGAGTTGCGGGCACAGCTAGTATGTTATAAAATATTTTGTCGGAATAAATAAAATCTACAAGTTAAACTAAATTTTTTAACATGTGATATATAGTAAACATCTTTGTACCTTGCAGAAGCTAATTAATAAATTTATTTTCTTGTTTTAAGATTTCAGGCATGTTGTCACATTGCCACGGGATATCACGGCACACCGCTGCTGATGCTTGCTGTGAATTTTCTTTATCTGATCAAAGTTAAATTTTGCTTTCACAATAGCAATTTCAGTCGAGTACAAACCACGATATAATTTGTTTGCTATCTTCAATTGGTATGTTAGTTATAACCTCTGGCCAGAATTACATCATCATCATCATCATTTCAGCCGGAAGACGCCCACTGCTGGACAAAGGCCTCCCCCAAAGATCATCTGTCATTTTAGGGGGGGGTTTTGCCATAATCGCCACGCTTGGCAGGCGGGTTGGCGATCGCAGTATTCGCAGTTGGTGATGCTCTCACGGAAAGATGCTGCTGCCCATCCTCCGTTCTTTCTATCCCTTACTCGTCTCTTACGACACCCACGGGAGGAGATGGGGTGGTGGTTAATTACATGGTTAATTATTATTTATATCATCATCGCTACGTGGTTACTATTAAAACATAAACAATTAATTAAAAAAATTTAATTCATGCGAACAGAACAAAATAAATTATTCATTATTATTAAATACATTCAACTTTCAGGTACGTAGGCCTAGGCCGTAGGCCAGGTAAGTAGGGCCCACCCTTAGAAGGTATCGCATTCAAGAAAAGAATTTTGAAACATTGAAAAAATACCACCCAACCTTTATTGACCAAAATTCTCATGTATTTGACGAAACAATAAGACACGTCCGTCCAACCCTCGATCGTGATCCATAAAGCGCGAACTTAACTAATGTAATACTAAAAAAAAATAAGAACACCTAAGCAAATTCTATTTTCATCTATTAAATTTAATCAACACCTTTAATGCATATGTAATAAAGTTGAAGTTAGTACATATTCCGATCTTATCTAAGCTAAATAAATTGCACTTTGATTCTACCTGCACGTGATTTTGCAGCTCATTGTCTAGCTGTGAATGCGAAACGCGCAGCCGGCAATGCCTTTAGGGCTGATGATGTCAATGCACGCGATACGAAAGATTTATTTTAAAATGATTTTGGTCTCCTAACTCCTATACACTTAAGTTCGCTAGAAAGTCAATTTGCTTACGGTCATCATCATCATCCGAGCATTAATTCCTGGCCGCAACCCAAACTTCCGCTTAGGTGCTTGTGGCCCGTTTTTTGGCTTTTTTTTCTCCACTTCTCACGGTATTTGGCATCCTTGTTAGTCAGTCCATTGGCACGCATATCCCCATTTACGAAGTCAAGCCAGCACTTTTTGGATATACCTCTCCCGCCGGGATCAGGTGGAGGCAACATGGCTACACATTTGTCCCCCACGTAAGTAACTGGTTGCCTTAAAAACTTGGCCATACTAGCGAAGGCCACACTCCTACAATTTACCCGCAATGTCACGGACATGAAGACTGCCGCGAATGCGCAAGTTCTTAACACAGTCCGTCAATCCACACATCCACCGCCGTATATTGATCTCCGTGACACGCAGTTCCTGCTTGTGTCGCTCTAACACGTTTTACAGCCATATAAAAGAACATGCCTAGTTATGGTTTTATAGACCTGTCCCTTCAACTTAACTGACATCCTAGGGTCAGATATGACACCAATCAACTCACGCCATTTAGCCAAAGTGGCAGCAATGCATGCCCTGACGTCACAATCGATGTCACAAGACACGTGAAATACAGATCTCAGGTATTTTACCTGATCCGTGCGCTCATCGCCTATGCGTACGGGTGAGGGATATGTAGAGTTATAAGCTAAGTACTCGAGCTTTGCCACATTGATCTTCAGACCGCGCCGTTTTCAAACGACTTTTTCCACGCCTTCACGCGTCGCACCAACGTACCCCTGTCTGAACTGAGGTCGGATCCTTGGTGTACTCCGACGCTGATGGGGAAAGGTTTCGTGTCGCCAACAGCGGTCCGGACTACGGAATCGGTATCTCCATACATGTCTCTGATAATGCAGTGCCGATCAGATAATAACGCGAGGGATACAGTCGCATGTCCAGAAAAAGGCAATGCAGAGGCGTTGCCATTGAGGCGTTTTCCATCCTATATCTCTCCACGACAGTCCCTAGGGCAAAAACAGGCTCCATGATCCCGTGACCAGGGCAAAACCCATACTGACAATGCACTCCTGTCGAATCCGAGAGCTGATAACCCGCTCGAAGCATAGTGTGGGATATGGATATAGGGAAGTGCTAGGCGACTCACCTAGCACTTCCCTCGCTGATCCAAGGATAGCTGCCTAAATGCTGTTCCAGCAGGTTTGGACTGATTCATTCTCGTTACCGGCGTACTTGTCGCCGATAGTAGAGGTAAATTCCTGGGATTTGACATCATCAAGCATCAAGCCCCAACCTGATTCGGCGTTAAAAGCGCTCAACGTGTTTGACTTTGGGCTTCACGCAGAGTTCCATGACAAGAAGACGGTGTTGTGCAGTGAGACTCTCACAGGGTAAACCTTGCAGTTGGGTACTTTGCTGATGTGGTATCTCCTAGTGCGTAGGAAGTTGATTTGGGTAGCATTCCTCTCACTCTTGTAAGTGATGAGATGCTCGGGTCTCTTTTTGAAATAGGTGTTCACGATGGCAAGGTCGGCCGCTGCACACGTATTGATGATGTTCCCCCTTTCAGCGCTGCGGCTACCATACCCAAATCCACTGTAAACACGCTCAATTTCCTCACATTTATCACCCACATGACCGTTCAGATCACCACTCAAAACGATCCATGTAACAATGGGACCCCACGAAGCACTTCTCGGAGAAGACTCCAAAACGCTATCTTATCGGCGTCGCTACAACCAACCTGTAGCCCGTAGGCACTTATCAAGTGGGTAACTACCCCATCGATTAGCACCCTTGCAATCATAAGCCGGTCACTACAGCTTATCACCAAGATGTCATCCTGGAGCTCCTTTGAGAGCACTATAGGTAACGACCCCATTCTCCCCATCAAGTGTACATGTGTAGATCCCGTTTCAGCCATTCCCAATGAACCGGGATCTGCTGGCCTTCCACCGAATCTCCTGCAGGAACACCACGACCACCCTCCGCCTGGAGAGTACGTCGGCCAACTTCCTCGCGTTCGGACAGCATGCCAATGTTCCAGGTTCCGAAGCGGAGTTTCCTTTTGGATTGGGCTAGTGTCTTTAATGCGTTTAACGTCTTTAATTAGCGACGGGCCTCACCGCCTCAATAGTGGCAAAGCCCGCGTTGGGGTGCGCGAGGCGCTTCTCCCACTCCTCCATGAGCACCTCGTCGTACAGCTCCGTCTGCTGTACCTCAACTTTGCGAGGCGCGGGGCGAGAGCCACGCTCGGCTGCAACCCGGCGCCACTGGTATACCAGCGCCAGGGCAGAACCCTCAAAGTCTCATTACAGAGATTCAGCCAGCAGTGAAGCCGTGTCGAAGAATTCCGTGTGGTATCCCTTTATCGCCCTAACGGCCGTTTTGGCCGTCAAGTGATTCGCCCATTTTCGCCCCGTAAAGGGCCATCAACCGCACGGTCCCCTCCAAGAGCCTACGGCATACTGCGCCCGGCCCGCCGACGTTCAATAGTAGGCGGGCAAGTCGCGCCGTCGCCCGAACTAGTTTCGGCGCCAAGCGCTCGAAGTGCGCCTGAAAGTAACATCGCACGTCGAGCACCAGTCCAAGGTATATCATGGACCGCTCGACGGCGCTACGGACGCCTCCTATTGTTATACTCAAGCTCAGTGGCAGCCTCTGATGGGGCCCACAGGATATCAGGGCGTCCGTCTTGTGCATGGCTACCTCCAGGCCGAGTCACCGGATCCTTACCACCATCTGCGCCACTCGTCCATGTCCAGAATGCAAACCTGACGGGGGCTCCTCCAGCGCGCTGTGACAAGCGTGTCATCGGCGTAACAGATTAAGCCGACGCCGGGGAGGAACGTACCCTCCATAGTAAGGGGCCCGAGATCGACCCCGCACACGATGTCTCGCCGACTTTGCTCGCTACCCTGGACCGATTAGACGACGACACGTTCTTCTAAATACGCCTCGACTATGGGACGGAGGTAGAGAGGCACCCGATGGTACTTAGGCGCTTCTTTGCAAACGGCAGAGTGTTAAGGGCGTTGGCGATGACGAGCGACACCGCCAACAGCACCCTGCCTCGAACCACCGCGTCCTCAGGGGCGCCCAAGCGGGCACCCCCCGCACCATCTTGTAGGGTTGCCCTCAAGGATCTTGGTCTAGACCGGCTAAGAGCTCCTCCCACGCCGCTGCCTTCTCTTCGGGGATGATGAGGTGGAGATGAGGAGACCTCATCGACGTCATCGGGAGGTATGTCACCCAGTCCCAACCACGCAGCTATGGTCAGAACTTCGAGGAAAATGTCCCAATTCATCTTTCCCAGAGTCCAGCGCGGACAGTCATCCAACGGGGTCACCTGAGCTGGAGGCTCTCGGTGACAAGCGGAGATACTGAACCGGATATACCGGTGATCAGACAGCGTCTCTAAGCCCGCGAGCACCCTCCAGCCGCGCACGTGGCGGGCCAGGAAGGATAACGCGCACTCGCGTTATCCTAAACGTCGACGTCCGTTTCACTAAACATCGACGATTGACCCTCCCAACTACCTCACGTACGTGTACACGCAAACCCGGTTGAAGATCTCGAGACTCCTCTCCATAGCCAGTCCTCGATCAACTCACCCCGCGCGTCTGTCCGCGTGGAACCCCAAGCCTGTGATTTGGCATTGAGGTAGACGAACGAGCACGGGGCGCGGATTATATATCCCCAAAAAAGAATGTATACACATATATATGTGTACTGAAATTCAAAATTAAATCATTAATGATACTCAGTTTATTAAAAATTTAATTTCGTTTTCATTGGATTTCGATGTACAAGTTTTGAAATATTTTCTATATTACAAATTATCAGCTTAAAACAGTAGCCAACTAGAGCTACTCAATCAACTTAATCAAAAATACAAGTTTAACGTCACCCCTGTTCATACACCTTTAACAAAAGAACTAATAATAATTATTTTTCATCTGCTACGTTTTTGTCGCAGTTATCAATCAACGCAAGGGCCTCTTTTGCATCCCTTTCTAATGAAGAAATCTCTATATTTAGCTATCTCTATCTATCGTCATCGAATGTAATTATATGAACACCTGGGCGCAAAAGAATGTCGCACAAAGAGATTGGTAATGACGATCCGAAACTTAGATCGGTTGTATTTTGTTACCGAGAAAGACTGGCTTCATTAATTATGAAACACAATACGCTTTAAAATTTTGTAAAAATTATGTTCATTTAATCCTGTCATATTATTTGATAAATTACTATTTGTATTGATTCAACCTTCTGTGTAAATTATATTATGTATAATAGAAAATATTTTAAAGGTTTTTTTGGAAACTGTACGACGAATGCGCTAAACGCACTTCATACACAATAGAGACTAATGGAAGTCTAAACGGCTGGTTCAGATAAAGGATACTTTATCTATTCTTTATAACAAATTGAAAAAAATAATTAAAATGATCATAACGATCGATCGAAATCAATTGATGGATCTTATATTATTAATACAGCATTTTACATTACATAATTATTACATTTTATTTATACAAGGATAGGCGTTTATGTTCTTTTTATAAAATTATATGTATATAACTATATCCACAGCCAAATCTAATTATGTACCTTGTTAATACATGAGCTCTCACAGAGAACATTCGGGCCGTCATCTATAGGGAATGGATACTCGCCATGGTGTTCCAAAACTGTTTGGCGAGTTATACACAAACCGGTGGTGAGCTATGTACAAAATATGTTAATATGCACTACCTAAAAAAAGCATATTCTGAAAATTGTGCATCGTACTTCTCGTAACACTTTTGGTGTTACGTTTAGGGTGTGATCATTCTTATTAGTGATTATTTAAATTCAATAAATGTCATTATATACATTACTATTTTTGTGGTATGGGTTAACAAGTATTGCAATGAAATAATATTAATTAAAGAAAAAAGATCTCAAAGCACACGTGATAATGACAGGTGTGTCGTGGCGCATTGTTAATGAAGAAATATTGCAGACTCTTGATAATTAATGTGATAATGTGCTTTTCCCTGCACAAATACTAGTCATAAAAGCCTTAAACGCTTCTATGGCATTATGTGATGATACTACAGTAGGAAAGTTTGAATTTATGACCAAAACCAAAGTATTTTAATAAATTAAAATCCTTTCTCCTAAAATAGGTCAAGATTATTCGAAGACACACCAAAAAAAATCATTTACAAACATCGCGTTAGATAGCGTTACGTTCCATCCTCCGAGACCGTCCCAAAACGATTAAGGCGACACAAAATTGGTTTCGTAATATCCAACCCTTTATGTTAAGTAATAAAGTGTGTTTTTGAATAAACCCGTACGTGATGAAATTTCGGCGCATTAAATTGAAACTATATCGACGGTCAGCAAATCCTAGATCGTGTTTGTTTAGGGCGAACCCACCCTAAAATATTTATTTTATCTTGGTTTGCCGAAGTCGCGTCAATAGTTTGTTTCCATTTTTACCCCGGCTTTTAGAGATAGGATCGATGCGGTTATAATTTATATTTTGTTCGATGATTGGTTCGCTGTTTGCACCTCCATGTGTGATATGTGGAACCAAACATCTTCGGAACCAACGTTATCTTACTTAAACATCTTCGCGGAATTTAGATTTCCGATGGAACTATTGATTTTAAATTTCTTGAATCTCTACATCCTGTTTGCTTTGTTTTAGGCCGATGTCCATGTTGCTGCTCTGTCACCATTATCTCGTTATCTTTTTGTTTTCTTACTAACTCTTAACTTTGGAACCTTTATTTTTTTTGACAATATAAATTCTCTATATACATATATATAAGTACAAATCATCTTCGTCTGTGTTATTAAAGAAAATTCACCCAAATATCAATAATATATACCTGACTGCTTTTATATTACTGTTGATCTAAATTATTGTTACAATTTTGAATTTAAATTTGATATTTTATGAATTTTGTTTAAAAGAATAATTAATATTGCAAACAATAATTCTAAGTAAGATTAATGTGACAAAGTAAGTTAGAAAGGCTATAAATTCTAATCCTGAGATTACACTGAGCAAAAACTCACTTAAGTCTGGCGTGAGCAGGTCTGAGCAAAGTCCAAGTGCGCTTTATAAATTTCAGCCTAAGACACGCATTTTTTTCGAGGAACTTAGTTAATGTAATGAAATATTATTCAGCGTATCTCTATATACAAATTTGGACCTTAGTTTTTAACTCTTAAAGTTAACAATTACATCAGATTAATAAGTAGATGGTGCATGTCGGTGCGTTTTATGCTACCTGAATACAAACGCATTGTGTTCAGATAATTGTGGTTCTATCCCCACATCTCTCGGGACATAATCCCCTAACAAACACCACCTTTTATTTTAAAGCCGTAATGTAAATCGGTTTTTGTTTTTGCACTATTGTTCTAATGTTTGGGTTCCGTAGCAAAAATTAATGCTAAAATGTTATAAATTTAAATTATATCATTATTAACCGAATATTTTGCAACCTTAGAAATTTTGCAAATAATTTGCTCACAATAATATTGAAAGTTTACTAAAATAACTATATTGTTTGAAATAAACTTAGGTCTCTTTTTATTTATTACAAACTAGCTGTGTCCGCAACTCCGTCCGCGTGGAATAGTGACTTTGGGAAGCATTTTTTGTGGATATATCTTATGGTTTATTTAGGATTACAAACCCTATAAATCCTAAAATATAAATAAATGAAATATGCAAACAGTCAGTGTTATCGAATGCAACTACGCCATACGCCTCCGGTATACGTGCGTTCGAACTTACATTGTCCAGCCTAAGCCGATCCCTATTTCATATGATTGATGTCATAAATCTAAGGTTAACTTATATTGGAAATTCAACCTACAATGTCCAGCCTAAGCTGAACCCTATTTCATATGATTGACCATATAAATCTGAGGTCAACTTAAATTGGATTTTAAATTTCCGAAACTTATCGTTTTATAAAATCTATATTTTTTCTAATATAAAATTCTCGTGTCACAGTTTTCGTTGCCATACTCCTTCGAAACGGCTTGACCGATTTTGATGAAATTTTTTGTGCTTATCCGGTATCTATGAGAATCGGCCAACATCTATTTTTCATCCCCCTAAATGTTAGGGGTAACCCACCCCCAAAAATTTTTTTTAATTTTTTGACATTTTATTATTTATATGGCAGAACAACGTTTGCCGGGTCAGCTAGTTTTTTCTAAAATAAAAATAGCCTACGTTACTCCTTGATACATCAGCTATTTGCCAGTGAAAGTCCCGTCAAAATTGGTGCAGCCATTTCTGAGATTAGCCGGAACAAACAGCCAGACAGACAAAAATTGTAAAAAATGTTGTTTTGATATACATATTATATACCGTGTATATGTCCGAATGCATTTAGTAAAAAGCGGTTATTTTAATATTACAAAGAGTTCCGCCTGACGCAGGTCCTCTCGGGGCACGGTTGCTTTGGGAGGTACCTGTGTCGCATAGGGCGGGAGATGACGTCAGGGTGCCACCGCTGTGGCGCGGGCGACGAGGAGGACACGGTGAACCACACTGTCGCCGTGTGCCCCGCGTGGCGCGAGGAGCGCCGCGCCCTCGTCGCCCAAATCGGCGTGGATCTGTCGCTCCCGGCCCTGGTTCTGGCCATGGTCGGGGGCGATCCTGGATGGACGGCCGTCGCCTCCTTCTGCGAGGCAGTCATGTCCGCAAAGGAGGCGGCGGAGCGGGAGCGGGAGTCGACCACCACACTCCCCTCTCGCCAACGCAGGCCACGTCGGCGGCGCCGGAGGGCAAATAACGACCTCCGGCCGCCGTAAAAGGGGCCGCGGGTGGCCCCTCGGGGGAGGATCCGCCGCCCGCACTATTGCCGCGAGGGTGAGGGCTGTGTTCTGTTCCGCGGCCCCCCTCAACTCCTAGAGTTGTTAGGAGAGCGCCGGGGGGACGAAACCCTGGCCCTCTGGCGCCAACACTTTAGAAGGGGCCCGCCTCAAGATAAAGGGCGGGCTGGCGCCGGCTCGGGCCACGAGATCGGCAGGCCATATATCCGTGGGCCCGGGCGTAGGCGATAGGAGAACAGCGGGGTTTTTTAGTGGGTAGTCGGATGGCCAATCATCTTTCCCGGAGTCCCACATATCCCTCGGTCCCCCCGGGCCGGGGGAACCCGTCAAGAGAGGTTTTACCCCGAGACCAAAAAAAAAATATTACAAAGAGACCCTCCAATTTTATTTATTTGTA
Organism: Malacosoma neustria; assembly: GCA_963693495.1. Taxonomy (NCBI): domain Eukaryota; kingdom Metazoa; phylum Arthropoda; class Insecta; order Lepidoptera; family Lasiocampidae; genus Malacosoma; species Malacosoma neustria. Next base: position 8,799,907 of record OY856381.1, on the reverse strand, counting down.
TAGATTAAGCTATTTGGCACCCAAATCGTGTTGAAATTGGATTAATTCAATAGTAGCATCATCATCATCTTAGCGTTGAATCCCGGTTGCAGTCTAAACTCTCGCTTCGGCGCTCGGGGTCCGCTTTCCGACTTTTTCTTCTCCACTTCGCACGATCTTCAGCATCCCTGGTAGTGAGCCTATCGGCACGCATATTACCCTTTACGACGTCAAGCCAGCACTTTTTGGGTCTACCCCTCCTGCCGGGGCCCGGCGGAGGCAGCAAGGCTAGACATTTGTTTCCCACGTAAGCATCCGTTTGCCGTAAAACGTGGCCGTACCAGCGGAGCCGACACTCTTGTAATTTATCCGCAATGTCACGGACATGAAGACCGCCGCGAGTGCGGGAGTTCCTAACGCGGTCCCTCCGCGTCACTCCACACATCCACCCCAGCATATTCATTTCCGTGACACGCAGTTCCTGCTTGTATCGCTCCAACGCCGGCCACGCTTCACAGCCGTATAAAGGGGCAGGCCTAATGATGGTCTTATAGACCAGTCCCTTCAACTTTACCGGCATCTTGAGGTCACAAATGACATCAGTTACCTCACGCCATTTGGCCCACGCGGCAGCAATGCGTGCCTTGACGTCGCAATCGATGTCACCAGACGCGTGAAATACAGATCCCAAGTATTTCACTTGGTCCGTGCGCTCAACCGTGTCGCCGCCTATGCGTACGGGTGTGGGATCTGTGGAGTTACAGGCCAAGTAGTCAGTCTTCGCCACATTGAGCTTCAGACTACCGTTCTCAAGCGACTCCTTCCACGCTTTCACGCGTCGCACCAACCTACACCTGTCCGAATCTGCCAGCGCGATATCATCAGCATACATGAGCAGCCACGGGGGCTGCTCATGTGAGTTTCTGATGCTGTTTGATAATACGTCTAATACCACGCTAAACAGAAACGGACTAAGGACGAATCCTTGGTGTATCCCGACGGTGATGGGGAAAGGTTTTGTGTCGCCAACAGCGGTCCGAACTACGGAATCGGAGTCACGGTACATGTCTTGGATGATGTCAACATAGGCCTCTGGAATCCCTTTGGACCGCAATGCACCAGATTATCGCGCGAGGAACACAGTCGAAGGCCTTCTGCAAGTCGAGAAACAGGCAATGCAGAGGCGTATTCTTCGCCCTGTATTTCTCCGTGACAGTCCTTAGGGCAAAGACAGGGTCCATTATCCCGTGACCAAGGCGAAACCCATATTGACATTCTGAGACAGTGCACTCCTGTCGAATCCGAGAGTCGATAACCCTTTCGAAGAGCTTCATAGTGTGGGACATGACCTTAACCCCTCGGTAACTACCGCACTCCTGCACCGACCCCTTGCCTTTGAAGACTGGAGTAATGATACTCAGTCTCCATTGGCTCGAGATAGTACCGGTGAGGAGTGTCCGGTTGAAGAGGTCGGTTAAGATGCCCACACCTCTGGGCTCTCGGCCCATCGCCTTCCAGGCTTCGATGGCGACTCCATCGGATCTAACAGCTTTCCGATTCTTCATGCGGTGAAGACAATTCTGGACTTCTGCAGGCGTTATCGTTATCAGTGGGACTAGTCCTTGATTCGGAGGAAGATCTAGCGGCTGCACCTCTTTGTGCTGTGTGTTCAGCAGCTCGTGGAAATACGAGCACCATGTCTCCTTCACCGCGAGGTCCTCGCATAGCAGGTTGCCCACAGGGTCTTTTACACAGCGGCACTTGGTAATGTCCTGTGCCGCTTTGACCCTGGAGCGTGCCAACTTATAGATGAGCTTCTGCCTCTCAGACGATTCCAACTTATCGTAAAGTGGTTGTAAGTGGTCTCGTCTGGCTCTGGCAACAGCTCTCTTAGTGGCGCGCTTTGCTATCCGGTAGGTATGCGTCGCGATCTTCAGGAGATGTGGATGCTTGCCACTTCTTAAAGAGGGCTTTCTTCGCTCTAGTCTCCCTCTGGACTGTGTCGTTCCACCACCATGTCTCCTTGTCACACTTGCGACCACCCTTAGATACCCCAAGCACCTCCTTCGTCGACCCAAGGATAGCCGCCTGAATCTTGTCCCAGTAAGCCTGAACTAATTCGCCCATACCACCGGCGCACTTGTCACCGACGATTAAGGCGAACTCTTTGGACGTGACTTCATCAAGCAACCACCACCTGACTCGGCGTTGAACCCGCTCGGTATGCGTGTCTTTAGGCTTAGCGCAAAGGTCCATGATAAGAAGACGATGTTGTGCAGTGAGACTCTCATCGGGTATGACCTTGTAGTTGGCCACTTTGCTGATGTGGTGTCTCCTAGTGAGTAGGAAGTCGATTTGGGTAGTATTCCTCCCGCTCTTGTAGGTAATAAGATACTCGGGCCTCTTTTTGAAATACGTGTTCATGATGGCAAGGTCGGCCGCCGCACACGCATTGAGGATGTCCTCCCCTTCTGCGTTGCGGCTACCGTATCCAAATCCCCCGTGAACACGCTCAAATTCCCCACATTCATCACCCACATGACCGTTCATATCACCCCCCAAAACGATCCCCTGTGATAATGGGATTCCACGGAGTACTTCTCCGAGTAGATTCCAACATGCTATTTTACCGACGTCGTCACAAGCGGCCTGTGGCGCATAGGCACTTATCAAGTGGGTAACTACCCCATCGATAAGCACCCTAACGACCATAAGCCGGTTGCTATGACATTTCACTTTCAAAATGTCGTTCTGGAACTCCTCCGAGAGCACTATGGCAACCCCATTCTCCCCACCATGTGCACCTGTGTAGATCAGCTTTTAACCATTCCCAATGAACCGGGATCTGCTGGCCTTCCATCGAGTCTCCTGCAGGAACGCCACGGCCACCCTCCGCCTGGAGAGCACATCAGCCGACTCTCTCGCGCGTCCGGTTAGCGTGCCTATGTTCCATGTTCCGAAGTGGATCTTTCGAGATGTTTGGGCTGCGTGAGTTGGGGCTAGTGTCGTTAGCCGTGCCCGCCCATGACACGGTAGCCCTTGTCCACTTCTCACAAGAGCCGGCGGCGCTCTAGCCCTTATATGTTCTCGCATTCGTTTTCTATCCATAAGTTGATTTGACTTATTTTGACTTTTATGGGGGCGACTGCCGTCTGACCCCCCAACCCCAAAAGGAAAGCCGTCGTCAAAGCCTCGTCCGTTATTCAGCAGGGTGCACCGACTTGCAGGTGAGGTTAACTTGGGCCCCGAAGATGTTACACACCTTACACCCCTAATTCAATAGTACCATATTTAGCGGAAAATTAAAAAGGCAAGAAATCTTTTAATTATGTTTAGTGAAATAACGAGACTTTATTTTTTTACATAAAAACTTATAAGTCTAGAAAATAAACATATCGCATAAACTTCCAAAAATTCAAGTAAATAAATGAAAAATATTATTGTTGAAAAAAATTACAAATTAATAACGCGTATGTATTTCCCCTCGTGTTTTAATAAAGTTTCAAATCACTTAGGCGTGCTGAGGATAATTTTATTATGCGTTTCTTGAAGGAAACTCTGGTATCCTTCAATTTCAGTTGTTCTGAGTTCACGCCTATGGACTAGTGTGGGAATTTTTTGATGACTACATTATAACGAATCTCTCTGGCCACTCGCTAGCTTTATCCATTTAATACTGGTATCCAGTAAATTAGTAGCAGTAAAGTGGAAAGTATCCAGATGTTTTATAAGAAACTGATTATCTTAGCTGATAATGGCAATTCTATAATAAAAACTCAAAGCCAATTCGCCATAAAACATCGCGTGAATCTTAAACAAACTGCTACCCATACTTTAATAGCTCGTATTCTTGTGCAGATTTTTTGCTAAGATTCTCTTAATTTATCCCACTCATCACAAGCTTTGTCATCGTTTACACACCAATGCATCTGCAGCTGCTGTTCATAAAGTTTGTATTGATAACCCCCCGATGGCTCTTTACATTTGTTTATCACTTTTTAGTTATATAATTTTGTTTAAATGCTAAGTTATAAGCGAATATTTTGTTAATGCATAATAAATAATAATAACATGAAGAGAATAGATAGAGGATTTTAAATGTAAATAATGTATAATTAGTCAATACTGCTGGCATTGTATTAAGGATAAAAAAATGTATTAGCCAACCCTGTTACTAATTTAAAAAGTTGTAAAAACGGTAAATAGATAATCCCTTTTGCTAGTTCACAGGTGTTGCAACGTTCGGTTTCTTTTCTGGATTAGGGACTCAGAAGGCACCAGTGTATTCAAATTCAGCCACATTTTCTTGTGCCTTGACTGCAGAAAAGATACGTCACAGAATGGACAATTAAAACCAAAAGACCCTCAAACGTTTTGTCCATTGTTTCAAATAGTTACCTTTGTGTTCGAAGTGAAATCTGAAGCAATCGGGATAAAACATTTTTAAAAACAAGTTACATGTAATGTTGTAACATTAAGGTAGTTAATATTAGGGCGTGATAGAATAGTTTCTATCACGCCCGTCCGGGCTTTCTTATTACTTATAATTAATGGACGAAAATTCAATACCTAATACTTTTTGTGAATTCAAGAATATTGGTATCGTCCATTGATACGATCCATTGTCCAAGCCGCCAGTTACCCCACCTGTAGTAAATGGCCCGGGCCGTATTGAAAAATGTATTTTTTTACTCTATGCTTTTGTCGGTGGCTAGACATTTTTCAAATGGAACAATTATCATTGTTTTTGGCACCTCGCCCCTAAGTGCGGTCGTTTGCTCTTTCAAACTTTTTATGTTTTGCTAAGATACCATCTTTTGTTTTCATCAAGTACATACCTTGTTGTTATGGTCTCTTAAAAGATAAAAATAGTCTAAATAATGCTCGCATTAGGCTACTGCTGACGTTACGCTTTATCTACTATAATAACTTTTATCCGTGCAGGGCAGAGAAAGAATACTGGCCTGTCCTAAAAGGCGACAAAACAACCCACCCTAGCTACATGGTAGGACCCCAAGCCCGTCTGGATGGCAACCACCTTGGGTCTTATCTGCCGCCGTAATAGCTTTGTGTTATCTTCCGACATTAGTGACCTAAGTTCATGTACCACTATTGGACAGCAACATGTTCGCGGGCCGCTAGTCTGTCTCCTGTCTCTTTTTAGTTTAACTATAAAATATTATTTGTTTGTGTTCAATTAAGGCGTGTAGGCAAAACCTGCTATAACAATATTTTTTGGAAACTCGTTAATTGAACTAAACCCATGCTAATTTAGTGGTATTTGATTCGAAATGCAAATAAAAGACTGAATATAATATTGGAATATATAGAATATAGAGGCATTTATGTTATAAAAAGTTTATAGCTGTGTAAATAATTTAGTGTTTTCTAATGATATATCGTCATTTTATCAAAAAACGTTATAGCGAGTTTTGCAACTACACTATTATTTTAACGCCATCTGCCGGCTGTTTTTTTTTTTTCTTAATTTAACACCGTCTTCTGGCAGTTTTATTAACTAAGCGCCAGATGGCGTTGAATTAATATAAAGAATGTAAAAAATAATTAGTCCTGAGGATCCTGATAAGAATAATGATACAAATTATTGCATTGTCATCGGTCATTGATTGTGAGAGTGTGCAAGCTTCAAATCAATCCGTCGTTTTGAAAGGTGTGAAAATCACGTTCAAAAATTCCGTTACATAGACACTTACCAAGCTAATAAAAGCGTGTTTATAAGGGCAGTTTAACACTGGCTTCCCCAACGACGTCGTTGTTACAAACAACCCGTTGCATATGGTGTGTGTGTGTGTGTGTGTGTGTGTGTGTGTGTATATATATATATATATATATATATATATATATATATATATATATATATATATATATATATATATATATATATATATATATATATATATATATATATATATATATATATATATATATATATATATATATATATATATATATATTGTAGATTAAATGTAGTTCTAAAATATACCTTTAAATAAGAAACGAAATGACTGGTCCGTGTTTAATTAGACTATACACTATTTTATACATTCTGAATAAAAACCGGGATTTAAATCGATTTAATTCAGACTATTTACGATTGGCAATAAATAACTATAATGCCACGTCCCAGCGCCATTGTCGCCAATTTTTAAAACCATTAAAAAACCTATCAATGATTTCCATTTCAACGGCTGGAATCAGTTGCATTTCCCCTTAATCATACACCCTTCTCACTCTTACACGTAATTAAGACTATAAAGAACGGGATAAACGATAGCGTTAGTAGTAAAAAAAGTATAAATTAACATGGGCAACAAATTTCAATAAATAAGCAAATAAATTGCTTTTCGATAAATGGCGTATTGTTGTTAGGCAACTGATTTATATGAATATTCATGGGGGCATTTGTTAATAGCATATGCTGTTTAAATTTATAGAAAATTAAATCATGTTATGTAGATGTGGTAACTAATATATTTATACAATAGGTACAAGTACGCGTTTGCACCCGCACAAATTCCACTTTGTGATTTTTTTTATTGCTGAGGAACAGTTGAGGTTGTTGTTGTTGGTCCACTTATGTTATTAGTAAGCAGTCACCTTCGCCTATGAATGTTTGCGACACTAGGGAAAACGTGAACACGCTGCTTTCCCATACAGGGGTACAGGAACCTGAGTCAAAATGCCGGAACACAATGTTATTGTGGAAGTATAGTTAAGACCAAAGGTGATTGCCATCCATACGGGCTTCGGGCCCTACCACGTAGCTGGGTTGTCTTTCTATCGCCTTTCACGACAGGCCGACCCCAGCCGCAGGGGTTAGTATTCTTACTCCACCCCTGCACGAAGAAATTGTAGCGACAAATAAATAAATATACTCGTACAATTCACACATTGCTATCGTAAGTCAAAGTCAGTCAAAGTACTTGTGTTAAGGGTACTAAACAACTGATAAACTTCATATATCATTTTGTAAATAAATACATATTATACATAAACATCCAGACGCGAGATGGGAATCAAACCTGTCACCTCCACATGCGTATCCAAGTGCGTTAGCCGTCACGCCACGAAGATCGTCTGTTTCAACAGGTATCTGGTTATTTGGAATTGTAAGAACCATGTGACAGTTACCCTTTGCAACTAAAAATGAAAATTTTAGCAACTTTGTGGTACCTCTTGAATAAAATAAGTACGAGTATCTCGCGATATATAATGTGGATAAGAAAGAAGCATAGAAATAAGTAGAAAAGACTATTAGAATCTGTAATTCACGAAGTCGTGATTGGATCTTTACCACCATACCATAGTTGTAGAACTATCTGACTCAGAATATATCGCATGCTTAATCATTAACTGACCGATTACGATTTAGGTCTAAAAGTGAGATAATATAACGGGCAGCATTGTATCGACGCCCTCTATCGGCCAAACTAAGATTTATTTCGATATCTCTTTCCCACACTGAGTTACCGCTATTTAGTTATAAGTCAATATATGGGATAAGTAGTAAATGACAAAACGTATTTTGCGATTTCCCAAAAAACAGGTTTTTTTAGTTAGGTCAATTTATGATTAAGCATGCGGTATATTATGATGACAGATACATTAGTTTCCACTGAATAAATGAAAATGCATAAAACCTATACCTTACAAGGCAATAAATAAAATATATTGAATTCGTATAAAACACTTTAATGTTGTACATGACAGTGGCACGTGTACCTCGTTAACTGAACATTAAAATATAAATTATTTTTGTGTCACTAAATTTGATAAGTACTGATTCAATATTAATTCTTTTAATAGCTTAATCTCCAAATTCTCAATAGTTTCTTTGAAAATATGATCTTAATATATTTTGTAGAACTAGATCACTTCGTCACTTTTCCTTTTCTTGTACAAAAAAGCACAAGAAAAACGCCAGAAAAGATGTGATGATCTCTGAACAATATTTAGGGGGTATACACAGGAATACACCTCCAACAGGCAATCAATAACAACATAGAAATGTAATAGTGAAAGAAAAGAAAGAAGAAATGAAATGAAATGAAAGAAACAAAGTTTTGGTATTAATTAGCGGACTGCGGGCGCCGAAGCGAGAGTTTGGGCTGCAACCAGGATTCATTGCTAAGATGATGATGATGATTAATTAGGGAAATAACGAAAAAGAAAAATATTAGCTTACCCAGATTAGAAAAAAGTAATTATTTATGTTGTAAAGGCAAATTTATCCACGTTTGTAATATTTTCTAGTGACTTAACCAAAGAGTAATTAGAAAAGGATATGCCCCGGAAGTTATCAACACAAAAACTCGCCCTGAACTTGTACCATAGACACCGAGATAGCTTTAAATTCGAGAATGTTATAGAAAGTAATTACCAAATTCAAACAAAACTATATTTCACCTTCACGACTATATCCGATAAGACTCTTAACGGAAGTAAGTTTAATAATAAAGCAAATCTATATTATCCATGCAGAGGCGGAGAAAGAAAACTAACCTCTGCGGCCGGAGTCGGCCTGTCGTAAAAGGCGACATAACAACCCACCCTAGCTATGTAGTAGGGCCCCAAGCCCGTCTAGATAACGACCACCTTTGGTCTTAAGTATGCCGCCATAATAACCTTGTGTTCCAGCATTAGTGACCCAAGTTCCTGTACCCCTATGCGACAGTAGCGTGCCATGCCACTGGTGTTGCAAGCCTCCATAGGCGAGGGTAACTGCTAAATTCTAAGCGCGCCGTCAGCCTGTCTGCTCTCCTACAGCAATAAAAAAAAACTGGAAAACAAATATGAATCGACGTCTGATTACATTAAAAGCTGTTTCGTTTCCCTATTACCTGAAAACCTTTCATATCTCATCCCAAATGTAATGCAATTCATCGTACTTTATTTGCGACGTCTCAATAGTAAATTGTGCCTTATGTCAACGGAGCAAGTCATGTGAGGACCGCGTCATAAAGCAGTCACGCGCCGCGAACCTCGGATGCGCCCTGCACCGTTTCATGTCTGACGGTGATTCGTTGCTAAACAAACAAGCTTTTTAAATGCTACCTAACTTGTCTTTTTTATATGACTATTTGAATATTTCCATCGTTCAGAAGGTTCGTGACACGACGCGGCACCGGTATCACGTGAGAGATATTTATAAAAGAAAAGCCGTGTATCGCCGATATAGCGTTATTTCCAATTTAATGATTGCTAATACCAAATCGGGGCTGCCGGCACGTCAACCTGGTATACTTTTATTATCCATTCTATAGCCCGAAATGACTGATTCATAGCTACTTTCTGGCAATCGTCTTTCGGCTCGAGACGTCTTTATCGCGTCATCGATTAAATTATACCTAAATATATCATATATCATGAAAATAATAAAATTATTCAGTCGTGTTAATTTCCCATTATCCAAGTTATCAAACACTTAAAAAACAACTATAAAAACTCCCCATCGCACTACCATAAACAATGAGCCACTGAAATGTTTAACCACAAACTGCAAATAAAGCCGTATCGCTTGCTATAAACTGTGTTGTAAAAAATGATGAAAAAACTTCATCAACAAAAGTGAAGAAAAAAAACCCTGCGATCACATGCAAATGTTGCACGACTCCGCTCATTACGCCACCATAAAACCATAACAACGGTCATGATGTGCGCAATTAAAAAAAAACTTCGTCAACACAAACGCTCGGCAAGTGTGACGAAAACCGCTTACGGTGCGCCTACATAGTTTGTTTTCAATGCCAAAAAAAACTTAAAAACGAGGGCGCCACTGTCTTATGCAAAAAAGTCTTTACATATTCACCCCTCGCGAATTTAATTTTAATGAATGCTCTTCGAGTTTTTTAAGCTCTCGACGCAGTTGTTTTGACGGATCGCAATCTAGCCACTAATTGCTTTTTTCCTCATCGGGGTGCACGTTTTACCTCGCAAAATTACATTTTATTAATTGAATAATATAAATGATACTTTCTCGGAGCAATCAATCTGATCTTAATGACGGTTTTTATTCGTCGCGAGAGTGCCACGGCTCTCGTATTTGCCCCGGTCCATTCGAGATACCGTTTTTTATCCCACGATCGATGTTAATTAACTATTTAATGGCTCCCGTGATACACTTCCATTAATAATACGTCTGACGACACAGTCCCGCTTCTAAGATTTAATACTAATATCGCTGACGAGATTAATGGTGCATCTGTGGCCGGCGTTATTATAAAAATGTATCCGTCTCTACTCCTATATTTGTTACCACAATATCGCAGCTCAGCGCGGAAATAGAAGCGTTTTACTCGTCCACCCCTAAATTATAATAAAAAAACTAGTTATTATAAATATGGGACAAATGTTTCATTATAATGCAGTACTTCAGCTGAACGATTTTAATCCGAAAATTCGCGACAGCTGCGGCGAGCTTGCGCGAAACGTCAAGTCTCTATCTACTCGAATGTCGCTCGACTGAAACGTTGATTCATTTTACGCTTAAAATGGGCCGTATTGTTCTCAACAGTTATTATTACTGCTCTTTATTTAACCATTTTATTATCATAACGATTTTTTTGCTATAGATCCACGCCGCGTCGGTATAATTTATTTTGTTCCGCTTGCGGATATTGTTTCTTTTTTGTTGTTGATTTTTTTTTATGTTGTGTAACGATGTTGATGTCGCGTCTGAATTGATTAATTCCCCTTTGGGTAAAACAACACCCGTGCGAGTTACGATTAGCTAGGAAACATAATATCTAATTATTATGTGCGAGCACGTACAGACATAACTCGCGTGCTTCCCGCCGATGTGGTTTATGGTATTGGATGTTCATAATTTTGAGTCTCTCGGTGCTCGTATTGCCAGTTTTGTTACTTCCCTTAATATCTACCTGGACTAAGATTCGAGAAAGGTGATTGTAAGATAAAAAATCGCGCATACAAACCTGAATAAACATTGTGGGTGCGTTTTTTATACTCTCGCCTCCCCCAGGATGGTAGCTAATGTTAGTAATTTCAAATTCAATCATCTCAAACAAAGGACGTCTCGCGTAGCTAAATGGCGTTTTTTTAATCGGATATTATAATTAATGTTCCTTTTGTCGCGTGCTGACGTGCCCTCGCGCGAACAATGGGATTTCTAATAGAAAGAGATATAAATATTTTTTCTAAGAAACGGGAGGTACCTGACGATAAAACACAGGCGACATGAGACCCAATCCGAATTAAATTAGAATAATAAATAATTAAGGTAGCTCTTTGTTTGGGTGTCTGTTCCATTTTCAATTCAAATTTTTATTCATTCATAACTTTGTTATATTTTCTACGTGGTGGGGCCCCAAGCCCGTCTGGATGGCGACCACCTTTTAAGTATGCCGCCATAATAACATTGTGTTGTGTTCCGGCATTAGTGACCAAAGTTCCTGTACACTTATGCGACAGCAGCGTGTTGGCGATGCCACTGGCGTTGCAAACACCCATAGGCGACGGTAACTGCTAAATTCTAAGTGGGTCGTCAGCCTGTTTGCTGGACTACAGCAATAAAAAAATGTATATTCTATCAATAACTATTTTATATTTTTTTTACTTACAAATAATACTGATCCAATGGTTTTGTAATTTTGTGAGAAACGTGACTGAATTTTTTGCTTCTAAACTTGAGATTGAATTAATTGAAAGTTAATTTACCAATTAAATGACATGCTACACATAACACGAGAAAGTTAAATTTTCTATATCATTTAGTTCTACACATTCTATTACTATAAGCACACTTTGAAGCAAGATAAAAAAATACGATGACCCCCAGTTTTGTCCAAACTTCGCGGATTGGAATCGACGTAAATTTTTCATCAGACTTAACCCCAGCCCCAACAAACCCTTGCATAACCCACACAAAAAAAAACTAATGGGTAAAATGTATAATACGCGTATATTTTTTATAAGGAGTAAGCAATAAAAAACTGCATTATATCACCGAGGCCCTCCCTTCGTTATGTGTCGTGAGGGTAAACGCGTGTCTGTATACGTGTGTGAATATACATGTATGTATGCGTGTGTGTGACATCTTTAAATGAGAACTAAAAGGTAGCAAACATTCGTAGAATGTGTCCTTTTGCATTGTTTTTAATTTTTATTAGTTTGATTTCTCTTTTAATTCATATATAAAATCTATTACTTTATATCTAAGTCTAACTACAATATTTCTTATAAAAATATATAAAACATAAAAGCTAATGTATTTTTATCAAAAATGACAAAATTTGATTATGGTTTTAGATGAGACAGTTTTATTTAATAGCCATACAAACAACTGCCACCGACTCGTAAGCGTCTGTTAAAGTAATTTTAATATAAGGTGAAAAATTAAATTAGAACTAAACCACTGTTATTGGAATTGATCAAAAAATGCTTCAAACTCATTCTTGTAATGAAAATCAATTGGAATAAAACAGCGTTAGCATATATATCATACCCGCCAAAAGTCTCCACAACATACTCCAAATAATTTCAAATTTCGAACGTCTATGCTAACACATGGATGAAGTAAAACAAGTAGTGTTGTATCAGACCCCTTCCATGACGAATCGGTAACAAAATTAACAGTACTAACGTGGGTTCGGGCACAGTTTTTTCAACTCCCAAATACAATTAAACGCGCACACGGACAGACATATAAATTACGCTTTGTGTCCCGCGTATTGATTCATATCCTCTTTTTTAGAAGCTATAAAAATAACGACCATCTCCCGATTGCTGCGTTCATAAATCGTAATGAAAGTTGCCTAGTGTTTGATTAATATTTCTCGATACAGTTAATGCTGTGTCCCCATTTAAATAAATATTGAAATAAACTGCAGGTTTTCAATTTCTTAGTTTGATGACTGATATTTTTGGACTTAGAATAGTTAGGATAAGATAGACTATGTAAAAGATGATTTGCAGCAGGCTCTTTGAGGGAACCGTGCGGTCGATGGCCCTTTACGGGGCCCCGATATGGGCGGATCGCCTGACGGCCAAAACGACGGCGCTGCTTCGCAGGCCGCAGCGCGTCCTGGCCGTCAGGGCGATAAGGGGATACCGCACGGTGTCCTTCGAAGCGGCCTCCCTGCTGGCCGGATCCCCACCATGGGACCTCGAGGCTCGAGTCCTGGCGCTATTGTACCAGTGGCGCCGGGATGCGGCCGAGCGTGGCTCTCGCCCCGCGCCTCGCGAGGTGGAGGTAAAGCGGGCGGAGCTGCGCGATGAGGTACTCATGGTGGAGTGGAAGGAGCGCCTCGCGCACCCTAGCGCGGGCCTCGCCACCATCGAAGCGGTGAGGCCCGTCCTGGCCGAATGGGTGGAAAGGCGCCACGGCGCCCTGACCTTCCGCCTGACGCAGGTCCTCTCGGGGCACGGTTGCTTCGGGAGGTACCTGTGTCGCATAGGGCGGGAGATGACGTCAGGGTGCCACCACTGTGGCGCGGGCGACGAGGAGGACACGGTGAACCACACTGTCGCCGTGTGCCCTGCGTGGCGCGAGGAGCGCCGCGCCCTCGTCGCCCAAATCGGCGTGGACCTGTCGCTCCCGGCCCTGGTTCTGTCCATGGTCGGGGACGATCCTGGATGGACGGCCGTCGCCTCCTTCTGCGAGGCAGTCATGTCCGCAAAGGAGGCGGCGGAGCGGGAGCGGGAGTCGACCACCACACTCCCCTCCCGCCAACGCAGGCCACGCCGGCGGCGCCGGAGGGCCAGTAACGACCTCCGGCCGCCGTAAAAAGCGGCCGCGGGCGGCCCCTCGGGGGAGGACCCGCCGCCCGCACTATTGCCGCGAGGGTGAGGGCTGCGTGCTGTTCCGCGGCCCCCCTCAACTCCTAGAGTTGTTAGGAGAGCGCCGGGGGGACGAAACCCTGACCCCCTGGCGCCAACACTTTAGAAGGGGCCCGCCTCAAGACAAAGGGCGGGCCGGCGCCGGCCCGGGCCACGAGATCGGCAGGCCATATATCCGTGGGCCCGGGCGTAGGCGATAGGAGAACAGCGGGGTTTTTTAGTGGGTAGTCGGATGGCCGAACATCTTTCCCGGAGTCCCACATATCCCTCGGTCCCCCCGGGCTGGGGGAACCCGTCAAGAGAGGTTTTTCCCCGAGACCAAAAAAAAAAAAAATGTAAAAGATGATTCAAAAATTAATAAGGTGATATGACGAACTTGTATGGTGGCGAGAGAAAGTTTTTATTACACTTATGGCCTGGACACCTTGGTGTTGCTAGCTAACAACAGCTAATATAAACATGAATGTTGAGATTACTGATAAAAGAGGAAAGTGGAATGCGAGGATATGATGTGTTGACCCCACATTTGTGGGATAAGAGCAAGAAGAAGAGAAAGCAAACATATACCACTGCGAAAATGCCAACACACTGACATATATTAGTGAACTATTTATGTCGCAATACAGAATATCAGATTTGGTGGTCAAACACACGAAAAGTTTGCTAATATAACCAAAAGTACTTACTATATTTATTTTATTGTACATTATGATACGCATAGGTATCACCCAAAGACACGTACAAGTTATAACTATCTATCTATTAATATTTAATATCAGATCACGAGCTCTGAAATAAAAAATTAACTTACAGCAGTATTTAACGCTTAATTAATTTATTTAATTTATATAATTCACAGCGTTCCCATTAATATGCTAAAACATAACATCTTGCCAATTATAAATTATTACTATTTAAAATATATCTTGTATGAATACAATTATACTGTTTGAAAATAGATTAAATTATTATTACATTATATACAAAAATTACACTTATAAAATGAAAACATTACAAATATGTTTAAAAGTCAAAAGAAAATATAAATATACATAAATATACCATAGTTTTTAGTCATATAAAAATTATGTCAATCTATTGAATGGTGTAAATGTGCAGTCTAAAAGAAGTGTATGTTTGTGTGTGTAAGTATGAATTTAAACAATAATTATTTTGATTTCCTATTTTATATAAAATATTTTACTTTATTAATCAACTGGCTTTAATGTTAACACAGTTAATAAATAATTTCCATATCTTATATTTCCATATCGTATAAGGAAATTACATTTGAAATGTATTTTCAATTTGCGTATAACGAAAACAACAAAATTAAAACACGACTCAGACACGTTTAAGCGATAACTAATTTCTTTAATAAATACTCATTTAAACAACCTGTGGGTTAAGGTGGCTATAATAATAAAATATTAAATTACAGTAAAACAAATAGACATTAAGTCGGAAACGTTGCCGTGCCGTATCGCCATTCCGCGCCATAAAAATAATCAAATATATTCGTTCCATCTCATTTGGCTTCGTCTTAAACGATTTCTCTCGTCCGTCTTTTATTACCCAAAACATAACTCCTCATTTTGTTTTTTATCCCCTACTCATACCGTGACAGGGGTATAAACCTATGTGAGGGCTACTGCATATTCTTTATGGATTTTTCACTTAATTCCCTTATGTGTACTGACTGCCCTTCGTCTTAACTCTAATGTTAGTACCAAGTTCGTTTAGGTCTGTAATCGAGGCTCTTTGTTTATCGCTAATTCCGATTGCGTACTTTGCAAATTCGATTCAATTCCGAAACTGAAGTCTTTGAAACAAGGAATCACGAAGTGGTAAAGTCTTGTTTGCTCTTTAAATTCACATACTCTTAGAAATGTTGACGTGGGCGACGAGAATTCAATGAATGTATAGAGATATAATCTAAATCATGCTATCTTTCAAGAATTATTATCTAAATAAATTTTAAATGTATTGATTGTTAAGTGATTGTGCTTCTTATCGCAATGTAAATAAGGACAATTCTCTTTCAACAAATTCCAAGAATAAATCCGAAAGTTATATATAATAACACATTGTTTCATTTACGCGAAACGTTACATAAAGTGTTTTATCAGTGGGATCCCACATATTGCGGAGGGGACGGGATTTTTTCCTCGTCTAATGCGGTTAATTTCCTTTTTCCTTTTTATTTATAGTAATCCCTTTATAAGGTGATTACGGGAATGTGTTTTTGTGGAAGTAAAAGAGCGCAGCGTGGGGCTGCGCGCTTTCTTGAAGGCTTACGCGGCACCCTGTAATAAATATGTCTAGATCTAAATGCAGTCTTACGGGACCCCTGTTGCATAACATATGATCTTTATACGTATACTTTTAAACAATGTTTGTTGCATATCAAAAGAGTTTCAGAGAGTTTTACATTTATGCAATGAATGTTTCTAAATTTGTAAACATCTTGAATGTACTTGTCAACTAACCATTAGCGACGACTCAATATAGCCTATCGTATTTGGTCACAGACAGAGAAAAATATAGCTGCCCCATTACTTAAAAGTATTTTCCCAGGTTAAAATTTAACAACCAAGGATAGTAGAATAAGGTAGTTCTTGTAAAAACCGAACAAAGACACCATCTACTCCATTTTATTCTGGCGTCTTTTTAATCGAGAAAACGGTGTCACCGAGTAATATTGAATAGACACACTCCTATAAATTTTTGTTCTAAAACTCTAGTGTGTCGCTTTCCAAAGTGAAGAAGAACAAGCATCGTATACAACCGGGATAAAACGTTAATAACAAGAATATTTAAAATAGTATAAATCTAGAAAACAACAAATATTATCTGTATAATTTATCCGTGAAAGGCGACAAAATAACCCACCCTAGCTACGTGGTATGGCCCAAAGCCCGTCTGGATGGCGACCACCTTTGGTTTTAAGTATGCCGCCAAATAGCTTTGTGTGACCCAAGTTCCTATACACTTATGGGACAGCAGCATGTTCGCGATGCCACTGGCATTGCAAACACCTATAGGCGACGGTAACTGCCAAATTCTAAGCGGGCCGTCAGCCTGTCTGCTGTCCTGAAGCAATAAAAAAAATTAGGCTAGAAAAATATTTGCGGTCTCCAAATGTGATGATACTTTGGTCGTAATATATAACAACAATGGCTACATGTTATACAAAGATATTCCACAGACTTGGTATGTTTATATATCGTTGTAGGAACCGAATACATCATCATCTTATATACATAGCTTTAAAATGCAAAATCGTGTCAGATCTAATAAAAACATACAGTTATTTTCCACTCAGATATTTACCAAATTTAAACAGGGATATATTTTATATTAATGTAAATTAAGTCTATGTGTTTATTCCCTGTTTCCCTGTTTATTCAAAATAAATCTGAATATGAAATTATGGGTGGCATGACGCACCGGGTACATAAGGTGTGCTTGCTGGGGCTCATTTCATATTTATATAACAGTTGGAGTGAAATTTATGAAAAAAATGTAACTGACGTTCAATTGTTCTATTAAAATATGTAAACATTCTCTTTTTACGTATGTCCAAAATATTCTGTTACATAACCTTACTGTAAACCTACGTCAAAATCAATGAAAAGTAAGTTGGCAGTCGATAAAACAAAACGTGTATTAAAAAACTTTTTATAAGATTTATTACAATATCTTTAAACGAGCAATTCTTGTATATACCTATATATATATATATACCTAGTCAGGTCATAAATTCTGTCACATGTTTAATGTAAAATAATTGTAACAAGTTTATACATTATGTAACCATTCATATACCAAAATGAACTTAACAAAACATAGATTCTTATGACATTAAAGTTTATTCAAAATGACCTCCGTGATTTTGAATACAAGCCTTCAATCTGCGCGGCCAGTCGTCTATCGCAGCACGAACGAGGTCCATGTCAATATCGGCGGCTGCCTTAATCAAGGATGTCTTGAGTGACTCCAAATTGGGATGAGGCTTTGAGCACGCCTTTTCCTCCAAGTGTTGCCATATCTTGTAATCTAACGGATTCAAATCTGGACTGGAGGAGGGCCAGTCTTCGTGCCGGATGAAGTCGATTTCACGCGCCGCCAGCCAGTCTTGTGTGCTCTTCGCTCTATGAGCTGGCGCCGAATCTTGTTGGAATACCCAGTGCCTGTTATTGAACATGGTATGAGAAACAGGTTCCACAAGGTTCGTCAGGACTGTATTTTGATACACAATAGCATTCGTTTTTACACCTTTCTCACAAAAATGTACCTCTGTTAAGCCCCAATAAGAAACTCCCAACCATACCATGAGCGAGGATGGAAAATGACCTCGTTGGACACGCGGAATATGGTTGCTCGCTTCTTCACTACTGTGTGCGTACACCTTATCATTTTGTTTGTTGTAGCTCTCTTCTACGGTAAACATTTTTTCATCCGAAAAAAGAATTTCCCGATATTTTTTTCCCGCGTACCGCTTCAACAAAGCGCGGCATCTCTTCAGTCTCAGGTCCATTAGACGAGCATTCAAACGATGTCCTGTTTTTCTTCGATATGCCCGAAGCCCTAAGTCTTCATTTAACACCCTTTTCACCGTGGTTCTGCTTAACCCCATCTGAAGGGCCAACAGTTTCTGCTTACGTTTGGGATTTCTTTGAATTCGTGCCTTCACAGCTTTTATCACTGCTGGAGTCCTAACAGACCGAGGGCGACCACTTCTTGATCTGTCATCTACACTAGAGTCTTCATTGTATCGTTTGATGGTACGATAAATGAATCTTTTGGTTATATTCAAATTTTTCAGTATGTTAAAAATTTGAATTGGCGCGTAACCGCAACGATGCAACGCAATAACTGCAACACGGTCTTCTTTAAACGTCCACTCCATATTTAAAAAATGAGTAAAATTCTAAAAGTATACATTTTTATTTTCATGAACAATTAGAAATTCGAATTCAATAAACTTTTTTGTGGCCAGCATTCTAAAAGAAAAGTTTTTACTGTGTGACAATACTTATGACCTGACTAGGTATATATATATATATATATATATATATATATATATATATATATATATATATATATATATATATATATAATATAGGTCGAGGTCGTCAAAATATTAATTCCTTTATATATATATATATATATATATATATATATATATATATATATATATATATATATATATATATATATATATATATATATATATATATATATAATTTGAATCTCGGAATCGGCTCCAACAATTTTCATGAAATTTAGTATACGGGGGTTTCGGGGGCGATAAATCGATCTAGCTAGGAATCATTTCTAGAAAATGTCATTTTATTCGCTTTTTTTTATTGGAAGAAAAATAACAAAAATGTGACTCTTCCTGACATCTATCGGCGAATAATAATACTATTTTTTTAAATTGCTTTAACGACACAACACTAAAGCTATTTATTCTAGCAGATGGAGTTGTTAAGTAACAAGAAGTCAATGAGTGTTTGCTTTGAGGTTAGACTAAGAAAATCAATTGTTAATTTCCAAAAAACACAATTTATAAAAAAAAATACCGAGCAAAGCTCGGTCATCCGGATATTAACATTAAATAAGTAAAAACAATTAAACTCATTTAGATCCTTAATTTTGATGTATCCATATAAAAATAATCACTGTCTAAAACTTTATGAGAAACACGAACATAAAAATAATTCATAATTTATTTTTCCAAGATACTTGGTGAAAACGGTCCTATTCCATTTGATTGCTATAGAAGAAAAAATTAAAATACTAAGAAGGAAGAAAAAACGTAAAAGTAAGAATAGAAAAAAACATGTTAAGATTTTTTTTATTGCTGAACAGACAGGCTGACGGCCCCCTTAATAGTAAGCACTTACCGTTGCCTATGGATGTTTGCGACACTAGGGGCACCGCGAACACCCTGCTGTCCCATAGGGGGGCTCCTGTAGGAACCTAGGTTACTAATACCAGAAGACAAATCACGGTTATTATGGCGGCATGCTTATATACACCAGGAGGGGTCACCATCCAGACGGGCTTAAGGCCTTACCACGTAACTTGTTGTTTTGTCGCCTTCTACGACATGCCGACCCCGGCTGTAGAGATTAGTATCCTTACTCCGCCTCTGCAGGGAAAAAAATTAATGGAATGCGTATGTACCAATAGCATTGCCCCATTAAAATCATTATCGTTAGCGTTTACAAAATATTACAAGCATAAAATGTGGAACCGAATTCTTAGGTGATTGGGGTAGCAATTTATAAACCAGGAAGTAAAATTCATTATTAAGTTACATCTGTACATATTATATTAAACATATTTATTGACATATTGATTAATTCCAAACGGGTTTGGTGCCCAACCACCTAGGTTTGCCTTCTTTGATGTTAGGCCGCCCTCAACCGCCGGTTCGTATCCTTAGGTACTCCACCCGTGCATGGATAGACACATAACCTGGACCACTTCCCCCAGAGCTGTCGCGATAGGTACTCAAGATTATTTGAAGTATGATGATTTCATCATATCAAAATTTTTCCACAGGTCTAAAACAAAAAAGATTTCAAGGCAATAATATCTAAACTGCTCCCCTTTTTTTCGAAACACCGTTAACCTTGAATTTTTATTTCCTCAATACACGTGAGATAGACGTCACATAATTTAAAATTAAAAAGGCAAATTTAATAGACCTCTTTGAAATACAATACATTAATGCGACGATGTGTTGCAAATATTTTTGTGGAATAAGCATAACGTTACGTACTCATTACCGTACATTTTTTTTATAAATTAAAGTTTTAAATCATAAGGTATTAATAAAATTGTTACGAAGATTGGACGGAAAGCTCTGTCTGGTACATAGATTTCTATTAACGACACAATTCTCATCTACACGCGTCATTTGTGTATAAGATTATACTACCTTAACACACTCGTACCATATATACCACACTTTTACTCGTATGTGATTTGTTTGTTACTTATATTGTTGAATTGCTGATGTCGTTAATGATTTTTACAGATTTTTAAACTACGGAAAGAAATCTCGATTTTTCTTATTGCTGTAGAACAGAGGCTGACGGCTCGCTTAGAATTTTGTAGTTACCGTTGCCTATAGGTGTTTTCAGCGCCAGTGGCATCGCAAACACGCTGCTATCCAATAAGGGTACAGGAACTTGGGTCACTAATGCCGGAACACAACACAAAGTTATTATGGCGGCATACTTAAGACTTTGGTCTTAAGTCTGCCACCTTTGGGTGGTCGCCATCCAGACGAGCGTGGGGCCCTACCACGTAGAATATTTATATATTACGCCACTATATCTATTATATTAGTCATTAAAAACTTTATTCATCTATAGTTTTATTTTTAAAATCTTCCTATAATCGTTTTTATTAAGTTTTAATTCACACGTTTTTGACATTACATATTCCATTAGCATGAACCTTTTACTAGAATTCAAAAACAACATTTTTTGAAGTGAAAACTTCTTTAGCGGCGTGCATTTTTTGTGATGGGTAAAAAATGTTAAACTCGCGTCATGTCACGTGTCCTGATCGTAAGATTCGTAAGACGGAGTTTTTCTCCAGTAATACCAAGCTTATTAATAATGACTTAAAGTTTATTTTATAATGTAACTTTTAAATGATTGCATTGCATTACTTATACATATCTATTTAAATTGCGACTTAATTACAATGAAATACAGTTGAGTTTTTGAAGTGAAAACTTCTTTAGACGCGTTGAAAACTTTTTGGATGAACAATTTTTGGTTTGTATAGAAGTGTTAATGATCAATTTAAACTTTAATCCTTGATCATAAACACTTCTTTATAAACCGAAAATAATAATCTAAAAGCTCGACGATACAATTCACAAGTTATTTAGTTTTTAGTTTTCACTTCTATCGGCAGTCCCCAAAGACTGCCCCGCATGTTTTTTTTTATATTTTTGACACATGCCGTATTTGACATTGAGTATTAAGCCTTGACCTAATGCTTGCGACTAAACATTGTATTTTGATTATATACCGGGCAGCCGCGTGATTTACTCACTTATTATTAATAAGACGGTAATACATCAACAAGTATATGTCTAACATAAAACTTATGTTTCATGTCTGCTTATTGTGGACCTCACTGTTTTCTCAATACTATTTTTAAACTCATAACAAATTCATTAGGAAGTATATCTACGTTCACATGTCACATGTTTATGTATTTTTCGTGACGTTAGTAAATGGATTCATAGACGCAAAACCGTTTATGTATTAAAATATGTTCTTCGAGAATGTTCTGTTAGGTTTATTTATCAAAGAATCAACTCCATAAAAAAGAAGCTCTTTTATTTTTCTATTGTTTATTTGTATTATGCCAATGAAGCACCAGGTAGCTCAGTGGTTTTACACTCGGAGACCAATCTGGAGGACCTGGATTTAAATCCCACACCATGCACCGCTTCGGCAGTTTTTTTTTGTGCCTATTATAGCATAATTGCCATATACCGACGTTGAAAGAAAACGTCGCGAGGAAACCTGCATACCAAGTTTACTGGTATGTGTAACCCGCCAATCCGGCTTGGAGAAATGGCGGATGTACTGTCGGTTCCCTAGAGAGGGAGACTCGTGCCCAGCAGTGGGACGTTAAGGGCTGTTATTGTTATTATACTAATGTTTTGCTAATTAGTAATATTTGGAGTACATATTTTTAGACACGGCAGTCTCAATGATTTCGAAAGTAATCTAATTTGTTTGGGGTCTAAACTGATTCTGTTTTATAGAACTGTTCGAACCCTACCGAAAACAAATATGCATAATGCAAATGGTTTTTTTTTTTAATTTTAAGTGTAATGTTCCGTAAATTCTCTTTTTGTAGAAAAGCCCTGTAATTTAAGTTTTCACCTACTGGAGGGAACTCTATAACAATATGTTTTTTAATGCTTTGGCATGTTGATTAGTATTTTATTCGATTCAAATATATATTAAACCTTGAAATGAAAATTACGAACACAATCAAGTTCGTTGCGTTCAAAGGCGTTAGATGAAACCAAATATTTCTATATAAATTAAGGAAAAGATGCCCTAAACAAGAGGGTGTGGGGCCTCCCCTGTTCTTTACTTAACATTTTTAGTAAATATATTTTATTTATCGCAACCACGCGAAAATAGGCCTTTGATCAGGCGCTTAAAGCACATCTTAGGTCGGTTAGATGCGGAATAATATTTTTCTGAGCCAGCATTATTATTGCACACCTTGTATGCGTAAATCAGTGCCTCGAGCGACTGTTTTTTGTGGAAAAAGATGCAATTATATGCAGAGGGGAAAGAGCAATTCCTTAATGGGATACGAATATAATAATATATCCTACTATATTAAGATTACTCATTTTATTCGCTTTTTCACGTGAAATTCTATCACCCGTTCAGATTGTTTACACGGCAAAAGTCTGTACCAACTCTTTTATGTATTATTTTTAAAATAATTTCCGTTTATTTAGGTATAGCTTTCATCGCGTAAAACTTTCGGCTGTTTATCAAATGTTAGTAATAGCACACTTAGAGATTATTAAATAAAAAGTACTTTAAAGTAATTATTTAGTAATAAATAGCATATTGGTTTATATATGGATAGAAACTGTGATACTTGAAATGATTACTTTCAGTGATGAAAATACAAGCTATCGTCGTTTAAGCTTGAATCGTAATCGTAAAAATCTAAAACTTCTTAGCGACTTTACTTTGATTACGTATTACTTTTAACTCATGTACTAAATACATGAGTTCATTATGTATTATATGAACTCATGTACTAAGTAAATTAAAATGCCGAATCTAAATCCGGAATTTTAATTTATTTAATAAATAAAAATGAGT
The DNA here is from genome assembly GCA_963693495.1 of Malacosoma neustria. Lineage (NCBI taxonomy): Eukaryota > Metazoa > Arthropoda > Insecta > Lepidoptera > Lasiocampidae > Malacosoma > Malacosoma neustria. The sequence goes on along the minus strand of OY856381.1, from coordinate 8,776,205 downwards.
ATAACAACACGTCTTATGGAATCGTGTAAGTTTAATTCAAAGATATAATGATACGGCTGGCTCAAGCTACGTAAATGGCCTGATATAAGTTCAATCCTCATACAAAATAAAATATTTACATAATCTAATAATAGTTTATTCTGTTCTAGGTCTGTATTAAGGATTTAATCTAGTACATGGGATTGTCTAAAAGAATTATATTTTAAGGTTTTCGTTCGCTCTCTGACGTTACTACTGACTTGGATATATATGAATACACCTAAAACTATTATTTCTACTGTTAAATATAATATGTTTTCCAATTATTTAATCAATTATGTTCCACCACATCAATTGTATCCACATTCACATTTGTATTAAAATCGTATATTTGCGTACTACAACGCAATGTGCTGAATATGATTTAAACAAAAAATATTTCTCTAAGTCCTCTTTTATTGCGATATTTTCACTGGAATCGTTATTAAAAATATATCCCCGGCTCCCCTAAGGAAACTTGACTTATTATAAAAGCTGGCATAATTTTTCCTTTTAAAACTTTTTGATTAGATAAAATAATGGGGTGGCCGGGGTGAGACGCTCGCGGCGATGAGCCGATATCGGCGGCTATTCTAATTGTTGTTTTCTCTACCTTTGTTTACTTTTCTTTTGTAATTCGACAAAATAGACCGCTTTCTTTACCGCCAATTCTTTCTAACATAATATTTACCATGGATATTTTCGAAGCTAATAATCTTATAACTTTAATAATCATAATATTTTGTACATAAAATTTAATATTATGAGTTATTAATGTAAAAAAATCCGTGTTTGATTACTAATCTAGTTCTAACTTACAGTTCGGGGGTCGAAGTTTGTTGTTGAGTTACATAACAATCTAATATATAAAATTCTCGTGTCACAGTTTTCGTTGCCATACTCCTCCGAAACGGCTTGACCGATTTTGATGAAATTTTTTGCTTATCCGGTATCTATGAGAATCGGCCAACATCTATTTTTCATCCCCCTAAATGTTAAGGGTGACCCACCCCCAAAATTTTATTTTTTATTTTTCGATATTTTATTATTTATATGGCAGAACAACGTTTGCCGGGTCAGCTAGTAGTATTGTATTTTCCGTCAAAGTTGTTCCGTGACACATACTTAACATATTCTTACTATTAACCAGTATCTCTCTCTCTCTCTCTGTTTCCTCTCAATAGACAGCACAAGGAAAGAGAAAATGTATGTAATTATACACGTTCTAATAATATAAAATATGTTAATTCCGTTACTCTTTTTTCGAATCAATTTAAACATCAAATGTGTTTGATAGTCACATGCCATCAAAGAGTGATCACTGTAGCGTTCAAATCAGTTATTTGTATTGATTGGTTTTAATTCAATTTACTGATTGATGTTCGTATTTGCTTTGTAGGTAAATAATATATCAAGGGGAAAACTGAATTGGATTCCTCATTTATTTAAAAAGTAAATGTTTCAATATTTTAAACACTGTCATTTTAAATATAAAATTGCATTATATTTCACACATGTCTATATTTAAGTTTATATTTTTGCAGTCTCAAAGTTACAATTAATTTGTTCTGATTCTTAATTAATTACATTAATATCCCTCAGCGACATAGAGCCTGTAGACCCCTTCTGCTCTGTCTACTCCACTTGTATCGGTATGTACTTCTATGTGTATATATATACATTGGCATCTAGCCAATTACAACAAACAATTATTTTTACTACGTGAAAATACAAACGTCAAAATGAATGTTTTTTAACATTCATCTGGAACAGATCAACTAGGTCGCTTCTAATTTGTTTAATGTTTTTCTAGGGAGATCTAACTGTGACACTACCATCAAGAACAATACGTAAGCGTTATGCCAACGGTGTTTTTTAAAATAGTGCTGCTAACGTGTTGTACGTTATTAAAAATTGACTCAAAAGTAGAAGAATTATTACAAATTTTAGTACACAACATATAATAAGTACACAAAACTTCAATTAGTAGCGTTATTTTTTCAAACACTGAATATAATACTCCCCGAAAATATAAAATGTCACTGAGGCATCACGTCCCTAGTTTTAGGGTTGTTCCCCATTTTTTTCAATTTAAACCGTTTGACAAGCCGCGCGTCGAACGCAGCAATGGCCTTTCCGATACCATACAATGGCAGTTTTCAATAAGATTGGTTACACTACACTAAGCAATGCAATCAATCAAAATTGCATCGGTCGGTAGACGCACGCTCGCTCCGACGCACCCATCATTTAAACGAGGATATTATGAAAAATCGACCTTTATCTGTTTATTTTAAAATGCGTTTTACTGACATGAAGTACTCATCATTAGATCGTCTGAGAGACTATTTTGATCCCTAATTCGTAAAAGTTTAGGTTAGTTTAATTTTTACATATTGTATTGAATTATAATGTTCTTCTTCTTCCTCTTCATCCCAGCGTCAAATCCTGGTTGCAACCGAAACTCCCGTTTCGGTGCCCGGGAACCGCTTTCCGACTTTTTCTACTCCACTTCACATGGTCTTCAGTATCCCTGGTAGTGAGCCTATTGGCACGCATATCACCAGACCAGCACTTTTTGGGTCTACACCTCCTGCTGGGGCCCGGCAGACGCGGCATGGCCAGACATTTGTTCCCAACGTAGTTAACCAGTTGCCATAATACGTGGCGATATACCAGCGAGGGCAATGTCACGGGCATGAAGTCTGCCGCGAATGCGGAGTTCCTAGCGCGGTCCTTCCAGGTCACTCCACACATCCACCGCAGCATATTCATCTCTGTGACACGCAGTCCCTGCTTGTGCCGCTCTTGCACCGGCCACACTTCACAGCCATATAAAAGGACAGGCCTAATGATGGTCTTATAAACCTGTCCCTTCAACTTAACCGGTAACTTAGGGTCACAAATGACACCAGTCACCTCACGCCATTTGGTCCACGCGACAGCGATGCGTGCCCTGACGTCGCAATAAATGCGAAAGTGAATTTGTTCGTTTGTTACGCTTTCACGCCTAAACCGCTCAACCAATTTTGATGAATTTCGGTATAATCATACATTGGACCTTGGAAAAGGAGATGGGCTACTTTTTTTAATTCTTCTGGCAGAACAACGTTTGCCGGGTCAACTAGTAACTATATTTTTAAAATAAAGTATTTTTTTTTATTGCGCACCTATGTGGCAGAATAACTTTCACCTTTAACATATCGAAACGCTTGCGAGGGTCACCAATTTGGTTCACTGTATTTATTTACAAAAGAAATGTAAAAAATACTATACCACTATTTTAATATTAATAACACAAGCGCTCTATGGCTTACCTTGGAATTAGATGGAACCGTAAATTGTCACAGTATATAAATATTTATATTATATACATATATAGCAAATAGAGCTCATCCTCATTGGATTATACTTGAAGACTGGACAGATGGCATCTCGATCGGTGGTTTGAAAATCTCCAACCTGCGATATGCAGACGATATCACTTTGTTCGCCACCAGTACCTAGCACATGGAAGAACTTCTCGGCAAGGTGGAACGCGTTAAGCCTTGAGTTCGGACTTAAGATAAACCAGAATAAAACAAAAATGATTATTGTCGACCGCATGAATAATAATTATCCAGAAACTACACAAATTGCTAATTACTAGGATGAGGTGCAATCATACATTTATCTGGAAGCCTTGATTACGAACAACGGTGGATATATCGACGGAGTGAATAGGCTTATGGCAATTTCTAGATCTGCAATGGACAAAAATCCGGCTAGTTTGGGCACTTGTATTCCCCATATTCTTGTACACCGCAGAAACGTGGACCCTTCGGGAGGTAGAGAAGAAGAAAATAGACACCCTAGAGATGAGGTGCTGGAGGAGAATGCGTGGTGTATCGTGGACTGAATTCCGTACCAACAAGTCTACACTTCGAGGACTCGGCATCAAACAGTGTTTATCATCTTTGGTACAGTCTCGTATCCTCACCTTTTTTGATCACGTATGCAGCCGAGGGGAGGTGGCTATTGAGCGACTTGTGGTCCAGGGAAAGTTTGGGGGTACCAGGCCACCATTAAGATCTCCTATGAGGTGAACTGACCAGATAAAAGCGGCAGTAAATGGCTCATCACTACATGAATGCACGAGGAAGGCGGCCATAAGAGAAGAGTGGCGGCGTATTGTGAAGCTTGCCAACAACACCTGAAGTGATGACCACGACCACTCTGTCAAGAGTGATACCGACAAAGAAGAAGAGCAAACAGAGCTATACATATATATATATATATATATATATATATATATATATATATATATATATATATATATATATATATATATATATATATATATATATATATATATATATATATATATATATATATATATATATATATATATATATATATATATATATATATATATGGTAAATCTAATAAAAAGTAAGAAATTTCATCAAAATCGCATAGACTTTTGTGACGTATAATTATTATTTTTTATTCCTGTAGGACAGCAAACAAACTGACGACCAATTTAGTAGTTAGCAGTTACCGTCGCCTATGGGTGTATGCAACGCCAGGGGCGTTGCTAACACGCTGATATCCGCGTAGTGGTACTGAAACTTAGTCATTAATACCGGAACACAGCACTAGGTTATTATTGCGGTATATTTAAAAACCTAAAAATTAAACTAATTAGGTACTTAAACACAAAATGATGAAACCTAAATTACTCCTTTAATAATATTTAACGCTTCAAATATGTAAACTACATGGAATCCAGCCAACCGTTGAAATATTTCATCGTATGAAGCGACGATGCTTGTAATGATAACAAAAAAGATACACGATGGATATCGTAAACGTTTAGTTAATGACAACCCTGTCTTGTCTAACACCTCGCTGACAGGCCCGCCGCGATAATTGTCCGTTTTAATAGTCCTAACGCCTCTGTTGTTTTAATTAAATGTAAACGTTACGATAACGTAATAGACGTGGTCGTGTTATATAGAAGCGGATATTTGTAAACAATACTGTAGTTTTCTATGTTTAAGTTTCTTTTACGTTAACCATGAAATAAATAAATTAAACCATAACACCATAAACCACTGCTGGATTCAAATCAATTTTTTATTGCTGAGTGACAACAGTTAGGCTGACGGCACACTGAATACTAAGCAGATACCCTCACCTATGAATGTTTGAGACGCCAGGGGCACCGCAAATACGCTAGTCCCATGGGTTACAGGAACCTGGATCACTAATGCCGGAACACAGCACAAGGTTATTATGGCGGCATACTTATAGACGAGAGGTGGTTGTTATCCGGACGGGCTTAAGACCCTACCACCAAGCTAGGGTTGTTTTGTTTTATTGTGGACCTGTCGTAATGGTGATCCATTACGACAGGCCCACCTCGGCCGTAGGGGTTTGTATTCTTACACCGCTCCTGCACAGTGAAAAACCCTTTAGAAAAAACGCACACTATTTACGTCACCTTTGTCCAAGATGGATTTTGCGGGTTATACGGCTATGAATTGTCAGAAATTTTAAGATGTACAAGTGATACAGTAGTAGAAAATAAAAGATGTATGTAAAGTTCAAAATATATGATATGGTAAGAAAGACTGTGTGGGGAGAATTGAAGGAGATCGCCGACCAATATAACGTAAGAAAAGGGTAGGTAGTAAACAGGGTGATACGATATTTTACAAAAGAATGATTGCATGGGACATAAAAAAACAATACAATAAAAAATTGAGTTTTAAAGTGTAGAAGAAACAGTGGGCTGTCCTTATTAAAACTAATATAATTTGTACTCTATAATTTAGCTGTTTCAAACAACAAATTAGTGAATTATAAATGCATGAGGCACGCCCTAAGCTGCCGACCGCATTTCTTCATTTGTCTTTGTAAAATGTTTATATATTTTTTTTCGTTTTTACTGTACAGGAGTTGTTATATAATTATAGTTTTTGGTTTAACTTGATAAGTGGTTTTGATATTCCTACTATTAAATATTTATAAAATTTAAATAGAAAGTAATTTATATAGTATTTTAGAGTCATTCTTGTATATGACATTGTTATATAGCCTTCTTTGAAATCTTTCCGAATATAATATCAATCATTTATAGGGTCAAAATTTATATGTTGGTTATATACATATGTCGTTGTACAAAGAAACAATGCCTCGATATATTGTATCTTTATTTTCATCTTGGTGTAAATTGTTTTATCTATGTTTTATATTTTATTATTGAACGAGTCACTTTTATATCATGACTAGTAAGTAAATTTATTTTTACTAAAATATTCTGACGACTTTTAGTTATGAAAAATATGCTTGGAAAAATCGTTCAGTTTGTTAATCTCGCCACTTAATATTATAAGAAAGAAAATCAAATTACCATATATATATATATATATATATATATATATATATATATATATATATATATATATATATATATATATATATATATATATATATATATATATATATATATATATATATATATATATATATATATATATATATATATTACCATTTTATCCGTGCAGGGGCGGAGAAAGAATACTAACCTCTGCGCCCGGGGTCGGCCTGTCGTAAAAGGCGACAAAACAACCCACCCTAGCTACGTGGTAGGGCCTTAAGCCCGTCTGGATGGCGACCACCTTCGGTCTTAAGTATGCCACCATAATAACCTTGTGTTGTGTTCCGGCATTAGTGACCCAAGTTCCTGTACCCTTATAGGACATCACCGTGTTCGCGATGCCACTGGCGTTGCAAACACCTATAGGTGACGGTAACTGCTAAATTCTAAGCGGGCCGTCAGCCTGTCTGCTGTCCTACAGCATTAAAATAAATAGATTTTAATTCTCATTAAATTAATACCAAATTGTCACAGCAGATTATTTTTAACACTGAAACCTTTTTAGTTATGAATGGTAGGAAAACTGACCTTCACCAACTTTCCCGGAGGTTCCCTTTAACCCTTGTTAATTGTTCCGCCCCGGTTAACCCCGAAAACGGCATGCAAATTACCCCTTTCACATTTTGCGCAGTTTACATTATTGAATTAAAGCTAACTTTAGGGCATTAGGAAGGGTTCGTTGATACTTTGTTTTGTAAGGAGATTCCAAAGGCTCTATTAATTAATGGCTCAACCCTTCGCTCTGTCATTAGCTGCTGCGGTTTGTTATAGTAATTAACGTGGATTTGAGGATGCGGGTTATGGTGCTAAAAGGGTTGTTTTGTGATTTATCTTCTTTGTTTTGGAAATGAAGTAATTTTAATTTTGTTATTTTAGATGCTATAAATTGTCTTGTTTATATTATACATTTAAATCAGTTTATGTTGATATTTTTCGTTGTATAAAATCCACATACGTGTTATCCAAACAACATTTTGATTAAATCAAATTTGAAAGAAAAACTAAATAACTAAATAGTAATACATGATAAATAAATAACTAAATAAATGTTAACTTTACGTAATTAACACTGTAGTCATTGTTCACGAAGTAATTTTTTTGATTATTCATAATTTTAAAGGTAAAAATTTGAAAAGATAGTTTAATTGAAAATATTCATGAAAATAGAATATCTAATAATGGGTAATGAACAGTTTCTTTTGCCTTAATAAAAAAATATCATCTGATTATTTTGAAATTACCAGCAACACGCATCGAGTAGACCGAGCAACTCGTTATTAACTATATATACAAGCTTTGAAAAAATATATTTACGTACAAAAACTAAACTAATACAAAATTTTACGAAAAAAGAAATCACGCTTTGGAAACTGTAAAATTAGATTATGTCCCGTAAAAAACCTCTCAGAATTGTAAGTATAAAATGTAACTTTATCATCAAAGTATGAAAAATCAGATCACGTCTCCGTGAATAAGTTGAGAAAAGATTTTAATTTACCCGGGAACTTTTCACTCAATCATAACATCAAACAAGAGTTCCCCCCTAATCCGGTGTAGCCACAAGTCCGGCGTTTCCCGAGAAATTCCCACGTAGGAAAGCGGAGTTTAAATGAGCGAGTGGCCGCCCGCCCATCTGTGTTAATTGCTTAATCACGCCCGGGGGTCTTAATTGGCCAGCCTGACCGCTTAAGCCGGGACAATTTCCGACAAGTACCGACAACTTCCGACAAGCCTGAGCGTTAGTAATTACAAGGCGAGATGTTTAATTACGCTCGGCCGAACGCTCGGACTGCGGGGAATTAATTACTTCGGTGAGAGCCTGTTTATTTCCTGAGGGGTTGGTGTTAAGCAACTTTAGATCCACTTTCAACATTTGAATGAGACATTGCAAAATTTAATACTGTTTCAGGAAGTTTGTTTGAATGGGGCTTAGTCTAAGAGATGTTTAGATCGTTGACTTAAGAAGCAACACTTAAATTGAATTTATTTTTATAAATTCAAAAATTAGTCTTATAAAAGTAATAAGGACAGTAAGTACATATAATGCGTATGTTGGCTAATTATAATCCAGGCATGAGGATGCATCCGACACGCGAGGGCGGACGGTTGATGTAATGACTACCGGAGATTGCTCATTGTTTAATAGCCTGTTTGTAGGTCACTTAGTTTGGAAATTAAGAACTTGGGAATTTACCCAGTTTAATTTGGAACATCGGTAGTCGCTAAAACAAGAAAGGCTGTGGTTTATCCTCATCCACAGTGTGTGAGCTTACATGTCTTGTGATGATTATATTAATAATTGATTTAATGCAAGAACTTTTTCTAAGAAACAATTGACAATTGACGTCACAGCTGGCTTTTTTAGTGGGCTTAATCCTCCAAGAAAGACGAAGTATTTATAATGTCCGTCAATTGTATTATTGTAAAAAAGATTTGTGATATAGATTTTCAGATAGTGCAGGGTCTTTAAAAAGATTTCAGTATCAATAAATTCACTGATACTGAACAAACTCAGTAAAGAAGCACTTCGATTGGCTAATGGCGTCAAGAAGCAACATTATAATGTCTATGGTCGTCTACTTAAGTTCAATCCCTGCGGAATATAATATTTGTTTTGTAATATCAGATAGTTTATTCTGGTTTGAGCCTGTTTTTCTTTTCCAATACAACAGGTTCTTAAATATTGCAGAGTATGTTTAAAAAAATAAAAAAAGGAATCTTAACAAACTTCTAAAAATCATGAAATACTGTGACATTATACAAAGTAATGTTTAATACGACATCTTATTTAAAAATGTTTTAGTTATTATTTAGAAACATCCAGCGCTAAATTCAATTTATAGATTTGAAAAACAGCTTAACCACAACAATTACGAACACCTCCAATCACGCGGTCGGAAAAGAAATTACCGAGAAAACGAGCGAAATTAATTGAAAAGAAGGCGGACGCTAACAAGTCTCGATTACAAATTAAACCGACTGAGTGTCAGTAACATCGAGCTGCTGACTTAAGGAGGTGAAAAAGAATCTAATTACAACGGGCCTTTACGCAGCCTTCCTTTAATTGAGAACTTTCAACCCCCACCCGAACCTCGACCCCCCCCCCCCCCCGTACACCCCAGTTTGCATTTCGCCCCTAATCGCACTCCGGCGTCGATTACATTTTTTCAACATTTTTTAATTTCGTTGGAGCTTTTAATTTTCTTCGCGCGCGCCTTTCTTTTATACAATGTTACTTTACAACGAGCGGTATTTCTCACCGCCATTATACGGATCGTAATGAGATTTTCTTTCATTATGTTTAATCTCGCGATTAATTCAAATGTTAATCTCCTCTTTTCACGTCGCTTTTTATAGCCAGAACGTTACCGTAGCGAAACACGGAGGTGTCGCAATCAACCACGGATTTTGGGCGCGACATTTAAAAATAATTAAGGGACGTGACTGGCGCTGTTCCGTAGAGTTCCAGCGTGGGCGACGGGTGAGCTGAGATCGGCCCGCCCGATTAGATCGTCAATAATTTAATTCTCAACAAATTCAAAACGCCAGTACCCCAGATAGGTGCGTCGGGACGTGCCCGGAACGCCAATGGCCGGTCCAGAAGTCGGCAAATTGAAAACACCTCCGGCGCGGCTGTAAACACGTCACGTGATTTAGGTTTTAATCAAGTAGGGACGCACCGCCCTGCCGTAATTGTGACAAATCCTCTGTTTGTCCGAAGAAACTTTTAACTCGGTGGCGGAACGGGCCCGAAACGGCTCTTCGCACGTGCCTCCGACGAGGGAGACGGTGTTTTTTGTCGACACATGTGCTCCGTACCCCCCCTGCCTCTCCCCCGCCCTTTCCGGGTCTTGATTAATTTTTAATATTTTTTTCTTCCCGTTCACGTACACGTACGCAATTTTCACTTTCCCGCTAAGACGGTGCAGTTTTATCTCCATAATGGCACAATTGTCACGAAATCATGCGTTACTTTGTTTACCTGAGTACTTCACTATTATTGTCTACTCGTTATATTCTAACTGTCTTATGTTCTTTATAGACTTTAAATATTCGCTTATCATTGCTATTGAAGTTTAAAGTATTTAACTGGAAAAAAGGACTGGAATGTATAGAATACAATACAGAGTTTCATTTACAAAACTATGGTGAGATTTATATTGTATTTAATTTTAAGTATTTAATCTTTTTTGCCTCCACCTGTTTATAAATTCTCCTGTCCTCTATTACTCATTAGTTATTACGCCCTAAAGCGATTAAACAGCCACTTAGCCAAGTAGTCTCGATGAGTCAATAAATTAGTTCTCATTGTGTGAATTAGCGTACTCGCTAGCTAGGGTACTCCTAATCACATCATTTAATGACAATAAACTTTTCGTCTAGTTAGCGCTAATGCGTGCCAGTTGTTAGCGTTTATTTCGCCCGCGCTACACCTACGTACCTCATTAACGAATTAGCAGGAATTGCAATTGTCGCACTTAACTGTAATAATGTCAATGAACATTTAACTCGCAGTCGCGACGTAGTAGCTTTGATTTCTGTTAACTAAAATTCTTAAAAGCTGTATACACTTTCTAATTAAGATAGATTATAATTGCATATATACAGGAGTTCCATCATTTCATTGGTAATTCCGATAACTTTGACGTAGAAGTTTAACAGTTTAGAATGATTGTAGACGTGTGCGTGCCTCAGCGGTGATCTGTCGCAATTATCACGTGGCGCATATCCCGATTAAAGTTGTCTCGGTGACAATTAGGCTGGCGGACACACACGTTAACCTGGAATGAGGATACGCCTAAACACAAGTTCGTTACGCTAAAACGACGGTAATGCGTTCTTATTAACCATCTCCGACGTTAATGGAAGGAACACTAACAAAAATGAACGGTCAGCATAGAGCGCACTCCCCTTTATAAACAACATCCGCACTCTTTGTAAATTCACCTTGCAACCCCACCCTCCGGTGAGTTCAAAGAGTGCGCGCCGCCGGGCCAATGTCCAAATTATAAATTCGCATTAGATCGGACGCGCACGGTTCGTTTACCATTTCATTTTGGTTCAATATCGCCACTCCACTTTGTTCCACACACTCCCCTCCGCCGCGCCGCCCCCGCCCCTGCCTTAAGACGCCGAGAAATATCTGCGTTTTAAGCTATATTTCTTTCATCCCTCATTTTTGCAGTTCGTAGCAATCTGAAATCCAACACGTCCCCCGCGGGGGTCGCTCCTCCGTCGGGTGGCGACCCCCTATTCTTGTACCCGGATAAAAAAAGCGATATCTATTTATAAAATGTACGCACGCATGTACGCTGTACGCGCCTCATTTGGACGTGGCCAGACGAGTGTGCGTGTGTCGTTGGCGCATATGTGTGCGTCGCCCGCTCATTTGCAAACCGTCTCCTGAGATAACGTCCTCCAGTCGGTTATCCCGTTCTTATTGCCTCCTCCTTCACTTAATTGCTGTGTGTGCGGAAAAGTTCGGAGCTTACGCACTGATGGAAATTGATTTACTTGTAAAACGAAAATTCATAATACGACTTATGGTTACTTATTTCGTTTTGCTTAATGATATCTATTCTAATACACTTTATGCTTCTTTACGGAAGAAAAGGATTATAGAAGAGCAAAAAAATAATGCTAAGTTCACTTTGAGACAACATTGAACAGAACACTGTGCTAAGATGAAATAACCGAATGAAAGCGCAATGAAGATCTAAGTAGAAGAGTTTATTTGTTTTTTTTAGTCGAATTTGTTACATATGTGCCCTTATACCCTTATGGGACAGCAGCGTATTCGCGATGTTTTTCGCGTTGCAAACACCCATAGGCGATGGTAACAGCTAAATTCTAAGCGGTCCGTCAGTCTGTCTGCTGTCCGAAAAAAATTCTTGATAATCCTAAAAATATTATTTTAACAAAACGGAGTGCGTTTTGTTGTTCAGTAAGTAATATGTTTTCATATAAATCTTTATTTTTTCATAGCTAGGAAAATATTACTTATCAAAAAAAATCATATGATATACTAGCAAGTAAAAGGCATATAGGTGAAGTGGCGAGCATCGCTGTGGCGCATGGCTAGTGAACGGCGCGGCGGCGCTCACGTATGAACGTAATTATAAAAATTGAAGGCAAGAGCGGTTCCTTGGCTCTCCCTCGCTCCCGTGGCGTCGTGCATTTTTTCGTACATATTAAACTACCCTCCCGCGTGCCCCCACCCGCGACTCCTCTTTTTAATCGATTTTCCCGACACAAGGGGTGAGTCCTCTGGGGTGAATGTAATTTTTTATGCGTTTTTTCCGAAGGAGGAGACCGTCGCCGGAGGTGCCATTACGCCACGGCTTGTTGAGAATATTTTAATTATAAAGCATTAGCGCGTTTTATGATAGCACTCCCGCTCGAATTTATAAACGATCGAGAGCCAAAGTAATTAAATATTTGAATGCGGTGAGATTTCCGCAGGGAATAGCAGGAAGACGGGATAATGGAAGTTTCTGCCCTCGCGGGCGTTAATATGATGGATATAAAATTCGATGAAATTATTGGTTAATGGCCGTAGGAATTGCTCTCCGAGTGAAATGGTGTTGCTGCATTTTCTCGTTAACCTATTATTACAATCTCGAGAAGTTTTTCTTTCTAGGAATATGAATAATGATTATGATTTTCGCTTTAAATAAATTCGTCCCCTTCTTTTCATTTGTCTCTTTTATATGAAAATCTGAGCTCAAGTATATCTTAATAAATTTTTACGACTGAGTGACGATTCACGTTATTACTTGTACAAAGACTATTAAATAAATTGAATATTTATCTTCATTAATTTGTATTAAATTTTGAATATTAAAAAGTATTGAGTTCAATGTTTTCTATACTCTATCAGTTTGACAGGTAGTAAAATATTACAGATAACCGATAACTTTTTTAGAAAACATTAATAGCAAAACTAAACTAAATGTCACTAAACTTCTCTTTCTCTAATTAGACGTGAAAGAATATCCACCAACCTTCGAGGTTTAACTAACGTACCAATATGGTGCACCGTGCTAAACAATGAACGAGATTTTAGTGCATGGTTTTCATTTTGGGATTAAAGTTATCAGACCTGTACCCCCTTCAAAATCCTCTATCCATTCTTCGGACAGATATAATCTCCACAAAAAAGTACTACGACAGAAACGTATGTTTGTTGTTAGGTGTTGCGAAAAGGCGCAAAATACTCTATCTTGACCTCACCACCAGATCTTTAACTTTAAAGTATTATTGGAGTTCTTCTCGTTTTACTTCGATGCCATTCTGTAATACCTTTTTTAATAGAAAGAAAACGCCCCGAAAAGAGAGGATTTGGCGCCTTGATTAATAAGATATCTAAAAAATATAATTGGTTTCTCCCCCACATTTTTTACAGCAAACATAAACAAGTATTTCAAGTGAATAGCGTCCAATGGCCTGATTGATGATAGTCAAAAAGTGGCGCCCCCTAGAAAGGTTCTCTCGCAACCGATTATCTCACTTGATTGTGTGACACATTGTTTGTTCATCTCAAGCAGTGTTTTCCAATCGCCCGATAAATGGGATTTTGTTTTCCTCAAACTTACATGTATAACTATGTTTTTTTTTTTTCACAAAGAAACATTAAATATGTAATACAGTTATTCGAAAAAAATAACGATATTTCAAAGTTTATTTGATTCTACAATAGTTAAAACTGTTACAATGGATCTGTGCTAACACTCTCGAATAAAATTATTATATAATACCTTCTAAAAAAAATTTATTTACATGGGACAGCAGACAGACTGACGGCCAACTTAATAGTAAGCAGTTGCCGTTGCCTATGAATGTTAGCGGCATGAGAGGTACGGCTAACACGCTGCCTGCATAGAGATTGTAGCCAGAGTCACTTACGCCAGACAACAACATATTATTATGGCGATATATTTAGAAACCACGAGTGGTTGTCATCCAAGCGGTTTTGGAGCCCTACCACCTAACAAGCTTTTGTGGTGACAAAAGCTAGCAAGGCATTTTAAGACAGGTCGCCCTCAAGCGTATGGGTCAGTATTTGAATTCTGTCGCTGCACAGAAAAAAATGTGTGACAAATAAAATTTTTGTAAAAATTTAATTACTTGCACATAACAACACCTCTTGTATAAGCTTAGACTTACAGCCATTTATGTTTTAGAATATTATAATTTTTGGAGCTAGGAGAAGTTTTATATTAAATAATTAATAACAAATAAATTATTATTATAATGTTATAACTAACAATTGTGTTAATGACATACATTATATTGACGGACATCGACGGACATCACAACAATTTAAATATTTGTCTCATGGGGGTATCAAACCTACAACTGCATAAGACCACGCCACTAAACTGTAACATCATTCGGACAATGTTCATATATGTAATTATGATACACTGGTTGGCACAAATGCTCATGTCGTGTCACAAATACGTGTAAGCCCACATAATGCAACACGCGACATGATAATTCGATTACCGCGTAAGCAAATATATGTTTAAAGCGGACTTAGGTACTTACAAGTGTTAGAAACGCTAACTTACCTAAGGTTTCATTGTCACCTAGGTGTTTAATAGTCTTAATATTTCTCTTGATGCATTGATGAATTTTCTAGACAGAAAATAAAAATATACATAATTTTGTTATAAACTAACCATTCCCAGAAAGGAGGAGATTCGCAGGAGAACCAAAGTAACCGACATAGCCCGGATGATTGCAAAACTGAAGTGGCAGTGGGCTGGGCACATAGCTCGAAGGACTGATGGCCGTTGGGGCAGAAAAGTCCTCGAATGGCGACCGCGTACCGGAAGACGCAATGTTGGTAGGCCCCCCACAAGATGGACCGATGATCTGGTCAAGATCGCCGGAATAGGTTGGATGAGGGCAGCGCAGGACCGATCATCGTGGAGATCTTTGGGGGAGGCCTTTGTCCAGCAGTGGGCGTCTTCCGGCTGAAATGATGAACAATTCCCGCCCGCTTCGCTGGTCGAATAACAGAAACATGTAATGCTTATAAAAACAGTTGTTTCTTCAAACTTTAATCACTTTATAGTAAACTAGCTGTGCCCGCGACTCCGTCCGCGTGGAGTAGTGACTTTAGGCAGCATTTTTGGATATATCTTTTGGTTTATTATGGATTAAAAACTCAATAAACCCTAAAATATAAATAAATGAAATATACAAACTGCGTTCGAACCTACAAAGTCCAGCCTAAGCTGAACCCTATTTCATATGATTGATGATATAAATCTGAGGTCAACTTAAATTGGATTTTAATTTCCGAAACTTGCTAAGTTACTCGTTGATACATTAGCTATCTGCCAGTGAAAGTCCCGTCAAAATTGGTTCAGTCATTTTATCGATTAGCCGGAACAATTCACATTTTCTTCTCTAGTATAAACAAATCACAAGCAATCATGTTTCCATGCGTATTGATAACAGTTCACACCATGCATACACATATTTCTCTAAAATTAAAATACGAAACACAATATTTTTAATCTCTACAATATTTGTGGCACAGATTGGTCAAGAAATAAACAAATAACACATCTAAACAAAGTGAATTTGTAGGGCCTGTTAGAAATTTATTTAAATCTTAGATAGTCATGATTTACTTCGTTTATACATATATTAGAATATAGCAATAAAATGCAATTTAAATATATTAAAAAAATTTTATTTATAAAACATCACGATACAACTTATTCAATGCATTGCATGCATTCAATGCAAAACTTGGAAAATAACGAAAATAATATAAAACATGTTTTTAAAATTAAAAATTTGCAAGAACCTTTCCCCATTAAATGTAGCAACCATATTCTCTAGCTTCTTATTTACATCCTGTCCCGTACTCTAATTGCATCGATGTTTTCAGGTTGATAGGACAGACGGCTGTCCAAGCTGTCCATACGTCCGAAGCGGTAAACCCGTATCGAGTGCATATGTCTATAAATATCTAATAGTAATTAACATATTTATTTCATATGTTATATTTAAAATTAAAGTTTTAAAAAATTCACTACAATATATACAAATATTTGGATCCACGTGTCTGTGGATTGAAAGACAATCAATACTGCAAAGTAGCAGTATACCATAACGTAAAAAACTCTATTCTCTACATGGCGCTGTATAAATAAGTAATTGTGCATAGAACCAGTTCATTGTAGTATTAAAATTTGTTTGGCTGTATATGTGCAAATATAACAGTTATGTCGTTTTTAAATAAATTCAATTCTACGATCCTAAAATTTACATATAATTTAATATAATTAATGTAAATGTAATTTTACTTTTGAGCATGTATAAATGAATTATTATTTTATGGACACAATCTACTTCCAAGCAATAGCAATAATACTTAAAATATAACTTTGAACTTAACAGGTCAACTTACAGAACCTCGACCATTCTTCTTCTCTTTCGTTTCGCTCTTAACAGAGCGGTCGTGGTCACGTTGAGGCATCCACATCGGTAGTAGAGGCGGACACAGCTCAAACCTCGACCATTACATTACACTTAACGAAGGATCTTGTGCGATCACTGGTGTTTTCCATTTTTATTTATGGCGCTGAAACATGGACCTTAAAGAAAGCCGACCGAAAACGCATCGATGCCTTCGAAATGTGGTGCTGGAGAAGGATGTTGGGCATACCCTGGACGGCACACCGAACTAATGTGTCGATCCTGAAACGGCTGGGCATTGTGATTAGGCTCTCTACCATCTGCTTGCGTAGGGTCCTAGAATACTTCGGCCACATCGCCAGAAGGGATGAGGACAACCTGGAGAGATTGATGGTAACAGGGAAGGTTCCCTCCACCTGGAGGGAAGAAGACCAAGAGGAAGGAGCCCCATGCGATGGACCGATCAGATTCGCACTGCCCTGGAAACTACTGTCCACGACGCTTTACACTCTGCTTCCGATAGGGGCAGATGGCGGCAAATAATACGCACCAAAGTACTCATCGAGATGATCACGACCCTCAGCACTGAGGAAACCGACGCGAGGAGGGAACGAAGGATAAAATGATCAAAAAAAGGACTTTACGGCATCTCCTCATTGAAAACCTCCGCGTTGTAACGGTTAATGTACTTCGATACGCATGGGGGGTTATATAATCTGAACGTATTTACAAAAGTTTACATATGATCATATTATTTACCATAACACAAGTGGCTTGAAACTAGTTTTTTTCTTTGGAGCACAGGATCCATTGTAGAGTCACAGTGCGAAACTTTTTGCTCACACTAATGCCATTTACCTGTAGCAAATAGAATATTCTTTATTATACTTCAAATGATTTTATCTCATAAGCTATAGATTCTCCATGAAAAAAAGGTTTAATGCTTTAAATTCCCAGTAAGACATATTTCTTGTTTAACGACCCTTACAAACAGTTTCCCACTTAGTATTCACTCGCCTCGTTCTAGTTTAATTACGATCCATCGGAGCAGAGTATCGAGACCATCTGAGACCGAATAGGGAGGCAGGTAATTGATGTTGCTAATACATGTCGCAATTCGGATGTACGCTGTCCTCAACATCGACGGATAGATGAAGGAACAGATTAAACAATTTCCAAGTAAAATGGGAATCGTTTAATTTGTTTCCATTATATAAAAAATGTATCAATCACACTCATAGATGAAAGGAATTTAATTATGGAGGCCTTTTTCCAAACAATTGTGATGAATAATAATGATGTATAAAGTCAACAAATAAAACTTTATTGAAAAGATTTCTTTCACACTATGCCACTGGCGTTGTAAACTTACTAAACTAAATAACTGCTAAATTCTAAGCGGGCCGTCAGCCTGTCTTCTGTCCTACAGAAATAAAAAAAAACTAAAAGGTTGAAGTATGACTTGTATTTCGGAAGTCGGAAAAATAGAAAAAATCATTAAAATAATTTTATATTGAACATTATTTTTATGACAATGTCTTTAAAGCTGTTCTGCAGTGTCCTTTGGAACTGAGAAATGGATACAAATAGTATTTTAAGATCTGAGATAACGTCATAGTAACGGCCCATAACGCCCACAGTTTCGGGACCTCCCCTATAGAAATCGTATATTAAGTACATTGGCCAAGCTTGTTCAAGGCGCAGGATATGCATACCAGTGATCTCACCATGCAGATTTCCTTCCAGTGTATTCGTTCACCGTAAGTGGCAACTATGTTATAATGCACATTAGGAGAGAAAAACTGCCTCAACAAACATTGGAACCCGTCATCTCTAAGTAGGTTGATCTCCAAATGTAATCACTTGACTATAATTTATTATCGATAGAACTAAATTATAATTGACGACATAAAACACGATGCTACGATAAACAAGCTATTGAGAAAAAACTTTAAAAAGACATAAACTCCATAAAAGGGTCTCATACAATCGAAATAAGCAGCGAAAACCAAAGACTGCATAATGTGTCCCCTACTCCAATAATAGCCGCCTTAATGAGATGTAAATGAGCGGAGAAATACTCGGCTGGGGCCGTGTTATAATAACGTAACGACCTACAAGTCCGGATTAAGAAGCCCTTTGACTTAAACCTGAATCATAAACCCTAGAAAGTACAGAAGTTATACTACTCGTATATGACGACTTCCGTGACGTAACGGCTAACCCGTGACGAAATGTAAACATAAACATAAACCGACTGCAGACATTTCGTCGAAACGGGAATGTCCCGTCTCAAGTTTTTCTCCATACAGGGGTGGAGTAAGAATACTAACCCCGCGGCCGGGGTCGGCCTGTCGTAAAAAGCGACAAAACAACCCACCCTAGCTAGCTACGTGGTAGGGCCCCAAGCCCGTCTGGGTAGCGACCACCTTTGGTCTTAAGTATGCAGCCATAATAACCTTGTATTGTGTTCCGGCATTAGTGACCCAGGTTCTTGTACCCCTATGGGACAGCAATGTGTTCGCGGTGCCTCTAACGTTGCAAACATTCATAGGCGCCGGTAACTGCTTACTATTAAGTGGGCTGTCAGCATGTCTACTGTTCCTCAGAAAAAAAAAGTTTGGCTGTTTATAGATAATGATGATAATGATGACATTATGAATTTATTTACTAAAATAAAAGTATACCTAGTCAGGTCATAAGTATTGTCACACAGTAAAAACTTTTCTTTTAGAATGCTGGCCACAAAAAAGTTTATTGAATTAGAATTTCGAATTGTTCATGAAAATAAAAATGTATAACTTAGAATTTTACTCATTTTTAAATATGGAGTGGACGCTTAAAGAAGACCGTGTTGCAGTTATTGCGTTGCATCGTTGCGGTTACGCGCCAATTCAAATTTTTAACATACTGAAAAATTTGAATATTACCAAAAGATTCGTTTATCGTACCATCAAACGATACAATGAAGACTCTAGTGTAGATGACAGGTCAAGAAGTGGTCGCCCTCGGTCTGTTAGGACTCCAGCAGTGATAAAAGCTGTGAAGGCACGAATTCAAAGAAATCCCAAACGTAAGCAGAAACTGTTGGCCCTTCAGATGGGGTTAAGCAGAACCACGGTGAAAAGCGTGTTAAATGAAGACTTAGGGCTTCGGGCATATCGAAGAAAAACAGGACATCGTTTGAATGCTCGTCTAATGGACCTGAGACTGAAGAGATGCCGCGCTTTGTTGAAGCGGTACGCGGGAAAAAAATATCGGGAAATTCTTTTTTCGGATGAAAAAATGTTTACCGTAGAAGAGAGCTACAACAAACAAAATGATAAGGTGTACGCACACAGTAGTGAAGAAGCGAGCAACCGTATTCCGCGTGTCCAACGAGGTCATTTTCCATCCTCGCTCATGGTATGGTTGGGAGTTTCTTATTGGGGCTTAACAGAGGTACATTTTTGTGAGAAAGGTGTAAAAACGAATGCTGTTGTGTATCAAAATACAGTCCTAACGAACCTTGTGGAACCTGTTTCTCATACCATGTTCAATAACAGGCACGGGTATTCCAACAAGATTCGGCGCCAGCTCATAGAGCGAAGAGCACACAAGACTGGCTGGCGGCGCGTGAAATCGACTTCATCCGGCACGAAGACTGGCCCTCCTCCAGTCCAGATTTGAATCCGTTAGATTACAAGATATGGCAACACTTGGAGGAAAAGGCGTGTTCAAAGCCTCATCCCAATTTGGAGTCACTCAAGACATCCTTGATTAAGGCAGCCGCCGATATTGACATGGACCTCGTTCGTGCTGCGATAGACAACTGGCCGCGCAGATTGAAGGCTTGTATTCAAAATCACGGAGGTCATTTTGAATAAACTTTAATATCATAAGAATCTATGTTTTGTTAAGTTCATTTTGCTATATGAATGGTTACATAATTAATAAACTTGTTACAATTATTTTACATTAAACATGTGACAGAATTTATGACCTGACTAGGTATATTAGCCTATCAATTGTTGTTTGTAGTAAGCCTAACACAAGCGCTTTACTGCTTACTTTAAATTGACAATATTTATCTAACTAGGATAAAACGCTTGTGAAGAAAAAGTTAACAGTCGCACTGAATGTAGGTGTATAATTCACTCACGTCCTGATTGTTCCAAGATTTCGAGTCGGCGTGCTTTCTATGGTACATGATTTCTGTACTCTAAAGTCTTTTGTACCCGAACTAAGAGACTACAGATCACTAAACTATTCAAAATCGACTCTGATTTCATTAGAATACAGTCAAGAATGCCATGAAAACATTTTGGTACTTAGGTGATACGTGTGATGGTGTTAGCTTCACAATAGTGCGGCTATTTCGATACTAATTGGCAGAAAGGGCTGCGAATTACGTCACGCTCTGCTTGGTCTTTGGCAGCCGCCTGTGTGCCACTGACTCCTTGAGAAATAGTAATGCAGCAACCATTTTGGGGACGTAAAGATTTTGGCTATTGATATCGAACTTATAGAAAAAAGTTTATTACAATTATGTTGTCTTTTCTCTTTTCGTAACTTTGTATAATTGTCGAACCGTGGAACATTGTAGGACTGCACGTAAATCTATAAAGTTTGCATATTACAGTAGTTACGAACATAATAACAATCTTAACTGAATTTTATGACATCCTTAGAAAACAAAAATGGAATATATAGATGTTTTTGAAGTCCAACAATTTCTGAATAAAATTATTCAAACATTCACATAACATTAGAGATAATGAGTGAATGATCTGAGGCGCTGTCAATCAGCTGAGTATCAATGCCTACTTTAAGAAGGCGGATCTACCATAAAACTCGAAGTCGACTCGTATATTATGCATTCGTGAATATACCGAATCAATTACAGGCGGGCTGGTGCTCGTTAGAAACGCATCACGCATGTACAATCGCCTCTCGGTCAGGTAAACAGCTTTTATCTGGTGCTAACCTATTGTGAACAATGGTACGCCCAATTTGGGTTGTTGCTTCAGCGAGATCAACTGATATAACTCCTGCATATGTTTTAGGTGTGTTTATGTTTTGTATGTTAAAGAGGCATACAGCTAATCATCTTACAACACAGACTAAATAGTATAATCATACGTGTTAAATAAACTAATTTATAATCCATTTAACAAATATTAAAATATTACTAAAAACTGTTGCATCATTAAATTTCAATAATTAATAAACTATTAAATAACAATAAATTTCCAGTAAAAATGCCTTTTCGCTTCTTCAGGACTGCGAGAAGTTGGAGGGTATATGAGACTTCGTGAGACTACCCAATAATTATAGTTTGAAAAACTAAAAGACACGCTTTTATAGCTAATCAAACTAAAAAGTAAAAAATAATTCTAAACATAAAAATAAAATTACTGTTCTAAAAAGGGGGTTCTCGATATCAGTCGTTATAATTTTATTTTTACTCGTTTCATTCCGAAATGTAGAGTTAGTTTAAAAACATTGTACTAAGCAACCCATTGTTCTCCAATCGCCTATTGCCGGAGTCGACAGTCAGCTGACCGACCTATCTTGTAGCCCAGGCCGGCCGTCCTTGTATTAAAGCAAACCTTACATTTTTTACGGATCATATACGGATCATAAATTCTAACTCTCAGCACTTTACTGTATCATTCTCAGGTTAAGGGATGCGGGACAATAACTAATTATTAATCGAAATCTAATATCGTTATTATTTAGAATTAAGAATCGTTCTTCAATATCATTTTAAATTTAATGCTTAATTTTGGTTTATAAAAACATATGAATATCGACATGTAATCACACAAGAACAGAATACATGTAAAAACTACGGGTCAAAAGGTCAGTTCACGGCTGCAGGACGACCCTCGCCCCTCCTAAGTGGATTAACCCCTTTACAACGCGTTCGAGTATCATCGAGAGCACTACACGCACTATAACAGCATTTCAGTTTGTAAACAAATGTTAAAACATTAATTTGTAACAAGACTGTACTTGTAATAAATAAATATAAAAAGGCGTTAATACGCAGTTTGAAATTATGGATATTTAGGTTTTGTTCTAATAAAATAGATGCAAAATAACTAATCTTCTAAATTTAGGTCATCGAATTAAGTTGCATAATTAATAAAGACATTAATGTTTTTTTCTTTTGTTTCAGGACCCACGGGACCTACTCCCAATGCTCCCCCACCACACCCACAACCGCAAGGCTTGATTGTGGAGACGGGAAATGGTGCCAGCGTTCTTCAATTACCAGCTACGACTCTGGAACAAATCCGGCACATATCAGCAGACCCAGGCGCCTCAACTTTGCGTCTTCCGCCACCTTCCACCGAACCACCTTTAGGCGCTCGTGAACTTGACTTTGATCTTTGCTATGTCTGCAAGCACTGCAAAGTAGCATTCCCATCCCCATCGCCCCTACAAGCACACCAGGCTCGTTCATGCTACGCTGGACGAGAAGCTGCTAGGGGTGTCATCAGAGTCGTCCAACCAGCACTTGAATGTCGCTCGTGTCCCGGCCAACGCTTTCGTTCAGCCATAGACTTCCGCCGCCATGCTGAGACCGAATCACACCTTCGCAGCTTACAACCCCAGCCCCCGACACCAATGCAACCTGAACCACTTACTCACGAAATGGAAGACGTTGTGAATCAGATCACCCTATTGGCCGCCCGAGCTGCGCAGGATGCTGCTACGCCGAAAGACCCGAACGCCAACTTCTGCGTGCCTGGACCTCGTTTCCAACCGCCAGGAGAACTCCCTATGGCCAGCGCTGGCCACTAATCCTATTCTGACGAAATGTATAGTTACTATCTATTAGAGCCCCTCGCTCTCTCCGTTGTCCGACAACGCAACAGTTCACTATTAGCTCTTAACGCTTCTTATCGTTGATGAATGTTGCCGCGGATGCGGTACTTTCCTAGTTATATATTTAAAGCTTGTAGTTTTTTAAGTATTAGGTTAAATGGGAGCCGACCGTCATTGTCCTGTTTTTGTCAATATCTCGTTGGTGCGTAGACGGGTGTTCCGATACTATAAGGTAACGGTGCGCCCGCCCAGCCCCGGCTGCGCATGATTCCGAGCAAGTGTTCCTAGCGGTCGGCCCCCCGACGCCGCGCGCCGCTCACTGGGAGGCGGTGGCGGCGAGCGTCGGCGCGCCCGCGACGCCTCGCCGCACTTCATATCATACGTTAGACAGGTTTTATTATATACGTTTATCGTTGCGGCGACGCGCACTTCGAGGCCGCGTCGGCGCCCCTCGAATCTTTACCATCAACTCCCAGAAAAGCAAGTTCCTATCTTTATGGCATATAATATTATCGATATTGATAATTACGATTTAATTATTGTTTAAAGCTATGTAATACATACATATAATCGTTCTAATTTTAGGCATAGATACGTTGTCGTAAGAAGTTCCTGAACATCGTAAATGTATGAAGATATATATAGTGATATACGTATATGATTTTTTTAAACATGAAGCGAAGTTAGGTACGTATGTTAGGCAGTAGGGTGGTCGTCCTCTCTTGCGGGTGATTCTCTCATGGATGGATGGGGCCATGCGGACGCCACCTGGTGGAAGCTAAGCTCCATAGCGACACACATTACCCGCTTGACGTCATGATTCACATTCATGTAGGCACATTCAGCGTTGTCTTTTATCAAAAGCTATATTCGTACATTGTACGTGGCCGTGCGTGAAGACTGCACAAGGTGCCAGGAGGGGCGCGCGTCAGCGACGGGCTACCGTGCCGTACCCGCGCTCGAGACGCGCCTCTCAGAGCCGCCCGTGGAGACGCGACGAACCCGCGTAGGCTTATTGATAACAGTTAATTATAATTATCGTAGCAAACTTTTCCAAAACGAACGAACTCGAAACTCGGGTTGTGTGCTTGCGCACAGCCTACCTCGCATGCAAGTGAGTTTATTTTGGAACTAAGTGTGATTCTTGAATTTTTATTAATATTGTAATGATTATTAGTAGTTGCGTAAGTGAGTCCAAATTGAGGTAGCGAGGTCAGGTAGGTCGATCATGCAAGATTCCTTGGCGATCTCGTGCCGTAAGGAATTAACATACCATGACCTGTCATACCCGTATCTCTCGACCTGCTCTCGTTGCCTCGTCGTGTGCGTGGAGTCCCTAATATTTTCTATGGCATAGATCACGTTATTAATATATATTTTACATATTTACATTTTATCTTACGGAGTGTGTACTACAATATTTTACCAACGAGTGAATCCTACTACAACATTGAGTTTGTTTATTTATAAAGTGCAATGTTTTATTCCACCGGCAACCGGGGGTCCTTGTTATGCCTATATGCGTATATGTGCAATCAGCCGCCGGTCGGCGTGCCGCCTTTGCCTCTCCTCAGGTCACAGCTCGCCTCTGTATCTGGATTTACTATTATTATATTAAAATGGTACTTGAAATAGATATATCGAGATTAATAAGTAAAGGTAAAAAAGAGTCACCTATTTTCATATGTTGATTAATTTGATCCATATTGACATGGGGAGGCGGGAGGGCGGGAGGGCGGTTCGGGCGGCGCACCCGACCGATATTCCGACGCGAAGGCGCGCGTCTCTACAACAAGATTATTTTGTTTGATTAGTATTTAATATTTATTATGAGGTATCAGTATATTTGTTACGTCGTTGCGTTCAGAGCTCCACCACGTGGCAGACGGAAATTAGCTTTCCATAGACGATATATTCAGTTCAATCAGTTTGTATCGGGAGTATCTCATGTGAGTTGGTCGAAGTATATATGAACTTATCGGCAGTGCGATGTTGTGTCTCCGCGGACGACAGCCCGCGGGATGAATCATGGTTCCTATGTATATTTCAATATTATCGCATCTAGAGTTTCACTATACTTTCCGAATACAAATTTTAATATTTAAGATTAATTCGGACTAGTCTGTTGTCTGCTACTTAAAGTGCCGCCACGGCCATGTTGTTTGTTTATTTGTATAGTATATTTAGTTTTATTATTTGTGTACTTTTCTTGTATTTTACGATAATTTTGTTATACCTAAATCGGTTCGTGTAATATCTCTTTGTCTCCTAGATACCTAAAGTAAGTTGGTAAACGTAAAGGTAGCAATCTTGTCTATCATAGTTCCTAATACTGTATTGTAATACTAGAAATTATTTTTAAGTTCTTTACTAGCTAAAATATACCGTTCCTAATGTTTTATCCTGTAACAAGTTGTTAACACATCAAAATGTATCATCTGAAATAAGAATATCATGCTTGTATTATTTACTCTTCACGTTATGTAATAAAGACAAGAAGTTCTGTTCAATATATATCACTTATATAATTATAAATAAATATAGAAAAAATAAACTTTGACAAAAAAATATGACAAATACGTAAAAATTAAACACGAATTTAAGATTATTTTACGCATGAAGAGTTCATTTCCTAAATAAATCCTATTTAAATTTGAACAGAACTTCAAATAGCCCAGTTAAATTATTGTACTGTATTAAATTACGATGTTGTGAAACTAGAATGAGTTGTAGCGTTAGTTTTGTTCCTCGCATGACGTGTGCGTAGCCAACTACGTGCTTGCTACGCGTCTACGACGCAAGCCATCCGTAGCCATCAGCAGATTACGAATACATTGTCAAGTGTAAATGGTAAAAATAAACTCAAAGTTAGTTTATCAGATACCCGACTTTTATTTTTATACCCTTCTTCTTAAAACCATCATCTGGAAACTGATGAGTATTGTTAGATGGGAAAACTATATAGGATATTATTTGGGCACCAGAAAGATGAATTTCTATGATACAAAGGACCACTAGGAAATAGATACGGCTAAATTTTTACAGGGGTCACTTCTGTATGAACGCCCAGCCCGAAAGGAAAACTGAACTTTGCTCTCCTGTTGCTGTGTATAAATTAGCAAAAGTAGTAATCCCTGAGTCGCCTTTTACAAGTACCGATATATACACATTGTGCACAAATGAAAACATTGGTAAAGTAAAAAATTTGTAAATATTATTGAACTTCAAATAACATGGTTTAGATTTGAAGTGGAATCACCGAGAGACATTTATAGAGGAATATGGGAAGAAATCAAATAAATAAAATTTTTAATAAAATTTAATTAAAATACACCATGTATACGATATTACAGCATAGCCTGACAGACTTGTCTCTGTAGTAGAGAATTCACTCGGGAGAGTCTCTAAATGGGGACAAACCGTGTCTAACTTAACGCCTAATATATGAAGGTCTACGTATTCTCTGTCCATTAGCACCTGCACCACAGTTCCAAGAAATTCTTCTTATTATCTTAAAGAGTAACGGAATCTTTGGCGTAAGCATTTATTTTTTATTGCTGAGATCAGCAGACAGGCAAACGGTCCAGCCGATAGTAAGTGGTCACCATCGCCTATAGAAGTTTGCAACACCAGAGGCAACGCGCTTTTTTTTATTGATGTAGGACAGCAGACAGGCTGACGGCCCACTGAGAATTTAGCAGTTACCGTCGCCTTTGGGTGTTTGCACCGCCAGTGGCATCGTAAACACGCTGCTGTCCCTTAAGGGTACAGGAACTTGGGACATTAATGCCGGAACACAACACAAAGTAGTCGCCATCCAGACTGACTTGGGGTCCTATCACGTAGAACTCTTTAGCTCTAACCTTCATAATTTACAGCATACTGGTGCTGTCTCGTGTTATTTGTGTGTTTGTCAAGGTGTCACTGTCAGGACACGAGAGCCACGGGCGAGTGTGGGTGAGCCAATGAGGCCCCCATACGAATACTATAGTCACTTTAATACAAATAGTAATTGATATTGCTACAACGATAGCTACTTGATCGTATATTCTTCAAAATGTATATAAATATTTTAGAAGAACAAAAGTTTGCATTATTTAACAATGCCTTTGTTAAGAAGCTAGTTTATTGTTCTCTTTGTATTGTTTTTAATGATTTCACGCTCATGAGTAATATTTTTTCCTTTTTAACATTTGTAATTAATTATTCAATTATTACCTAATCGATATTATTTGCTGGATGGCATAACAGAACGGGTGTCCAAGGCAACTACTGTACGAATATAATACTAATGTACGCATACTAATGAACGTTAAAAAATCTATCAAATTTTTTACGCTAAAATCATCATGCATTTGCATACTTATATTTAGTTGTAGATATCTTATGGTCCTGAAAAGGTTAATACAGATAAAATTAATAGAATATACTGGAACAATTTATTTGGCGCTATGAATTCCTAAAATAAGTACCAAAGCACTTATGTTATGAACTGATACTATTTATATCTAGCTATCCCCTAGATTCGGTCCAACGGCGCGCAGTTCGTGTTGTCGACGATCTCACACTCACAGACGGTCTAGACACGCTTAGACTTCGGAGAGACTTTGCGTCTCTTTGCGTATTCTACCGTCTGTACAACGGGGAGTGTTCTGAAGAATTATTTAGGATGGTGCCCTCGTCGTCTTTCACCACTGCACTGCCCGCCATCGGCTGGGTGTTCATCCCCATTTCTTGGAGCCTCTTCTTTCTTGTACGAAACGGTTCTCCAGAACGTTCATGTTGCGTACTCTCAGGATCTGGAATGAGCTTCCGGTTGAGGTTTTCCCAGCGCAGTACGATATAGGGTTAAAAAAGGCGTTATAAAATGTCTTCGAGGCCGGCAGCGCTTTGGTAATACCTCTGGTGTTGCAGACGTCCATAGGTGACGGTGACCACCTGCCAGGGTGGGCCGTTTGCCTGTTTGCTGAAAACTCGCAATAAAAAAATATATACTTTTCTTTTATAAACAAATATATATTATATATAAACCCAAAATAAAAATTAAACAGGCGATGTACGGCAATCGAACCCGTGACCTCCACAAGCGTTGGAAACATTCCATAGAGTCTGATATGATTTGGTACTTTGTACAACTATGAAAAATCTCTGCGAAGTCAGTTTTCCTATTGCCGATGAAAATACTTTACTTACTTTTCGCCTCCCCTACTGAAATCAATTTGTTCGCATTAACATCATTTTATTACATCCAAAAATATACTTTTAAAATAGAAAAATACATTATCGTTTCTTCAATAAAAAATTTAAGTAAATTATAAAGTAAAAACATTCAGGCATCGCAAATCAAATATTTACGTAAATTAAAGCTGAAAAAGAAATCAGAACGTAAACACTTATTGCAGAAAGGTTCGAAAATGAGCTACAGAGAGAAACTGGAACTAGCCGTTCGTGAAACGACATCAACTTCAAAAAGCCCCCTTATACACGTAGCGTCTAATCAGGCGGTGTTTGAACAAAAAGAAATAAAAAACAAAGTTAAGGGTGCGTATGTATTAAAGAAGCGACAGAGTTATGATT
Organism: Malacosoma neustria; assembly: GCA_963693495.1. Classification (NCBI taxonomy): domain Eukaryota; kingdom Metazoa; phylum Arthropoda; class Insecta; order Lepidoptera; family Lasiocampidae; genus Malacosoma; species Malacosoma neustria. Next base: position 8,746,930 of record OY856381.1, on the reverse strand, counting down.
TGAGAAGTCGTAAAAACATAGAGTCATAAATCACGATAAATGTAATATAGTATAATAGTAGTAGCATCAGACTATTAACATTCCGCTGCTGGACATAGCTTGTAGGTTTGAGCTATTTTTGATAACATTATACATATCAAATCAAAATCATTTATTTGCTCAAAACATAGTTATAAAAGCTGCTACAAGATAAAAAAAGGTACATTATGTTTTACCATTTCGGCATGCAACCATACATAAATTAACTAACATACATGCGAGTAAGTTATGTCATCTCTCTCACGTATATACTAGGGGTGTTTAATAAAAAGTGATAATGAGTATGACGCAATTATCTTTTATTAAATGTTATTTAATTTTTCGACATAGTCACCTTTCAGGTTTATACACTTTGTATATCTCTTTTCTAAGCTAAAATTCTCTTTTTAAAAAATCTTCTTCTTTATCCCTTAAAAATCGTGTACCGCGGCGACTAATGCGTCATCATCTTCAAATTTATGACGCCTGAGATGTTCCTTTAACCGCATAAATAGGTAAAAATCACTAAGAGCTAGGTCCGGTGAATATGGAGGATGTTCCATCAATTCGAATCCAGCTTCTTGAATGGCAGCCATCGCAACTCTGGACTTGTGCGCAGGGGAGTTATTTTGGTAAAATAAAACAACTTTAGCGAGTTGCCACGCCGTTGCTTGCGTATTTCCTCATGCGACTTTGTTATTTATCTTGCGTATAAAGTCCCCGTAATAGTAGCTCCATGATGAAGGTATTCAATCATTACCATCCCTTGTCTGTCCCAGAAAAAAACAGCCCATGCTCTTATCGGTGGGTGGAATCGCCCTAAATTTCTTCGGAGTTGAGATGACGGTCTTTAAAAAACAAAAAATAGTTGATGATTGATTTTTAATATTATTATTATTATATCCAATGTCTGGGCTATGCTTACAAGTATTTATTTTTTCTTTCCAAGGAGAATGTATCGCATTATACCTATTTATCCAACACCCCTCGTATTTCATGTCATTACCAACTGTCAGTAATTTTTTTTTTCCTTAATACATGTCAATTTCATTTAAATAGTCAGATCATTATTATTGTAAAATATTAATATATTATCATTACTTACTCATCCCTTAACTGAGTAGATCATTATATCCAGTAGCCATATTTTATTTGTCTCTTACATTGGGTCACTGGTGAATCTATTATTATTGACAACGGTAATTTAATTATATATTAATGCACATAATAGCATAGCAATTTTTATGAAAAAATGTAGTCCTATGTACAAAATCTAGTAAGTATCTCTTGGTTTCTAGTATCATAAACATAAAAAAGGCTGCAATTCATTGGTTTTTAAGTGCAGTTTTCCATGTTAGTAAGTTATTGGATGCTAGAATAAGTATTCGATATCTCATACAATAACGCGTTTACTATAAAAGTAGTTCAAAAATATCTACCCGCTCCGCTCAACCTATATATCGACTACCTTAGTCGGTTCGATTGGAAGAACTGTCACATGGGCGGATGCAAAGGGGATCTCACTAAGTTATTGATTATATCGGAATAAGTCGCTCGCGGGGCCCGTCTAACTCCACACACCCCCCGCTTAACCCCTTTGAGGGTGGATATATCGGTCGCATTATTTTACATACACCACACATAGTTGCAATATGTAATTCTCAAGTATAATCTGAATGAGATTAGTTTTAACCTTCGCAGGTTTACTGTATATATGATTTGTTAATTAAATTCAGTACTTTCCAATTTCTAAAAGCTATATGAAATTCTATTAATTATATTTCAGAAAGGTTTGTATGGAAAACAAAACAAGTAATATGAATTAGAGCAATATTAGCTCGATAATAAGAATATGCTCAGTGTTTCCTTTTCTTATGCCGACTTTTAGATCATTTATCTGGTCTTCTAGCATGAGAAATATTGATGAAATTTCAAATAGCAGTCACTTCTGTAAAAGTCAAATGATTACAGTCACATTCTGTAATTAAAATATAGATAAAATTTTATTCTTAAAGTTAACGCAAATACTATTAAAATTTTAATAATTTCAATAAATAATGTTCGCTATCAAGATTTTCATAAACAAACGACTTTGGCGATCATTCGCATACGGGATATATCCGTATTTAGAACGCATAGTAAAAGAAACAAGTTGCAATCATTGCGTCTGCAAACAATAAACGCTTGCAACCCTTCACAACCTAGTGAATCCTTAACGCGCGATTTAAAAAAAACTTAGGGAGGAGCCACGATTGAGATGGTAATGCCGATTGTGCCGATCAGAGGCATCGGCATCGACCGTCGATAACTCCGTTTATAACGATGGGGAGGGAATTTTAATGTGCCACCATTTTGGCGCAATGCTCAAATTTTACGACCACGGAGTCATTATGAGGGAAATTATTGGCACTCTGATTGCTTTACCCGTGATAAAAATTCTTAAGCCGGCAATAAGATGGAACTAATTCCGTACTAGATTGTAATGGAGCTCTTGCGATCATCTAAATATACATCCTAATTGGACACAGTCTTTTCATTGTATCTGGAGAGAACGAGGTTTTTTTGTTACCTAAACAGTCTTTTGCTTATTCGTCCTTATCCATGCAGGGGCGGAAAAAGAATACTGACCTCTGCGGCCGGGTTCGGCCTGTCATAAAAAGCGACAAAACAACCCACCCTAGCTACGTGGTAGGGTCCCAAGCCCGTCTGAATGGCGACCACCTTTGTTCTTAAATATGCCGCCATAATAACCTTGTATTGTTTTCAAGCATTAGTGACCCAAATTCCTGTACACTTATGGGACAACAGTTGTTCGCGAAGCCACTGGCGTGCAAACACCCATAGGCGACGGTAATTACTAAATTCTAAGCGGGTCGTCAGCCTGTTGCTGTCCCACAGCAAATCAAAAAGAGTAAGTCAAATACAAAAAGAGTGTATATATAGTACAAACCAAATTAATTAAGCTCTTTTATTAATACTTGAATTATTTTATTTGTCTATATCTGCAGACGATCCCGACGACAAATATTAGTTTTAGCAATTAATTTCCATATTTAAGGCAATAAATTTATATCCCCTAGCATATACCATATGTCAAAAAAATTTCAATTTGAAATGCCCCCAAAAAAAATCAATGTGATTACTTTTGTTTATTTTTTAATATTCTGAAATTGAATACTAAATCTAGAAAGCTAATATTAAATTTCATAATATAAAATGGATATTTTCTTGCGACTTTAATATCATAATGAAAATATAACTTAATGATCCTTTCTTATAAACTTCAATAAGTAACTCTTTTAGATAATATAGTATTCGTTTTTAGATTAGAACATGTGTAAATTTTACGGGAAAGACTTTAAATAAAGTACAACTAAAAGATACTACGATAGATACGAATCTATCTGCAATACAATGCTGAGATTGTCAAAGGTTCTGCATTTTTGTATACTAATACAAGGGGACTACCCCTTGCATAGTATTTCCTATTGTATGTAAAGAAGAATAAATACCGTATGATATCTTTGCCTTTGAAGAAAATACCAACCGGTGCCTTTAAACTAGTTTGCTCGGGCAAATTTGTCTGAACTATAAGATGAAATGGTTATAGTAATCTCTTAGCAGATTACTTGACATTCTAAAGGTGAGGATTAATTTTAGGAATTCCCTTTCTTTCATATTTTTTTAGCAAACAAACAATGTCTCAACGAAATGTTTCGAAAAAATGACGGTTTTTGAATTATATTTACCATACGTTAACTGTTTACGTACCGACATTTAGCGAGATATCGAAAGCGAACACAAAATTAAATTCATATTATTTTATATTCATATTACGTATCTGTAAGTATTTAGAAAATAAATCAGTTTGCGTAGAGCCGCTGTTTAATATTGACGTGCCCCGTACATATCATCTCATCATAACATCGGAAAATTTGTATGAAATCTTAGCTGGTAAGTAATTAGAATGACGACTATTATCAATAAGATTCATCATCCCCATCATATTAGAAATAATCATATCACATATATCAACTGCCCATAGCGACCCACTGCCGGGCTCATGTGTTCCCTTAGAGGGAAGGGACAGCATACCCGCCATGCGTGTCCAAGACTGTTGAATGCTTTCCTTCACCTTTAGTTTACACAGAAATTATTCTATAATAATATGCACATCAAATGAGGAAAACTGCCTAATTAGTGCATGCCACCGTAGGATTGAAACCCAGGATCTTTAGATTGATCGCCGAGTATAATACCACTGAGCTACCGGGTACCTATCGTATCACATACCTATTTAGTAAATGGTTGCGTAATAATACGTTCAAAGCGCAATATCCACCCATATGTGTGTGACATCAAAAATGTTGTCCGTAAATCAGTTTTATCCAACAAACTCAACAATACTTAATAACACAATAAAGACGCTTCGCTACGGCGCAAGATACATTACTATTCAACTTATTTAAAACTCAAAGTCCATCAAAAGTTTCGAACAAAGCTTAAAAGTTAAAAGAAAATATCCAAGTCAGGTAGATTTTTGGTTGAATAGAGAAAGTTTGCTGCCGGCTCACTGTGATTAATGAGTGCTACTGTTTATACCTGGCATGCTCAATGAGCTTGCTTAGGTGGGCGGCGCTTTTTATTCACGTGCTTTTTGTAATCTTGTTAAGGCTCCCAAAGTCTTGGAATTAAAGCTGTGGGTTGGGGTGTTATTGAGAATAATAATGTTAGCTGGTATTACCAATAACTGGGGTCTCTATTTATGTTTTTTGTTATAAATACTCAATAGTATATATTTACAGTAGTATATATTACAGATTATTAAATTGAACAAATTTTAATATAATTAATACTAATTAATGTTAACTTCTTTTTATAAATTTAAACTCAAATTATTTTATTTATTCTAAATATGGCCCTAGCTAGAATAATTTTTAAATGTGAGATGTTTTATATGATTTTAAATTTGTAATATAAACTAAAAATTTTACCGCTTCATAACGAGTTCGGCTGTTACAATGAAAAGCGGTAAGAAACGGTCTTTTAATTTCGTTTAATATATAATAAATAGTGTGTAGGCGCTGGTTCAGGTAACTGTTGAACTCTGTAGTCATACGAAAACCCCCTATTGATAGAGGACGGGAATTTGAAAGGACTCACCGAACTCGAGGGTTTTCTTTCCGTACTGCCGCGGTCCACCTTTATCTTCTTATTATTAGCGTGGCACACAATAAAATTACCGTAATAATACGGATCCCAAATAACTTGAAACTGTTTTAATTAAAGGAAAAGACGCGCGTGCACAGACACAATCGATCCTTTACGGTTTTTCACACACACTCAACAGACGTAACGGCAGCACGCCATCTCTTGGTGAGAAATGGGTATTAGGGTAGTGTCATAGGATATACAGGTGTGAGGAAGATGGCGCATAAGGCGTTCTCGCATGACTACTTAATATTAGTATATTATTATTAGTATTAACGGCCTAAACATAGTGATTTACATACATAACTGATTAATAATGACTTGATAGGTTTTATAAAATTACAATGTCACTCTAAAAGACATGAATAAAAGAAATTAATAAAAAATGATGATAAATTATATTTTGCTGCACGTCGAAAGGCTGAATAACATTACACGTACATTATGTCATCCAGTTTGTAACCCACATTTCGCAAATTCATAAATTTGAGTACTATCATATTATAAATTCCAATAGTGATATCAGCGGCGTATTGTGTAAAAATTAACAAATCACAATAGAAAGTGACATATCATCATTTTATTGCAAATGTTATAACATTAAATAGATCACTGTTGTTGCTATTTAGACAAGATGTATACTAAAAAGAACAATCCTCATTGTTCTGTTAGTGTCTTAATTTTTCTTGCTAATAAACTTATTAGACTGAAGTAAGTAAAAAAAACGGATGATTGCAAAACTGAAGTGGCAGTGGGCTGGGCACATAGCTCGAAGGACTGATGGCCGTTGGGGTAGAAAAGTCCTCGAATGGCGACCGCGTACCGGAAGACGCTATGTTGGTAGGCCCCCCACAAGATGGACCGATGATCTGGTCAAGATCGCCGGAATAGGGCAGCGCAGGACCGATCATCGTGGAGATCTTTGGGGGAGGCCTTTGTCCAGCAGTGGGCGTCTTCCGGCTGAAATGATGATGATAAAGTAAAAAAATGCAGGTACTATAGTTGCGTCAAATAAAATGCGCTAATCATACTTTAATATTATAAATGTGAAAGTAAGTTTGTTTGTTACGCTTTCACGCCAAAACTACTTAACCGATCATCATGAAAGTTTGTACACATATTCTTGGAGATATTAGAAGTAACATAATCCTATATACTTTTATTGAAAAAAAAAAATATTCTATTTTTTTCGATTTCATTTTGCCTATTAATCGCCCAGCTGAGCGGGCGTGATCGGCTAGTATATATATAAATCAGCTTCCAGAAGCAAATTTTTCACTTTATTACAAGAAGTCTAAAATTTAATAGCTTTTCAAAATCTGTAAAACCTATAAAAATACAAGCATGGATGCACATCGCGTCTATATAAGCCATCACCCCGTTCGGACCTCAGCCACAGAATATAAATACAGAGGTTACAGCTTATAATGAACGAATGGAAATAAAACATTTTACGTAAACTATTTCGTACTATATAACCGAGGTGCGATTACTCTCATAAACCTGGCTTTTTTTCCGCTGTTTGAATAGTATGAGACTTGCGTGCAATGTGTACGCCTCAACCCTTAGCTAAAAACTACCTCGGTGTTTCTTTGTATACCTGGAACGTATGGCTTAACTAGCGACGGCCTGATATATCGAGCCATTTTTAAAATCATAGGATGTGGAGGGTTGATAGGTCCCGGCAAGATTGGTCCTACTCTTAGCAAACAAATGTCACACAAGCAGTTTACATCATTGCTAGTTCACTAACAGGAAGGAACTACATTGGGTTCTCCTTTGAGATTGAAGGTTCAGGCAACCATCATTACATTAGTCATTTATTTTCCACGGACATTAGTGTAAATAGCCTACAAAGTTTTACAATGTAATACGAGAGAGTGAGCTTTGAGATTCGAGCTTCTAATCGAAAGTTACGGATATAATAGGGATAATATTGTAAGCTGATGAGCTTATAAGGAGAAGACATTATAACATGGAGTATTCAAGAGTTATTATATACTCTTCATCAGTCATCAGATCATAATCATCGTAAACTGCTGGACGCAGGCTTCCCCACAGTTTACACCACAAATCTCAGTCCCTTGCCCTCCAACCTGCAACCTGGTGCAGGTCATCGGTTTCGTCGGCTGGGCTCGTTTATTGAGACTAGGTCTCCACTTTAGGATACGTGAGCTCCAACACGAATGATGCAAGCTATATTAGTCACTTTGGTTCTCCTACAGATTTTCTCATTTCGGATTTTTTCCATAAGAGGAACATCATTTTTATCCGTGCAGGGGCACAGAAAGAATACTAACCTCTGCGGCCCGGGTCGACCTGTCGTAAAAGGCGACAAAACAACCCACCCTAGCTACGTGGTAGGGCCTCAAAGCCCGTTTGGATGGCGACCACCTTTGATCTTAAGTATGCCGCCATAATAACCTTGTGTTGTGTTCCGGCATTAGTGACCCAAGTTCCTGTACTATTATGGGAGAGCAGCGTGTTCGCGATGCCACTGACGTTGCAAACACCCATAGGCGACGGTAACTGCTAAATTCTAAGCGGGCCGTCAGCCTGCGAAGTGACTTAAAATTTGTAAACCAGTTCCACCGTCAGTGTCCGCTAATATACACATTGCAAGCAAAATCATTAAAAAAGAGACCTCTGTACTTGCTTTGTCCCGATTGCGCATTTGTGTAGCCGTGGCCGTACAAATTGTACCCCCGTGTTTATCTGAGATACACGGCCGGCCCTCCACTTATTTATCTACAACCCTTCGTGCGGTGACATTGCATTGACTTTGTCGTTCGATCTCCAATACCAGACAGGGTGGTATTTGTTTTCACACTAGATGAACTATTTCGGTTCACTATTGTCATATATAAATAGTTGTAGTTTAGTTTAAAATAAAAAAATATTTTGAAATAAAGATATAAATAAATTTGAATAAAAATATATTAAAACTAAAATGTATAATTCAGAAATCAAAATACTTACTATAGAATAAGAAATAAATATAATTTCCCGGAATATAGTATTTTAACCCATTGTTTAATTCTGAAACAGATTTAATTAATATTATAATTAAATTTAAAACTAGATACGAAGAGAAAATTACTGAGTTACTTCGTTTTTTTGTTATTCTCCTCTATTTTTTTTTAATAGTCTAGAAATACAAATAGTTATAGTAAAGCATTACAAGAAGTTATCTGGATTTGCTTTTTTATTCGTAAATTAAATGGTCACAATATACATCTAAATTTAAATAAAATATATAGTATATACATATGACAAAAGTCTTCATTTTAATTTTATTCAAAATCAAAAAGGAATAAAAGGCACCAGACAGAAGTAGAAATTTGGAATGCAGCCGAGACATTACGCTGACGGTGATGATTTGAATAATAAAAATTATTGCCCGTAAATGATGTGGCAAGAAGGTAAAATCGTTGCAAATTAAGCAACAAAACGCTCGCTATGCTAATGTTACACCGCTAAAACATTTACTACAAAGGTCAATGAAGGTAAGGGCTTAAAAGAGTTATGGATGCCATTCGACCTTAAGATGTTAACTGCATAATTTAGACAGTCATTTGCGGATAACAGCGTCAAATACCAAATACTTTTCCATTTTACGACCCTACGATACGACAAAGTGGATCTATATAAACTTCCTACTATAATACTAAATGGTGGTAAGATAAAAAATTGAGAACTGTTTATTGTTATCCATAAAATTTATAATGAAAAGAAAATGCATTACATAATATATAAGATATAGTATGTGCAAAGGGCGGTGTTATCGCTATAGAGCGATTTCTTGTAGATATATACGAGTATGTTCTATTTTTAAATACTGCAATTAAATGTTATAAATCAAAGAATTAAGAAATCTGATCAAATCAAACTGACTTCTTAATTCTAATTCTTCTACTACTTCTAATACTTCTACTTCCTAATTTTTTTTAGTGCTAACAATCAATGCGAAAAATTTTGGCAAAAGATTCTTCATGATTTTTTTATGAAATTAAGTTGATAAAACTTTTGGCCTCCAACTGATATGAATTGTGTATTCTAAGAGAGGTAAGCTTGTATTTCAGCTAATGAGATTCGATGTTAAGTTTTGTCAAAGGAGTTACAGACTGCCATTTTTTTGGATGTAGATTTCCGATCAAAGAGTGCTTCTGACCTGAGGGTATCGAGGGTATGTGAAACTCCAGGTTAGATACCTATCTAATTTCCGACTATCCACTAAAAACCCCGCTATCCGTCCATCGCCTACTGCTTGAGCCCACGGAAAAACAGGGCCCGCCGATCGCGTGGCCCAATTCGACGTTGGCCTGCCCCTTGTGTCAGGTCGGGCCTCTTCTACAATTGTTGTATCACTAGTTTGTACTTCAAGTATCAAGGTTCAATGGCAGTACCATCAAAAGAGTATGAATATCATCCGACCCAATGGTGATCGTTATTTCTTCTCTGTCCATTAATTATTCTAAAACAGCAAATGATGTCTATTTGTTATCTTTTTCGCCTCAGAAAATTGATGAAAAGGTCGCGTGGTCCCTAAAATACGTATAAGATTGTGTCGGGTACAAAAACATAACTATCGCAAGTCTTCCGTGGTGCAACAGCTAATGCATCAGTACGCTCGCGGAGATCACAGGTTCGATTCCGTGTTTGAGTGTTTACGTATATTATGTATTTATTTACAAAAGTATATATGAAATATATTAGGTTGTCTAGTACCCATAACACAACTGATATGTTGCTAACTTTGGGGCTAGATAGCACTGTGTGAAGTGTCCCAATATATTTTCCTCCGTGCAGAGTAAGAATAATAACCCTGCGGCCGGAGTCGGCCTGTCACAAAAGGCGAAAAAACAACCCTAGCTACGTGGTAGGGCCCCAAGCCCGTCAGGATGGAAAACATCCTTGATCTAAAGAATGTTGCCATAAAAACCTTGTGTAGTGTTTCGGCATTAGTGACCCAGGTTCCTATACCTAATATAAAGCCATGTCTGACTGTGTAGAAAAACATCACGAGAAATCTCACGTACAATTACTGGTTTATGTAACTCGCCAATCCGTCCTAGACAATCATGGTAACCTTTCCGTTGCCCACATGAACCCAGCATTGGGGTATTACAGACTGTCAGCGTATTACTAATATTGTTATTCGAATATTTTATTACATATTTTTCATTAAATCCAGGAGTATTCTTAAAAACTTTCAAAGCAGATCTTCTATTGTAAACATATCTTGGACAATTTATGACCATAGATAGTTCCGTCTAAAAGAAAACGATGTGGTATTATCGAGGCTGTATTGACACCTTAATGCTATTGTTTGATTTAGAGGGTTCATTACCTCCGCGGGAAGAATGGTCGTGAGCCGCAGCTGTTTGACGTGTTACGATATCCTTCATAATTTCTTACTACGAAGCCCTTTAATGTCCTTTGTGTTGTCTCACTGGTGTCTTTGTTTCCGTAATAAGATAATGAGAAGCGAGTTCTAGAATATGTATATTTTAACTGACCACTATATAATAGTTAATTAAATTAGATTTAGATTGAGATTAGTTGTAGGACAGCAAACAGGCTGACGGCCCGCTTAGAATTTAGTAGCTACCGTCCCCTATGGATGTTTGCAACGCCAGTGGCAACGCGAACATGCTGCTGTCCCATAAGAATACAGGAACTTAGATCACTAATGCCGGAACACAACACAAGGTTATTTCTAGGTCGCCATCCAGACGGGCTTGAAGCCCTACCACGTAGCTAGTGTGGGTTGTTTTGTTGCCTTTTACGACAGGACATTAGATACATTTTGCAGATTAAACGTAATTATTTCAACAAAATACATTTTAAGAAAAAATGTATGATATGGATCATTTGTCATAATTTATGAATAAACAAAGTAGGATTTAAAACAAATTAGAAAGACTAGTTGTTATCCGCGATTTGATTATTTTAAAACTGATGGTGTATTTTTTGGGATGAAGTTACATCCCAAACTAAAATGTAAAATTATAATTTTATCCAAACTATTTCAGCCGTATTGCCGTAATAAGCCGATTGTGTAATCCGCCCATCCAAACGATCAGATTTGTAATATTAGTAAAAATCCTGCAAGAGATCTAAAACTTCTAATATTTACAAGATAGATACAGCATGTAGTGTTAAACGGTTCGTGATTCGCCGGTCGTCTAACCCTTCCGAGATTAGAAGATAGTACCGCTCTCGGCGGCCCCGCATCCCGCGTGCCCCGTCCGTAATAACAACAGAAAATTTTACGCTCCAGGACAATGCGATATAAAATTATCTGTTAGATCCAATAATCGTACCGAACAGCCGAGGCTTAATGCCGGCCAATCATTAGCTACGAGGGATAACGGAGCCGACGGCCAGCCATTAACTTTTGCAGAGTACACCTTAATACTTCATGCCCGTGACCAAACGACAATGCAACATAGAGATTTTTGCACGTAAATACTTCACAAACAAATCCTCCAGGCGAATCCTCCTATACGCGCGAACAAAGAAATGACTTCATTGTAACTCCAAATGGTTTTGAATCTTCTTTGTTACATTTCTCGGAACACACAACTTTCATTTCCTTCCTTTTCTTAACTCATACAACTCGCTACTTTTAAGTTGTTTCATTATTGGTTAATCCCAATTAATTTGTTTCATTCATTATTTGTATTAAAGATCTAATTGATTAAATTGTTATTAGACTTTTAATTTTTTAGATCAAGTTCGGCTTTAATTATCAAAGACGATTCTACATACAGCCTATCATTAGCGTGCGGAAGGCGATCAGTTATTAGCACGGATGAGAGCCGAGGCACGGGGAACGGGACGCCGGCCGTGTTGGTTTACGGAGTGCAACCCCCGAAGGATGCATTCCATTCCACCGGCTCACGAACTCACGACTGCACAACAATAATTACCCGTGGGTGTACGCCATTATGCTTCACGAGCGTTTATTATCAATCGTGCTAGACGGTCACCGCTTAGAAACCGATGTAATGGTACAAAATTATCGTAATGTTTATAACGAGGGATGCAAAACAGATTATGCGATAATTATAAGGAATAGATCGTGGTCCCTAAGTATTGTACGTACGACCACGTGCGTGGAACCAATCCAAGTGATATTAATAATCAGGTCATGGATTCGATTCCTTCGTTTATACTTCGCTTTAATATAATTTAAAATAAATTTAATAATGAAAGTGGACGAAGCGAAACAAGTATGTAAGGATCATAGCAAGTGGAAAGAAGTGGTCTCTGCCTACCCCTACGGGAAAGAGGCGTGATTATATGTATGTATGCTTCGCTTTGGGAGGTTTTCTCGCTTATACGCATTGTAATATCATGAGGAAGCCTGCAAAGATAACTTACATTTGTATCCGCTAATCTGCTTTAGGTAAACGTGGCGGGTATACTAACCATTCCCATTAGGGAGAGACTGAAACCCAGCTTTGAGACATTGTGAGCTGTTATAATTTATTGGCGACGACCTCCGTGGCGTGGCGGCTAACACACTTTGGTACGCTTGCGGAGGGTTAGATTCCCGTCTCACGTCTGGCTATTTATAACATATTGTTATTTACAAAATAAAAGTATGTAAGTAGTGTATCAGTCGTCTAGTACCCATAACACAACCGTTCTGCTGTTTGCTTCCGAACTAAATGGCACTGTGTGAATTGTAACCGTTATTACATTTTTAAATACTAATTATTTACATTTTTAATACTAATTTTTTACATTTTTAAATACTAATTATTTACATTTTTAAATACTAATTATTATATTATTAAATACTAATTATTTACATATAATATTTTGTATATATATCACATGCATGGAATTATAGCGGTCGTTGTCACTTGCATCAGCGGTACATTGCAACAACTCTGTAGGCATTGTTCGGCTGCCGCCGGCGGCTATTCCTACCCCGCCTTCTTACCAGGATGTTGCTAATTTTCTATCGTTGCGATCATATGATGTTTATAGACCCTTCTATAATGAAATGAGGTGTCAGTGAACTTTATTTATTGCCTACTCAGAGTAATTTCTATAATAGCAAATAATGCACGAGTTCCCAATCGTGGCCTGCGGCATTAAGTCTGTCCTTTGTTTTGAACATGTGAATGCTTTATGCAGTTAACTTGCTCAGTACGTTCTTTTAATAAATTATTCAGTAATTTTATACATTAGGAGATAAAACTGTTAATTATTTAAAAAAAATGCTATTCCTTTCTCTTTTTACTGAAATCGAAATATAAAATAAATATATAAATATTTTATTAACGATTATAAAAAGGTATTCATCTTCAAAACATTTCCTGTAATGTTATGAATATGGTGCTCAGAATACGCATTCAAATAAAGCTATAAACAGAAATATTCATCAAAAGTCTAATGTTGAAATCTCTAGCGATCGATTCCTTAATATTCCTGCCATAAAATAAGTCTTAGATTTAGGCATCTAACGAAAAAACTTCTATAACCTTTATTTTTATATTAGTAACCATAACAACAGTCCGTAAAATTCAGCTGCTTGGAGCAGGTCATACCTTAAAGAAAGAAAGGTATACCCACCACGTTTGAGCAAGGAGAATTGGCAATGGCGAATAGGTTACATACAATATCTTTTTACCGCCGCTTTTTGGAGTTTACTCCTTAAGAATCGATTTTCATATACAGGGTGACTTTGACAAACCCGTCCAAATTCACACAGAAGAATCTTTAGTAAAAGTTATGAGAAACGTGTATTTTAGTTTAGTATCGCATAGTACAAACATATTGAGCATCACAAGTTATTCAAAGAACTCGCAATTTACATAATACGGCGCGAGAGTGTCAATGACCTCTCCATCGGTACAGCAAAAAACTGGCAATGACCTAGAAAGCGCGCGAGGACGGCGATCATTGCACCGGGCGAGCGAATACGCACTACTCATTTACGCGGGAGTGACAGAGACAGGTAATAACGTTAACGTACGGAGTTTGCACCATATGACTATTCTGTACGATTGAACTTATCATATTTTCCTTGGAATGAAATATTTTATTTTGAAAATTTTACATACAATTTTTTTTTGCAAAAATGGGTTCCTTAAATGATGTTTAGTGCGTAAAAAAAATTTGGACGGGTTTGTCAAAGTCACCCTGTATAAGGCGCCCGGTATGAGAAAAAATGTGAGAGTAAAATCTACTAATAAATGACCTCGTTACGTTTTGGTGCGCAAGGCAAAAATTACTTTATTTGTTACAACTTAAGGTTAATTTCACATTAAATGTTGTTTAACATATGTCTTTTCATTTGTAAGTGACAAGAGTAATTTATTGCTTTGCTCATTTTATATGACGAATGATCGTAAGTATTAGATAATGTTTTGGAGATTTGTCACTTTATTACTAGGTGCCATAGTTGTAATTAGGTTGAACTTAAAACTGTTTTAAAACTTTTTGTATCAAGATGACGCGCGACGCACGCTCGAACGACCTTGTGTCGTCTTATTGGTATAATATTTGGAGTTTACTCCCTAAGAAACGATTTTCTTATTTTTATATAATCAACACAATAACAGTTTTTATTTATGTATATTTTTATATATGCATATTATTTTCATTAATTTGCTAATTTACCCTTTCATATGGTATTAATCTTTTTTCAGTTAAATAAACTCTTTTTGCCTATGTTTAGATCATCGTACTTAAGTAGTAAACTCCAGTCGTGCGTTGGAGCTGACACACACAGTTTTATATCATAGCAACGAGAACGTAGTCTTTTTTCCGTGCAGGAGCGGAGTAAGAATGCTGCCCCCTGCGGTCTGGTTCGGCCGGTCGTAAAAGAGACCCTAGGTAGGTGGCAGGGTACCCCTGGTCCATAAATATGCCGCCATAATAACCTTATATTGTGTTCCAGCATTAACATTAATTTATATAGGCTACGGTAACTGCTTATTATTAAGCGACCTTGGCCTGTCTGTCTGTTTCTCACCAATAAAAAGAAATCATTATGTGTCAATTGTTAATATGCACATTAATAAAAAAAACTAAAATTGGCAGTCATAGGGATCGGCAGTCCCTATGACTGCTGAATGACTTTTTTTTCGTTTATTGTTGTAGAACAGCAGACAGGCTGACGGCCCGCTTAGAATTTAGCAGTTACCGTCGCCTGTAGGTATTTGCAACGCCAGTGGCATCGCGAACACGCTGCTGTCCCATAAGGGTACAGGAACTTGGATCACTAATGTCGGAATACAACACAAGGTTATTATGAAGGCATACTTAAGATCAAAGGTGGTCGCCATCCAGACGGACTTGGGGCCCTACCATGTAACTAGGGTGGGTTGTTTGTCGCCTTTTACGACAGGCCAACCCCGGCCGCAGAGGTAAGTATTCTTTTTCCGCCTCTGCACGGATAACTATATAGAAGTAAGAATTTTAGTATTAAAATTTGAATTTTCATAATATTTAAATTAAAAATATCAACATCATTACATAATCCATGCAATTTTACATGTAAACACATGTACACAGCACTAATGTTGCACAATACGTCACCTGTATAGCTACAGTAATACTGCGATTACGCATGTCGGTGACCCGAACCCATAAGATTTTCTCTAGCAAAAAGTACTCAACGCAGCTAAAGAAGTTTTCACTCCAAAAAACTGCCTAAAAGACATATGTAACAAAGGAAATCAAAACTGAGTTTGGTATAATTAAATTATTTAAAGACATGTATACATTCTTGATGACCTCTACACTAACTTTCATATCGTCAACAAAATATTAAAGACACGACCAGTACAAAAGGAATATTACACCTGCAGCCACAATTCAGTGTAGCAGTACTCATATCACTTCCTCGCTAATATCAGAGATAGCGTTCGGCCCTTTCAAACGCCTTTAGGAGTTTGTAAATCGTCGGCTCGAGGTTCACGCTCCTCTCATTACCTCGGATAGTAATATGTTCCGTCATCGAGATTAACTCTCCGCTAATGGAAGACAGTTCTTATATTCCCTTTAGAATATGGAATGTGGCAGAACGAATAGTGCGTGCATTTGAAAAATTGTTTCAAAATTCATAATTATTACAAATATCTATATTTATCAATATTTCATAATAGCATTTGTAAAATCGGAATAAAATATTAAATATAGACCTTAGTAACGCAATTTTGGTTTAATAGTCTCTAAAAATACAAATTTATTATGATTTCCACGCAAAATTTTAATAGCTTATGCTATTAAAATTTTAATAACAAATGAATCTTAACATTTTTTGTATATTTATTTAAAAAATTTCGCTTTTCTTTTTGTTTTAAATAAAAAAACGATTAGTATGTAATATACATTATTAATTCTGTTTATATGTCTTATTTGATCAGAAATATTTATTACTAGTTTAAATGGAATTCTAGAAAAAATATTTGTAAGCTGTACTTTACGCTTCTTTTGCGTGGCTCCTTCTGGTTTGTAAATATTCTAAGTTAATTTCCACAGCGCAAAGTCACTACAACAATTGTATCTAATTGAGGTTTGTTCGCTTTTAGTAAAATGGGCAATTTCGTTATAAATAGGTAACTGTTTCACATACTTGTTTACGCTGTTTTCACGTATTACGTGAAATTGTAATAATTTTCTATATCTTTTCTATTATGTTTGTGGAGGTAAATAATAGATACAGTTTATGTGGTTTTAAAGACGCATGAATACTTTTTGTTACTTCATCATAATAACAATTGATAACAATTCATTCATTGTCAATGTCGTTGTTGAATTATAAGGCGATCTGTTGCATGTTGTTCATAGAATGTTTTCAGAGCTACCGTCTGACCCTCAACCTTTAAGAGGGGGAAGAGATCCAAGAGTATGAAAAGAATAATTGGCTTGTGAAGAATTCAACTATTTATTGTAAATGTAACAATAGTGTTATTCTACTTTACAGTACTTTAAGCTTAGAGAGTAATTTTCTTATATGTATTAAATGAAAATTCAATTATATATTCCAAATCTAAGTGTTTACAATCCGACATTGCAAACAAGGTGAAAAATATGAATAAAAATATATAAACTATTGTAAAAAAGGTAAAATAAAAGGAATGAGAGTTAAAAATATACAAGGAATTATAATAATGAAAATAAAAAATGCAATTGTTGATATACAACTTAATATTTTTACGCATTATTTTTTATGCCTGTGTTTATTCGTCGTTATATTACTGATATAGCACGATTTCGATATGTCTACTTCATTTTCAAAGCATTTCTCTCCGGTTTCAACACTTAAATATCCGAATTCGAGGTATGCTTTTGCAATTTGAAACAGAGTTAATTTTACATGCCTATTTAGAATAATGCCCTTCAAACACTTCATACTCCTGAACTAAAAGCTAAAAAAATAAATGAAAGAGATTTGTCAAATTAAAGGAGCTATTGCCCTTTGACACCTTATTTTTATTGAAGGCTGACTAAATAGTAAGAGTTACAGTCGCCTATGGCTGTTTGTAGGCTCCAACCCTACCACCTAGCTAGGGTTGTTTTGACACTTTTTTACGACAAGCCGCCCCCAGCCGCAGGGGTCAGTACACTTACACCTCCCCTGCATGGAAAAATCCTAAACCCGGGAGAGAAAACGTTCTCTTCCTATAGTGTCTGTGGTGTTGGTGTACTAAAAATAAGAGGAGTAAACCTTTGTCATCTTTCACAACTCCATATGGTGGTTGGGTAGCCTTATCATTAATTTGACAACGCATCCACTTATTAGATATTACTAATCTATATATTATATAAAAATGAATCTCTATTTCCCTTGGTCATCGCATCACGCGTGAACGGATGGAACAATTTCGCTAATTCTTTATTTGTTGTATTTATTAATGTCAGGAGTAGGTTCTTATGGAAGAAAAAATTAAGCGGAAATTAAAATTTAGCGGAACATTAGAAAATTCAAGAAAATTTAAGAAAAATTTACGACAATATTAATCTACATTAATTTTACATAACTCAGTTTTTTGACATAGCTCTCAGATGTTTGAATAACTATCAGCGATTGACAGAATGTGCAGCTGCAAATATCGTTTAACACAGATGGATACGTTGTTAAATATTTAATTTATAATTTCGTGTAGTTTAATTTCAAATATACAGTGAGTTTTTGAGAAATGTTTATACATCACGGTAAGTTAAGAGTAATCACGCCTAATGTTGAAAGTTCAATTTAATATAGAGATTTTGGTAGGTTTTAATAGACTGTTTAGAGCTGCATTTAATTATAACGTGAAAAACGAAATCGATTACAGTTCACAGCAAATCGTTGCTATTGGATCAATGAACGTTGTGTGTCAATATTGTAAATCATTTATGTTTAAAAATGAAGCCCCTAGATTGTGTTGCGCAAGCGGTAAAGTCAAATTGACGCCATTGGTACCGCCACCAGAGCTTCTGCATTTATTCGTTTCCGGAAATGGGACAGATTCTATACATATATTTATACATATATTCATATATTTCTGCCATCTGCGAGCTATTCTGGTGTACGCTGCAAAAACCGTTAGAGACATATATAATGGAAATGTTTATCTTAAATAGTCTTAAGAAAACGTCCACGACAACATATATCTATATTTTATGTGTAAGCCATTATATTAATAAAAATTGATGATTTATTTCTAATGCACATTTGGTAGTAACAGTTCTTCTAACTATATAGAAGATTAGTATATATAGATCTATCTATCTATCTATCTATATAGATAGATTAGTAGAAGACTAATCTAAAACTGGAAAACGTACTCCATTCGAGATTGATGAAGTGACGAATTTCCGATTTGATTTTAATTTGTGCTTCATTTGATTTTTATGTAGTTTAGCCCTATAATTCGTTTTGTTCGGCTTAATTTTTGACCACATTTTACACAAATATCGAAGTTCACCAGGTGCTTACGTGGGAAACAAAATGTTGCATGCCGCCATGGCGCCTCCGCCGGGCCGGTGCGAAGTGGAGTAGAAAAAGTCGGAAAGCGGACCCCGGGCACCAAAACAAAAGTTTAGGTTTCGATCGGGATACAACGCTTAGATGAAGAAGAAGATCGAAGTTCACCGGGTCATCTATTATAAATATGAATGTAACTCTTTTATGTTTTCATGAATTACGGTAACAGAGATAGATTGTACCTTGGAGAAGAACATAGTATATTTTTTAATTTATATGGCAAAACAACGTTTGCCGGGTCAGCTAGATCAATATAAATATTATTAAAATTCGATTTAAATTAAAATTACTATAATTCGTATTCAATAACCTAATATAACAGATAAATTCCCACGTTTTAGAAGATATTGTTCGGCATAAATATGGCGAAATAAGTTAATTGATGGTTGAGCGATTAGTCTATGAGGAATTGCAAATGGCGGGGCTGTGGAGTTAGAGGGAGGGAGGTATGCGCCGGCGCAGCGACGCGGAGGACCGCCTCAGGCGACGCACTGTCTCACCTGTGCTCTATAGGGTTGGCAATAAGTTTTTATTTAACTATACAATTTTGAGAATTAATCAAAACTAAATCCAAAATAAGTATGAAATCCAGAAAGAACTACTTTCACTGATATTTGCATATTATTTATATATAAAATACTAAATAGCCAAGTGGTAGAACCACAGTATGACACATATTAGTGACAGGTTCCATTTCGACCATGGTACCTGTTAACCAGTTTTGCTCTTCTACTTCCGATGAATGAAAACTGGAAACTCACACACCAATATCACCGGTGTATGTAACCATATACCTTTACTATCTGTGTGGCACAAGTCTTTATCAAGAGGGGGCGACCTCAGCCCTACTATGGGATGTTATGCACGTTATTATATTATAAATAAGATATATTTCTTATGGTAAATAAATAGTCATTGTAAAAATAACTTCGTAAACAATGAGCTATCTGAATGTGGACTATAGCTCGGGTGAAATAAACCATCTGATGAACTTTAAAGATCTTAAGATAGATTGTATACATCGTTGTCTATACTTTTACGAATCCAATTATCACAGACATCAATATATCTTCCTTGACATTGTATTTTTTTTTTTGTATTTTTTTCATTCTATGTGAACCCAAAGATCTGCTGTAAAGTAAACTTGTAGGGAAATCTACTAAATACGTTCTACAACGATAGATTTTCCATTTCTTGTGCAACAAAGAAGAAGAAAAGAGCAGATAAAGCAAAACTTTTAGCGCAGCCCTAAACTAACAAAAGAACGGAAAAACATTCAAGGATAATGAAGCATAATGCAAACCGTGATATAAAGTTTATATCCGCCGGCGTCTGAATTAACTTGTTAGTTCAGGCCTTCCTTCTATAACCTGCTGAATGTTTATAGTCACTTCATTTGGCCCGACATGATCTGAACTGCAATGGGTTGATAATTTTATAAAGATTTTAAATAAAACTATGCAATTCTACTAATACTTCCCTACCGTATTTATCTTAATTATAAATACATAAATGGATAACAATTTAGTTTTATACTATGGAATTAATACCACATTTTAATTAATCTCTTTATAGCTTTGGGATAGCAAACAGGCTGACGGCCCACTTAATGGTAAGCAGTTATTCGCCTTTGGATGTTTGCGATGCCAGAAGCACCACATACTTTCTATGAACATGCCGAAAATTTTCGTTTTGTTTTCACATCTGATGTGTATAACCCTGAAAGAAAAACGTACAAGTCCTATCAGATTCTGTAAACATCATAACATTATAGTTCTAAACCACTTTTTCTAAGCCTTTTTTTGTATAACATCCTAACAAGTCCATTCTCATGATAATTACCGATTGACGAAAGGGAATTAAAGCATAATCAAGAGAGGATGAAATTACACAACTACGTTCCGGACCTCTTGAGGAATTCATAAATATCTCTTAAAGTGTTTAACCCCAAATCACTGTAAATTATTATTGGAAGTTTACATTATTAAAATAATGAAAATGATCGCCCGCGGCGGCCATGCGTGCCGGTTGCGAACACAAAAACCACTCGGGGCGATTAAAAATAAACAATAATTGGGCCGGCCATTCACGCATGTAGGCTCATTAAAACAATTAAATCTTGATTGAACACAAATTATAGCTGTCGATTCTTAAACATAATGCGATGGTGCTCGGACGAGCGACGCGCCCCCTGCGCCCGCGCACCCACCAAGATTAACGTCCATTTTAATAAGAAACAATTATGTTATTGTGTACACGTCTGTGTCCCGTGCCCGCGTCCCACGCTCAAGTAGTTCGATCGGGTTAATTTTAGACCGGTTATGCGTAATTATCAAAATTCCAGATGGCGTTTTTTGATATAATTTTGGATTTTTTGTAGACCATCGTGTCGGTTAGACCGTTCGCGGGTCCGAAATTACTCCTCTCGTATATTATTAAGTTAATTTATAAGTAATTACTGTAATCCTAATTAGTAAGTCTCGACTTAGATTTTTAAGTTGTGAATCATAAAATAATGTCAATTTACCTGCCGATAAATAAGTGACTCTTTATTAATTTTATTACCAGCATTTATTTTATGAAAATACATATTTTAAGATTGTGTTTCATAAAACATCTCTTGGAGAGCATTAACTTTATTAGAGTAATAGAATGCTTCTACTGGATACCTAGTTACTACCAAAAGACATTTAGCGCTTGAAAATCACCTATAAATCAAAAAACCGAAAGCATCTCTACAAAGTCTATAGTTAAGTGTAGTTTAATATCAATGTAAAGAGTAAATTCTATTCCATACATACTGTAATATGAAAAGAGAAGGAAAGAAATAATTATTGTACTTGGACAAACATATATCATCAAAAAATTTTGGAATTTTCATACAGTCTTCAAATAAAACTTATTTAATCTAAACGTGAAATGTCTGCAAGTTGCGGAGGCAACATCATTACGATCCCCATACATATTTACGTCTTATGATATTTTTAATTCAATTTTCCCAGCGAAAGTTCGGAACCTACTTCGTTGAGTGTTGAAAGCTATCCAATTTGCGTAATACTGCCAAAATATCTCATTTCTACGCTTACTGCTGTACTGCAATGTCAAAACGGCCTAAGTTCCTCGAATTTTCTGAAATCAACTCTAAAATTATGTTATTAGGGGTCAAACTTTGTTGATATATTGTGAGCTTAAAATGTTTAGATATCGAAACCGAATGGAGTTTTGGCAATTCCATAATGTGAAAGTGGTCTGTTCAAGCTTTTGACTCTATGAAAAAATGGGAAAACTCGGAAAACGATAGAAAAAAGGAGAACATTTATGTTTCCATAGAGTTGTTATTTACGCATCGATGACTTTGTAAAAGATATTTAGAGCGGCCGCCACTCTGCCGATTAGTACGGTAATGGAGGCTTGTGTGCGCTGAGCTTTACGGAATTGCGGCGCTCTGGGAGCGTGGTCGCGGGCCGCAACCCTTTCAGCTTTGAGTTATTAAAATTATTAGTGTGGACTTAATCCATCTTGTATTCCCATGCTCTCAACGGTTTTTCATATTCGAAATTTCTGTGAAATATTACGCAATGATAACTTTGACCGCTATTGCTGACTAAATTAAAGTTAGTTAAGCTTTGCAAAAATATGTTTATTTAAAACTAGACATTTTAGTTGTGTAGATAATAAATGTCTGTAATACTTGATTAAAAATTAAAGTTCGAGATTAATGCTGAAAATATTTTTTAAAGTAACTTTACTAGTTTTGTGTTTATCTTTATTATCGTTAACTTTTAAGTCAATAAATAAACTTTATCTCAACTCATAGAGAGGTGAATAAAGTTGAAGGTTGTTTTTAGTGGATAGATGACACTATTTCTACGATTCCCAACACAAACCTGGTACCGTTGCCCGTACAGCAGGTAGTGCGTAAGGGCATTTGTACCGAAAGAAAAAAGATAATGCATAACTAAAAACGACTAAGGATTAAAAAGAATATTATAATATAGTCAGTAATATCATTTACTGGTTCCTATTTTTAGTTACTTCAAACTAATACTTCAAATGTATAGTAGTAGAAGTCGAAATACATAAAAATAGTCCCAATAACAAATAACTAACTCAATAAAGGGTTAATCGAATCAAATAAATAATATCGATGCAAGTGAACCGTGCCATCCCACACTCGCACTACTAATGGCGCGTGGATATTCCCGGCACGCGCCTCCCTAATAAAGCGATGCGATGTATGAAATACAGAAAACATTAACTACTTATACGTATGAAGAATAGAATTAATAAATATCCAGACGAGAGAGTAAAAAATATTTGTTTATTTAAATGCTTATTTGCAGTTTCGATTTTTATCCATGCAGGAGCGAAGAAAGAACCTTTGCGGCCGGGATCGGCCTGTCGTATAAGGCAACAATACAACCCAATCTAGCTACGTAGTAGGGCCCCAAGCCCGTCTGGATAGCGACTACCTTTGGTCTTAAGTATGCCGTCATAATAACTTTGTGTTGTGTTTCGGCATTAGTGACCAAAGTTCCTGTACTCCCATGGGACAGCAACATGTTCACGATGCCACTCGCGTTGCAAACACCCATAGGCGAAGGTAACTGCTAAATTCTAAGTGGGCCGTTAGTCTGTTTGCTGTCCTACAGCAATAAAAAAAGATACAACTTTAAGCAGAATTGCAAAACTAAAAAGAATAGCAGAATGAAGTCTTCTTTATGGAAGGGGAGCCATCCAAAAATTACGTCACACGAATTTGAACCCCTCCTCCCGTCCTTGTCATAGTTTGTCATATTTTTAGGACCCGCTCCTCCCTTATGTGACGTCACAATTTTATCAATTTTATATTTTATGTATGTTATTTTCATATAAAGTCAAATATTTTAGATAACAGAGAAAGCAAACGACCATTTAGGACACAACAAACGAATAATTATGTTAATTAAAGATACAAAATTGAATCATCTTGTGTCTATGGACTTTGGACCTACTCCTCTACATTCATATCGTGATATCATAAAGGTCCCCCCCCCCCCCCTTGCCCCTTATCACACAATGTCACATTCCAGTGATAAACCCCCCCCCCCCCCTTAACGTGAGGCGTATGGATGACCCCAAGGAAGGCTTAAGCTTAGAAACGCAGGTCTCTTTACCGAAGCACCAAGTGGTCAGATCTTCCGAACACTTGAAAGAAAGTCTTCATGAGTTTGTTTTTAGCCCGGGTTTTTGACTGACTAATAGGGAATCAAAGATCCTCAGTGAACGCTGTACTTTTCCCAATGCTCATTACGGCGATGTTCTGCCACTCCTGTGTTCAGTTCTTATTTAAAATCATATTGAAATAAAGTACTATTATCCATTTAAGCGTGTATATGAAATTATGTATGTAACTTTAGTTGTTAAGTTATATTTGTTTGCTTTCAAGCTATATCAACTTTAATTTGATAAATTTCGTCTAAAACTTTTGTCATATTGAACTTTTAATATGCTTTTCTTTCTATGCATTGCTTACGTATCAAGTTATCTTGATATTATAGAGTAAAAAATTCATTCTAATCAGCATTAAGGAAAATAAATAATTTTCTTCTTGTTACAGAATAATTAGTAACAAATAATACAATTTCCGCGTTTTTAAACCAACACTTTCTCATTTTATTGCGTAGGCCAAGAAAACAGTTCAGTGCATTACAGTTTCAAATTTATTATAAAGTTTATTGAGACACACTATATTTCTCACAGCACCTTTGATCTTATTTGCATTTCCTAATCAATTCACATAAAACAAATCAGATCCCAAATTTAGAACGAAACGTATTTGTGGATTTGTTCGAACTCTTTTGTTCGCAACTTTTCATAAATTATTAATCAAGGCCTAAAATTAAAAAAGGATCATTAAATAGATTCATAACTCAGTTCGTAGGAGACAATCATCACACAGTCTTCAATTAAATTGCACAATACGTCCGTAGTGGTACCACGTGGTCACATCCTCGCGGGTTAATTCCGCAGCTCTCCAGCTATGAACGATGACCCCTTTATTACTTATTAAGGAGCCACCGGCGTGCCACCCCTACACAACGTTATTTATGTTGTCTAATAATAATTTGTATTAAATCACAGACGCTTCCCGCAGGACACGCAGGATTTGTTAGCTTTTGTTGTCGGCTGTTCCTCGTGCCACGTTTTTCCTCGAAATGAGAAGATATTGTTTGTTTGTTGTTCTTTTATGGAAAAAATATATTTCTAATTGAATTATTTTGTTCCAATGCTTATTGAGTTTAGCAATGAAATAAGTAAAATAAATTATAACTCGTTAAAAGTCAAGCAGCCTTATATATATTCTTTATTCGGTCTTTGCTAACATGTAGGTGGGTATAACCAGTTGCTCTGGAAATTTTGTCGACTACCCTCAAGATGGTAGATATAGTGACGGACGCCATTAGAAGTGTTAACGTTTGTCCAAACGAATGTATACTTAATTTCCAGCGTGTACCTCAGTGTTTGTGTTAATGAATCATTGGCTGTGCCAAAGACTTAAATCGCATGTGTAAGGTGAAGTTGTTAAGTTATATTACAATACAAAAGTGGTGCAGTGCGTGATTCCACTATAAGTTGCACCAGACCGAAGAAACTGAAGGTGCGTGGAACTGCTGCCTTTCTAGTGTGGGAACCGATTTTACAACAATCTAGTACAGTCCACTCTTACTATCAATACAATTACTCGCTTTATAGGGAGGCCACACTATTATTGCTCATTGTCCATCGCCCTCCAATCTTATTAGCCTTTTTACACCTTTGTGATATTGATAACGTTTTATTTAAGTGTTCATTCATTATTAATTACAAGTAGACATTTATAAGTTTGAAAATATATTCCCATCTCATTATTCTTGGATTGTATTTTCTATTAATTGTTTATTTAACTATCCTCAAATACCTCAGACTGCAATATTTACATGTAATTAACCACTACTATGGAAATAATATCAGGAATAAAATGTTGCATTTCAAAAATAAAAATACAATAATCGTCATCATTTTAGCATAAAATCCCGGTTGCAACCCAAACTCTCGCTTCGGTAGTCAGTCCATTGGCACGCATATCAAGCCCTGCGACGTCAAGCCAGTACTTTTTGGGTCTACCCTCCTGCCAGGGCCCGGCGGTGGCGGCATGGCCAGACATTTGGTCCCCACGTAAGTAGCCGGTTGCCGTAAAACGTGGACATACCACCAAAAATAAAAATACAATAAACAAACATATCCATATCGTTCGGGCAATAAATTACACAAGACAATACGAAAATATTTCACTTTTAAATCTTCCATGTCGGTCAACGAACGGTAAACTTTTTAAGACATGACACGTCGAGGTGTAAATCTCATGCGCTTATCTGTTCCCATCGGGCATATGTTACATGAGATCCTATTCATTAATAAGTTTGTCCACGTTTCTGATTTACATACGCTCCTATCATATAATTGCTTGAGCTCTCCATTTTATGTTATATACTAGCTAACCCGGCAAACGTTCTGCCATGTAAATTAAAAAAATAGACCTTCATTACGTTCACTCCCATTTCACCCCCCTTCAAGTTTAATTTTCACGACATAAATTAGCCTCCTTCTCTAAGGTTCAATCCGTCTCTATACCGAAATTTATCAAAATGAATTCAGCTATTTAGGTGTGAAAACGTATCAGACACACAGACAGTTACGTTCACATTTGTAATATTAGTATGGATAATTATATACGTTTTCTAGCAATAATAATAATTTAGTTACAAAATATGACCGTGGATCCTCGGGGCAGCCGACAGCATTTGCATTTTAAGCACCAACACGTGTAATTATAAGTTTAATTATTTGCCGCGTTAAGGAGATGGCGGTCAGTGAGGAATGCATTGCAATTTGTTTTCGTAATCTGCATGTATCCTGTTAAAATGCGTGGAATTATGAATATATATGTGGAAAACTGTTAATCTTTTGTTGAGATAAATAAGTCGTTTTAATAATTAATATACTTTATACCAGACAAATTTTGTTCATTGGTCGTGTTGTAAGGGCCAATATTCTTCACGTTCGTCCATCACCAGGCCACCCTGTCTGACCCGAAGCGTCGGATGAGCCAGTCAGCGAAAGATGAACACTATTTAGTGTTGACTTTTAAGATTGTGGACTCAGATAGCAGTTACCTCCGTAAAAACAAAATTATGCCCCATGTATCGCTTTTTATACCACCTTGAACAATGAACAGTTCTGTATCGAAAAAGACGTATCGTCTAACGTTTGAAGTCATATTAGAAATGAACAAGTCCGAGAAATAAAAAATTTCCATTTCTTCATTTCCCTAACACGTAATTATTGGATGACTGTTTTTGATAGATAGCAATAAAATACGGGCCAGCGCCAGAACTCCGGTCACGGCTCAGCTAGCTTTGTTTTTCTATCCTAGCGAAATCGAATTACCAGTAGCACGGCATACTCCAGGGGAAGCCGATATGGATACGAGTATGTCAACCTCACTGTTCTAACTCTACGGCAGCCGCCTTGTGCTGCTGGCTGGGACGTGATGGCCAGCGATGGCTGCAGTGCCACAGGCCACCCTTAGCCTAATCTGAGGGTCACAAAATCTACTTTTGGTTTTTGCTCGACGACCTCTCCGACTCGTGCTCAACTGAGAGGAGTGTAACGGGTGACATTTCCCCGACCGAGTGACAGGTCGAAGGCGAAACATCCCTATGCAACACCCCAACACTTTACCAAGGTTGATTTATTCACTAGCAAATTTTAATTCATGATTTACCTCCGCTTAAATAGGAAATTAGATCCTTTATAACTTTTAATTGATAAAGTATTAACATTAATTGTAAAATTATTATTTCGATTATAAAATAATATGACGTTTAAATATTCAAATAGCCCATCAATAAAAAATAAATCTTCCCACGAAGATCGCCACCTAAACCGATTATATCGCACGTATAGATTATCAAAATCGTTTTGCCGGTTAAAAGACTAAAAAGTTGCGCCGGCGCATCGGTCAAGTGCTTTTCGCGCCACATTTCAGCACATCGGGTGGACGTCAATTTTATTTTTTAATTATGGTTCCTAACGAACACCTCTGTGTTCATAATCCCAAACCGAAAGATCGTATACGTCAAATATCTTTTTTTTAAACGAACTTTGTTTGTTTAGTCTTTAAATCTATTTTGACTTGTAATGATTTCAATCTTGTGCTCTTTCCATCCGGCGTGGATGTTCCTGAGACGCTCAAGCCTGTCCAAAGTCGTTGAGCTTTAACTTAGTAATGAGATATGACTTCAACTCATTATTTCCTTGTAATTTGTTCTTGTAAAGAAATATATGGAATGTAAATTTATATCTTGAGAGATTTAAATGACAATCTTGTAAAATATTGTTATATATAAATATCGTTGAGTTTATTGTGTTTGTGTACGTACATTAAATATTATTACTTATTACACCGTATAAAAGTAGAAATATATTGTATTACATATTCATAATTCATCCTTACACTTTATCAAAGCCCTAACCCGCTGGACTAATTTAGATGATTTTATATTGAATGAAGTATATTTATTTGAGTACATCATTTAATCATTTAGATTCACAATTAGAGCTGGTAAGTCATAAATGAGGGAGAATACTGCCTGCCAAGAGCGCTAATTGTTTTGTTTTTTTTTTTATAAAAGAGCGCTCTCTTGTCATCTTAGCAAACGCTAATACAAAATAAGTGGTAGAGATAAATTCAAGCTCAGCATGTTCTTGCATGTTATTGCCTGTTTCTTCTCTAACATACGATCACATATTAGATGTTAAATGTAAAAGAATGTAACCATGCAGTTGTATTTAGTGTTAAAATGGCTTTAAATTTGAATATTTTGGGGCTGAAAATGCAAGAAAACATTTATAAATAATTGGACTTTATAAAAAATTTTAATCTCAATACAAACCGGTAAGAAAATGTTGAGACACCACAAACAGTCCAACAATTTTCAATAATCATGCAGCTATATAAATGCCATAACCTCGATTCAATCAAGCAATTCGCGATAAATGCTTCCCTAATAGAAACTGCATAGAGCGGCCTAATGAGGAGCATCGGAACGTTGCCTCGGCGCGCATCATTACAGGCATCATCGGATCACTGTACATAAATGAAAACTCGCCTCATCACGTTCCAAATTGAAATCCTTGGTTCCCTCGCTGGCCCGCCGCAGACAGACTTTTTCCCTTTGTTTTATTGTATTGGCCGTGCCTCGATTATTTGAATTATGTTTAATTCATTTCCATCTCGATGTAATGCCCATTCTCTACGTAGTAATGTTTCGATGTTACTAAGGTTAGCCATCGCTTGCGATTTGCGTTGGGCTTCGTTAGTAATCCTTTATATAATCTACTGTATCTTTTAGTTCAAGTATCTTTAAAAAAAAGAAGAATCGGAACATAACAGTGTGAATATAACTAACTGCGTACGTATTTATCAATAATTAGATTTCTACCACTTCAGCTCTTCATGCATTACTTTTAAAATTACTTGTAAAATAAGCACAATAACACTGTATTCAGTATTGAAATTGTAAAAGAATTATTTGCTTTCCATAAAATGTCCCAGCACAGTGAAGTTACAAGTTATGCGTAAACATTTCGATACCGTTCATTAAAAGATTATTACAAATATTCACGGTATTTGTAAATACGAATAATTTATTTGGAAACTCGACACGCACGAGTAAACGAATCGAATTACAGTAGTAATAGCAGCTGGACATAAATTAACATTAAGAAAGACGACCATTAACGGCAATAAATGTGGTTGCGCAAGACAACAGCACAGAGGCACAGGTCCCGCACTAAATATTTTTATTAGGGACGTGATCAACTGAAGACTGATGAGTGTATTCGTTTTGTCCCGAATCGCCGATGAGCAGGTAATTGCAGCCGACGAACGTGATAGCGGCGACACCTTCCGGCCGGTGTGAAAAATTATTACTTTTGATAACTTAATACCCTCAATTTGTAACACTGTAATTGCGTATTTAGCGGTTTGTGTAACTCGTACAAGATAATTTCTCGCTCTCTACCCACCCTTTGTTACGGCTAAACCGATTTCCGCCGGGCTACGTGAAAATTTAAACCCACTTGATCCCCTATCGAGCTTTTAATGACATTTTCTTGGAACATGCCCGAGAGATACGTCTGCCCGCTAAGCTTCAAACTCTGATAAAAATGAATTATTATGGTATTACGAAATCAATATCAAATTGCATTTCCTAATGTCAATTGTTAGTTACAAAGTGCAATAAAGTTCCAATAATCATGATTTGGAATAATTTCTCTGCGATGTGCTCGACTGAACCGCCTCTATCTTTATTTCGAGCACTGAATTGTGGTTTATGCGTCTCCCTCTTGGCCGGAGGATCGCACGGGTATGATGAACTCGGTAATGATCCAATCAGAAGTGAAGTGCATCAGTCCAGCCGCTGTGAGAATGCGGTTGGGGGTGCAAAAACTGCGAGCACAAATTTAAATTAAGCTAACCATTTTGTTTTATTTTCAAACGCGATGCTTTGTAATCCATCGATATTTATGGTAGACTATTACAGTGCGATTTATATATTTGCATTCGTCGTTGACGTGTAGCTGTATCCAAAGATAAAACTACACCACGTTCCAAAGGAATCATAGAAGTGACATACTCTTTCTACAAGCTAGCTGGTAGCAAAAAAATTGTATTTAGAATTTCCTTTTAAGGGAGTCAAGGCAAACATTTGTATTTCTGTGTAAAAAAATAAGATCAAATTCTCGTTGTATTTATTATATTCCTACACTTATACAAAATTATTATTCTCAAGTCCATAAGCATATCGTTCTATGTCCATTGAGACTTCACAGACAGCACAACACGGCTATTACAAACCACTCAACTAAATATTTAAAATTACTACTCTATATCATTAAATATCACTTGTATCAAACAAGGATGATATTGGCGAAATCACATAAAATTAGGTTTCGTAGAACCGCTCTACGCTAGTCTGGAAAATTCTATGACACCAGCATACTGATAGCAGACTCTCTTCTCCAACTCGTCTTTATATTCCAATTTAAGCCGTGCGTTCCTGAGAAAAGAAGCAGTCCGCGCATTTTTTTATTGCTGAGGAACATTAGACAGGCTAACGGCCCAATTAATAGTAAGCAGTTACCGTCGCCAATGGATATTTGCGACGCTAGGTGCACCGCGAACACGCTGCTGTCCCATAGGGGTACAGGACCCTGGGTCACTAATACCGGAACACAACACAAGCTATACTTAAGGCCAAGGGTGTTCGCTATCTAGACGGGCTTAGGGCCCTACCACGTAGCTAGGGTGGGTTGTTTTGTCACATTTTACGACAGGCCGACCCCGGCCACAGAGCTTAGTATTCATACTCCGCCCCTACACGGAGAAAAGTACGTCCAAAAGTAGTAAGTCCATATGCTGTAGGTACTGGAAAAGTATATGAATTATAACTAAATGTATTTCACAGTATCTGAAGATAGCAGACCGTCTTATTATTTATTTATGTATATTATTATAGTTTATTAATTGTATAGTTATAATTTTAGTAAATAAATTAATTCGGGTCGTTTTTGACACGTACAGAATAAGGGGAAGGTTTGCACTGAAAATCAGCGTTGTGTTGGATATAACTCCGACACAGCAACATGCTGAGTGCAAACCTTGTTTGCTGAAAGAGCGGCGTACAAATTCCTGATACTATTTATGAATTATGTAAGTATTGTAAGTGCGTCGCTATTTCTACAAATAAAGTATTTCTTTCTTTCTTACATTAAAAAGAATTAAATATTGGATTACAACAGCCAAAATCCAGTTAATCTCATGCCACTCTCAAATCATCTCCGTAATATTATTACCATATTTTCTTCTTGCTCAAAACTTCCTACTTATAGA
Organism: Malacosoma neustria; assembly: GCA_963693495.1. NCBI lineage: Eukaryota > Metazoa > Arthropoda > Insecta > Lepidoptera > Lasiocampidae > Malacosoma > Malacosoma neustria. The sequence goes on along the minus strand of OY856381.1, from coordinate 8,714,723 downwards.
ACGTATTTATAAACTCAACCTACAGATTACCCACTTACCCATCAGATTTCAAAAGAAATGAAACATTTTAATACCTTAAAATTTCCAAACTTTCAATAACAATATTTGTGTGGAACATAATAATAATTTAAGGGGCAAAATTACAAGTAAACCTAAACCCCATAATAGTCTCATTTATTAACAATAATGCACCGACATACATAAAGTAAGGGCTTTAAAAATATTTTTAGGGAATTAAAAAATAAGTAATGGTCTCAAAACACTGGCTGTTACGTTTCTCTGATGGCTTGTAATTATTTTAAATGTCCCGCACTTGTGCAGGCTGCGCGAGCGCATCCCGCTTGGCGCTCCGGGCGATTCGCGCGATCCATATTCACTCGCAGACGATTCTAAAATGCACACATACCTATTTCGTTTGATAATCGTCACTGCATTATTGCAATTAATATTTTATATAATATCTATTTTATTAGTACTGGACCAAGATATTCCAGACGTGATTGTATTACAATTTAATATATTGGAAAATGTACCTGCTCGTTCAGTGGTATTACCCGGAAAACATTCTAGAAAGCCTGGGTTCAAATTCCATGGTGGCATGCTTAGACAGATTTTAACGCCTAAGGTTCACGACAAGCGACAAGCGTAGCGAGTATGCCTGCTCAATCCGCCAGCTCCCCCTAGGAGGAGGTCCGCGCCCAACGATGAGACATATATGGGCTGTTATTATTATTATACTGGAAAAAGCTGCTCCCCAAATCGTGTTAAGAAACAAAAACATATTTGTGAAATTTTACCTAATACATTTGGATTGAGTACAGCGTACTTAAAGCAATTTACAAATAATTAAAGCAATTTACAAATAAACATTACGAGCTACTTCGGTCACTTTGATTCTCTTACGGATATCCTCATTTCAGGTCTTATCCATAAGAGACGCCCAACATAGCGCGCTCCATAATTCGCTGTGCGATTTGAAATCCGTGAACCAGTCCCGTTGTCAGGATATCTCGGAGCCGTAGTCCAATACGGGTAAGAAGCATTGCTTGCAACTTAGACAATCTTAGGCTCTAAGACTTGACAAGAAGGCCTGATGAAAAAATTAAGTTTACTTGCAACTGCCTGACCCAAAACAAATATGGGTAAAATAGTTTGTTACTGGGTATCTGACCGTAGCCTTTGCTGTGTGTGTGTTTGTTTGTGTGTGTGTGTGTGTCATCACGAGTTCTCAAAAAATATCCACCGGATTTACCTACTTCAAATTTAAAATGGTTACTCATTCCGCGATGTAGACTTTCACTAAGAATAGACTTTATGGCAACCCTATCCAAAACGTAAGTTATTCTTTATGTAGCAAAAAAAATTTTTTGCTGGATTAGCTGAGTTATATAATTTGAATCACATAATGATTACATGTCAATAGCAAAAATATTCTTATTAAGATCTTATCCGATTTATAACGCGTCGTAAATGATAACATAAAATCTAATTTAGGCTTACACATATTACTTATCGCTGACTTCAAGGAAAACCTAATTACTGTGTTCACGTCAGTGCCGCATTAAATATTTTAATTTAATAATGTCCTATATTCACAATGATCTACAAAATTTGAAAATTCCGCCTATTAGAAAAGGGGTGAGTTTTTTATGATTTTCTAAATAAAATTCCTGTATTATAAAAAGTTGTGCAATAATTAGTGTTATAGCGGATTGTTTAACTACTATATTTATTTTTCTTCTGGGGGTCTGGATATCAGACAGACAAACAAAAGTCATTTCCGAATAATTAGAATATAGCCACGTCTATGTTGTTTTTGTTTAAGAAATTTTCACGGCGATGCAAAACGGCACACGAAAATCTCAATACAATTAAAGGCTAACCTCAGGATATGTTAATTAAGGCTTTGAATAAAACAGGAGTAAAGTTTGAAGAAGTATTCCCTAAGATAAAAATAATATTCTTAAAAAGTGGTGCGACAAAGATACTTATTGGTTATGTATAAAAAAAAATTATAGAATTATAATGTTCGAATACGGTATTTGAACTTCTTGACTCTTGCAAATATTTATAGCAATAAAAATAGCAATAAGTTACGTGTAGTACGTACGAAGAAATATCAAAACAAGACTGAAGTTGCTTCTGGTCTTATCAGCGAATACAGTCTTATCACAGTACTTAATATTATCTGTTTTATATAACCGTTGTTGAGTATCTAAGGTAAACGACGATGTCTCTAAAAATCTTGTAAAATAAAAAGTGACGTTATATAAGCTCCATATCAGACTTTTTAATTTTGGAACCATATGTTTTTGAAAAGAATTTGTTTATTTCATATCTGTGAAGAATATATTATAAGGTCTCGTTTTTTTATAATAATGGATGACTAGTATTAACCCAGTATGAACTGGGCAATATTTTCTTTCTAGAGCAAATTTGTGGTCGGGGTGACCTCCCTAACTCATATTTATTTCTAGAAAATATATGTTTAAACAAACTTCCAACAGATCATTCTACCAATACTTTAAGAATTGTCATTGTATACTGTATACATTTTTAGGAATTATTTCCATGTTTTATACATTTCTAATAAAAAGAAACAACAATAACTCCATCTAATATAAGCTTGTTTGGAGAGATGCAATTCGAAGTTCTTCGTTAAGTTTCGGTTACAATCGCGCAACTTTCGCTTTGGGACCTCGAAACTGAGGACTTGTCTTTTTTTCTCTAATTTATTCAACATTCGCAATCACTAAACGTAAACTGGAACCCTGAATTTGATATTTGTCATTCATTATCTAAAATATTTTCACTTGCAATATTCCTTGCACGACAAATAAACAGTTTTCATAAGCTACACGAAAGTCTAGTAGATTAAGAAAAGTGTTACTTACACGTTGAATGGTTTTACCGACAAAATGAAGATTTTTTTCATGGCTTTTTAGGTGGCCGGGCTAAGCAATGACGAATAGACAGTGAACGGTCGGTCACGGCCAAGGCCAAACCGAAATTCTGAATCTGGCTTGAAAGTAGCCTACAATAAATACATAATTGTCATTTTTCACTATTTAAAATACCTAAAAGTTGTTGTAGTCTTTGTGGTGTCCGTCTATACATATCAGGTACTTTAGTTGGAAAATAAATACTTCATTTTAACGTTTTAATTAGTGTACCGAAACTAACGGTTAGTGAAAGCAAGATGATGAATTCTGTGCTACGAGAAATTGTTGCGAGAGCATCGGTTGAATCTAAACAGAAAATGGTTTGTATCAACATATTTTACTATTAATTTTTGAATGTATTTCATTCCAACATCACATGGATTGCCACGAAAAGAGTATTAATAAAAAGTACATATGACTCTGTTCTTTGCATAGGTACCTATATTAGGCTTAGTAGAGAGGCATACCAAAATCAGATTTAAATAATTATCTCTTGTATATCTTAATGAAAACGTTTCGAACAAATTTCAATTAAAACAGGAAAATTGGATATTTGTCCCTCAAATGTTTCTAAATCCAATTAGATGATGATGATGATATTCATTCATCCCCAATAAAATCCAATTAGATTTACTCTCATTAACATTGGTATGAAACTACGTTTATAAGGTTAGTTATGATAATATTCATGAAACTCATAAATAATAATTATTGTGCCTAATGGTTCATCAAAAGTAATGTATGTATTTAGTCTACTGCATTATAACATTGCTTACTAGTTTTAAACAAAATATAATTATATAACTAATTTAATATCTCATTATATAATAATCATTCAATTATCAAAAATTCGTGTATAATGTTTTAAATACTCTGTCTAATTTGAAAATAGAAAAAAGTTTAAAATTAAATATTTTTTAGTCACAATAGAGACGTCATAATTTTTAAATCTAACAATCTCTATAAACTCAAACTGATGTTACTTTTTGACGTTTACGAACAACAACAAAAGTTTTTAAGCTGTTTTTATCTTCTTATTTATTTATTATTAGTACATATTTATAATAAATTATTTATTATAAATAATTTGTGAGAACTATAGCAATATAAATAAATTAAGCACATATACGAAAACAATCCGAATTATTGTTCCAAGTGTAATTATGTGAGGTTAAGTTCGAACCAGATATGGAAATTCGAGTATAAATATGCAATGAAATTGTCTATTAATGCGATTAATCATAAGAATTATATGTTGCTCGGCCCTTGTAGGTCAATTGGTGCTTACCATAAATACACTTACATGTCTAAAAACTGATCTACTCTATTTCTACTATAAGGATCATCAAAACTGTCCAAGGCATAAATTTACTGATTATAGAAAATATTTGAAGCCAGATTATAAAAAAGAAATTACTACAAGTTTTGATATGGCTAGTTTTAATGGATTTTATAGACCCCGAAGTGCTCTAGCCAGAGCTTTGTATGAGAAACAAAATAATGACAGATATCTTGAGGAATTAGATCAGAATGAGGTAAGTGACAATACGATTTTACTCATATGAAATAGTTATCATATATTCTTCTCCGTGCAGGGGTGGAGTAAGAATACTAACCTCTGTGGCCGGAGTCAGTCTGTTTTAAAAAGAGACAAAACAACCCTAGCAATGTGGTAGGGCCCCAAGCCTGTCTGGATGGTAACCACCCTGGGTCTATAAGCATGCCGCCATAATAACCCTTGTGAGTGTGTAATTTGTGTTCTGGCATTAGTGACCCAGGTTTCTGTACCCCTATGGGACGATAGTGTGTTCATGGTGCCCTTGGAGTCGCAAACATCCATAGGGGATGGAAACTGCTTACTATTAAGTTGGTCGTCTGATGTTCCTCAGCAATAAATAAATATATATATATATATATATATATATATATATATATATATATATATATATATATATATATATATATATATATATATATATATATATATATAGCTTAATACCTATTATATATTTAATATGTGTTTCTATTTTTTTTAATATTAAACATTTTTTATGTTAGCAAATAATATGTGAGGCATCAAATATTTAGTTATTTTTTATTATTTTGATAAAAATTTCATGCCAGCCCCATTTTATAGAATGCTTAAAGTATAATTATAAAAATCTTAAAATTATTGAAAATAATAACAGTGGTAGAAATACTTGATTCAAAATTTTGTACTTTCTGTTACTGACGAGGACACATAAATATGGAATGAAATCTCTTTATTGTTCACCAGCTAAATCTATGTATAGTGAATACTAGAATAAGTTACAGTGATACAATAGGCAGCCTTATTGGTAAAAGTGATCTATTTCAGGCATTTATACATGCAGGGGGGCAGAGATAGAATACTAACCTCTGCGGCCAGGGTAGGTCTGTCGTAAAAGCCAACAAAGCAACGCATCCTGGCTACGTAGTAGGCCCTCAAGCCTGTCTGGATGGCGACCTTTGGTCTTAAGTATGCCGCCAAATAGCTTTATGTTGTGTTCCGGCATTAGTGACCCAAGTTCCTGTACCCTTATGGGACAGCAGCATGTTCGCGATGCCACTGGCGTTGCAAACACCCATAGGCGATGGTAATTGCTAAATTCTAAGCAGGTTGTCAGCCTGTCTGCTGTCCTACAGCATTAAAAAACAAAGGCAACCCTATAATGGAGTGGTATACAAATATTAATTAAGTCCTGAAAACTGGTTATATATAATATTAACATAAATAATGTTATTTTATAAAACTATAAACAAATAATTATATTTTCAATCTATTTAAACAAAATATATGAAAGAAGAAAAAAGAGAGAATATAAAAGAAAAGAAAACAGTAATAACAGTGAATGGATAAACAAATAAGCATGACAATTAAAAATTTGAGATCTGAGTGATTAGCGATTTTGTAGGGATAGGTAATGTTTATAGACCAATTTCTTAAATATTCCCAATGAATTCCCAACAAATAAAGTGGATGGTGTGTTGTGGGAATTACTAATTTTACTTCTGGCGAACGTAGAGGTTTGGTGATATAGCTGAAAGTAAACTGTTCTTTAAGATATAAAAAGGGTAGAAGGGGTAAGAATGACAGTAAAAGAGTATTCTGGCGAAAGTGAATCGTCGTGACTTGAGCTTGTTGTGGAATTCAGAAATGTGGTTATATTTCCCTAAACCGAATATAAACCTGATGCAGAAGTTTTGGAGACGTTCAAGTTTATTAAGTTGTACTTGAGTGAGATCTAGATAGCTGGCATCTGCATAATTAAGTGTTTGTAGTAATAAACTTTGTCCAAGAATAAACTTAGTAGCAGTTGAAAGAAAATTTCTAAGCCTTTTGAGAAATGCAGATGAAGCAAATATCTTTCTGCTGATTTCAGTTACTTGCAGTCTTCACGACATTTCACTGTCCATAATGATGCCCAAGTTTTTAACTGTCTTAATATATTCAATTAACTTTGTTTTTGCTTTACTCTGATTCCCTTATGATTACTCCAAACAGAAATGTGTTCAAGGCAGCTTTTATAGTATCAATTGCAGAAGTGAGTTGATTGATAGGTGCTTGTGTATAAATTTGCAAATCATACAGGTGGTAGGAACATGAAAGATTATGAAAAATAGTATTGATAAATTCAGAGAATAATAGTGAATAGATAGAACACAGCCTTGAAAAACCACCAGCAGTTCGAGTACACCATGATAAAAAGGACTTATCAACTCGAACCCACTGTTGGTAACGATACAGATAACTTCGAAACCAATCAATAACTTTTGGAGATATGTTTAAAGTCTATAAGGTCACAAGAAGAACCTTGAAGTCCATGTTACTAAAGGTACTGCTGAAATTGAGAAGTGACATAACTGATTAAGCCACTCTCCATACTGTGATGGATATCTTCAGTGATATTGACCAAGGCAATTATTGTACTGACCTAACCGGAAACCGGATTGAAACGGGAGTTGGTCACAAGTAGACAAGACTTTTGATAAAAAGGTAGAATTGAAATTGGGTGATAATCAGAAATGAAGACGGATTATGTTTTTTTTGGGTAAGGGTGCATCTTTCCATGCCATAGGAAATGTGCTACTAGATATTGATGCATTAAAAATATGTGTTAAAACAGAGGTGATGATATCTAGTATGTGCATAATCATGTTACGGCCAATAGCATCTTTACCAATGGACTTCAAATTAATAGATGATTGATAGAATTGAAAAGTTGAGTAGTTAGGAGTTAGAATTACAGGAGTTGGATTGATTGTAGCCGAATTGATTAGATTTTGTAGGCGAATCAAAAGAAGAAGCATCAGAGAAGTGTTGATTAAGTGGATCAATGTCAAGATCTTTGGATAATGTGTCACGAGAGGATTTTTCAACTCCTAGGGTCTTCAAAAATTTCCAAACGTTGCCCAAATCTTTGTTTGCAATTGTATTGTGGATATATCGGCGTTGTGCGTACACTATTGCAAATGTTATGGACTTGAATAATTTTTTGTTTATTGGATTGATTCGGTTGTCTTTTGTTCTTCTGTTTAGCTATACATTTTCTATTCATCAGCAGTTTAATTTCATGGGTGAGCCATGGAGCAAGCGGGTGTATGTTTAATTTTGATCGCACTAGATGGAGCATATTTGTCATAAAGTCTCATCAATAATAACATCTTCAAGTAGTTTCTCAAAAAATTGAAAATAGTTTATATGAAGTGATGGTCTATAGTAGACTCCGAGAAGTAACAGAGTGTGACATATTTGGATACTTAGTAATATGTGCTCTCCTGAATTAGAAGAGGAGGTTGTGGAGACATTGTGACTAAATGAAATTTTAGAACGTAAGTATATTGATGGCCACCTCCCGCAACCCCCGCTTGATCGTTACAAATTAGTTGAAAATCCAGGATAGTGTAAGAAAAACTAGGTAAGCTCGGCAGGACTCAGAGACTAGTATAGCATAAACATTGTCATGGTTAAGAGAAGCCAATATATCGTGAAAGTGGGCAGGAATGCTCTGTGTGTTTATATGAACAATATTAAGGTTGTTTGAGTCATTAGAAATTTTTTATGTTGTCATCATCCAAAAGGCTAATGCCTCTATCCTGCAACTGCTTTCATATGTTAAAACCCCTGTGGGGATAACGGTTTTGATTATTTTTCGGAGTCTAGGTGTTAATTTGTAATATGTATTTATTTATAAGGAAGAAATTTATCAGTTGTTAAGTATGCATAACACAAAAGCTCTGCTGCCTTCTTTAGATCTAGATGGTGTATGAATTACCAAAGTTTATTTATTTTTAATCCTGGTTACATCCAAAGCTTATATTTAGCTTTCGGAAACTAAATTTGACTATTTTGGTATTTGGTGTAAGCAGTAATGTCATCTAAGATAAAAATGAAAATTAATATAGTCCTGATTTAATCACAAAAATCTCAACAAATACAATTTGCCTCAATTTTTGTTTTAATTTTATGTGAACTGTTTAAAATACATGACATGGTTAAGGTACTGATGAAATACTAATTTCAATATTGTATGATTCCGCTTTACTATGAAACAATGTAGGATGTTGAGGGCATAAACTATAATAATTAATTATTACTCAATTCTCTACTCTGCTTATTAACAGTTAATATTCATTATTATTTAAAAACATATGGTCTAGTATAATATACATATACTTAATATACACTCTATACATATTGCAACCTAACCGTTACTTTACCCTAACCGGATTTGATCCTGACATATGAAGGAAGCATATCTTATGAATAACATTTGCCACATACTGTTGAAAAAATAATGAAGCCAGCACATTAAGTTCCTGAATTATGTAAAATCTGCCTTAGACATACATGAGAGGTAAAGTTTTTGTTTATTTTAGAAAGAAAGTTTCTATCATTATTTTAATTTAAAAATCCCATAAATACATAAATCCCATAAATAATGCCTACAAGATTTTTCAAAACCACTGATTTGCTTTTAAATATAATATAATATTTTTTTTATCAACAGAATAAATTTAAATGTCATTGTAGATACTATTTTTACTTCAACTCATCTTCTAGCCGTAACTAAGGTAATTAGGTTATATATCTATAATGTTTTAATTATTTGTAGAAAAATTATATCTATAATTTATATACTTAGTTCTAATCAATATTTATTAAATTATATTCATGTGATCGCAGATCTTTTGCTTTTAATAAATTTTAACAGAAACATTGAAGGCGCTGGTTCGGGTAAATTTTCACGGGACTCTTTATGTCGTTATGCGCTACAAACACTATTCAAAGAAAACGGGTATTAACGGGACTCACCGAATTCAACAGGTCTTCTTTCTCGTTCTGCCCACCTTTATATCTCTATCTTCATATCTTTATAACCTTTATATCTGTTCTTGTCCACTTTTATATCTTCAAACACTAGCGTGTAGTACACAAAGCAATATTATAATCCATAAACAATACAAAATACTGTTATTTAATTGTTTATAAAAGACTTGCGCCCACAGGGACAATATCTACACTTCGACTATTTTACACATTTAGACACACTGATACGTCACGGCAGCACACCATCTCTTATTGAGAAATGGGTAACAGGAGAGTGTCATAGGATATATACAGGTGTGAGGGAGACGGCACATAAAGCGTTCTCGGTTGACTACGTAAATTCCTTTGCAATAAAATACAGTTTAAAAAAAAACTAAAAAACACGCTTTTATAGAAAACCAAACTAAAAGGTAATAAATTATTTTCATTAAATTTAAATTAAGGATAGTGGGATTAACAAAAAAATTAATTTTATTATAAAAAAGTTTGGGATGAGGGGAGGGAGAGGTACGAGGAGCACAAGTCAGCCTATGGACTGTGAGGAGGAGCCTTTAGCGGCTGATACGATACTGATGGATGAACGCTGTCGACGACCAGCGCAAACCCCCCACAAGTTAGTGTCCAAGAAATTGCCTATCTTAGATACTAGATAACTGGAGTAGCGTACTTTTCTCCGATGAGGCTCGAATTTGTCTGCATGGTGAGAACCGACGTCGGCGAGTGTTACGAAGACTAGAGGAACGCTGTGCCGACGTGTATTTTGAAGAAATCACGCCTTATGATGGGGGGTCCGTTATATTTTGGGCGGGCGTCACTTACAGTTATCGTACTGAGATTGTACTAATTGAAAATAGCTCACTAAATGCGTAAAGGGACATAACAGAAATCCTTTATCAACATGCACAACCCACACTGACTGTAATTGGTGAAGATACCATTTACATGAACGATAATGCTCTGGCCCGCCGTTCTGGTGACGTAGATGCTTATTTATGTAAGAGGTCGATATTCTTTGTTTGGATTGGCCATTGCGGAGCCCCGACTTTAACCCCATTGACCACGTCTGTAACCTCCTAAAAAGGCGGATACGATCTGTCCAACCACTTCCGCAAAACATTAAGGAGCTTAAACGTGCGATCTCAGCTGAGTGGGAGCACATTCCACAGGACATCATCAAAAGCCTTTTTTTTCTCGGGGAAAAACCCTCTTTTGACGGGTTCCCCGGCCCGGTAGGACCGAGGGATATGTAGGACTCCGGAAAAGATGTTCGACCACTAAAAAACCCCGCTGTTCTCCTATCGCCTACACCCCGGCCTACGGATATTTGGCCTACCGATCTCGTAGCCCGGGCCGGCGTCGGCCCGCCCTTTGTCTCAAGGTGTGCCTCTTCTAAAGTGTTGGCGCTAGGGGGTCAGGGTTTCGTTCCCCACGGCGCTCTCCTGTATTGACTCTAGGAGTTGAGGGGGGCCGCGGAACAGCATGCGGCCCTCTTCCTAGCGGCAATAGTGCAGACGGCGAATCCTCCCCCGAGAGACCGTCCGCGGCCGCTTTCTACGGCGGCCGGAGATCGTTGCTTGACCTCCGACGCCGACGACGTGGCCTCCGTTGGCGGGAGAAGAGTGTGGTGGTCGACTCCCGCTCCGCCGCCTCTTTTGCAGACATGACTGCCTCGCAAAAGGAGGCGACGGCCGTCAATCCAGGATCGCCCCCGACCATGGACAGAACCAGGGTCGGGAGCGACAGGTCTGCACTGATTTGGACGACGAGGGCGCAGGGCTCCTCGCATCACGCAGGGCACACGGCGACAGTGTGGTCCACCGTGTCCAGGAAGACGTCGACGACGAGGACGTCGCCCGCGCCATAGTGGTGGCACCCCGACGTCATGTCCCGTCCTATGCTACACAGGTACCTTCCGAAGCAACCGTGCCCCGATAGGACCTGCGTCAGGCGGAAGGTCAGGGCGCCGTGGCGCCTTTCCAACCAATCATCAAAAGCCTGGTAGAAAGCATACCAAAACGATTACATGCCGTAATCGCTGCAAGGGGAGCTTATGCTCTTTATTAATTTTTATTTTTATGACATCTGTTATTTAAATATCATAAAAATACTCGTAGTTTTAATTACATTATACCCATAAAATGACCATTTTGACGCGACTCTCTTTACATTGCACCGATTCCAGGATTTAAGTGTTGAAAACTATATTTTCATTGATAATAAGCAATTTCTAGTCATGACATACTAAAAACACGCGTGCGGACCTGCTCGGCTAAGCTGTCTCCAGTCCTTTCCTGACTTTTCACCTTATCCTATCGCAAAGGTTGTGTCCCGGCTTCGTGGAAAGTGGCCCATGTTCCCCCTATTCCCAAAAGAGGTGACCGGACGGACCCGTCCAACTACAAACCTATAGCGATAACTTCTTTGCTCTAAAGGTGATGGAGCGAATCATCAATGTACAACTCTTGGGTTACCTGGAGGATTACCAGCTGCTAAATAATCGCCAATACGGTTTTCGGCATTGTCGGTCTACTGGGGATCTCCTGGTTTACCTAACGCACCGTAAGGCTGAAGCCGTTGAGAGCAAAGGAGAAGCCATGGCTGTTAGCCTAGACATCGCTAAGGCCTTCGATCGGGTTTGGCATAGGGCTCTTCTTACGAAGCTTCCATCTTACGGGATACCTGGGAGTCTTTGCACTTGGCTATCCAGCTTTCTCACTGGGCGCAGTATTAAGGTCGTTGTTGACGTTTGCTGCTGCGGTATTAAGTCTATCAATGCTGGTGTACCCCAGGGTTATGGGCTGTCGCCGACGCTATTTATTCTGCATATCAATGACATCTCTAGAGACCTCTCTCCTGCGGTTTGGAAGAAAGTCGGGTCAGACTTGTGTCTGAAGTAGAGAACTCTCCAGAGAGTTTCTGAATGGGGACGACAAAACCTTGTCCAGTTCAACCCCTCGAAGACGCAAGTCTGCGTATTCTCTGCCGAGAAAACCCCGTTCGCACCTGCGCCACAGTTCCAAGGAACCTCTCTCCATCGCAAGCAATATTGGGATCCTTGGTGTCGACATCACGAATGATGTGCAGTTTAGGGAACAATTGGAGGGTAAAGCTAAGCTTGCCTCAAAAAACTAGGTGTGCTAAACCGGTCCAAGCGGTACTTCAGTCCAAGGCAACAGCTTGTGCGGATATAAAAATCATACTTAACTTACTACACAAAATATTTTTTCTCATTGCTATATATTTTTTCTATTTTAAATATCCGGATGACCGAGCTTTGCTCGGTATTTTTTTTATAAATTGTGTTTTTTGGAAATTAACAATTGATTTTCTTAGTCTAACCTCAAAGCAAACGCTCATTGGCTTCTTGTTACTTAACAACGCCATCTGCTGGAATAGCTTTAGTGTTGTGTCGTTAAAGCAATTTAAAAAAAATAGTATTATTATTCGCCGAGAGATGTCAGTAAGTCATTTTTATTATTATTATTCGCCGATAGATGTCAGGAAGAGTCACATTTTTGTTATTTTTCTTCCAATAAAAAAAAGCGAATAAAATGACATTTTCTAGAAATCATTCCTAGCTAGATCGATTTATCGCCCCCGAAACCCCCCGTATACTAAATTTCATGAAAATTGTTGGAGCCGATTCCGAGATTCCAATTATACCTAGTCAGGTCATAAGTATTGTCACACAGTAAAAACTTTTCTTTTAGAATGCTGGCCACAAAAAAGTTTATTGAATTCGAATTTCGAATTGTTCATGAAAATAAAAATGTATACTTTTAGAAATTTACTCATTTTTAAATATGGAGTGGACGCTTAAAGAAGACCGTGTTGCAGTTATTGCGTTGCATCGTTGCGGTTACGCGCCAATTCAAATTTTTAACATACTGAAAAATTTGAATATAACCAAAAGATTCGTTTATCGTACCATCAAACGATACAATGAAGACTAGTGTAGATGACAGGTCAAGAAGTGGTCGCCCTCGGTCTGTTAGGACTCCAGCAGTGATAAAAGCTGTGAAGGCACGAATTCAAAGAAATCCCAAACGTAAGCAGAAACTGTTGGCCCTTCAGATGGGGTTAAGCAGAACCACGGTGAAAAGGGTGTTAAATGAAGACTTAGGGCTTCGGGCATATCGAAGAAAAACAGGACATCGTTTGAATGCTCGTCTAATGGACCTGAGACTGAAGAGATGCCGCGCTTTGTTGAAGCGGTACGCGGGAAAAAAATATCGGGAAATTCTTTTTTCGGATGAAAAAATGTTTACCGTAGAAGAGAGCTACAACAAACAAAATGATAAGGTGTACGCACACAGTAGTGAAGAAGCGAGCAACCGTATTCCGCGTGTCCAACGAGGTCATTTTCCATCCTCGCTCATGGTATGGTTGGGAGTTTCTTATTGGGGCTTAACAGAGGTACATTTTTGTGAGAAAGGTGTAAAAACGAATGCTGTTGTGTATCAAAATACAATCCTGACGAACCTTGTGGAATCTGTTTCTCATACCATGTTCAATAACAGGCACTGGGTATTCCAACAAGATTCGGCGCCAGCTCATAGAGCGAAGAGCACACAAGACTGGCTGGCGGCGCGTGAAATCGACTTCATCCGGCACGAAGACTGGCCCTCCTCCAGTCCAGATTTGAATCCGTTAGATTACAATATATGGCAACACTTGGAGGAAAAGGCGTGCTCAAAGCCTCATCCCAATTTGGAGTCACTCAAGACATCCTTGATTAAGGCAGCCGCCGATATTGACATGGACCTCGTTCGTGCTGCGATAGACGACTGGCCGCGCAGATTGAAGGCTTGTATTCAAAATCACGGAGGTCATTTTGAATAAACTTTAATGTCATAAGAATCTATGTTTTGTTAAGTTCATTTCGGTATATGAATGGTTACATAATGAATAAACTTGTTACAATTATTTTACATTAAACATGTGACAGAATTTATGACCTGACTAGGTATATATACAAGAATTGCTCGTTTAAAGATATAGGATAAATTGAATGCAGGCCTGTTTTCATGCATGCTTTCAAGTACATCCAATACAGTTTCATTTATTTAAGTGAAAAAGTTACTGATAAAATTCATTGCAAAGCACAGGTCAGACCGCATATGGAGTACTGCTCACATTTATGGGCTGGAGCACCCGTCTGTCAGCTCAATCCCCTAGACTCGATCCAACGGCGCGCAGTTCGTGTTGTCGGCGATCCCATACTCACAGACGGTCTAGACACGCTTAGACTTCGGAGAGACTGCGTATTCTACCGTCTGTACAACGGGGAGTGTTCTGAAGAACTATTCAGAATGGTGCCCTCGTCGTCTTTCTACCACCGCACTGCTTGCCATCGGCTCGGTGTTCATCCCCATTTCTTGAAGCCTCTCCTTTCATGTACGTAACGATTCTCTAGAACGCTCATGCTGCGTACTCTCAGGATCTGGAATGAGCTTCCGGCTGAGGTTTTCTCAGCGCCGTACGATATGGGGTTATTCAAAAAAGGCGTTATAGAATTTCTTCGAGGCCGACAGAGCGTTGGTAATGCCTCTGGTGCTGTAAACGTCCATAGGCGACCACCTGCCAGAGTGAGCCGTCTGCCTGTCTGCTTAACTCTAGCTATAAAAAAAAGAAAAAAATCATTAATATTATCCTTAGAAAAGCCAATGACTGTAAGGTGACAGTATTTTTTTTTTTTTTTGTAAAGGAGTGTATACTACCGATACCATATATCAATGTTTTAATAATATTAACGGCCTAAACAAATATAACTAGGCAATTAATTTTTACAATGAGATTTTAGATTATTTGAACTTAAACAATGGGTTTGTATGATCTAATTAAATTTAATGACTTGATGGAGCACGTAGCCTCTTACAGGCACTGTGGTCCCACAATCTGGTCGCTCAGAATTGGAAACGAAATTATTTCTTGATAGAACAGTTTCTCGAAAATATACCTAGTCAGGTCATAAGTATTGTCACACAGTAAAAACTTTTCTTTTAGAATGCTGGCCACAAAAAAGTTTATTGAATTCGAATTTCGAATTGTTCATGAAAATAAAAATGTATAACTTTTAGAATTTTACTCATTTTTAAATATGGAGTGGACGCATAAAGAAGACCGTGTTGCAGTTATTGCGTTGCATCGTTGCGGTTACGCGCCAATTCAAATTTTTAACATACTGAATAATTTGAATATTACCAAAGGATTCGTTTATCGTACCATCAAACGATACAATGAAGACTCTAGTGTAGATGACAGGTCAAGAAGTGGTCGCCCTCGGTCTGTTAGGACTCCAGCAGTGATAAAAGCTGTGAAGGCACGAATTCAAAGAAATCCCAAACGTAAGCAGGAACTGTTGGCCCTTCAGATGGGGTTAAGCAGAACCACGGTGAAAAGGGTGTTAAATGAAGACTTAGGGCTTCGGGCATATGGAAGAAAAACAGGACGTCGTTTGAATGCTCGTCTAATGGACCTGAGACTGAAGAGATGCCGCGATTTGTTGAAGCGGTACGCGGGAAAAAATATCGGGAAATTCTTTTTTCGGATGAAAAAATGTTTACCGTAGAAGAGAGCTACAACAAACAAAATGATAAGGTGTACGCACACAGTAGTGAAAAAGCGAGCAACCGTATTCCGCGTGTCCAACGAGGTCATTTTCCATCCTCGCTCATGGTATGGTTGGGAGTTTCTTATTGGGGCTTAACAGAGGTACATTTTTGTGAGAAAGGTGTGAAAACGAATGCTGTTGTGTATCAAAATACAGTCCTGACGAACCTTGTGGAACCTGTTTCTCATACCATGTTCAATAACAGGCACTGGGTATTCCAACAAGATTCGGCGCCAGCTCATAGAGCGAAGAGCACACAAGACTGGCTGGCGGCGCGTGAAATCGACTTCATCCGGCACGAAGACTGGCCCTCCTCCAGTCCAGATTTGAATCCGTTAGATTACAAGATATGGCAACACTTGGAGGAAAAGGCGTGCTCAAAGCCTCATCCCAATTTGGAGTCACTCAAGACATCCTTGATTAAGGCAGCCGCCGATATTGACATGGACCTCGTTCGTGCTGCGATAGACAACTGGCCGCGCAGATTGAAGGCTTGTATTCAAAATCACGGAGGTCATTTTGAATAAACTTTAATGTCATAAGAATCTATGTTTTGTTAAGTTCATTTTGGTATATGAATGGTTACATAATTAATAAACTTGTTACAATTATTTTACATTAAACATGTGACAGAATTTATGACCTGACTAGGTATGTATGTGAATTCAAAAGATATTTAAGTAGAAATAGAATAAAATATAAATATAATATAAATTTATATTAAATAAAATATTATTAAAGTTTTAAAATAAATACATACAGTACGAGTATCATCATCATCATCCATTTCAGCCGGAAGACGCCCACTGCTGGACAAAGGCCTCCCCCAAAGATCTCCACGATGATCGGTCCTGCGCAATAATATGTATATAATAATATACTCGTACATATATTCATTTATTTTCATAGCTAAATATTTTAAGCAACTGCTTATTCTTGGCCTACTTGAACAATGGTCCAATTGTAAGTCCCCAAATTTGATGAGCAATATTGCATTAAAATTAAAAATTTAGGAC
Source organism: Malacosoma neustria (assembly GCA_963693495.1). Classification (NCBI taxonomy): domain Eukaryota; kingdom Metazoa; phylum Arthropoda; class Insecta; order Lepidoptera; family Lasiocampidae; genus Malacosoma; species Malacosoma neustria. Next base: position 8,697,800 of record OY856381.1, on the reverse strand, counting down.
TATTAAAAAAAGCGAAAGTTTGAAGAATTTCAAGTGTAATTCTTGAGCTAAACAGACAAGATTTGGTAGATGATTTGGTTAGTGAATTTAAATTTATATCAATTATTTTAAAATCCTTATTTTTCTGAAGAATTATTGTTCTAGAAACTTAATTTGGTAGAATAATAATTCAAAGTACAAGAATAAACAAATGTTTAGTTTTTTTATTCTTTCAATATTTATTGATAACATAGTATAATTAGAATATCACTACAGGACAGTTTCTATAACTAATGCAGTACATTGTCACCAGTGTAATTGTACCTTTGTATATGAATTAATTAATAAATAAATATAACCAGGTTGATGATGACTTGAGTCTATAATATCTCAATAATCATTGTTTGGAGCAAAGTAAGTTTTTATAATTATGACATCAATTTTAAGCATGTGCTGCAAATCACATATTGAAAGTATTTGGAAAATAAAAAATTTCTTAATGTAAAAGTTAGCGATACATTTATTTTTCGAAGTAGTCTCCGTTTTCCTCTTTATATCTGGATTCGATGGAACCACTGAGAAAAGCAATGGACCCATTTTTCCTTAGGGGTCTATGGTATTTCCAAACTCCGTTACCACATCTTCAGGGCAAAGCCTGTTCCTTAAAGTTTGGCTTTAGTTCTTGGGAATAAATAAAAGTCGCTGAGGGCCAGGTCATGACTATATGGTGGATCACTCAGTTCATTATCTCGACACCTGTCATAGTTAAATATTAAATTATTCGTTTTGCGAAGTGCACTAAAGCGTTATCGTGGGAAAGGAGAAACTAAACTCTATAGGACGCTTGATACTTGATAAGTCGCTATTATCTTCTTCAATCATGCATCGCAGCACAGTTATTTTCAGATGTTGCTTTGAAGGACGTCTCTCACGCAGATCATCACCGAGATTGCTACGCCCACGCTTAAACTCATTAAACCAATAGTAAAAAGTGACGCGAGATGGAGCTTTATAATTAAAAGCTAATCGAAGTCTATCATAGCTTTGTTAATAACGAACACAGCGAAATTAATAATTATTAAAAAAAAATTGATCATGGTACAAAAAATTTCTCGTGTTAAATGAATTTTGAGGTGTAACAAGATTTGGAATTGCCGCTAATTCACAAAAACAAATGACAAATGAATGCCATATATCACACTAAGTAACCAGGTCACCAAGTGTTCTATAATCGAAATTTAAAAGAACTTTTCATTGCCAATGTTTCTAACTGATCGGTTCCTAAAACTTTTAGTGCCACCCATGTAATTGAATCCATACTAATATTATAAATGCGAAAGTAACTCTGTCTGTCTGTCTGTCTGTTCCTCTTTCACGCCTAAACCGCTGAACGGATTTTGATGAAATTTGGTATGGTGATAGATGATAACCTAGAAATGGTCATAGGCTATAAATAATCACGCCATCGTTCTTAGGGGGTAGGCAGTAGGCAGATAACTAAATTGAGTTAGTGATTTTTTGTGCTTATCCGGTATCTATGAGAATCGGCCAACATCTATTTTTCATCCCCCTAAATGTTAGGGGTAGTCCACCCCTAAATTTTATTTTTTGACATTTTATTATTTTTATGGCAGAACAACGTTTGCCGGGTCAGCTAGTATCAAATAAAATAAGGTCAATTAGCGCCACAAAATATAATTTCTGTTTCCGCCATTCTATATAAACTTCTTTTAAATTGAGTATACTTAGCATTCACATACATGTGAATAGGTATAGCAGAAAAAGGTGCGCTGTAAAACATCGGCAGGCATACGTTGTGTATTCCGTCAAATCAAACAGCGCGATAACGAGCGAGCGTTTGTGCCACACAGGCGGGGACGCGTCGTTTGATTACTGGATCCAATTTTCTTTCTTGGGACAATTCCCACAATCTAGCGTCAGCCAGTCACTCGCCGGAGGTATTTCATACGGGACGCACACGCAATCGGAGGCTCACGTGTGCCTCCGTAACGAGGATATATTTGCGTATGAAGAACACGAAATACCTCTGAATTGTGGAGGGAATAAGACATTCAACCCGCTCCACCCCCACGCCACCCCTCGCTCCACAGCTCAACCGCCTCCCCCGCGACCCTTTTAACTTTCATCTCTGTCGAGTGCTCGGTCCACATACTTTTGTTCTATTTGATCAATGTTATTAAAATGTCGCGAGCTTGCTCTATTACAAACATTTGACTACGGCATAAATCTCCTCTCGGTCGCTAATGCTTTACAAGTTCAACCTGAACTAGATAGAATGCTTGACCAGAACACAGGCTCTTGAGTTATACTGTCAAAAATATTTGTACCATTAAATTTCATGGCAAACTAGAACTTTGTTGAAAATAAATGTTAACTAACTAAATTATATAAAAAAAATCTAACTTAATAAAAATGTTTATAAATAAATAGATGTGGTTAAGATCCTATATATGTAGATAGTTTGATATGATTCTGTTTGATTATTTGATATATTTGATTAAATTTTTTTTTATTCTTTGCTGAGACTTCATTGACAACAATATAAGGCTACCTTATTTAATAGAATACATTTTAATTTGTAACAGTATATGCGTCAGAAGGTATACATGGAGAGAATCAGATCTATGTATTCGCAAATGATACTTGATTGAGGTATACTATAATACTTGTGATTATAGTGCGTTTCTCAGGCGAGTGCGGGCCGCGGCGCAGCGTGGTGAGCGTCACACGAGATCGTCGCCATCAGCCGTAATCACTGCTATCCATTCTGTTAAAACCACCCGAGAATAAATTAGTTAAGTAGAAGCTTCCGTTAATCGTCGTTCGCTGGCGGTGCCGGTCGCCCGCCCTAAATGGATTAATTTATACTGTTATAAACGAGGACGTTTTCGGTGTCACGCGAGGATGGGGTGATTGTGTTGTGATTGCTTGCGCTTCCTATGAACGCGTCCTTTATTAAACGATTTGGCCTCGTCCCGCCTATTTGGTCTTTCTTCTCACATTGAAACTATACTCGCACTTGTGTAAGGGATGTCCTATCACCGTTTATAGCACATTAACAAGTGTAAGAATATTTTAATATTAACTAGTTTATGAGCAACATCCGCTACGAAATTCCCAGTACAATTTTGTCTGTAACATGCCTGGAATTAAGTTGTCTTCGAAAATGTTACTTATATCATGTTTATTGTTCCTACTTATATAATTTACGACATGTGTATGAAATATTGAATCTACTTCTTGTGGGGAGATGTTTCGATCTGGAGGCGTAATGTCCACACGATGGGCCCGGACACCTGAGTCGCACTGGCGGGCGCATCGCTCACTGCAATCTGTACATTATTTCTCCATTGTTCGCGTAACGAGCCCCCACTCCCGATCGCGCCTGCACCCCTTTGCCGCCCGCCACCACCCTCCGCCCTGAGGCGACGGGTCCTCGCTCGCGCCTTTCTTTTATCATTCCTCTCTTTATTTCCGAATGCAAATAATCCTCCACACGTGTGAGAACCGAAACCATTGTTCTCGCCTCCCCACATGCCCCCACCGGGGACCTTGGCGACAAAATCTTTTCTACAGCATTTAGGCAAATGTGCCTACAAACACTCAAAAGAAACACATTAATATTTCATTTATCCTAAATATATTATTTCCACAGCAAATATACCTTGGCCGGATATAAAAATCATACTTAACTTACAACACAAAATATTTTTTCTCACTGCTATATATTTTTTCTATTTTAATAAATTGAATGCAGGCCTGTTTTCATGCATGCTTTCAAGTACATCCAATACAGTTTCATTTATTTAAGTGAAAAAGTAACTGATAAAATTCCCTTTGAAAACTTTGAAATGTAATAAATATGTTTCAATATTTTTAAGTGGCTTAAAATATATGTAATATATGAACCATTGCAACTCGTAATAGAGACAACTGGGGCAGTTGTCGCAAGTGGAAGACAAACAGCTCGTTAGGGCTCAAGACGGCGGAAGGGTGGAGCGCCGCGATACCCAAGAAAAACGCTAAGTGGGAAATCAATACGTATTAGGCGCGATATCGGACCGGTCGTCCGTCACACCATGATGGATGAACGCACCCAAACTTTCCTTGCCAAGTCTAATAATGACAATATACAAATTGACGTCCGCGAACACTTCCGAAACGCGATAGTGAGTCGGCGTCGTCGCCCACGGCACTCACATTATGTAAACAAACATGGAAAAAACTGATCGCCTTCAATTTGTGTATTAGAAATCTCAATTACGGATATGTTTTTTGGGTGTCATCTATCATGCGGCGTCCTTAGTTGGCGGTGCTGCTGTGTGAGTCAATCGTCGCGTCGAATAATGGCGCTGCCTCGGTGACGTCTCACGAGGAGTGCGATATTGGAGTGGAGCGACAGGCGGCAGTCACCGTGTCTACATATTGAAAGCTATTCGGAATTTGCAAATAAATATACACATGCACGCGAGCGACACCGACCCGGAGCGCATACACAGCCCGGATCACATCTATCGACAAGAAAATTGAAATCAGGCTATCTGAGAACGTGATTTTCTACTATGCCTGTATCTATACGATAACTGTAGAAATACTACATTATGCTATTTGCACATATATTGCACATATGCTATTTCTTCAAATAAAGTATTTCTTTGTCTTTAAATAAATTTCTTGACATATTTTTATATTCATAAATAATATCTAATATGATCTCTTTATATAATGAATTCTTCTTAATGTGTATTTAATGGGAATTTGATCTTTTGCGGTGTGGTTCAAGCAAACAAGAAGAACAGAGCCAGAGCCCATCGCGTTTTTACGGCGCCGTAAAAGGCTATAATTAGATTACTTCTTTTACATAGATCTTATTACTAAGATAACAGAGAACCTTCTGTTTTTTTCTTTTGGGATTGGCATTTCAGATGACAGTCGGCTGTATTAACCAAATTCAGTCACATATTTACTAGCTTTGTTCCTTTGACATAGTCATGAAAACTGTGATGCATCCACGCAAAAAGAGAGTTGAAATGCCCTGTGACTATACAACAAAGTGTACTGTACCCCGAGTGTCAAAGTGCAGGCTTTGCGTGCAATTGGATTTAGCCAATGAGATGACGATGAATGAAAATTTGAACTAACCATAAGTATTTTATACTTTCCTCACGAACCGTCTTTATTGCTCCTACATAGAGGTGACGTCGTATAATATATTATATTATCACGTAGAAAGACAGACTACTATGCAAAATAAGAAATAAGGTGATAGTAACACACAAAAGCCATTTGCGACGCACCCACCTGGGAGAGTTGAGAGAATTTACAACACCCTGTATATAAAGTCAACTCGCATAAGACTTGTCCTGTGATATTAAGTAACATTTTGATGTACACTATTTTAAATACGTGATTCTTTTGATGTTTCAGAATTCATCATTTTAATTTTCGAACCGGTATTGTTTAACAATCTTAATTTTTTTTTATTCTATGACTAGGTAAAGCCGTATGAGTTCGTTCCCCCGGACAAAAAATATGGATGATTAAAAAAAGCAATAACACTAGTCATAATGAAATATGAAACCAGTACTGAGATCTTTAAAAAAAATTAAAAGGATTTAATGGAGGTTTTAACCTATAATGAGGAGACAAGTCAGCCGCCTTGCATTTGGCAAGACTTTAATGCGATCTACTTCCGTGCCGTGTAGCCTTACATGAGATTAAGCCGGGGTAGTTGGAGCCGAGCAGTGTGGGGGGGTGTATTTATGTCACCTCAGGGACGTTGCCGCGCGCCCCACCCCAATTATACCGCAGTAAAAGTCATAAAAAGACACCCGAAGTTTTTACACGAACCAAGAAGAGGCTTAGGCGAAATTAAGAGGGGTGCCGAAATGTGAGATGAGCATGAATTTTTTATAAGAGCAGATGATGGTGCCCCGTTTATGATGTCTTATGGTGGATAATGCCCGCGATGCACGCGCACTTTGTTTGTGCCTCTGAATCATTGATGAGCCCACGTTTATTGCGGACACAAATCAAATTATTAATTACCTATACACCGCTTTCCTTATTGTAGTCATAATAATACTTACGGTTCACGTATTGATACAAGTAGCTATTTATATCTAAATAAATTTATGAAGTTGTACTTCTATTGGCGCGTTTCGAAAAAATTATGAGAGAAATTTTTCTACGAATTGACATGAATTTAGCTGATTAAGTCTATTAAATAAAAAAAATTATACATACGAGTATATACATTGTAGTAATTATTTACGTACAGTTTATTGCCTCGTCTTTGCTCCCCATAATTTCGAAGCGAACGTAATAAATGGTTCATAACAAAAGAAAAACATCCATGTAGAAATATAAACCCAAAGTAACTTTTTCAATTCAAAGCATGGACGTCATAAATAATGCTTTGAATTTTTTTATTTAATGCGATTTATGTTCACGAAAGCAGGTCGAAAACGACCTGAGACCTGGTTTACTCAAACAACGATTTTCGTTTTGTTCACGCTCATACGAAACAATACGTTCTCACGTTTAATTTCTTTCGGGTCTTAACAATTGATTCTTTTACGACTGTGTTTATTGAGCTCACTCCGCTACAGTAATCCAATTGCAATTTTTCGATATAGCTGACGCTATTGGTCAATGCAAACACATGACGTAATCGAATCATCTGCAATAAACTCTGGCAAATCGTAATCCATACCAATATATGAAAATAACTCTGTCTGTCTGTTACCTTTTCACGCCTAAACTGCTGAACCAATTTTGATGAGTTTCGATTTGTAGATCGACTGGGCCATAAAGAAAGACATAGGCTACTTTTTGTCGTGAAAATGAAACTTGAAGGGGGTGAACGTAATTAAGTTCTATTTATTTTTTAATTTATATGACAAAACAACATTTACCGGGTCAGCTAGTGTCTACATAAATCGACATTAAGTCTAAAGAATTGTGCATCGCCTCGGACATGACGGTACTTGCAATAAATAAGTATATAAAATAGTTTGAAAGAGAGGAAGTGCAGGTACAAAATCTGGCACCTTCCATGGAAACTATTATAAATGTTGACGAAAGTGAGATAAGCATGGATGAAATAGTGAAAGCGTTGAAAAGTATGAGATCAGGTAAGGCTGCAGGGTATGACAGGATTACCGTCGAGATGCTGAGGGCTGGATAGGGCATAGTGGCTAGCCAGCTGTACCGCCTTTTCAATTTGTGCTGGCGAAATGGGCAAGTACCGGGAGACTGGTGCAAAGCCGTAATCGTGCCATTGTATAAGGGAAAAGGGTCACGGAAGGACTGCGTAAATTACCGCGGTATAAGCCTTCTCATCTTCGTCGGTAAATTATATGCGAAAGTGTTGATTGAAAGGGTTGTGAATGAAACAGACGAAAAAGTATGGGATGCACAAGCGGGATTTAGGAAGGGAATGGGATGTACGGATCAGGTCTTTTCCTTGCGGTGCAACACCGAAAAGTGTTTGGCTATAAACAAGAAGGTCTATTGCGCGTTCGTGGATCTGGAAAAGGCCTATGATAGAGTGGTGTGGAATGAATTGTGGTCAGCATTGTCCGTGAATGGTGTGAGCAGTATCCTCATACGAGCATTGCAATATCTTTATAGGGATTCTAGTGCTTGTGTAAGGATAAACGGGGCACACACTGAATGGTTTAATATCGAAAAAGGTGTTAGACAGGGATGTGTAGCGTCACCGTGGCTGTTTAATCTGTTCATGAACAATTGCTTGACAGATTTAAAAGAGAATGAAAGTGGGTTGAGAATTAATGAGTTACTCGTCAGATGTTTTCTCTATGCTGATGATCAAGTATTACTTGCGTCTTCGGCCGAGGAGTTGCAGGAGATGGTAACTGTTATGAGTAGAGCTTTTGTTAGAAAGGGAATGAAGATGAATGTAAAGAAGACGAAAGTGATGGTGTTTGAAAGAGATGAAACAGTGATAGACTGCAATATTGTGATGGAGATGAACAAATTGAACAGGTGAATGAGTTTGTGTATCTGGGTTCAAAGTTTACCAGAGATGGAAAGTGTGAGAGTGATATTGAAAGAAGAGTGAATGCAGGAAACATGGTGAGTGGACCTTTGCACTCCTTTATGAACAGTCGGAAGGTGTCTAACAAGGCTCGTCTGGCAGTGCATGAGGGGGTGTTGGTTCCGACACTCATATACGGAAGTGAAAGTTGGGTATGGCAGACGAAACATGAAAGCAGAATAAATGCAGTTGAGATGAGAGCGTTAAGAAGTATGATAGGAGTTAAACTGAGTGACAGGATAAGAAATAGTGAGATAAGGAAACGTTGTGGTCTGAAAGAAGATGTAGTGATAAAATTGAGAAAGGTATGCTGAGATGGTTTGGCCATGTTGAGAGAATGAATGATGAACGATTGACGAAAAAAGTGTATAAGGCGAGTGTGATTGGAAGTGTTGGAAGGGGTAGACCTAGGCGGACGTTTCGAGACCAGATCAGGGACGTCTTGAAAAAAGGCCAGGTCAAGAGTACCCTAAACCGAAGGGCATGTATGAAGGGAATAATGAAAGTGGACGAAGCGAAACAAGTATGTAAGGATCGTAGCAAGTGGAAAGAAGTGGTTTCTACCTACCCCTACGGGAAAGAGGCGTGATTATATGTATGTATGTATGTATAAAATATTTACTATTTTATATAAATTAGTATTTTATTTATAATAATTTCAGTACTGTTTCAGTATTTCACTAATGAAATGAAACTTATGTTTAAGGTACAGGTTACCGGTTGTTTGTTGTTATAATAAAATACTGTATAAGTAATTTTAGCGATTGGAAATTCAGGGTCTAAGTGAGCTGGGCAGTGGGCCGGACGGTAAGCAGCAGCGGCACCCGGTGGCCCGCTGCGTGCGTGCCTAGCCGGCCTCGGGTCGCAGCTAATATGATTATGACAGCGCTACGTGCCAACCCAGCTCCGGGAATCCTCGCACAAATATTCATTAATCTTTCACGGTCCGACGTCCGCCGCGATGGAGATTTAATCAGATTAAGGATCATCTTTTTGCGGGAAAAGTCATGCCCTTTTGTTGCTAGTCGACAGTGGCTCGCACTTTTGTGCTGAATTTATGACGTATGATGTTTGCTCTGAATGTAAATTCGGTCACGATAGGAATTTTCACTTTCCCGTTGTATTCTTCCTTAACCTTGCATTAATAATAGAAGTGATTGTTGGGTCAGGCGGGCGAGGCGTGAAGACGGCGCCAATACGACTGTTGGTGGATTGCGGCCTCGCCACGCTGTCTGTAGCGCACCTCTCGCGACTGATGCGCTTTTATGACCCCCACGTATCGGAACATTTTATGAGTACGGAACACCTATTAGTTTATTAGGTAGGTATATCATTGATCTTACAAGATATGTTTTCCTGTGCTGTTAACTATTCTCGCAGTTGTTCATGACAGAATAAATCTAATCAAGTCTTAATTAACATAGTTTTTACATGAGTAACTTTGAATACTTTTATGTATTTTTTCCTGCAAAGTATGTTACCTTAGGTTTATAATAATATTAATATTCAGGCTCAGTGGCAGGCTGTTTGATTCGTAGATAGGGCGCGGAAGGCCAAATAAAAAGTAGAGTTTAACGCTTTGAAACTCGCGTAAAATTATTTTACCATTGTATGCAAATCAACGCAGACGTGATCATTTTTATTTCTTAAGAAGCACCGAATATAAATCTCGTTTAAAAACATTCTGCTGACTGCTTCTTTGTCGTAGAAGTGTTTAAAAATCAACGATAAACGAAGAAAGAAAGTAAACTAGTTTTAATTTATTTATTCATATTCTCTATATTTACTATGAATTGATACATTTGTATTAATTATTCATAAATAATGTGTTATATTAGAACAAAATAAAAAAAATTCAGTAGTGACCACCGCGGTGTTTGAAATTATTTATTTATCTAAGTATAAGTGGTTTATATATACCTAGTCAGGTCATAAATTCTGTCACATGTTTAATGTAAAATAATTGTAACAAGTTTATTCATTATGTAACCATTCATATACCAAAATGAACTTAACAAAACATAGATTCTTATGACATTAAAGTTTATTCAAAATGACCTCCGTGATTTTGAATACAAGCCTTCAATCTGCGCGGCCAGTCGTCTATCGCAGCACGAACGAGGTCCATGTCAATATCGGCGGCTGCCTTAATCAAGGATGTCTTGAGTGACTCCAAATTGGGATGAGGCTTTGAGCACGCCTTTTCCTCCAAGTGTTGCCATATCTTGTAATCTAATGGATTCAAATCTGGACTGGAGGAGGGCCAGTCTTCGTACCGGATGAAGTCGATTTCACGCGCCGCCAGCCAGTCTTGTGTGCTCTTCGCTCTATGAGCTGGCGCCGAATCTTGTTGGAATACCCAGTGCCTGTTATTGAACATGGTATGAGAAACAGGTTCCACAAGGTTCGTCAGGACTGTATTTTGATACACAACAGCATTCGTTTTTACACCTTTCTCCACAAAAATGTACCTGTGTTAAGCCCCAATAAGAAACTCCCAACTATACCATGAGCGAGGATGGAAAATGACCTCGTTGGACACGCGGAATACGGTTGCTCGCTTCTTCACTACTGTGTGCGTACACCTTATCATTTTGTTTGTTGTAGCTCTCTTCTACGGTAAACATTTTTTCATCCGAAAAAAGAATTTCTCGATATTTTTTTCCCGCGTACCGCTTCAACAAAGCGCGGCATCTCTTCAGTCTCAGGTCCATTAGACGAGCATTCAAACGATGTCCTGTTTTTCTTCGATATGCCCGAAGCCCTAAGTCTTCATTTAACACCCTTTTCACCGTGGTTCTGCTTAACCCCATCTGAAGGGCCAACAGTTTCTGCTTACGTTTGGGATTTCTTTGAATTCGTGCCTTCACAGCTTTTATCACTGCTGGAGTCCTAACAGACCGAGGGCGACCACTTCTTGACCTGTCATCTACACTAGAGTCTTCATTGTATCGTTTGATGGTACGATAAACGAATCTTTTGGTTATATTCAAATTTTTCAGTATGTTAAAAATTTGAATTGGCGCGTAACCGCAACGATGCAACGCAATAACTGCAACACGGTCTTCTTTAAGCGTCCACTCCATATTTAAAAATGAGTAAAATTCTAAAAGTATACATTTTTATTTTCATGAACAATTCGAAATTCGAATTCAATAAACTTTTTTGTGGCCAGCATTCTAAAAGAAAAGTTTTTACTGTGTGACAATACTTATGACCTGACTAAGTATTATCTATAAGTGGAAACTTTACTGATTTGTTAATTTTTATGTTTTCTTTATATTGTGATGTATTGTAATTGTTTGTTTCCCAAATAAATAAAAATAAAAATTTTATGTATCATTCGTGTGTGAAAATATTTGTCAAGGTTTTTGACGAATTCTGAATTGACAGGCTACATTAAGTTGTTTAAAATGAACAAACAGCATGCCGTCCAAGCCCTGTTATTTTTACTCCTTCGACTTTTATGCGTTTTAGTCGTGGTAATATTATGTACATTCATAATGTTCTCGAAAAGGTGTCTACATATTCAAATAATGCATTTAAATCGGGTTAACTAAAAAGTTGACGAGCATTTGTCGTGTCATAATAATTGGTTATCGAGTTTTTCACGCCAACAATGTTGATGTTCACAATCAAACAGTTAAAGTGTAAAAAGCTCATGGCCATCGTAACATTCTTGACACCCTTGCGGCATAAGGTGTCGGCCATCTTGGATATAAGCGCATAACTCATTTATTAAAAGGAAGCGGTCCGGTCCCCGCGGCGCGGTGCCTCTTCGCGGTGTCTAATGAAAGTTGGCGCTACAAAAACGTAGCTTCGCCGGGAATGTGTCGCCCTCGCGTTCTGGGACGTGTACAGGCTATAAAAATACCGGTGGACGAGGCACCGGCCTCACTTCGTTCCTTTTTCCATCAATTCAATCAACGGACGCCTCTCGATTGGCTTTTGACTGAATTTTGTTACGAATATGAATTAAAAGGGCCTCCGTAATGTTAGAAGTTTTTTTATAGATAGATAACACTTTACTGTATATTGCATAAAAGTAGTTTACGTTGAAAGAATTATAATTAATGTTGCACAATGCGCGCTAAAAGCGATCTCTTCCAGTTCAGGAAACAAATAACTATTAAAGTTAAAAATATTTTCATTTTTATTATATCCATGAGATACCTGGTAGCCAAGTGGTATCGTACTACAAGGCCCATCTAGGGTCCCAAGTTCGATACCCGTGGTCGCATACAACCGCTTAGGCAGTTTTTCACGATGAAGAAAAATATTTGTACTGTTCCCTCTGGCGCCTAGGGGAAAGTCTGAGGCCAGCGGTGGGACGTTATTAATATTTATATCCATATGTAGAATAGAACCTTGACTAAGGTTGATTCATAGTTCATTTCCCAGTAAATCCCACCCTCGTTCTTTGTCCAGTAACATGTACCACGTGTATATGACGATTATAATTAGACCACGAAAGTCTTCATGAGGCTTCGTAGTTTCAGACATACATAGAATAATAATAAAGATATTTACAATTAAAATTAACCCAGAAGAACTGGGCAAATAATAAATATACAAAGACGTTGCTGAAATGACTTACATTGAATGGTAAATATGTGCCATGGGGCCCCGAGGTGTCGGCCGATGATGAAGTTTCTTGAAAGATCAGAATATATTTGCCTCGCTTTGCATTAAATTGGAAAAGCCTAGACAATACACATGGCTCTATGAAAATCAAAAACATTACGTAACCCTATACAATGTATACGTGCAAAAGGTGTTATTGTTTTCGTTCGTACTTTAGCTGAGGTCAAATAGAATGTAGATTTTTCTTAGAACTGGGGTTGATAGAATTTACATTTTTTATCAAACTGTGTTAGCATTGTATTGTTGCATTAATATGTATTGGGACTCTTGGAGCAGAAGCGTTTTAATAACTATTTGAGAGTGTTAGAGATGGATTTTTTTAATATACTATGACAATTCAGACAGTGCCATTTCAAAGGAATCAGCAGCTCCTTGTGTTATGGATATTAGGCAAGTGATATACTACTTATATGTAAATAAATACATTCAGACTGAGGATTTATTCATGATCCCCACAGGCGATCCTTCTTGCGAAAGTACTAGCTTTGCAAAGGTCGTCAAGTGGAAAATCATACGTTATTCTGTTTCAAATTTCAAATGGTCAAGCATGAAGTGCCTGTTCATTACCTACATTTAATTTTATTTTTATATTCAATTGCTATATTATATTTATATAAATCTTGTACGGTCGCGCCTGTGCGCGCACGCGATTCCTAGGGGGGGGGGGGGGGGGGACAAAATATTTGTATGATCTGCAATGATATTTTCATATAAAAACAATTATTTATAGTCTGGCATTGATGTATTTACTTATTAATAGGTATTTACTAGTTAAAATGTTTTTGATAATGGCACCAAAGAGCAGAGTCAATCAAAGTGTTCAAGCATTCACTTTTAAATCAAGCACTTTAAGCGCGAAACGGTATTAAGGAAAAGAGCAAATATAACAGGTATCGGATTAATTTAGGTGGCATTATTGAAATTTATTTTAGCCAAACGGTTGACTGCACCCGTTCGCTGCTAAGGCGCTCACTTTTTGCCCACCGCTGTTAATTTCAACGGACAATGGCTGGGTCGAAAATCGATCGGGTCCGAATAATCGCCTACTGCGGCGTGAGCCCGCTTAATCACCCTCCTAGTAAGGAGCAGTAGCAAATAATTATGATTCTGACTACTTTTTAATCGTTGTTTTCTTAAATGTTTAATTAGAAATATCCAAAAATATCGTCATATTACTGTTGCTTGAAAGCATGAATAGTTAATTATAAATTTTCCAATTCATTAAAAATTTAAAATATTACTTACAACAGTGATCCATGGTTTGAGACCATAGACAAAAAGGTCAGCTCAGGGTCCACGTCAGTGGTCTGACCACGGAGAACTAAATATATATATGATGCAAAATAGTTCTGGTCTGAGTGTATATGTCCTCTTTAAAACTGTTATATAGGTTTCAAAACCGAGCAGGGAAGGTATTTAAAAAAATGTTAAACTGAAGTATACTCTATAGTCCGTCTGGGTGACCTGCATCGATATTGTCTTGGGATACATCATATTTTACGTTTTCGGCCCGGGCCACGAGATCGGTAGGCCATATATCCGTGGGCCCGGGTGTAGGCGATAGGAGAACAGCGGGGTTTTTTAGTGGGTAGTCGGAAAAATCCCGGAGTCCCACATATCCCTCGGTCCCCCCGGGCCGGGGGAACCCGTCAAGAGAGGTTTTTCCCCGAGACCAAAAAAAAAATATATTTTACGTTTTAATAAGCTTAGTTGGTACTAATGTAAAATATTTAAATGAATCGTAAATCTTTTGGACGCATGCCCACATAAAAAGGACATTCGATCTAATTTTAATACTTTCAGTTTGATAAAAAGCACAATCATTTACGTGGACGTGAAAGAATTCAGTCTTAAAATTAAAAACTTAAAAGAAGCGCTATGTAATTGAAAATCTTAACTTTACGGTCTGTTGCTTTAGCGATACTGTTCATAAATAATTTAGACAATATAAGAATAGTTCGAGGAAAAGAATTTTAATTAAAAAGTTGATTAATATCCAGGCAAACAATGGAAGTTAAATTAAATTTGCTGCGACAAAATCGCCAGTTGAAAGTATCTAGGTATTGTTAATTGATTTGATTCTGTAGATACTCGGAACCTGCGAAAATGGAAAAGGTAAATGATAGCTATAAAAAGACTGTTCACGTTCAAGTAATTAATTTAATGAAAGGTCCGTTGATAGAATTCGTAGGCGGCTCATTCCCGTGGTGTAGCGACGCGGAAATGATAGTGCAAATGAATTTGAAGGCATTACCGGTGGAGATCACGTCTGCCCATAAATCCCAACCCCCGATAGGACAATTAAAAGGCCAGTCTTAAAACAATTACGCAACGGTGGCCCCGAGGCCGATCGTGATGTCATAAATTGCAAATAATATTCAAAGTAGCAATAAATATTTTGTATGTTGGTACTGTAGATCAACCTTGCAAACTTTTATCATAAACATGTGGGACCATTTTTATAAATCCTATGCCTGACATTTTTATGTCGCACAAAATCTTCTGAAGAGGTATGAAATAAACTTGTTATTAGACAAACTTGACAGGTTGTGCATGCTTTCACTTTGAAGTTCTGGATCAACTCTTTATTAGCCCTTACTTATAGACACTTTCCTTGTGCCGTAATGGACAGCATACCAAATAGCATAATTTGGATAAATTTTGAGTTCAGAGTTGATGATGTCAACTCCAATCACATATTGGTGAAGCCACTTTAATGAGAGAATTTACCTCTGTTTGAATTAGTTTACATCTTAGACTTATTGTCCGATTTACCATTTTTATGAATCAATTTTTTACTTAACACATTCACTGCCAAGTATTTTGAAGATATGCTGATTGATCCATTACCAGTTTAAATAGAACTTAGTCATTAATAGATATATTTATATTAGATTGATTTGCTAGTTTTCAAGAAATTGTGGTCAATTTCTCGCTGAAAAAAACGTTATTTCATTTTCCACAATGCTATAAACTTCCAATTACTTAAATATTTACACAAGATACCTAAGGGTTAATTTTCAATCTACTCTTTTAAATTATTCACATCCATCAAAACTTAGTAGAGAATCATCTCTGTTGTGAACAATATCATATTGATACTCTGTATAACTACTCTTTGATTAATAGAAGAAATTTCAAAGATATAAATCTATTCAAATCTATATCTATCTAATACAATGATTTATTATTTAGTGGCGCTGGCGTGTGTTAATCGAAATCAATTGTTTCACAGCCATAAGTCAAGTGTTCGGGATTAATTGAGACTATTGCAATTGCGCATCTTTTGCCGTGCTCGTGGCTATTACTATAGATTGTGTTCTCCATCTATTGACAGTATACTGGAGGTCTAGTGTTTTTAATGGTTATGCAGTTAATACGAATAATTTCTTAGTTCTTTAAGTAATTGTATTTTTCATTAAAGACAATTCTTCTCTCATATCTTTTTTGTGTTTTAATCTAGTGTCAAAGTTCTAAAAGGGACCCCAAATATGTATTCTTGTTAATTATTCATAATATTATTAAATTTACAAAGGTTTAACTTATTGTGTGATTGTATGTAATTTTTTTATGAATCATTCAAATAATCAAATTTAGTGAAAATATATTAGACACTTTTTAAGTAGGGATTATCATCAACTTGCCATTCAGCAACATAATTATGTTATTCAGTTTAGCGTATTCACTGAGTATACGTTCTGCCTTCTGCAGATGCCTCAGTAACGTCCAACCGATCTGCATCCCGACTGATCCCATTTTAATGGAGCGCCCGGCAAAGAAGCTCTAGAGCCGCTTACCGGCAAATCCACCAAAATCCGATACGCCACTTAGCGTAGCGTTTTATATTTGCTCCAGAACATCCCTTCCACGTCAACATAATAATTTTATGTTGCATTGATGTTAGTTTGTGTAATCATACCCTTAGAAATCATAGACCAAAGTTATAAACTTTTACGATAGGTCGCTTAACGCAAACAACTAAAATTCGAGTTCAGACAGTAGTAAAAACATTACACTTGACGAATTGTATGTTATGATATCCGTTTAAGTGGATGATACTAAAACCCTTATTGCTGTACGGACAATTTTGAGATTTGTTTATGCTATAAAGACTAAGGCGTGAACACAATTGACTTACTGATTTAAATTTAACCGGCATTGTACGTGTTAAGGCGACTGGGGTTAATACTTCGCTTTGTATTGACAATACGCTCAGAGTGCGGACTTTGATTCATTAGCTCGAGGCTAACGACCGATGTATAAAGGTCCTGTATCCCTCCTTTCGTAGGATCCACCTCGGTTATCTGCGCTAACGAGTCAGCAGTGTAATGATTGTATTCAAAAGGCTTATAACTGGTTGAATAAAGCAAATGAAATGCCTCAATCTCATAATACAATATTATTCCTTATGTCTCGGAAGTGGACCGCAGCGCGTCGTGAAGACGTTCACGAAGTACTAACCTATATTATTTGAAATCAAATGAAAAATCCACTTGACCTCGATTAGTCTTCGAAATTAATAAATCATTAGCGATTTCTCTTCCTAACAGGTAGTTTTTATAAAATGAGGAAAATTTAATTCATCCTTTTTAGAATTCTCATAAATATCAAAACGAATCACACTAGTCTACATTATAATGCGAAAACAACAAGGAAATAAAAATATTAAAAGCAGTGGCAATTTGCTCGTTTACATAAATTTTTCAGTTATTTGATTTAATATCTTAGCTCGGCGTAAGGAGCATACATTACAATTACTTTAGATTAGATGAGATTAGATTCTAGAATCGAATTATTCTATGTATTTTATAAGTTGGTTCCCACCAATGAACATAATTCAATATTTACTAAAAGTAAGGAGTTAGCAATGTACATGTGAATAGCCTTCCTAACTGATTAAAAAGTTAATTTATGTTTCATCAGAAGTAAGATTATTACGTTTCAAAACGTCGATTTTAAAGTCAAGTACCAAATCAATATAATGAGCGATATAATACGATGTGTTTAGCTCTATTATTCGGAAATTAAATTCATCGAGAACTTTTAAAATTTTCCACGATTTGTATTCAGTCTGGATAATTCGCTTCCACGAGTCCCGTAGTTCCGACCGATGCAGGCTATTTTAAATGTAAAGACGGCGCATTGCATAATCACCAACGTGATTCGCTATCAGCATTCGGTACTAAATATTTATTCCCTCCGTTTTTTATGTCACTTTTTGCGGTTCATCGCAAAACGTTCTAGATATCTATGTTTTCAAATCGTATACATACATAATGATTTCATGCTGTCTAAATAAAAAATATATGAATGTGTAATACATTGTTATGTTTACAAAACTGTCTCGGATCTAGTTTTAACAATGGTTTGTACATGGATTGTTACTCGCTTTACATTTACCATATTTCCATTTACCTTTACCAAAAAGTATTTATTAAACATATTTATAGCATCAAGACGCCTTCAATATTATTGTGCGGACACTGTCTTTCTGTGTCTCCTCAAATATACGATTGACCATTTTATGCAAAGCCATGACATGACCATTTTTATTATTATTTTAAGACAGCAGACAAGCTGACGGTCTACTATACAATAGCAATTAGCATCGCCTCTCTTCATCCATCTTTGCGACGCTAAGGGCACCATTAACACGCTGCTATTCACGTAGGGGTATTGAAACCTGCTCATTTATGCGCTGGAACACCACACAAGATTGTTATGGCGGCATGTTTATAAACCACCGATTAGGGTTGTTTAGTCGCTTTTTACGACGGACCGACCCCTGTTACAGAGGTCCGTATCCTCCTCACTCTGCCCCTGCTTGGAGAGAAAAAGCTATATGATCAACTTCGCATAACTAACAAGAGTAAAATGAACAATCATCATCTGATCCTCTTATGCCGCCTTAATTTGTTCCAATACAAAGACAGTTGCTCGTATTAATCGAGTTGATAAGGTCGTCGCTTAGCATTCGCCTGGTCATTACGGCTGCGTGTAGAGGCGAGATGGTTTTTTTAATTCATCATTATACTGTGGCGTAAAGAAATGTTAATTCGAGGTGGCGTGAAATTAACAGCCGCTGCAATGGGCTTTGTAGGGCCGCAGCGGCTAAGTTAAACACACAACGGGTGACGAGCTACATGCTCCTTTTATACAATGAAATACATTATTTGCTCTAATACCTTTTTTTTTGTACCTATCATTAAGAAATGCAACGATGGTTGTTGAACATCAATTTTTCGATCATGTGCAGTAGAGAATATATTACGCATGGATTGAAACTGTTTAATTAAATACAATCTGAATTAACTTTGGATGAGATGCGATTACTTTATTTTATTAACGCACAAGCTTTTTAAGTCGTATCGTGGTCAAATAATCGAAATTGATTCACACCTCTTTCATGGGGATATTATTTAAGCCCATCTCGGCGAATTTAATCTTGTTGATTGATTTTATTATTATATATTTTTCTGTTGCAGTGGTACCAAGTAAGAAAAGACAAGTTGACACCAGAACTGGAAGAGAAGTTCGTCCAACTACATCCTGATGAGGAGACTAAAGATTTCCTGTCCCGCTCCATTGACAAGTCTACGTGGGTGTGGACGCAGATCTGGTACCTCCTGGCGAAGGCGGTGCTGAAACATTTCTGGTCAATTACAGATATTAATGGGTAAGTACTTTTTATAAATAATGAATAAATAACATGCCGTTATACTAAGTGACACCACAAACTAATTGATTTGTTTACGTATGATTTATGATTCGTCCATGTCCTCTTTATCAAATTGGTCCACTCAGCTGTTATGGCACCATTATACTGACTTCTTGTCTCGTCTGGTTGACGTAGATGAAACTAGTTCTACCACTAAGTGGGTGTTAAAAGTTCGAAACGCACTTCGCAAAGCTAGAGATATAGTCTGTCGCTACTTTAGCCAAATTGGTATTCGATGGGGGATCCAAACCGGTCTATGGAATTGTATATGGTCTGATACATTTACGTAAAATAAGACCGTAACGCTACCGGGTCTTCGCATTTAGATCCGTAGGAGGCTACCTTATAGTATCGTGGAAAGTAAAGATACTATGCGGAATTGCGGTGGTCCTAGAAACTGCAGTCTAGTCTAGACAGACAGTATATTCTAAGAAACACTAGTATAAACCTGTCAACGAATTCTGACTAGAGATCTATGTATCGAATTTTGTTCGTGCAAAATTTGGCATGGGCACCAATCTCCGTCTACGAGAAGATATTGTTGCCGAAGGAGGCGGCCGAAAATACTTTCTTTTGAGTAGGAAGCAAAACTATTTTTTAACGCCAATAAAAAACTGTTCGTAATGAGCATCAATACGTGTCCTTCTGCCTCTAAACAACTAGGAATATTGAGAGTCGCAAGGAGCATCTCAGAAGTCTATTGGAAAAAACAAAGAATATTCGTAACTCCCTGAAATTCTCTCCACACATACGATGCTGTTGAGTTATACGTCGGAGTATTGCATTAGTAAATACTCTTTTCGTGGAACGAGATGTGCACTCATTTAATTAAGGTTTAGTTTCAAACATTGCTCCAACATTAAGGTGCCCGATGTTCCCATCACACTGGCAGCAAACTTTTTAATTTAAAAGTAATGAATCATTTCTTTCACAAGCAATGAATTGCCATTTGAATGACGACAATGGGGCATTATTAAGTGCGTCCAGATTCGTTCAATTACGCCAATTACAATCTCCCGGTAGCTATAAGTACACGTATATGTGCTTACACATCGTATTATTTCCTCAGCCATTGTTGTTTGTGCACAAATTAACTAATACTTTATAGATATGCGGTGTTTCCGAATAAATATATCGATACTTACAGAAAATCGATTGTATATCGATAGATAGCGCTTGTTTATTGGCAAATTTGATAGGCACCTAATTGTCACTAGATTCTCGGTAAACTTAAACTCATAAGATGTATCGTCAAATGTGAGAAACGCGTCTTCAGACTATCAAACAAAATATTTATAGAAATGTCCTTAGTATCTACAGTATCTTATTGTCATGCTCTTATTATCACTATCACTATGTGAGTTCGGCACAATATGTTTTCTACTCTGCTATATTAGTCGTCATCTCAATACTCACACCCTTTTTAAATAATCGTCTTTTACGCGTTCCATCCATAATTTCTTTTGTCTACCTCTCCTCCTGTGTGTATCCACTCTCATTTCTATCATTTTCCTTGTCACATTATGTCACAGTCCTTCCTTAGTCACAATATAGGTCGATAATTAACTCACCTATCAGTTAGACTCATGTGACTCTCGGTGTACAATTCCAGAATTATCTACTTGCTTTATGGATTCACCTTATAATAACAGCTCTTAACGTCTACTGTTGGGTGCGGACTATATACCCTCCACATTTACCTATACACTCCACACTCTAAGGTTGATTGGCTGGTCACACATACCGATGATCTAAATATTTTTTTTTTTTTTTTTTATTGCTTGAGTTCAGCAGACAGGCAAACGGCCCACCCTGGCAGGTGGTCACCGTCGCCTATGGACGTTTGCAGCACCAGAGGCACCACCAACGCGCTGCCGGTCTCGAAGAAATTTTATAACGCCTTTTTTGAAGAACCCCATATCATATCATACCGCGCTGAGAAAACCTCAGCCGGAAGCTCATTCCAGATCCTGAGAGTACGCAACATGAACGTTCTGGAGAACCGTTTCGTACAGGAAGGAAGAGGCTCCAAGAAATGGGGATGAACACCCAGCCGATGGCGGGCAGTGCGGTGGTAGAAAGACGACGAGGGCATCATCCTAAATAGTTCTTCAGAACACTCCCCGTTGTACAGACGGTAGAATACGCAAAGAGATGCAAAGTCTCTCCGAAGTCCAAGCGTGTCTAAACCGTCTGTGAGCATGGGATCGCCGACAACACGAACTGCGCGCCGTTGGATCGAGTCTAGGGGATTGAGCTGACAGGCCGGTGCTCCAGCCCATAAATATGAGCAGTACTCCATATGCGGTCTGACCTGTGCTTTATATAGCACAAGCCGTTGCCTTGGACTGAAGTACTGCTTGGACCGGTTTAGCACACCTAGCTTTTTGAAGGCAAGCTTAGCTTTACCCTCCAATTGTCCCCTAAACTGCACATCATTCGTGATGTATGCAGGTTTCCTCAAGATATTTTCCTACGCCATCCGTACATGGCAGTTATGTTTATAATATACAAATTAGGCTGGAAAACCTGTCTGAGGGATGTATGCAATTGAATGTATGACCTACTCCTTGCGTGAGAGATAATTCGAATGGTACTTTTTCTTCACTGCTTGTAAACTAGCAGAACTCTGTCACTTCTAAGCTAGGACGTTACAAAACGACGCCCTAGGAATTATACTTAAATCTATGAATATGTCTAATTATCTAAAATGTTTTGGCTACAATAAAGATTAACTACTACATATATAAAGATTTACTATTAAATATTATATTGATGATCAGATTGATGCTGGGAATAATGTGGCGCTTCGAGCTGTTCCATGATTTTATTTAATATAAATATTGAACATGATATTGTCATTACAATCTGTATAATGAAAATGATAAATATAGACATCGCTGTTTGTCCCACCGTTTCTTCTCTTATCAGGTATTTTTCTAAACAGTGGAAAAAATTGACTTTCAATATTTAATCATTATTATTAAATATTGTGATTGATTTATATTTTAAAATCTTCTAGCATAAATAATTTATGAGGATAATACGTTTTAAAGTTAATAATTTTTCAGTTTAATGTGTTTATGTATAACAAATAATCGATATCAATCGAATAAAGTCTGATGATGTACGTGACTAATCGGCACCGGAGCGAAGTTTCGTGAACAGTAACTGAAAGCGATCACAGAAGGGTCTCCATAGTGAAGCACTAATAAATGATTTGAATAAATTGACGGACGAGATTTACTCATTGGCCGTTTCCGTCTCTCAATTACGCTTTATTTATCACTTTGTAGCTCAGTCCCACACTTAGCGGTGTATCGAACGCTTTATTGTTGAGCTATTACGCATAGAAGTTAAGCAAAGGTCAATTTCTTGGTTTTATTTTGCATCCTTATCATTGATTTTATATAGATTGTATCACACAATATATAATAAGTAATAAGCGAGCTCATTTCAGTGAAATAGAATACGAACGTATCTTAATTAGTGGTCCTAGGTGTCGAACTTGTACCATAATTCATTGAATTTTTAAGTTTGAACTTCATTAGGGTTCTTTTGTCCTAGAACTATATATACCTCTATAATCTGAGGTTTCATCATAGTTACTCAGTTAATATGCCATTTTTCTACATCAGTTTGAACAACATCACTGTAAAACTTCAAAATGTTTTGCATTGTAAATCCGTTTTGTAACCATATATTCGTATTAGTATTTCACAAAATACAAAAAAAAACATTCTTTGTTATTGTCAAATATCACTTTTGACATTCAGTAAGACCAAAGAGAATATAATCACTTAAGCCTATAGACCCTTAGTTCCAAAGTGGTCCAGGTGGACCCCCAGGGACCCACGGGCGAATCGATGGTGTGAAAAAAAAATGAGGGTTTACAATTGGTAAGCGGGGGTCCACGAAACTTTATATGCTTTCGATAGTGAAAAACTAAAATGTTGGCTTGACTTCACCTATAAATTTAGGCAGATAATATTTTAAGAAGCTCAGCGACTGTTGTAAAAACTTGCATATTCCATATGCCATCTTTACTTTTTTGACATCCACTCACAGCATAATCAATTAATTAATTAACCGATCAATTCTCACTTTTTTTCGAAAACTATTAATTCGTGGTTGGAACTCAGCCGCAACGCAAATTGCCATAGTAAGATCTAATTTTCACATTTTTGTCGAGCTTTGGGAATATGGTAAAAATGTAACTGCAGGGAGTCCACCGGAACCAGCAAAATTTTGAAAGTGGTCTATGAGAAAAAAAGTCTGAGAAACGCTGCTATAGACAATTAATGTTAATTTATTAAATATATATTATTAGTAATTCGTATCATATTATTTATATATTATTATTAGAAAACCCCTTTCGCACCTGCGCCACAGCTTCAAGGAACTTCCCTTTCCATCTCAAGCAGTATTTGGGATCCTTGGTGTCGACATCACGAATGATGTACAGTTTAGGGGACAATTGGAAGGCAAAGCTAAACTTGCCTCCAAAAAGCTAGGTGTGTTAAACCGGTCCAAGCAGTACTTCAGTCCAAGGCAACGGCTTGTGCTATACAAAGCACAGGTCAGACCGCATATGGAGTACTGCTCATATTTATGGGCTGGAGCACTTGCCTGTCAGCTCAATCATCTAGATTCCATCCAACGGCGCGCAATTCGTGTTTTCGACGATCCCATACTCACAGACGGTCTAGACACGCTTGGAATTCGGAGAGACTTTGCATCTCTTTGCGTATTCTACCGTCTGTACATCGGGGAGTGTTCTGAGGAGCTATTTAGAATGATGCCCTCGTCGTCTTTTTACCACCGCATTGCCCGTCATCGGCTGGGTGTTCATCCCCATTTCTTCGAGCCTCTTCCTTCTTGTACGAAATGGTTCTCTAGGACGTTCATGTTGCGTACTCTCAGGATCTGGAATGAGCTTCCGGCTGAGGTTTTCTCAGCGCGGTACGATATGGGGTTCTTCAAAAAAGGCGTTATAAAATTTCTTCGAGGGCGGCAGCGTATGTGTAATGCCTCTGGTGTTGCAAATGCCCATAGGCGACGGTGACCACCTGTCAGGGTGGGCCGTTTGCCTGTCTGCTGAACTCTAGCTATAAAAAAAATATTATTTATTATTTACTAATGTATATTATGAATTCAAATATTATATTATTATAAAATTAACCATTAGTACCCGTAGTAGTAACCCGTATTTACCAGGCCATAAACTGTTCCCACCATGGGACCTCGAGGCCCGAGTCCAGGCGCTATTATACCAGTGGCGCCGGGATGCGGCCGAGCGTAGCTCTCGACCCGCTCCTCGCGAAGTGGAGGTAAGGCGGGCGGAGCTGCGCGACGAGGTGCTCATGGTGGAATGGAAGGAGCGCCTCGCACACCCCAACGCAGGCCTCGCCACCATCGAAGCGGTGAGGCCCGTCCTGACTGAATGGCTGGAAAGGCGCCACGGCACCCTGACCTTCCGCCTGACGCAGGTCCTCTCGGGGCACGGTTGCTTCGGGAGGTACCTGTGTCGCATAGGGCGGGAGATGACGTCAGGGTGCCACCACTGGGCGCGGGCGACGAGGAGGACACGGTGAACCACACTGTCGCCGTGTGCCCCGCGTGGCACGAGGAGCGCCGCGCCCTCGTCGCCCAAATCGGCGTGGACCTGTCGCTCCCGGCCCTGGTTCTGTCCATGGTCGGGGGCGATCCTGGATGGACGGCCGTCGCTTCCTTCTGCGAGGCAGTCATGTCCGCAAAGGAGACGGCGGAGCGGGAGCGGGAGTCGACCACCACACTCCCCTCCCGCCAACGCAGGCCACGTCGGCGGCGCCGGAGGGCAAATAACGACCTCCGGCAGCCGTAAAAGAGGCCGCGGGCGGCCCCTCGGGGGAGGATCCGCCGCCCGCACTATTGCCGCGAGGGTGAGGGCTGCGTGCTGTTCCGCGGCCCCCCTCAACTCCTAGAGTTGTTAGGAGAGCGCCGGGGGGACGAAACCCTGACCCCCTGGCGCCAACACTTTAGAAGCGGCCCGCCTCAAGACAAAGGGCGGGCCGGCGCCGGCCCAGGCCACGAGATCGGCAGGCCATATATCCGTGGGCCCGGGCGTAGGCGATAGGAGAACAGCACGGTTTTTAGTGGGTAGTCGGATGGCTGAACATCTTCCCCGGAGTCCCACATATCCCTCGGTCCCCCGGGCCGGGGGAACCCGTCAAGAGAGGTTTTTCAAAAAATCTAACTAAATTTCGTTTGTAGAATATTCACTAACAGATCGCGCTCTCATATAAAATATCCGGTATAATAATGAATACTTATAGTCAGGATAAGTGATTCAATAAATGACTAGATTACTCTTTCCGGTCAATATATCAGTTTCAGTTTGCTTTAGTGATTTACAAATTAAATTTTCTATGTGCATTTTAATATATTCATAATCTAAATATGATATCAAATTTTTTTATTTCCGTCATCACTGTCGAATTAAATTACATATAATTGTCGAATGAAATTAGTAATTATGCTATGTTATATATATAT
Source organism: Malacosoma neustria (assembly GCA_963693495.1). Lineage (NCBI taxonomy): Eukaryota > Metazoa > Arthropoda > Insecta > Lepidoptera > Lasiocampidae > Malacosoma > Malacosoma neustria. The sequence continues at coordinate 8,671,842 of OY856381.1, read as the reverse complement.
ATATATATATATATATATATATATATATATATATATATATATATATATAATATTATTTATTTGTTTCAGTCTGGATGGTCCGAATAAATCAAACAAATTTGTTTCTGTAAAAATAACAGTCATATATTACAATTCCTTTATACTAATTATATGTTATATTTATACGTATAATTATACGTTACCTGTAAAAATAACAGAAACGACAATTAAAGTTGATTACTCGTCTCTCATAACTCTTGCTTTTCTATCTATTAATTAAATTATTTAAATCAAATCTGTAACGTAATAACGTAAATATTGTTTACTTTTTTGTAGGCAAATGTCATGTGTCACACTTCTATGACACATGACATTAAGCGCGTTAAATCAAAAGGGATTATGTCCTGGTTACACAACCTAACCATAATACAATAACATTAAAGAGATGATATTCTCTTTACATCTCCCCTCCACGATATGAAAATTGCATAATTTTTCAATCAGCTTCAACTTCAAACATTGGAATTAGTTTTGTCACGTGGAATAGACTCGTGTCTTGATTTCTTTTTCCAGTTTTTATTTTATAAATTGAGTTTGAAATTTTTTCTTCTATTATATATGGGCCGATTCTTAGTTCTTCTAGCTTTTTCCTATTGAGTTTGTTTCCATTCTCTATGAATACCATATCTCCTTCGTTGAATTCATGGTGTCTTCTGTTTCTATTAAATAAACTTTCGTTATACTTATGTGATCTCTGTGTTCTTTCTAATGCTAATTTCTTATCTCTTATCCAGTCTTCTCCGTTTTTCTTTCTTTTTAACTCTTCTGGTATGTTACTGGTGTCTGTGCCATATAATAGATACTCTGGTGTAAATCCCGTTATTGTATGTTCTAGTATATTATACTTATTCACACATTCTCTCGCTATCGATGTCCATGCTCTATTCTTTTTCTCTTCGTTTATTTTACATCTTATTTTATTTACTAATGTCTGATTCAGTCTTTCATTCAGACCATTAGAAAATGGTGCATTTATTGCAGTAAAAATTAATTGCACTCCTTTATTTTTTAAATAATCTTTAAATTCTTTCGAATTTATTCCAGGATATTGGTCCGTTAAGATTGTTCCGATGTTTTCTATGTCTAACACAGTTTGAATTAGTTTTATAAAATCAGCGGCGTTTTGAGTTCTTGATGTTGAAATGAACGCATATCTCGTGAAATGATCAACAAGTAAATGAATATATTTTTTTGTTGATCTAGTGCTTCCAAATCCTCCAATTGTATCTATGGACATAATTTCGAAAGCTTTGGTCGCTGGTCCTAATTGTGACATTGAGCCGAATTTATGTTGCCCTCTTGACTTATTCTTAATACATATATAACATTCTTTACAAATTTTTTTTATATTCTTCACTAAATTTTTAGCAGTATAATATGGACATATTTTCATTTGTGTTTGTGTTATTCCTGTGTGACACCATTCCTTGTGTATTTTATTAATTAAATCAATACTGAATTTTTCTGATAATATGATTTTCTCTCTTTTCTTCACTTTTTTATAATATATTCCGTTTTTCTCTATTAATTTTTCTTTTTTATTCTGTAATAGTATATTATTCATCTGATCTAATTTTATTTCATCTATTTCAATAAAATTTACCGTTTTTAATAAATCCTCTTCTTCTGTATTTGATTCTAGAACAGGGTTTCTACTCAAGCAGTCCGCTTCTTTATTATCTTTACCTGGGACGTATATAATTTTAAAATCGTATTGAGATAGATAGTGACTTAGATCGCCCAATTCTTCGTCTGTTCGTGCTTTTATATTCATATTTTCCAGTGGTTTGTGGTCAGAGTATATTTCGAAGTATCTCCCTATCAGCCAGTGTTGCCAGTACTTTATTGCCTCTTTTATAGCTAAGCATTCAAGATAAATAGCTTTTTTTCTTTTTTGCGTTTCATTAAGTTTCTTTGAGAAGTAGGCCACAGGTTTTTCTTTTCCATCCTCTTGTGTTTGTTTTAGTATTGCGCCTATACCTTCAAGTGATGCATCTGTATATATCTTGATTGGAAGGTCTTTGTCGAATATCTCCAACACTGGTTGGGAACATAGCATTTCTTTTATCTTTCTGAAAGATTTTTCACAATCCTCTGTCCATATAAATTTTACATTTTTTTTTAATAGTTGATGTAATGGATCTAGTAATATTGAGCTCTTTTCTATATATTCATGGTAAAAATTTATTTTCCCCAGAAATTGTCTAATTTGCTTTTGTGTAGTAGGAATTGGGAAATTTTTTATTGACGTTATGTTGTCTTTCAACGGTTTAACCGTATTTTCTCCTATTACATGTCCTAAATATCTAACCGAACTAGCAGCGAATGTACACTTTTTAAATTTTAACCTGAGTCCTTCTTTTTTTATTGCATTTAATAATTTTTCAATATGATTTAGATGTTCTTCAAACGTCGGTGAGTGTATTAAGATATCGTCTATATAGTTCACTGAAAATTCAGTTAGTCCATATTTTCTTAATATGCTACTCAGAATTCGTTGAAATATAGCTGGAGACGTTTTTAAGCCAAACGGTAGACATGTCCATTGATAGTGACCATCTTGTGTTACAAATCCCGTCTTCCTCCTATCCTCAATTCTTAGTGGTATTGACCAAAAAGCTGAGTTAATGTCCAGTGTCGTAAAGTATTTACAATTTCTGGCTCTTATTATTATATCATCTATTAAAGGGAATGGTTGTGCCTGAGGGACAATGTTTTTATTTAAATCTCTAAAGTCTATGCACAGACGTGTCTTTCCTTCATTTTTCTTATATGCTAGTGTGACGGGTGCAGCAAAAGGACTATAAGATTCTTCGATTAAATTCTTCTCTAGTAAGTTGGCTATTTGTTTCTCTATTTCTTTTTTGTCTTTTATATTACATCTATAGGGTCTTTTACTGCAGTATTTCTCCACTATTAAGTCAATTCTAGCTTCATATTCGTTAACAGTCCCAATATCATACTTGTCTTTCGCAAACACTGATTTGTTTTTATCTATCAATTTTTCTATCTTCATTTTTTTATCTTTATCTAAATGTTCTATATTTGTTTGAAATTCTTCTGTTTCCACGTGTTCATTAAAATTAATTGAACAATTTGTAACTTCACTTAATGTTATCTCTAGTTTTTCTAACTTTTTCTCTATTTTCTGTGAGATTTCTAAATTTTCATTCAACCTCAACTTAAACATAGGAATTAAGTCTAATCCTATTATAAAATCTTCAAAATCCTCTCTTTCAACTACATATATATCTACTATTTTTTCTATATCAAATATTTTTATTCTTATTCTTACCAATCCATTTGTCTGATTCACACCATTGACAGACCTCAAGAATATCTTGTTTAAATCTTCTCTATTCTCTTTTATTTTTATCCATTTCGAGTTTATCAAGGATACTTGAGAACCTGGATCATATGTTCCCATTATCTCTATCTGATTCTCAACTAGTAGCTTAAGTCTGATCAATGGTGTGACTATTAGTTTTTTTTTCTCTGTATTTAAATTTACTTCTATTACTGAATTGCTTCCTATAGCTTTAGGTTTCTCTTTTTTCTCTAGTTTAAACCAGCATTTTTCTTCTGGATGATATCTTATACCTTTACCCATGTTTTCACATGTCATACATGGTTTCTTTTCTTCATTTCTGAATTTATGTTCTGGTTTACCTTCTTTTTTAAATGTTTTCTTTTTATTTATTATCCCTTCAAGCTTCTGTAATTCATTTATTAAATCTTTTGTATTTTCTATTTCATCTCTGGCGATCTTCTCTCTAATAAATTCTGGCAACCCAAATGCAATTCTATCTATCATTGTATCAGCGTCCATGTCCTTATTTATTTCTAATAATAATCGTTCTTTCTTTATTGCATATTGTACTATTGAACCTTCTTTGTATTTAAAATAATGAGCATATGTCCTGCTACTCCATCCCTTACCTGAAAAGGTTTCTATTAATATCTGTTTCCACGTATTCCAATTGTTTTCATGTTCTCCTTTTATTACAGTAGAAGTATACCAATCTTGGCAAGTTGCATCTAAAAATATTCTTAATAATTCTATTTTAGTTTTATCTTTTTCTATTTTAAATCTTCCACACTCTTTTTCGAATATATGTAACCATTGTCTAACATTAGATGTTTTATAATTAAATTTTTCTAATACAAATTTATCTACAATATGTTTTAAGTTTTTTTCTTCTTCGTGTTTTTCTGATTTTTCAATTAATTTTTCTAATATTTTTTCCAAGCTCGAGTTTTCTTTAATATTCTCTTGAAGTGTTTGTTTTAAATATTTCCCTCCAAACTGGATATTTCCTTCATCATCTAAATATATCTTTTCTAATTCTTTTGAAATTTTTATCCATATTTTTAACTCATCATGCCTTTTTCCTAATGAATTTTTTACCTTTTTGAAAGTCTCCGTCTTTGTCAACTCTTCATGATAATCTGCATACATGAGGTCATCTGGTATAACATATTTTTCCCCTTGTTCTGTGACAATTGAGGTTACAGCTACTACTGTAGTTTTACAGTCCTTTGGAGAAGCCACAGCTCTGAACTCGAATTGCAATTTCATTTTGTGACGAAAATTGTCGTTTTATAATATTATTTATTTGTTTCAGTCTGGATGGTCCGAATAAATCAAACAAATTTGTTTCTGTAAAAATAACAGTCATATATTACAATTCCTTTATACTAATTATATGTTATATTTATACGTATAATTATACGTTACCTGTAAAAATAACAGAAACGACAATTAAAGTTGATTACTCGTCTCTCATAACTCTTGCTTTTCTATCTATTAATTAAATTATTTAAATCAAATCTGTAACGTAATAACGTAAATATTGTTTACTTTTTTGTAGGCAAATGTCATGTGTCACACTTCTATGACACATGACATTAAGCGCGTTAAATCAAAAGGGATTATGTCCTGGTTACACAACCTAACCATAATACAATAACATTAAAGAGATGATATTCTCTTTACATATATATATATATGTATATATATATATATATATATATATATATATATATATATATATATATATATATATATATATATATATATATATATATATATATATATATATATATATATATATATATATATATATACATATTGCATTTCTTTTGAATCTCGTTTTTTTTTGCGAAGCTAAAATATCTTCAAATTATTCACTCAGACCCCTATCTATGTGAATAAGTTATTAAATAAGCACTTGGAGCTACAATTTGTATGATATTTTTTTAAATAATTGTGGTTTGGCTTGTGAAACGTCAAAAATCTGTTTCTTTTCTAGAACCCTTAATTTTTTTCATGCAACACACTCCGATCGCGCATGACCATGTTACTCGCAGTCAGACTCATTGACACTTAATCATAAATTCAACCAAATCAATTAATGAGTTGTGCCGAATTCGATCCCAACTGATCATATATTAATGAACACGAACTTGACACAAAATTTTAAAAGTATTTTATAAAATATTCCAAACATTTAATTGACATTGTAATTCATGTGTATTTTTTTTACGCCGTATAAGCATTGAAAGCACTATTAACTATATACATAGCAGAGACAAAGGCACATAGTATGGTGAAAGCTTATATATAAACTCGTATGATATATAATCAATTTAAATTATGAAAGGAACTATGGTTACATATAGGTAGATTTGGGAGCGAATAATTCTCGCATAAAGCTAATTATTTCCGTCTTATAACAGATACTTAGACTTATTAGTCTATATAATTACTGTAATAAAATTATAAAGATAATGTCTCATTCCCGTTGCATTCGAAACTCTCTTCGAAATCTTAGATACTCTGATGACGTGGAAATGTATATTAAGCCAGTGATTCCCAAAGTGTGCGCTGCGGTGCCATCATAAAGGCGCCACAATATTCATTTAAACGATTGACAACAAAAATTACTTGTGAATTTAAAATTCGTGTTTAATTTATTTTTCAACTAACCTAACCACGTAGTGGTGGCCCACTTTCAATATGGATATTACAGAAACAATTAAAATTAGATATTTTATATTATCCCGAGGAAAATAGTAAGTATATCTTTCTATTTTTCGTTGTTAAATGGGTAATCGCTTTTAAAAAGGAAAGTTTTGAAATTTTTCTAGATATCAAAAATTTTGGAAAAATTCTGATGTATTAAAGGCACCGCGGATAAAATCCGATTATTTAGGGAACCTAAAACCAAAAAAGACTGGCGACATCTGTACTAAGGCAATTCACACCATCCAGTCCCAAAGTAAGTAACAGACCTACAAAGCACGAGGATCCATCTGGAACATGAGCAGGGGGCAAATACGCTATCTTGCTTGGAGCCTTTACTGGGCACTTTGGAACCAACAACATGCTCATGAAGATGGGTCTAACCGCGACACCCATGTGCAGGTTGTGTGGGGAACATACAGAACGCATGGAACACCTACTGTGTACATGTGATGCATTGGCCAGGAGGCGAATGAATCTTTTGGGGGTAGGATATCCAACACCGGAAGACTACAGGCTCCTATCTCCATACCTCATTGTTAGGCTCATGAAGCAAATCTTCAATGAGATTGGAGAGGAGTGATTGCTATCTAGGGGAACACAAAAGATCCCATTGGGGAGAAGTGTCCGAGATATTTCTCGGCCCCAAAAATAAGATAAGTAACAGACCACTTGTGTTATGAGTAATAGACAACTGATTTTATAAATAAATGCATATTATACATTGTATAATATTATTATATATTATATATTATTATAATATTCCCAAGGAGTAGGTCTCAAAATGAACATGGACAAGACGAAGATCATGTCTAATGTCCATGTCGCACCTACCCCCGTAACAGTTGGGAACTGTACTCTCGAAATTGTTGACGAATACGTCTACTTGGGTCAAACGATCCAGTTAGGCAGGTCCAATTTCGCGAAAGAGGTCACTCGTCGAATCCAACTCGGATGGGCAGCGTTCGGGAAGCTCCGTAAAGTCTTTTCGTCCCAAATACCGCAGTGTCTCAAGACGAAGGTTTTTAACCAATGTGTGTTGCCAGTGATGACATACGGAACGCAGACGTGGTCGCTAACTACGGGCCTTATGAGAAAGCTCATGGTCGCTCAGAGGGCAATGGAGAGGGCTATGCTCGGAGTTTCCCTGCGAGATCGAATCAGAAATGAGGAGATTCGCAGGAGAACCAAAGTAACGGACATAGCCCGGATGATTGCGAAACTGAAGTGGCAGTGGGCTGGGCACATAGCTCGAAGGACTGATGGCCGTTGGGGCAGAAAAGTCCTCGAATGGCGACCGCGTACCGGAAGACGCAGTGTTGGTAGGCCCCCCACAAGATGGACCGATGATCTGGTCAAGATCGCCGGAATAGGTTGGATGAGGGCAGCGCAGGACCGATCATCGTGGAGATCTTTGGGGGAGGCCTTTGTCCAGCAGTGGGCGTCTTCCGGCTGAAATGATGATGATGATACATTGTATATAAAACCTTGGTACTCTGATAAATGTTATAGTGTTAAATATCTGCCCGCCTATATGAGCCATAAGCCTTCCGTGGCGCTTCCTTTTCGCGAGCCATAAGAAATGAAATGAAATAGATTGACTACAGTTATTTCATTCAAGACTGACTGTTTTCTGAGCCGCAGTAAGTACGTGCACTAGGTATAATAAACCTGTATTACAGGCTGTTGTATTTAGCACAATCAATTTACCGCCAATATTTCCTAATATCCAGCTAATCGTATCTCAACAAATGCATTGCCACCCCTATTCTACGACGACGCTGCCATCCCGCGACTCTTTCATTCAAAATATCTGCTGCGCTCGCGTCGATTTCCTCAATGTCCGTTGTTCTATCCCAATATTTCAAGAAACTAACTAGCTCAATCGAAAGCAGTTCTTGCCAGTGCCTCCGACAGGCATAATCAAAGGGCTCAAGAAGCACGAAGATTGAGGTAAGTGGTGGTGCATTTGTGTTGTTGAAATTTCATCCCCGATACCGACACAGGCTTTTTTCTCAAAATACACCCGGACCAGAAAAAAATTGTGACGTACAAAAAATAACGGTTTTATTGTCCTTCATGGGAAACGAACCCACAGACAAGATCGCATCGTATCACTTGCGTAGCCACTAAGTCAGCCAACTAAGCAAGTTGTTTGTAAATGCGTCATTTTTGTGTAAAGACGCTGAACTACTCTGAGTCTCTGATATAATTATTGCAGTAGTTAATGAGCAACTAATTTTATGAGCGACTACTGTGCCCGCGACTCCGTCCGCGTGGAATAGTGACTTTGGGCAGCATTTTTTGGATATATCTTATGGTTTATTTTGGATTACAAACCCTATAAACCCTAAAATATAAATAAACGAAATATACAAACTGCGTTCGTACCTACACAGTCCAGTCTAAGCTGAACCCTATTTTATATTATTAATGATATAAATCTGAGGTCAACTTAAATTGGATTATAAAAATCTGAAACTGATCACTTTTAACTAAAATAATTTATTTTCTAAAATAAAAGTAGCCTAAGTTACTCCTTGTTACATCAGCTATCTGCCAGTGAAAGTCCCGTCAAAATCGGTCCAGCCATTTCAGAGTAATCTCTGAAACGGCTCTCTCTCCGGCTAATGCCGGAACAAACAGACAGACAGACAGTCAAAAATTGTAAAAAATATTGTTTTGGTATATGTACCGTGTATACATCCAAATGCACTTAGTAAAAAGCGATTATTTTAATATTACAAACAGACCCTCCAATTTTATTTATTTGTATAGATAGAGAAATAAACTTAAGTGCATATTTGGAAGAATATTACACAATTTGTGTGTACATTGTGTACGTATACAATGTGCACGATGTGTGCATCGAGCTAAAATTCTTATCCTTTTATTAAATTTATATTATCGAAATTTATTACAAAAAACAATAAGACTGTCATATAAATAACCTTTAACATACGGACATTTGTTAATTATTTTAAATTATACTGGATAAAGTTGAAAGAATCACCTTATTATGCAAATTCTTGGCAATTTAAGGCTTATAATAAACATCAAAACGGCTGTTATAGGGAACGTTAATTACCGCGACCTTTTTAAATTGTGAGAGTTAATAAGACCAAAATGGTGTGTACTTGTGATTTTGGACGCTGTTAAAAATTACTCTCTGTTCACTTAATTGCTGATATTTTAATGAAATTCTTTTTAAATTGAACGTTATTATGTTGATGACTTTTAGGGTTGAGTTATTAATTATTTATTATCCGTGCAGGGGCGGGGAAAAATACTAACCTCTGTGGCCGGGTTCGGCCTGTCGTAAAAGGTGACAAAACAACCCACCCTAGCTACGTAGTAGTGCCTCAAGCCCGTCTGGATGGCGACCACCTTTAGTCTTAAGACCAAAGTACTTAAGTACGCCGCCATAATAACCTTGCGTTGTGTTCCGGCATTAGTGACTGTTCCTGTACCCTTATGGGACAGCAGCGTGTCCGCAATACCACTGGCGTTGCAAACACCCATAGGCGACGGTAACTGCTAATTTCTAAGCGGGTCGTCAGCCTATCTGCTGTTCTACAGCCATAAAAAAATAAAACTCATAAAATTGTCGTTAGACAAGTTCGTAGCTTCATAAACTTTTGTTTTAATGTTGTGAAATTGCAGACAGGCTTACGGCCAACTTAATATACCAAGGGCACCGCTAGTCCGCTGCAGTCTGTGTATAGGAACTGTAACGCATAGTATTCACACGGAACACAACACTAGGTTATTATGGCAGCACATCTATAGACCAGGGGTGGTTGTCATCCAGACAGACTTGGAGTCCTAACATCTACCTAGGGTAGTTTTGTCGCCTTTTACTCCAGGCCGCCCCCGGCCGCAAGGATCTTACTCCGCCTCTGCACGGAGAAAAATAATCTCTGAATAATTTGTACTTGGTTTAGTGTATTCGATTTTTTATTTTAATAATTATTTGCGTTATTACACCAATTTAGTTTAGTTAGGCTTTCTTACCGAATGAAATTGCGAGCAATATCTGAAAATAATCTATATCTATACTTCTATACTACTATTATAAAGAGGAAAGATTTGATTGTTTGTTTGTTTGTTTGCTTTGAATAGGCTCCGAAACTACTAACCCGATTTAAAAAATTCTTTCATTGTTGTGAAGCTACACTATCCCCGGGTGACATAGGCTATATTATATTTTCAAAAAAATTAGGGATCCTTACTAAAACTCTATTAATGTAACCCAAAGTGTAAAAAATTACCTAAAATATTATTTAAATCACGTGCGTTGCGAAAACTATTGATGATAGAATAAAATAATGTACTACAACTTTGCAGAACACATCATTATTTACAAAAAGTGTCGCGACAGCATATGTCTAACTATTATAGTTATGCCACAATAAGTGTTCTTTTATTTTAAAAATTTAATTGAAATGCCGCCCCTAGAAAAGGCTCTTTATTTGGATCTTGGTATTAATCCTTATCAAAATAAATTACTTCATATTCAAAACTGTTTCAATACCTTTATATAACTTTTTGAATTATTCAATTCGGATATTCTATTCGAAAGATATCACGAGTTTAAAAATGTAAGTATTAGAAAAATGTTGCGTGGTAGTCGCTCACCCTGTTCGGCTAGCTAGGCAGCACCTTATGCAATGTAGGCGTGCGTCACTGGGGTTTTTACAAAAATTAGAATACTTATTAAAAAATAACGAAAAATAAATAAAAAGTAATAACAAAAAAATCATTAAAATAAAAGCTCATAGAAATAATAATATTCAAACTTTCTTTATAATTTTATTTTTTTAGTAACCTGACGCAAATAGAAGGGTTTGCCTCCAGGGGCGCTCCTCTGTCCGAGGAGTGCACGGGTGTGCGTACCCGAGGTGCCCGAGCATCCGTCGCTTCACTCCCCTCTCCGTTCGAGGCGACAGAGTCCTACCTTTCTTTCAGTCTACCTCTTACATCCTTTCCAACTTAGCTCTCTGTTCGTGGCGTGGTCCCCGATAGGATAGTTGCGAATACTGATTGGGGTCCCACGTACCCACGCCTGACTAGCACGCGACGGGGATGCGAGTCCCGTCCGGAATTGGCCGCGGACCTGTCGCTCCCGGCCCTGGTTCTGTCCATGGTCGGGGGCGATCCTGGATGGACGGCCGTCGCCTCCTTTTGCGAGGCAGTAGTGTCTGCAAGGGAGGCGGCGGAACGGGAGCGGGAGTCCGCCACCGCACTCCCCTCCCGCCAACGTAGGCCGCGTCGTCGGCGCCGGAGGGCGGGCAACGATCTCCGGCCGCCGTAGAAAGCGGCCGCGGGCGGCCCCTCGGGGGAGGATCCGCCGCCCGCACTATTGCCGTGAGGGAGAAGGCCGCGTGCTGTTCCGCAGCCCCCCTCAACTCCTAGAGTTGTTACAAGAGAGCGCCGGGGGGACGAAACCCTGACCCCCTGGCGCCAGCACTTTAGAAGGGGCCCGCTTTAAGACAAAGCGTGGGCCGGCGCCGGCCCGGGCCACGAGATCGGCAGGCCATATATCCGTGGGCCCGGGCGTAGGCGATAGGAGAACAGCGGGGTTTTTTAGTGGGTCGAACATCTTTTCCGGAGTCCCTTATAACCCTCGGTCCCCCCGGGCCGGGGGAACCCGTCAAGAGAGGTTTTTCCCCGAGACCGAAAAAAATAGAAGGGTTTAATTTTTAATTTTTTGTTAAATACCCGTGCGAAGCTGGGACGGGCTGCTAGTATATAATAAAAAGGTTTAATTTTTATAATAGCTAGTTCTAATCAACTAGTTATTATTATTATCTTAACATTTGTATACAATATAATACGTAATAGGTATATGTATTTATTTAGCGAATACTTCGTAAACCCATCGTGGGTTACGTAGTTTTAAGTCACAGCTGGTTTAGATGTTGCGTAAGTGATATTGTACTATGGTCTCTGTGGGTTCGATCCCTATAGTGGACAATTATTCATCAAAACTTTTTTTCAGTCTACGTGCTGAACAATTTTGGGAAAATTCCTACTATCCAAGTTACACATAGTGCAGGGAATTTATTTTTAAATTCCCCTAACAACAGGTAACAGTTGTTTAATATTATGGATATGTATTGGCTTAATATTGCTGAAATAATACTAGTGTTTCGCTGAAGAGGGTTTCACTAAAGGCGGTAGGTAGCATAATCACATGCATTGTTCGATGAACTGGAATGTTTATTTATTCATTGTTACCAGCACACAGCGGTGTGGTCTCCAGTGTCCTAAGCGTGGCGGTCTCCACTTTTCAAGCGGGCGAGCCCGATCTCTTGATAGTGTACCATTAGTGCGAATACTCGCGCCGACATCCAATTGTGCTCTTAGATATCGCATACAAATGTCGATCCGCGCCCGCCGTCTGCAGAACAGCGCCGCCCGACTCGCTCATCTGAATTCAATCCCATTGTTACTCTGTTATTATTGGAATATATGATTAATCGCTAATTTATGGATCTCACATTGACCACAATTGCGTGATCCCCAATGTACCTCAGAACAGCGCATTACACTTGATAGTTTACTGATCAAAAATCTTTTCATCAGGTTTAATATGATCACATAGATTTAACGTATGTGCCAAGAGGCTGAATTAATAATTTATAAACTAGCTAAATACCTTTATCCGTGCCTTTTACTCTGCGGCTGGGGTTGGCCTGTCGTAAAAGGCGACAAAACGTGATAGGGCCTCAAGCCCGTCTGGATGGCGACCACCTTTGATCTTAAGTATGCCGCCATAATTACATTGTGTTGTGTTCCGGCATTAGTGACCCAAGTTCCTGTACCCTTATAGGACCACAGCGTGTTTTCGATGCCACTGGCGTTGCAAACATCCATAGGCGATGGTAACTGCTAAATTCTATGCAGGCCGTCAGCCTGTCTGCTGTCCTACAGCAATTTAAAAAATTCTTTGCTTAAAATTAATACAATTAATTATTTTTAAATGCGATGGTCAAAAGTCCGGTGCAAGACAAAGAGGGACAGTAATTATTTACAAAAAAAGGTGAGAGAGCGTAATAGGGTCCGAAAAGAGGCGGCAGACTCGGGCGCGCCGTAAAAAGCGCAAAGAATACACCTTGATATGATCGCACAAAAGCCGCTCCTGAGTCCTGCCTCAATGCTAATTTCCACTATCGCATTCGCCCTCATTCATTTTCAATCGGAGCCAGCATCCCTTTTCTTCTATTTTTTAAATCACATTAAGGAATCGAATATGGCGGTTGTTTTTTGTACGCTGCCGGTGCGTGCGACACGATTTATTTATTTTCTGGGGTTTTATAAAGCGACATTCCTGCCCGCTGTATACTGGTGTCTACCCGCAATTGGCATTTCGGGCTAAGCGTGAGCTATACAAAGTCCCCGGTCTTAACGGTTGTTTTTAACGCTCGCTCCTCGCGCACGAATCTCAGGATTCAAATAAATTATTAATCGTTTGTCCTGTCTTTTATAAATTAAAATCTGTCCTTTTTTTGGCGGCCCTCGCCACGGTCGCGCATTTTTTGGTCGCGTCGTGTTTCGTTGTCTGTCCCCGAATTTATTAAAAAGCTTAAGCCAGAGGTGGGCAATTAAATCTGTGACAGAAATTAATACGGAACAACCCGGGGAGTGCGGGAGACCGGTTCACGCCCGTGATATTAATTCACAGCTTGTATGCTTTATTAATCCTCTTATACAAAACTGCCTCTGCCCTCAGCTTTGTTGTAGTCGGCACCACAAGACTCGAGGCAGAATATTATATTATACATGTAATTTTCACTGTTATATATATGAGAAACTGATTATAGATTTACCTGAAAAAAATGATAATTGCTGAGATATTATGTACTACGACAAACATTTCAAGAGACGCATCGTCTAAAAATTTTACATTTACCCAACTCATATACATTATGCATGTTTCGCTATTATTTTTGTTGGCATTTGTCTACATCCATTAAATGGAATGGCTAAAAAATTGATGCGTAAATATCTATCGGGTTCCGTAAATAATGATCATAGTCAAAGTCACAGGCAAACGTATTCAAAAACTTCGTGAATAAGGATATGTCTCCCCCACATGACTTCAGATTGTCACACTTGCTGCGACAACAGTTCCAAGTGGCATTTCTTCGAGTAAATTCAAAACAATATAAGTACATTATGGTATTTGTACTATTGTTAATAACTCTCACAGTAAATTTCTTTAACGCTGAAGTTAATTCTGACGTGTTATTCTGAAGTTTCTACATTAACTCTATAGCAACCTCATAAATCTTTACCGTGCGTACTCGTCGTGTTCAATTTGTATATTTTCTTAGCGGACTAGGTTATCTGCTTTGAGGGAAACTGATTTCGGCCCTACTTACATTTCCCAAAAATAAATAATGTTTCTAAATAAACAAATCATGATTTTCACGATTATACGGGAGCTTCCTTATGGGGGGGTATGTGCGCAAATTATCTAATTACGTGTGTGCAAAGAAAAATCGCGAGTTAGTAACGTAACCTTCCGGAAAATTACAGGCATAAATCACGGCAGGCGCCCGTACATCGGGAGGGGATGATTTTCCATTCGCTATCTACCAAGTTGGTATTATTTTGATTTATTTCCTTGAGTAATGAAAGAGTACGTTCTCGTTTTGATACACAAGGTATTACGGCTCGCGTTCATTATCACGGATTGTCTCGGTTTCGCGCCGCTTGTAACATTATTAGTTGTAAGTAGGTTGAATGTTTTCGATCGTAAATTTAGTAATAAAATGTAATGAGCAGGGCCACAAATGGGTGCTTGTTTAAAACGGCGGACGCTGCTGCTAGTGTAGGGTGTGACAGTGCGAAGGCCTCGTTAACATAAGTGTTATGTTCCAGGGACACCGCACATTAGGTTGCGGCTGTGCAATTATTATGCGACTATCGTCGTGAAGCTGCAATATGCGTGGAGGCGCATATTGTTGTCTTGTTAAATGGAACCGAGATATCACAATTACCTACATATTATCACTTATGCGTGCATTATTAAAATTTCATGCTGTAAAAACGAGTTTGTTTAATATTTTTATAAGTTCTTGGCTGGCTACATCACTAAAACTACGTTTGACTGGATATTAAGTGAGTAATTTTTCAATTTAGCAATTACGTTAATTTACTGGCTTAGTGTTACCTATAAACGTGGTTTATTAGAATATCATCCCATTTATTCATATAAATTTGTTGTTGTGACGACTAGATTTTTAGTCGTTAAAAATATAAGACTTGAAATAAATTACGTAAACGTAACAAATTAGATAAAGAGAGCAAAGTCGATTATTTGTCGTAATTAATTATATTGGAAATAGATAATGAACAGCCACATATTAAATATAAATAAAACATTCAATACAAGCTAATTATAATTTAGAACGTAAAACCTTAGGTAGACCAAAACAAATCGCTTAAATCCGAATCTCCAATAAAACGAGGCAAGAACCTTGAAACGGCAGCTCAAACATTTCTTAATTAGCCAGCTTTTATTGTACAGCAAATTCGGTTAACTTTGACAAAGGATTCTTTGTAATAAAAATAAAAGCTTCGGTTCGTGACGAATCACTAAGGTGTTTCGCCTGGTCCCTCGTAACCCTTTTTGTGACCGCTCCCTATAATCTAGAGATGGCCTCTCCAAGTTTTTAATTAAAGATAATGTAACATAGCTTCACGTAACTACTGCTCGAAATGGACACAAATGGTTTAGGGTTATCGAGTAAATAGAAAATTCGGTACACTTCTTCATATATAGAGGTATGGAAATATTGAAATAAAAATCTTTCTCAAAAGTGTTTGTAAATATTTACACTTATCATATATTTATGTAGCGTCTGTAACTGTATCGGTGTATAAGATCGCAAATTTGATTCGTAATTCGTAAATATGATTGCTTGATAAAAAGTTTTTCATTCTGGACTACAATAATAATATTTTGATTATTTACTTACTTATTAGTTACTTTTGTTTGTTATGCCTATACGGTAACAGCCCTATAAGTGGTCAACGTGCGATGGTAATTAGTGAGAAGCTCATTCGGGCAGTGTGAATAGCAGCAACAATGTAGCCGGTAGCCGCCTCAACTCTTCCACCTACCTATATTCAATTAAAAATACAATGCCTCAACAACTGACCGATCCGATGAAGAAAACAACTTCGCTCATCATCGCACGAGTTATTCGTTACAAAACATTGAATCACCGTCATTCTTATAAATTAACTAAGTGTAGTGTAGCGCGGTTGTATATTTTTATAAATGCCTTAATATTTTTACTATCGTTCTAGGTGTATACAGTAAAATGCTTCTGACCCCTTTCTAATTTACATCGGCCATAATAAAAAAAATCTTATAATACATTAAGATATTCTTAATAGCTTTGATTACCATCTATTCTGAGTGGAGAACGATTACTTAGGAGTCGGCCGTCTGATGTCAGAGAAATAAAATGCGTACGCGCACGCGTCGCCACCGGGTTACGCTGTCGTTAAGAAATTACCGGGCGCGCCTTCCACGCCGGCTGGGCCGCCGATATTATCGATGGAATTTATTGTCGACACCCGTCGCGAGTGCCGCGCTCCCTCTTCTCTATCGATGGACATTCGCCTTATATGTAGGCGTCAAGTAAATATTTGTAAGAACCAATATATAATTTTTTATTTTTGTTATCATGATGTGCGACGCTATATATACGTTTACCCTTGTAAAGTAACATGGGTGGTTTAGCTCCGCATTCATTACGTCTCCGCGTAGTTCTAGATACTCGATTGTGAGCACAGTGAGCTCACGCGGGCGCAGCACGGTAGTAACGAGTGTATAATTATTGTCGGCCACGGCGCCGGTAGCCAAAAGGCCGACTCATCGTAATTTGATGGCGTCGGCCGACCCGCCCCGCGGAGGCCGACAAAAAACTAATTAACAGAGATGGACCACAAGATAACTTCCTACAATGTTGCATTTGCAACGAACAAAATAAAACACAGGTATGATGATGGTGACTGTCGATGAATTGATTGATTTTAATTCTCATCGCTACGAAATAGCCAAATGATATCATACTCAAAACTCAACCCACAAAAAGGGTTTGATTCCCACGATGCCATGCACCTCTTGGTTTTCTCGCCTAATGTGTATATTCATTAGGCGATTCAGATCACCAATATTATCGATTACACACGTCAACGGATCAGACCCCAAACCCTCTACGTCCGTTCAGTGTAATTTGGGCATGAACCCAGCATTAAGACGTTAGGTATGGCGTGATATTATTATTTCTATCTATCTTTAACTTATAACCAGAAAAAATTTACTCATATCTCTACAAAAACTATTTGCTAGCAAAACATGCGAAAAGTCAGAAATCAGAATGCACAAAAATCAGTTGACATTTATTATTTTCATATGTTCATTATACTCGTATTAAATTACAGTTTATTTTATTACAAAATGTCACTTTTGTAACTCCGATACTGGCAAAATCGATGCTAGAGACGTTGGAGCCATAACCTTAAGAACTGAACTGACTATACTCGTAGATATGTAAATTATTAATCTATACAAATAAATAAAATTGGAGTGTCTATTTGTAATATACCGCTTTACTAAGTGCATTCGGACGTATACACGGTACATATACCAAAGCAACATTATTTACAATTTTTGTCTGTCTGTCTGTTTGTTGCGGCTAATCTCTGAAACGGCTGCACCGATTTTGACGGGACTTTTACTGGCAGATAGCTGATGTAACAAGGAGTAACTTAAGCTATTTTTATTTTAGAAAAAAAAATAGTTTTTTTTACTGTATCTTTCGTTTTCCTTTGATAAATAAGTACAATTTAAATTTTGGTTTGTATTTTTATCCAAATTTTTATACTGCACCTATTTTTTATAATGAGTATATTTAATTACATTTAATAGTTTTAAACGCTCTAATTTTAAACGCTTAAATATATCTCATTATAATGTTATATATACATCTTATATATATAGTTTTCTTGTTAGATTTTAAGAATTACTAACTTTCATTGTAGCATACGTAAAATAAATGTGTACAATGTACATAATTTGCAAAGCTGTATATTTTTAGTGGTCAATGTGACCGCAGTGATAGATTGTTGCCATAATGGATCGGTCTTGGTCAGCCAATGGCCAGCCGACTACCATATACTTCGAAATTACTTATCAATGGCGACGTTACTTATTATTATTTTATATTAAAAATATATTTCTTTATATTAGCACAAAATTTAAAAAAAAACATACAGAGAATGAATGCAATTAATACGTTTTTATCCATACTTTCTATCTAGGTAACGTTTTATCTGCCAGTCTGGCTCCAATTCGATCTAAATGTTGTTAACAACGCGTTCTAGGCTATTCTCTATAGAACCTTCGCTCAATATCTACTGTACAAAGCAAAAAAATACCTTCTATCCCATAACTAACATCTCGAAAACATTCCATGGAGGTTAATTAAAAATTCTCAGAAAGAAATCTGTAGCCTCATTTGATTAGTAAAACTATTCTTTTAATTGGCGGCGCCGCCGTCCTCGGACGCTTCATTAACGCAGGGACACGGTGCAGTGCAAAGAAATGTCACATCAAAATCTTATTCTGAGAAGCGTAGAGCTACTGGAGCCGAAAGGGAATTAATAAAGACAAAAGGGTTATAAAAACTGTGACAGAATTAAGAGCGGGCGCGTTAAAAATGGTGGCGCGAGCGCGGCTGGCGGCTGCGACGCCAACAAGTAAAACATAATGCGCGAAACAAAGCAGTCGAAGCGAATGCCTTAAATCATTTTTAATTATGTTATGGCGCGGCGCTGCGACGTCGGCTTACTCGGCTTGGATTACACGAGCAGGCTGCTGCGCACGCACAGGCGTTAACGCGCATGCGCTAATCATTCTTCTGTGAACTACCATCACGCGCCCTGCTGTATCACCTGGCCCATTTGGCTCTAATGTCATATTTGCCTTGTAATCATACGCAATTATAAGTAATTTTGTATTTTCCGCCATCTCATTTAAATAGATTTTTGGCTGGAAGTTTTTGTGTGCCCTACTTTGCTCGTTTTTTAACGTACTCAATTTCAGTTTACAATACACATCTTTCAGCACTTACTTGCTAGAATGTCATTTTCTAATATAAAGTAATAAAACACAATCAATTAGTCAAGGTCTGACATTTGATTAGAAATACCGTTCTCGGGAAAAAAGTCCGGTTTTCTAATCTTCATGCACAACAAAAACTGTAATGATTCCCAGTACTTGAGTTTCGAAATAGTGTTATCTATGAAAAACAAGCGATTATTTAACTGGCATACGTAACAGGGGTGAGTCATTGTCGGCGGCGCTTATTTCACGGTGGCTCAGCGGTCACACTAGCTTGCGATGTACGCTTGTTTAGGCTGGAACTTTAAGTTCATTTACTCGTAATTAGAATCTCTCGTATAGCTTTACCAAGTTATATAAACAAATCATTTCGTGAGAGAAGGAATGCAATTTAGTTACCTAGAAAAATCATTTGGTTTAATTTATTTTTACGATATGCCACCGTTGTAGTGCTGGTTGATACTAGTATTATCTCATTAACACGTGTATGAAATTAATATATAATTTATGAATTATACATGAAAAATACATTTCTAAGCATTGAGTTTCGATTGCAGCCAAAATTTTAATTTTATCATAGAAGAAAATACAGCGCACATCTACGGATTGTTGTGAATCTTCTTTGTCAAGAAAATGAATAGAGCAGATTTTTTTAAGTTACCTAGTAACTTGATTTATATAGAAAGATAGGCCGCCTAAACTCGTAATTCTAGAATGAAATCATTCCCTCCTCTTGCTGTGTGTAAGTGAGCAAAGAGTGTCATAATTGTAAACTATTTCGCCACTCCAAAGATTCTTCTTCCTATTCTTATAAAGTAAACATAATCAGTTAGCATTAAATAGTGCTAATTGCTACTGAATTGAAGAAACCAGAGATAAAGCTTCCAAAATTTGTCTTGTCTTGAAATGTGTACGCGATAAAATTCTGTCTATCCACAAATTTGACCCTAATAAAAATTAATGCACTATAAACAGTTATAAATACTGTCGGTAGTACACTTCAAATAGTAAACAAACAAGAGATGTGGGCTGGCTGATTTCAACTATACATCTGCGCCTAAATGTTGTCGCTCCGACATTTCCTTACATTAATCGTTTAATATATTATCCGTGTTCGATATTAATGTAAATCTCTGTGGCCTATTTGAAATACAGAATACATAGAAATAAAATGAATAGATAAACTTTTCAATTATAGCTTCATCTATTTCATCTTTCTGCTACAGTTTATTTTATTAGTGTGCTTCTTTGATCGAAAAATATAACACATACATACATACGTATACGTAAATACCTAACACATATAGTGTTAAGCAGTTCGGCCTCCTAATCTCGAAAGTTAAGCATAAGCTTGACTTAAGCAGACGTGGTGTGAAGCATTCAGTAGAGTCATACTAATACGACACTTTTTTAGGGGTGCCGGATTATTGGAAAGTTCCGATTAATGGACTGTTTAGAAAAAAAAATACCATTAAAAGGATACTTATCATTAAATAAAATAATAAATAAATGTACTGGGACAATTCACACAGCGCAATCTAGTCAACAAATAACTTTATAATTTTTGTGGTTATACTTGTGCCAGTGCGCATGTGCAGAGCGAGAATAGGGAGACGTGGGGGGTCGGGATAGTGCGCCTCTACTGTAATTTCAATTCACTGACGACTAAATAATATTATGATATTCATTAGCATTGATAGGACCGAGTGTAACCTTACTCGCTAAAACCTAATGAAATGAAAACGTTTTATTCTGGTCCGTTTTATCGTTGATGCATCTATCAGATGAGTTCCACTTGGATCGAACTCAAATGTCAGACATTAATAACGAAAGAATCAAGCTATTATGGACTCGTAATTTGAAAAACAAGATATATTAGTATCTACTAGCTGTGCCCGCGACTTCGTCCGCGTGGAATAGTGACTGGGCAGCATTTTTTGGATATACTTTTTATGATTACTAAACTTAATAATAATGTGTATTATAATAATAATAAATATAGAAGTTAAAAATGATCAGTTTCGGATTTTTTTATTCCAATTTAAGTTGACCTCAGATTTATATCATCAATAATATGAAATAGGGTTTAGCTAAGTAATATTATAAATGCGAAAGTGAGTTTTTTTTTTTGTTACTCTTTCACGCCTAAACCGCTGAACCAATTTTGATGAATTTCGGTATAGTCATAGATTGGACCTTGGAGAAGTGCATAGGCATTTTAATTTAAATGGCAGAATATGGCAACGTTTGCCGGATCAACTAGTATTATATAAAACGCGTAGTAAAACTACCATAGATACATGCACATAGCATAAGTAGAGCACTCTTATGGGAAACGAACCCGTCTTGTATACGGCTACCAATTAATTCTAGTAGTATCTACAATAACACCATTATATTAAATATTGACACTCAATCTTCGACATTCGACACGGTTTTGTACAATAATGTGATGATCTTGTAAAGTCCTCCTGTTCCAAAGCTTCCTACTCATTGTGTGAAAAAATTTAAAACACTTTTTCATTACCGAAAATAAATTCGTATGTCTGTTTCAGTTGTGTATTATTTTCATTGTTAAATGAGCAGAAAGTAAATTAATTGGATTTCTTGTATTATTTCATTGCATTGAGAAGAATGTAATATTTATTACGATATGTTAATCATAACTAATGTTAATTAATTTTTGCCGCAGTAAGTTTTTTTTTATTGTAGCTGGAATTCAGCTGACAAGCAAACGGTAGCAAGTAATCAAGGCCTCAAAGGAATTATACGACGCCATATATTTTTGAAAAACCCTATATCTTACTGCAATGGGTAAACCTCAGCAGCAAGTTCATTCCAAATCCGGAGAGTACGCAACATGAACGTCCTTTGGAACCATTATGTACATCCTTGTACGAAACGGGAAATGGGCTGTAAAAACAGGAAGAAAAGAGAAATGGACAATGAGAAGAGGCTCCGGGAAAAGGGGATGAACGCCCAACCGGTGACAGATAGAGCGATGGTAGAAAGACGATGAAGGCACCATTCTAAACAGTTTTTCAGAACACTATATCTATTAACTGTAAGTTTTATGTCAGGGTCATAAAATTTATCATTGCATAGTTAGAGATATGGAAAAGAACATAAGTATTTTTCGTCAAGAAATAAGATCTGTTTGAAGCAGTTACTGTTCTTGGCCGTCGATCACGGAGAGTATAGGGGCTATCCCATCTTTGATTCTTGAGCGTTGTGAAAAGCGACAAGTAAATTAGTCCTCCCAGCCATAACCACAAATATAAATAAGTGTCACTAAATGGCGTCAACAGAAAATGCGCTCACTAATTCCGAACTGTGGCAATACTCAAATGCGCAGTGCGAGCTTAGAAAACAACCAGTGTGAAGACTTAAATGATAACGAATATGCACTTAAATTTGACCTAGGTCAAACACCACACGTCAATCAATAATATGAGAATATAATTTCCTCAATTGCATCCATTTCTTACATGTTTGTCATGCAAAGTTGTATATTATTGCCATTTTTTTATTGCTGTAGGAGCTGTCCTAACTAAGACAGGCTAACGGTCCAGTTAGAATTTAGCAGTTACCGTCGCCTATGGGTGTTTGTAACGCTAGTGGCATCACGAACACGCTGCTATAAGAGCACAGGAACTTGGATCATTAATGCCGGAACACCCCACAAAGTTATTATGGCGGCATACTTAAGACCAAAAGGGGTCGCCATCCAGATGGGCTTGGGGCCCTACCACGTAACTAGGGTGGGTTGTTTTGTCGCCTTTTACGACAGGCCGACCCCGGCCGCAGAGGTCAGTATTCTTTCTCCGCCCCTGCACGGATAAA
The DNA here is from genome assembly GCA_963693495.1 of Malacosoma neustria. Classification (NCBI taxonomy): domain Eukaryota; kingdom Metazoa; phylum Arthropoda; class Insecta; order Lepidoptera; family Lasiocampidae; genus Malacosoma; species Malacosoma neustria. The sequence continues at coordinate 8,648,788 of OY856381.1, read as the reverse complement.
ATTATTATCTCTAATTCCTAGAAATATTTAGAAATTCATGCAGCCTTGTTGGGATTTCTAAACCATTGCTACCAGTCTATTAAATAAGAATAACTTAACTCGAAACTTTATTTAAGAGTTCGTGTTTATATAATCTCTGTACAGGGCTAATAACGCGGCAACCGCCTGAATTGTTAATCGCTACTCCCTCCGCCTGTATTCAATTATGGAGAATTCAGTTAGTTTAAATTATTAATATTAATACTCAAAGTCATAATGTAGATTGATAAAATACAATATTCTTTATTGTACCAGTATATATAGCCGCAAAATTTCGCATTTATCATATTAAAATGTAATGAGTCGTTATTACTAAAACCAGTGTCTTCCAGGCAACTTTTAAATGGACTTTTTTTTTTAGTATTATCCGTGTAATGAATAATGACATTAATAATAAATACAATAAAATCGAAAACTTACAAGATTACGAAGTACTTAGACCTAGAGGCTACTGCCATGTGACACATGGAATCGACGAGCATATCGTACCGATAGTGGTACCAGTGAACGTGCTTATAGCGAAAGGCCTCGAAAAACACCTAGAGATGCTTTCACTAGGTCAATAGGTGAAGGATCGGATACAGAAGGCGGTTCTCCGGAGCACGGTACTAATTATATTACAAAATGTAAAAAAAATTAAATAAATGGATAACAAATAAAAGAGAATAAGAGATTAAACCGTACATGAATAACATTACTTTGATCATGTTAATATACATAAACTTCTTTCCCGGGCCACGAGATCGGCAGGCCACATATCCGTAGGCCCGGGCGTAGGCGATAGGAGAACAGCGGGGTTTTTTAGTAGGTAGTCGGATGGCTGAACATCTTCCCCGGAGTCCCACATATCCCTCGGTCCCCCCGGGCCGGGGGAACCCGTCAAGAGAGGACATAAACTTCTATGCAAAAACCGGGAGGTTTTGAAATTTCTACATTATTTGATTTAGTTGTGTGTAATTATTAAATTTTGTTCTAAAGATGTTTTTATAACTAAACTATCTTACTAACACTTAACAAAGAGTGAGTATGAAAAAAGTTAATTCCAAATTCGAAAATATTGTTTTTAAAAATAATAATCCCTTTTTCAGTTTGTAAATTTTTACTTACTTTTTGCGGGTTTGTGGTTAAAGAGTTAGTTTTATCAGGCAATAAACTTCTCGTTATTTTTAGTACAATAATTTATGTTTCTTGCATAATCTCGCTTTATTGTGACTTAAAACAGATGTCTTTGTGTCTATTACAAGGACAGAAAAAGCGATAAGACCTAGTAAAATTATAGCGCTGCTGGAAGAGGGGTGCAGCCAATGTTACGTTTCACAGCGGTTAAACGTGAGTCGTTTAACCGTCCAAAAAACTTGGACTCGATACCAAGAAACAGATTCCGTTCAGAGAAGGCAAGGTTTTGGGAGAAAACGTTGCACACAACCATGAGACAACAGCTTTTTAATAAGTCGGGGAGTGTCACGAGTTTTTAGTAAGTCACGAGGACCAGAAAAACGCTATTCCGACGTGTGTTTTGAATAAATTACCCCTTATGGTATGGGGTCCGTTATTTTTTGGGTGGGCGTAACTTTCAGCTATCGTACCGAGATAGCATTCATTGAAAATGGCTCACTAAATCCGCAAAGGTACTTAACAGAAATCCTTTGTCAACATGCACAACCCGCACTGATTATAATTGGTGAATTTACATGGTCGATAATGCTTGGGCCAACCGTTCTGGCAACGTAGGTGCTTATATTCAAGAGGTCGGTATTCATCGTTTGGCTTGGTCAGCGTGGAGCCCCGACTTTAACCCCATTGAGCACGTCTGGGACCTCCTAGATAGGCGAGTACAATCTGTCTAACCACCTCCACAAAACATCAGGGAGCTTAAACGTGTAATCTCGGCTGAGTGGAACAGGACACCGTCAAAAGTCTGGTGGAAGGCATGCCAAGACGGTTACATGCCGTAATCGCTGCAAGGGAGGTCATACTCGTTATTAGTTTGTATTTTTTAAATAAATTACCATAAAAATATTCATAGTCTTATTTTCATTATATCCATAAAAATGTCCATTTTAACACGGCTCTCTGTTTAAATTGACTGAAACACCGATTACAGGATTTAAGTGTTAAGAACTATATTTTCATTGATTACCGAGTATATCATCCATAGAAAATCCAATGAAAAGGTGCCCGTTGTTCTTTTTTTGCAAAGGAGTGTATATAAAGTGTGTGAGATGTGAAGCGATATCGACTAACAGATATTCTGTCTCCCTCTCTGTTCTACACAGTAAACACTAGCAGACAATATTTTTGTATCAACAATTAACATTATAATCAAATATCGTCATAAAAATTATGCATAAATTTCATAATTTTTTCTCGACTCTAGAACGTGCTCGCGCCCCGAACCGGTGTCAACAATCCGTGAAATTCACAACAATGACGATACCGACACTTTTAACACGAGCTTTCAACTGTATTCGAAGCAACATTATTGAGGTTATGCTTAATTTAAAGTATATGATATGGTCATATTGTTTCTTAAATTTCCCAGAAAATTTAAAGTCAGTCATTTAGGAAAGAATGAGGAAATAATTTGAAGTACGAATTAAGTATGGATTAGTGCTCGCCCAGGAGTCGAAATTCGACCATAATTAATTTAATTTTTAAGTTTAAAAGTTTATTACAATTCTTTTATCAAAGGCTTGTATCTCTATATTCCAAGGTTTCATCATAGCTACTAAGTTAATTTGCCATTTTTCTACATCAGTTTGAACAGCATCACTGTAAAACTTCAAAATGTTTTGCATTGTATAAACACTATTTTCACAAAATAGGCAAGAGTATATCAATTCAGATTACTTATACACCGTTTTCTTTATCCTTATCCGTGCAGGGGCGGAGAAAGAATACTAACCCCTGTGGCCGGGGTCGGCCTGTCGTAAAAGGCGACAAAACAACCCACCCTAGCTACGTGGTAGGGCCTCAAGCCCGTCTAGATGGCAACCACCCTTGGTCTTAAGTATGCCGTCATAATAACCTTGTGTTGTGTTCCGGCATGGGTGACCCAGGTTCTAGCCTCCCTTACCCGAAGTTCTGGAGTGCCCACGAAATTTGGAACTCGAGATGTGCAAAATCCCACCACATCCCTACAGGCGTGACGGATTGGGGCGGGGGTCAGGGAGACCCGATGAAACGGCTGTCCGCTGGCCGCCCGCCAGTCAGTAGGGGACCCGAACCCAGATTATCCAGTCTGGGAGGCTGTCCCGCCAACTGGTGCAAAATCTTTGGGGGGTATCGTCGTGCCGGAGCGGAGACCGGACGTGGACCCGGCGATGTTCTCCGGGAGGGATCGGGGGCCCTTCCGTGCCCCGCACTAACTCATCACACAACCTGTGGGTTTGGGTGGGAAGAGAACACTCAATTTTTTTCCATTTTTTCGTGGATACTCTAGAACTTCCAAAAAACGCCCTTTATGTCTATAAAATGGATCGGAAAATGAAAAATAGTAAGCGTAACCCAGCGGACCTCAAATCCACACTCAGAGTGGATTTTTGCAACATCAGAGGTATACACTCAAACCTTAATGCCGTTCACCACCATCTTGAAACGGCAAAGCCTGCTCTACTGTTTTTGACGGAGACGCAGATATCTGCCCCGGCCGACTCATCGTACCTTTGCTACCCCGGCTACAATTTGGAACATCTATTCCTCCCAAAAGCTGGGGTATGCTTGTACGTCCGGGACGATATATGCTGCCGCCGTCTTCACGGTCTCGAAGACAGGGACCTTTCCATCATATGGGTGCGAGTGGATTTCGGTGGTTCCACCCGGGTGTACTCCTGCCTGTATCGGTCCCATGGCAGAGAATGCGAAAGGACTGAAACAGCTCATTTTTTCGGGCGTGTTCAAGACGCTACCGACAAAGTTTTTACGCAGTATCCCGCCGCGGAGGTGATCGTTCTCGGAGACTTCAATGCTCATCATATTGAGTGGCTGGGTTCTCCAAAAACTGATCTGCCGGGGATTGCTGCCTTTAATTTTGCTCTTGCCCATGGTTTCACTCTGGTGGTTCAAGGGTTTACCCGCATACCGGATAGAGTGGACCATGTGCCGTCTTTGTTGGACCTTCTGTTGACCACACATCCGGAAGATTATCAGGTCTCGATCGGGACTCCATTAGGAACCTCTGATCATTGCTTGATATCTTCCGTGATGCGCCCTCCAATTCCCGAATGGGCTCGCCCCACCGTGAAGCGGAGAGTGTGGCGCTATCGGTCAGCAGATTGGGATGGATTGCGTGAATTCTATGCGTCCTTCCCATGGGGGCCGCTGTGTTTTTCTTCGGACGATCCTGACGCTTGTGCGAACTCGATTGCCGATGTGGTGCTGCAGGGAATGGAATGTTTCATTCCTAACTCTGTGGTGCCCATTGGTGGTTCGGGAAAGCCATGGTTCGATAGGCCTAGTGCTGAGGCTGTTAAGCTGAAGCAAAAGGCCTATCGAGCCTGGACTACAGCAAGGGCTTGTCAGGATCCTAACACTTCCGACTTGAGGAAAAAATACAATGTTGCCTCCAGGACCCTCAAAAAACGGATTGCGAGAGCAAAATTTGAGCACATCGGCAGGATTGGCGAGCGTCTCGCCAGCTATCCCTCTGGGACTAGGGCTTTCTGGTCGCTTGCTAAAGCCGTCGAAGGAAACTTTTGTCGGGCGTCCATTCCTCCACTACGTGCAGCTGACGACCGTCTGGCTCATGCTGCTAAGGATAAAGCCGATCTCCTGGGTGAAATCTTTGCAGCCAATTCGACTCTTGATGACGGGGGACAGTCTCCACCTTCTATTAGAAGATGTGGAGACTCCACAATGTCGGAGGTACGGTTTTCCCAAAAAGCCGTGAGACGTGTCCTCCGATCCCTCGACGTCAAGAAGTCCACCGGGCCAGACGGTATCCCCGCTATTGTGCTGCGAATGTGCTCAGCTGAGCTGTCTCCAGTCCTTTCCCGACTTTTTACATTATCCTACCGCAACGGTTGTGTCCCGGCTTCGTGGAAGGTGGCCCATGTTCACCCTATTCCCAAAAAGGGTGACCGAACGGACCCGTCCAACTACAGGCCTATAGCGATAACTTCTTTGCTCTCAAAGGTGATGGAGCGGATCATCAACGCACAACTCCTGGGTTACCTGGAGGATTCCCAGCTGCTTAATGATCGCCAATATGGTTTTCGACATGGTCGGTCCGCTGGGGACCTCCTGGTTTACCTAACCCACCGTTGGGCTGAAGCCGTTGAGAGCAAGGGAGAAGCCCTGGCTGTTAGCCTAGACATCGCTAAGGCCTTCGATCGGGTCTGGCATAGGGCTCTTCTTGCGAAGCTTCCATCTTACGGGATACCTGGGAGTCTTTGCACCTGGCTATCCAGCTTTCTCGCTGGGCGCAGTATTAAGGTCGTTGTTGACGGTTGCTGCTCCAGTGTGAAACCTATCAATGCTGGTGTGCCCCAGGGTTGTGTGCTGTCGCCGACGCTATTTATTCTGCATATCAATGACATGTTATCTATAGATGGCATTCATTGCTATGCGGATGATGGCACCGGCGATGCACGGTACACTGGTCGTGTAAGTCTCTCTCCTGCGTTTTTGGAAGAAAGTCGGGTCAGACTTGTGTCTGAAGTAGAGAACTCTCTAGAGAGGGTCTCTGAATGGGGACGACAAAACTTTGTCCAGTTCAACCCCTCGAAGACGCAGGTCTGCGTATTCTCTGCCAAGAAAACCCCGTTCGCACCTGCGCCACAGTTTCAAGGAACCTCTCTTTCCATCGCAAGTAGTATTGGGATCCTTGGTGTCGACATCACGAATGATGTGCAGTTTAGGGGACAATTGGAGGGTAAAGCTAAGCTTGCCTCCAAAAAGCTAGGTGTGCTAAACCGGTCCAAGCAGTACTTCAGTCCAAGGCAACGGCTTGTGCTATATAAAGCACAGGTCAGACCGCATATGGAGTACTGCTCATATTTATGGGCTGGAGCACCGGCCTGTCAGCTCAATCCCCTAGACTCGATCCAACGGCGCGCAGTTCGTGTTGTCGGCGATCCCATGCTCACAGACGGTTTAGACACGCTTGGACTTCGGAGAGACTTTGCATCTCTTTGCGTATTCTACCGTCTGTACAACGGGGAGTGTTCTGAAGAACTATTTAGGATGATGCCCTCGTCGTCTTTCTACCACCGCACTGCCCGCCATCGGCTGGGTGTTCATCCCCATTTCTTGGAGCCTCTTCCTTCCTGTACGAAACGGTTCTCCAGAACGTTCATGTTGCGTACTCTCAGGATCTGGAATGAGCTTCCGGCTGAGGTTTTCTCAGCGCGGTATGATATGGGGTTCTTCAAAAAAGGCGTTATAAAATTTCTTCGAGACCGGCAGCGCGTTGGTGGTGCCTCTGGTGCTGCAAACGTCCATAGGCGACGGTGACCACCTGCCAGGGTGGGCCGTTTGCCTGTCTGCTGAACTCAAGCAATAAAAAAAAAAAAAATGCTTGAGAAAAATGTATTTCACAAATTATAAATAACTATACAAATAAAAACAATTCCAAAGTTTTATTCCTTGTTATTGTAATTATTGTTGTTGTTTTAATTTGCCAATCTGGCAGGCAAAGGAAATTTTGACATTCAATAAGACCAAAGAGAATAAATAGAATCACTTAAGCCTACAGACAATTAATGTTAATTTATTAAATATATATTATTAATAATTATATAATATTGCTATTTATTTGTTAGTTATTAAAGTATTCACTTTATTATAAATTTAAATATTATACTACTCGTATATTATTATAAAATTAACTTTAATGGTCTCGTTACCAGGCCATAAACTCTATTAAAAAAATAAAAGCGTAAGTAAGGTATATGTGTGTATGTTTTGTATTATTCGAGCAGTAGTGTGCATAACGTTTATTTTAATGTATTTCTAATGAATTTTAGGCAAAACAATTTTAGCTTTTATCTTTATCCGTGCAGGGGCGGAGAAAGAATACTAACAACCTACGGCCGGGGTCGGCCTGTCGTAAAAGGCGACAAAACAACCCACCCTAGCTACGTGGTAGGACCTAAAAACCCGTCTGGATGGCGGTTTGGTCTTTGTATCCCCCCTTTGATCTTAAGTATGTCGCCATAATGTAATAACCTTGTGTTGTGTTCCGAAATTAGTGACCCAAGTTCCTGTATCCTTATGGGACAGCAGCGTGTTCGCTATGCCACTGGCGTTACAAACACCCACAGGCGACGATAACTGCTAAAGCGAATTATAAACGGGCCGTCAGCCTGTCTACTGCCCTACAGCTATAAAAAAATATAGATGGTGCTGTGTGATTTGTCACAAAATATCTAAACAATCTAAAAATAGCATGCATGTAAATTACAAAAAAGGCAAAAATATGATTAACATCTGACGACTGTGGTCTGACTCTCCAAACAGGGAAGGGAAAATCGTACTACTCCCATCCCATATGTCTAGGAACTAATACTCAAAGTAATTGTAGCATTTACGCCTCTTCTCTTTGTATAAATGTAGCATTTTCGCTCTGTTCTCATGTGTGAGCCGTGTCGTTCGTGCCGTGTGGTTCGAAACCACACGGTCAATCTATAAAGAAATTGTAACCCGTTATATTTGAACTTTAACACTTCTTTGAAACTTCTCAGATACCGTAGTTGTCGCACGAGCTAATTTATCACAATAAACCAATAGTGGAGTAACGACAGCTTACAGCGTTGTAGCAACGTTGTAGCTTTGATGTCGTGGAATGCATGACCGATCGGCCACGAAGGAAAAAGCGCTCTCTCTCGGCGAATGAAGGCGGTGAATGAAGCGATTAGCGCTGAATGGTGAGGCGGCACGCGGAACCAAACGAGTGGCACGACGCGCGCGCATCCACGCCACGCACCGCTTTGTCTCAGCGCGCTTGACCCGTGCCCCGGACCCGGGGAAAAACTAGAAACCGTACCCGCTCCGAGATCAATAAAAAACCAACGCGTTTTAATTGTATAAAAAATATGACTAAGACAATTTTTATTCATTACAAAGGTCTCTTGCGCTTGATTTCTTTACTTGACGTTAATATTTTAAATGTAAATGAAAACATTACCCCATTGATCGTTCTTAATTTAGCAGGAATACATGTTTATAATGATGTAGCTAAACACTGTGATATTAAAAATAAGCCTGTAGAAGAGACCAAAAGATTACCCTAAATTATGAAAATACAGAAAATGTAGAAAATATAATGCAAAATTAATATTGAACACACACACCCACACTATAGTTGTTTTATTTTTACTATCGCTTACAATTTTTAATATTGTAGATTTTTAATTTCGTAATATTATCAGTAACACTTTCCTTGTTTAATTCAGAATTTATTATTGGCAATTTATACTTTTTTTCATTATGTTAAATGTACTCAGTTCATTTCCTACTTAATATAAACCGGTTTCCAAAATACACGCTGTGACTAGTTTGGTGCCGAGTGGTTAATGTTTCAATTTGTAGCTGTTTATGAATAAATTATATTTGATCTGATTTGATTTATAAGTGTTAAAGGTTTAAATGATATCGCGAACAATAAAAGAACTGATTAGAATTAGCTTGTTTATTCGACTGGCGTATCCAGCCCACCAACAATCATATAAAAACCAAAAACTACCCACAACAATAAGTATGATCTAGTACTAAGTACTTGATCCTGACATTTAAACTCCTCTCTTTACGAGACGTCTGTTAGCATATGCGTGGACAGTTATAGCGACATTTAAAACGAATTGTTTAATTATAATAACAGCCCATGTCGTCTCATTACTTAACTCGGCCTCCCCTAAAAGACACGGGCAGTATACCCACCACACTTGTTTAAAGCGGATTGTCGGGTTACACATTCCGGTGATCTGGACATTCAGGTTTCCGCACGATGTTTTCTTTCACAGTCGGTACATGGTAATTATGTTATGCACACCAGGCGAGAAGAACGGTGCATGTCTCCGTAGGATTTGAACTCGAGACCTCTAGATTGATCTCCGAGTGTAATAGCACTGAACTACCAGGTACCTAGAAGAATATCTAGTAGAATCAGTTGATTAGGCTTTAACTAATAGAAATTATTCGTGGTCATGATTGCCCAAAATTGATGTAGGTTACTTACTCTTTAAAAAATTGGCGAGTCTCTTGATACCGACTAAAATAATAATAGACCATTAAATAACAACTCTATTTAAACATTACCAACAATATTTATACCTCGGGTTCGATTCCCGTCTCGCGTCTAGGTGCCTATGCACAGACACCCAGCCGAGCATATGGAGCAGAAATTTGTCTGGTAGTGGTGAACAAAAAAAGTCTGGTGAACTAAAGAGAGATAGAAAATAACAATACGCAAGCAGTGAGAATCTTCACTGACGGTAGCAAAATCGAAGGTAAAGTTGGAATAATGATGGCGAAACCAAATCCCTAAAATTGACAATACCATCTTACTGTACCGTCTACCAGGCTGAATTGTTAGCGATATGTAAGGCTACCGAGGAGATCCTAGAAAGCCCAGAAGTCCAATCTATTACGAATAGGAGGACTAAGCATGCGTTATCGGTGACAGTCAGAAGCAATATCTTGGAATGTCAGAGGCAGGGGAAAATGTGAGGGTATTTTGGGGAAAGGCGCATGAGGTCAGGCAGAATGAAAGAGCTGATGAACTTGCTAAGGCTATAGCACTGGACCACGAGGCACACTTAGACTATGATAAGTGCCCAGTGTCGTTCGTCAAGCGTCAAATCCGAACGGGGATATTGGACGAATGGAATCGTAGATACAAGGACCAACCAATAAGCTCTAATAACTCACCGCCTTGAAGACTCAAATTCTGACTCGACACGATGGGTTTTCTGAGTATCTGCATAAATTCAGGTGTAAGGAGAGTTCTTCATGTTTCTTGTCAGGAAAGTACACCGGAGACGGTGCTATATGTTTTATTTGAGTGTTCAATTTTTGAAAGGGAGAGAGAGATGGGAGCAAAGTAACAGCACAGTAAAGCAGCAATAGACATAAAGTTAGAAAAAATTAAACAACTGATGACAAAAACACTGTGAGACATTCATGTACTATATAGGGGTGGCAAGTAGTAAAGAAAAATAAATAGTTATGTGAGTGATGTTGAACAAGTGTAACAATATGTTTAGCATATATATTTAAACCAGTATTAGCCTTAATTAGTTGTGTGTATAATATAGTTAGTAGTAATGTTATTGTTAAAATAAGTATAGGTATTTAAATTTAAGTAAGGTTTATAATATTAAGTACATAAAATAAACGGGGAAAAGAAAAATTCTGACTCACCGGTGTCAGAAGGAAAAGACATTAAAGAAACAAAATACATATCTATTTATTTATAAAAGAAAATTATATATGTGGAAGTATATTAGTTATCTAGTACCCATAACAGGAGTGATATGCTACTTTGGGACTAGGTGACGCAGTGTGATTTGTCCCAGTATATTTATTTATTACGCACTATACGTTTCGTTTACTGAAATTTTCATACATATTATTAGAAATATAAAATGGTTCTGTTTTCTCATATTCATCAATTTGTTTTAAGTTGACGCAACACAAAATTTCCGTAGTAAAACTCTCTGTAATGCAATCCTAACTGCAATAAAGAATGTGCCAAGCGCCAATGATGCTGGTAATTCTAGGCGGGTGTGCGCAACCGCTCCGCGCCTCACACCTTATTAGGGGGCTGCGGTGCACGTGTCACTCAACGTCACGGCGAAGCTGCGCTGGCGCATAGACACCTCCTTAGTAGCCACCGTCTATCGCCTCTCTAATTGGTACCACGCCTAGCCCCACTTGTCTACTATGGTTAAGCCTAACATTTATTTCGAATGCACCTATGAGGTATTCGTGAATAGACTAATGTGTACAATATGTATGTCTACAATGACAATCACAAAATAGTCATAATTTTAATGAGAAAGATGTACACAGCAAATAATTAATATTTGGCTTCAGTTTTGTTAGGAATAATCACAAATCTCCCCGTTCTGTATTATTCAATCTGCTCCTTTTTTTTGTCAAAAGGTTTGTACGACACTAAAACTTTTTTCGACAAGATATAACGTGGGAACCGCTATCAAAATCTTTCTCGCAATTCCTCACTTCTTCTTCAAGTGCCTCTCCAACTAGTGAAGGTTGGCTACCAACTTCTGGAATCGTTGCCTGTCCTTAGCGAGTCGAAACAATTTGGATGCGCTCGCTATTCCAGTCCACAATTCCTCACAGTCCAGAATATTTTTCGGGTATTCCTGCCTGCAGCCAAAATGTTTGATACCCTCTTTTAAATTTCACCTTCAGCTCCTCATTAGTGCTAAACTCGAGTAGCTCCTCTTATAATATCACATTCTCCACTTCCGTTTCATCAAATGGATTTATGATCCAGGGTGGTATTTCCATCGTCAGAATATCTTCCATTCCGAATTTGAAGTCATCATGCAGAACAATTAAATGTTGAACGTATGTCTAAATATCCTCAGAATAGAAGACATTGTACCTGTTACAAGTTTGAAAACTGGGAAAATTCTCGTCGACTAATATTTTGCTTTATAAATTTAAATTTTCCAAGAAAAGCTGATATTCCATCCTTTGTTTTTATTAAATTGAGGCTGTCCCTTGTAATTTGTAAGTTGATGTCATTGAGTATTTTGAACAAATATGTCAAATACGCGATGTCTACCTTCAAATTGATCAGGTTTTCTTTTAAATCCAGAAACCCCAAAAACTGATACCTTTCGACAACCAGCGTACTTCAGTATGTAAAAGCAATCGTTGGAAGTCTTCATTATTTTCATCGCACAATTGTGCAAATAAACGCGTATTCAACGCATTGTTTCTTAGTTTGTTAATTGTATTAATCACAATTGACGCGATTGGTGCAATCTAAATTTTTCGCTACTAGTGTTGTCGGTGGATGACAGGACATTACATATTGATTCACGTTTAATGTCCGTTTCCAAATTTTGCGAATAGTAATTCGCGAAAGAATTCATGTAGATGCTCTTCATGAATTTCTTCATCCATAACAAATCAAATATACGAGTATGTATATGTACGTATGCCAATAATAATGCTTCATTACCAGGTAAAATTTTTGTTTTTATAGGAGGGTGATATTTCTCGAGTCTCACATCTTTGACTGGTGGAAGTTAAAGAAACTTCATAGCATAATTCTAGCTTTACTATGTAAAAATAAAGCTGTTATAATACATGTATGTGACTGTATTGCATCATCATCATTATGATACTTTAAGAGTACCAAATGCTGACCGCATCGATAGGGTAATCACTTCGGATGTGCTGTCGAGTATTCACACGTGGTTAACTACATGCTTGTTACGCCTTTGTGAGAAAGGCCTAAGTTGATTTCTACGATAATTCTTCAACCTCAAAATAATAACCGAACAGTTTTCCTTTAGTGTCTGTGAAGTAGCAAAAAGAGTATTCCAATTATCGTCCTTTTATTTTAAAAAATCTGTACATTATATATACCTAGTCAGGTCATAAGTATTGCCACACAGTAAAAACTTTTCTTTTAGAATGCTGGCCACAAAAAAGTTTATTGAATTAGAATTTCGAATTGTTCATGAAAATAAAAATGTATAACTTTTAGAATTTTACTCATTTTTAAATATGGAGTGGACGCTTAAAGAAGACCGTGTTGCAGTTATTGCGTTGCATCGTTGCGGTTACGCGCCAATTCAAATTTTTAACATACTGAAAAATTTGAATATTACCAAAAGATTCGTTTATCGTACCATCAAACGATACAATGAAGACTCTAGTGTAGATGACAGGTCAAGAAGTGGTCGCCCTCGGTCTGTTAGGACTCCAGCAGTGATAAAAGCTATGAAGGCACGAATTCAAAGAAATCCCAAACGTAAGCAGAAACTGTTGGCCCTTCAGATGGGGTTAAGCAGAACCACGGTGAAAAGGGTGTTAAATGAAGACTTAGGGCTTCGGGCATATCGAAGAAAAACAGGACATCGTTTGAATGCTCGTCTAATGGACCTGAGACTGAAGAGATGCCGCGCTTTGTTGAAGCGGTACGCGGGAAAAAAATATCGGGAAATTCTTTTTTCGGATGAAAAAATGTTTACCGTAGAAGAGAGCTACAACAAACAAAATGATAAGGTGTACGCACACAGTAGTGAAGAAGCGAGCAACCGTATTCCACGTGTCCAACGAGGTCATTTTCCATCCTCGCTCATGGTATGGTTGGGAGTTTCTTATTGGGGCTTAACAGAGGTACATTTTTGTGAGAAAGGTGTAAAAACGAATGCTGTTGTGTATCAAAATACAGTCCTGACGAACCTTGTGGAACCTGTTTCTCATACCATGTTCAATAACAGGCACTGGGTATTCCAACAAGATTCGGCGCCAGCTCATAGAGCGAAGAGCACACAAGACTGGCTGGCGGCGCGTGAAATCGACTTCATCCGGCACGAAGACTGGCCCTCCTCCAGTCCAGATTTGAATCCGTTAGATTACAAGATATGGCAACACTTGGAGGAAAAGGCGTGCTCAAAGCCTCATCCCAATTTGGAGTCACTCAAGACATCCTTGATTAAGGCAGCCGCCGATATTGACATGGACCTCGTTCGTGCTGCGATAGACAACTGGCCGCGCAGATTGAAGGCTTGTATTCAAAATCACGGAGGTCATTTTGAATAAACTTTAATGTCATAAGAATCTATGTTTTGTTAAGTTCATTTTGGTATACGAATGGTTACATAATTAATAAACTTGTTACAATTATTTTACATTAAACATGTGACAGAATTTATGACCTGACTAGGTATAATAGTATCACATCCTCCATCCGTGCAGGGGCGGAGAAAGAATACTAACCTCTGCGGCCGGGGTCGGCTTGTCGTAAAAGTCGACAAAACAACCCACCCTACGCCCTAGCTACGTGATAGGGCCTCAAGCCCGTCTGAATGGCGACCACCTTTGGTCTAAGTATGCCGCCATGTGACCTTGTGTTGTGTTCCGGCATTAGTGACTCAAGTTCCTGTACCCTTATGGGATAGTAGCGTGTTCGCGATGCCACTGGTGTTGCAAATACCCATATGCGACGGTAACTGCTAAATTCCAAGCGGGTCGGCAGCCTGTTTGGTGTCCTACAGCATTAAAAAAAATGAAACATAAACGTAGAAATGGTCATAAGCCAATCGTTCTTTTAGGTCTCGATACTTATGGGCGATGGACTAAATGAATACTTAGCCTACAAAGACTTTAATTATTGCAGCTACTAACTAGACTCACTATGTTAGCGGTGAGCGCCTAAAACTGAACTAAATTAAGAATTTTATGGAATTTCGGAATGTTTTGTGGGATAAATAATTTAAAAACGTGTTGTTTTTCAAAGACTGCAATTTACATGTAGCTATGTAGATGAAGATCAATCATTTTTTGTGAAATTCCAAAATGTTACGTAGGATAAAGTAATTAAAAAAAGGTGTTGTTTTCCAAATATTACCACAATATACAAGTAGCTATGTAAAGACGTAACAGAAATGATGATGAGATTACAAATCTCTATGTATATATGTTAATGAGAGTGTCGACCAATCGGGCCAGCGCGCACAGGCTCCACCACTCCTCGAGCGGACGACGGAGTAATTAAAAATTCAAATTAGAAACTTCGCCCCCTTAAAGCGGTACGGTTGGTGATTACTAAGCGTTAATTACGCACGACCAATTAAAACGAGGGGCGACAGAGCGGCAAGTGTACTGGCCAATGGGAAAGCTTCGCTGAAGCGAGGCGTGGTAATTAAGACAAGGCGAAAGGGTTGATGGGATTTTCCAGGCGTAGTCGGGGGCGTGCAATTAATCACCGCCCGCCGGCCGTAGGTGTGGCGGTGGCACTCCCTTGTCTATGTTGTCTTTTGTTTTAATGTCATACTGCGACTGTACACTAACTCCCACAGATTGGTCGTCTTAACATAGGTACATGAAGATCGTAAACATAATTTCGAGCTGCATTATAATTATCCTATATCTTTAAACGAGCAATTCTTGTATATATATACTTATATAATTGGAATCTCGGAATCGGTTCCAACGATTTTCATGAAATGTAGTATACGGGGGGTTGCGGGGGCGATAAATCGATCTAGCTAGGAATCATTTCTAGAAAATGTCATTTTATTCGCTTTTTTTTTATTGGAAGAAAAATAATAAAAATGTGACTCTTCCTGACATCTATCGGCGAATAATAATACTATTTTTTTAAATTGCTTTAACGACACAACACTAAAGCTATTCCAGCAGATGGCATTGTTAAGTAACAAGAAGTCAATGAGTGTTTGCTTTGAGGTTAGACTAAGAAAATCAATTGTTAATTTCCAAAAAACACAATTTACAAAAAAAAATACCGAGCAAAGCTCGGTCATCCGGATATTATATACCTATAATTAAATATTTTAACGACAGAAAAGTATCACGGAATCATATTATGTATATATACAAAGTAAGAACTACAATCCGAAAGTATGATAAATCAAGATTTGTTTGGAGCTCTGAAATTCGCTATACGTTGTAATTTTACATTTATTATTAAACATCACAACTCTTGGGTTGTCTGGAGGATTCCCAGCTGCTATATGATTGCAATACGGTTTTCGGCATGGTCGGCCTGCTGGGGATCTCCTGGTTTACCTAACCCACCGTTGGGCTGAAGCCGTTGAGAGCAAAGGAGAAGCCCTGGCTGTTAGCTTAGACATTGCTAAGGCATTCGATTGGAGGAACTTCGAAGAGCTGTTTAGAACGGTGCCCTCGTCGTCTTTCTATCACCGCACTGCCCGACATCGGCTGGGTGTTCATCCCAATTTCTTGGAGCCTCTTCTTTCTGGTACGAAACGGTTCTCAAGAACGTTCATATTGCGTACTTGCCATATTTGGAATGAGCTTCCGGCTTAGTTAGCCATTACGCCCCGGCGGTCGTCAAAACAAGACATCACTTTGTAGATCAATAGTCCGTAAAGTGGGACAATATCTTAGATTTAGACAAGCTTTGACGCGTTTGTTTACAAACAGTCTGATCGCTTCCATTACTTGCCTGGTTTACCTATCAGTAATTTCTTATAGTTCGAAACGATCGAAACTAAAGTGTAATTCTCTCTCTCAATCTCTCATAGGAGGATCAATCCAACCCTATTCGGAAAATCTAAATAAAAACCTCTGTAAGTGATAAAAAAAAATCCGGTTCAATACAGGCTTCGCTTTATTAATAATCATTATAACTGAGCAACTAGCATACGCCAACCGCAAGTTAAATTCAGTTAACCATTTTCGTGAATAAAGTTGTTACACCGTCCTTTAGAAGCCCTTAAGGGAAACAATAACGGCAGGTATATTTGAATGCAGCAATTCATTCGAACGTAAAACAGATGAAGGTGGAAGGAATTGTTTGGGCAAAGTCGCCACCCCTGAGCTCGCAAACTAAATGGCCTTCTTGAGCTGCGTAGTTTACGCACCCCGTTGTAATACAAGGGTTGTACGAAACTCCAATGTTATTAATTAATATTGATGTTCTTGGGGTATTTGGTAGCCATGTGGTATCACACTTGGAGAACAGTGGTTCGATTTCCACGATGAAATGCATCGATTAGGCAGTTTTTCTCATCTGGTTTTTTTTTATTGCTTAAGACTAGCTGTGCCCGCGACTCCGTCCGCGTGGAATAGTTACTTTGGGCAGCATTTTTTGGATATATCTTATGGTTTGTTTTGGATTACAAACCCTATAAACCCTAAAATATAAATAAATGAAATATACAAACTGCATTCGAACCTACAAAGTCCAGCCTAAGCTGAACCCTATTTTATATGATTGATGATATAAATCTGAGGTCAACTTAAATTGTATTATTAAAAAGCCGAAACTGATCACTTTTAACTAAAACCATTTATTTTTCTAAAACAAAAGTAGCCTAAGTTACTCCTTGTTACATCAGCTATCTGCCAGTGAAAGTCCCGTCAGAATCGGTCCAGCCGTTTCAGAGATTAGCCGGAACAAACACAGACAGACAGAAATTATAAAAAATGTTGTTTTGGTATATGTACCGTGTATACATCTAAATGCACTTAGTAAAAAGCGGTTATTTAAATATTACAAACAGACCCTCCAATTTTATTTATTTGTATAGAAGAGCAGACGGGCTGACGGCTCGCTTAATAGTAAGCAGTTACAGTCGCCTATGAATGTTTGCGTCGCTAGGGGCACCGCGATCACTACTGTCCCATAGGAGTATAGGAACCAGGGTCACTAATGCCGGAACACAAGGTTATTATAGCGGTATAGTTATAGACCAAGGGTCATTACCATCCAGACGGGCTTGGGGGCCTACCACGTAGCTAGGGTTGTTTTGTCGCCTTTTACGACAGGCCGACCTCGGCCGCAGAGGTTGTTAGTATTTCTTCTTCGTCCCTGCACGAAGAAAAAAGGTGGCAATAATGTTATTGTATATGTATTATCGAGGTTATATGGTGAGTATCATGGCATGAGAAAAGTTATTAAATAGACGTTACATGACGGGGAATTACATGAAAGGTCCAATTAGCTTGAAAATCACTAAATTAGTTGTTCTTGGAAGTTATATTTAATCAATATATTTTCTATTTATAATTTTACTCCTATCTTCCACTTTGTTATAAAATTTGAGAAGATTTCAATGCAGGCCGCATCAAGAGCTTGGTTACTTAAAGTTAAATAAACTTTACACTGTGTATATAAATTTCGTGTATAAAATTTCTAGACAATAAATTGTGTATATTGTATTATTACCTTTTAACTCGATTTTCTGTAAATGAATTTAATTTACAAACATATTACAATGATTATAAGGCTCAATGCTGTACTAGTAATGAATATCAGTAAGTTTTAAATGATATTAAAAGAATTAAAAGCCACTGTATTTTTTTTTTCAATCGACGTGTTGAACTGCTGACTACGATAAAAGCCAATCTCATAATCGCTTTACGATAGTAAATCATTATTACATTTTAGTATTTACACAAACCTACTGAATACATTGATAGGAAAATTGTTTAGTTTTGATTTAAAAATTCTTGAAACGCCAGCCCTACAAGCACTTGGCTGCGACCTTAAATGCGTCAGTGTTTACCATAAACGCGCTACTTTTATCCACGCGTTTGTGTTTGACAGTTCTATATTAAAAAAAGAACTATACCGACATCATAAAGTTGTGCAATATTCTGTTACGTTAACGCAGGTAATATCCGTTATTGTGATGTAATAAAGCCTTCGTTATTAAGGGATCCTGTGGAATTTAAAAGACAATACCCTGCAATATGTGAAAAGGTTTACACGCACGTATACAGGTGTATAGGCCGAGGATTTTTTTACAAACCTATCAATGACTGCCAAGGGCCATCGGTCTCGCGGTCTTATTGTAACATAGCCTATTGTAATAGCATTATTTTGACGACTTCCATGGCGTGACGGCTTTTGCACTGTCTCCACCCTACGTCTAAGGCTGTATATATTAATTTACAAGAGATAAGTAGTATATCGGTTTTTAGTACCCTTAACACAAGTGCTCTGCTGCTTACTTTAGTACCAGATGGCGCTGTGTGAATTGTTACAGTATATTTATTTAAAACTGAAATCTTTAAAATCTGTGCATGTTTATTAACAAAGTTGATGAAGTATAAATGATTCGTGGAGCTATTCCTGAAGGAGAGTTATTCGCGCCCCCTCCTCCCCCCTTTCCGCTGTGACCCACCACCGGCCCCCCTCCCCGTACCCCGGCCGTCACTGCCAGAAGAAAAATGCTAACACGCCCCCGCGAAAACTATTAGTTATTTTGGCACCCACCCGATCCGTACTTCCTTCGATCATGGGCCACTACACATAACTCCTTTTAAAGGCCGGAAGAGGTGCTAATTTCCCATTTTCGACGCAGATATACGTTTAGCGGTCGTTTCGGAAATTAAATGTATGGGAATATTATAATTGGCGAAAGCTATTGAGTTTGTCAGGAGATTATGTTTTAAGCACATGTTACTAAGAGTATGATTACATTGAAAAAGCTTCTGACGTGGGTTCTTTTGCATAATTAAATATTTATTTACTTGGATTAAATTCTATCGCACGATCGTCGCTTGGGTAACATTCTATACAACCCATGAACGCAGAATTCAATAAAAATAAAATTTATTATAGTTTGATATTTCATTCATATAGTACCTATCAGTCCGACGTTTCGTTGCTGGGATCGGGCCCACCCCTGAAAGATAGTATACCCATCACACTTATACAATGCATATTGGCAGGATTCACAGGCCGGTGACTTCATTGTTCAAGTCACTAATTTGGTCCTCACGCTATGTTCCTTCCGAATATGCGAATTTTAATTACCGAGTAATTAAAATTCATTTACTAAGCGATAAAGTGCCTACCAGTTGCCACTTAACATATTAACAATAGAATCTATGACCTCTGAGTGCGCCTCGATGGTGATAACATTCAAAATGTCTTCTCCTCAAAAGTAAAAAAGCTACTATCGACACCTCAACTTCATATAGACAGCGATAAGGTAATAATATAATAAAATAATATAATTAATAAAGTTTATTAAACAATTCCAGTTTAATACATGTAATTTATTCAGATCCAATTTGAAGAATGGAATATTGCTTTAGGAACAGTGTGGGTATACACAAAAGCCGAGTTAGCACTTAAATCCATCTCGGCAGACGCAATGATGAAATTCAAAACAAGATAAAGAATATGGCCCATAAAAGTTTCATTGCTGTTAACTTATTTATGAACTTGACTACATATTTAAATGTGTTTATACTTATGTACAGGGTGTAAAAGTACTTTTATCTTTGTATCCGCTCTTCTTGGAAAATTTGACATTTTGATTGAAACGTTGTACAAGTGACAATGAGTTTTCTTTTCGTAGTTAGCAAATTAAATGTCACTAACTGTAAAATAAAATTCAGTCAAATATATTCTATTTTCTTTCCTCGTTATCTCGATACCTGAAGGAGTATTATGAGCACCGATACGAAGAACGCGCACTTGTGTCGCCCAAAGAACACTGCAGTACAATTTCCAGTACTGCTGTGCTCGGTCTCCTCTTGATGGAATAGGCAGTAATCTGTAGTATACAGGACTTATTACGATGTTTTCTTTCACCGCGGTACCTGACTATTAGTCTGTTATAATATAATTTGCACATTAGGCTAGAAAATATGCCTAAACGGTGCATGCCATCGTGAAAACCGAACCCATGACGGTCGGTGTTCAGATCTAATGCCCCTTGGTTACCACGTACTAGCAATAATTCTAGCAAAAATTCAGAAATAAAAATAATTTTAATGCCAATTTTTATAGATTGTCATTTTCATCAGTATATAGATTTTTCCTGTTTTTTTTTTTTTTGTGATTACTGTTATTAATGTTTGACTTATTTGATGTTGCATTTTATAGATTTAATGTTGAACAACTACTAAGACGGCAAATGTTGTGTGCACCTGTAATTGGCATACATATATGAATTTTATTGTTGTAAATGTTGTGTAAATTGAATCTTATCTATGCTGTTGGTGTGCCGTATTAAATAAATAAATAAATATTGTAAAATATATTGCTTTTATTTGAATAGGTCTTGTGTGTCATTGTCAGTGCAACGTTTTAATGTTACTTTGTATACAAACGTGATATGAAATTGTAGGTAGTCTCAAAGTATTCATTGATCACAGTGGCTACAGATCACACTTATCACAGTGCATCTAAATAGCTTGCTTTAGATGAATTTTCGAGGTTGCAGAACTTCTCAATAGATTCGTGTAAACGACCGTAATTGGCACCATGTTAGATATCTAATAATGTAGCGCGCAACAAATGATTATCTATGTATATCTGATTTTAACTTAGATACAAATACAAATGAAGTCCTAGATTATCTCGTATAGTAATTTGGGTGTTACTTACATAAAACCTTCAGTTGATACATGAGGAAGGCCGCCGCGGGTGCGGGCAATACACACAAATGAACAAACGTAGTTTGCACATAAGCTGAATAGACAAAGCACACAAGCACGTGAGGTCATCTCCCCTCATTAGGTGGTTAGTTTTCCGGGCGTGTCCGCAGACTCCGCGGGTGCAAGGGGCCGGGAGGGGGGTCCACCACCACTTGGTGTTCAGACGGGAAGTTACTTAATTAATCCCCGCGCGGACGCCATTGGCCGGCGAGCTAGGCGGGCGGCGGGCGGCCGGCTCATCGCCCACGCGTTAATTGGGCGGGCAGACGGTGGCCAGATTAGTCGCACCACCCGTTAATGAAACCAATCTCTCGCTGTACCTTCCCGAGGTCAAATACATATATACATAAATAGAAAGCCTTTTTCGTAACTCTCCTCCTATTTACAATAAGTAAAAAGTTTATTTTTTCAATTCACATTGTTTGTTGTATTTTCTAATGTTAGTATTAACTTAGTAATTATTTGTTAGTTCGGTTAGTGTGGATCCCTGATCGGGTGAAGGCCTCCTCCTTCTCCTTCCATGATTCTTTATCCTTTCCTAGTGTTAACCAGTCGTGGCCACTTGCTGTAATATGATCGGCTCACAGTTTTAATGGTCTACCCCTATGGTCTACCTAAGCCTATTTACAATAGAAAGTAATAATTAATGTTATCCATGAAGAATTTGGCAATTATCGTCAATAAATCCTTATAAATTATATTGATTTAGTTTTGGAGCCTTTGAGGCCAGGGTCAATCGTATACAGGGCTACTGAGTAAAAGTACTACGTTTTACTTTAGACTGACTTATTTTTCAAATAGTAGCTATTATTATTGATATCTTAATATAAGGAAAATGAGATGTGTATCCATAGGTGGGTGTCATGGAGCGTTAATAAATATTGTAGTAGGCAACGAGTTGGGCTCGAAACTAATATCGCTCTCGTGGCGTCAAGTGAACGTATAAAGCTCAGGTTTAGCGTGAGCCGAGGGCTGAGCGGGGACTGAGCGGGCGCGAAACGCCCAGGTAAAGTACCTACTTGCACCTCGATATACGAGGAAACGTAAATTATAATATTGTGTGTGTCGGCGCTAACCCTCTCGCGCTCACGTAGTGTCGAGGCGCGCGGCGTGTGTGGTGTGCGCCCACTGAAAGAAAAGCAATTTCCTCCGGACGGCGAGCGGCGGGCGACGGGCGGCCGCGGCGAGCGCACGGGGGTTGAGGTCTCGCGCGAATATAATTTTGTTCATTTTTTTCATTCGGCCGAGTTAATTCGGCTTCGCGGCGGAGCCGGCTATTGATTAGGGCGCGTCTTACGTTTTAATTTGTTTGCGCGCGCAGCCGATGCACCCGCCGAGTGCTGAGATGACCGCCCGCCACCCCCAGCCACCAGCACCCGGCTGCCACTGTCCGAGACACCTAATCAGCCGCCGCTAACTATGCATAGTGTAAACACGAACCATTTCGCAATCATCCTTTCGCTGTCCGTTTGTTCAGAGCGTAATGTACGGACGTGCTCCCCAGAGCCGGGCCCTGAATTGCTTTTCAAATGCCAGCTTCTAATTTTCTTATTTAAAATGTATGATGTTCATTAAAGTCCATCAAATTTATTTAAGAGATTACACATTTTAAATTTGTAACTTAGAATATAATTTTCTTAACAATTAAATTTTTATTAATATCTGCAAAAATTTTAATCTTATTAATGATATTAATATTATTACTGTGAGTGTATGATTGGAAGGTATTTGTTACTCAATCGCCCCAGAGCGGTTGAATGGTATGAAATGAGGCACAAAGATTGATTGTAGTCTAGAATAGAACAAGTTATTTTTCCTGGAAAAATCTACAGATACGAAGTCCATTCTTGGTAGTAGTTAAAAATAATTTTCATTTTCGTTCTTCATTTTGAATTTATGTGAACTTGAAACTATTTAGAATAAAATATTGTAAAAGAATTAAGATTAATACATACATAATTTTGTTAACGTACTACATGATCGCTGAAGTAAGTAATGTGAAGCTCATGCGACACATAGTAGCGAAGTATACAAAGTATGAAATCTGATCTACGCACACTTGAGAAAGAGCATCGTACCGTAGTCTGTATACCGTAATTAACGTTGCATCGTCCAAGTACGGGTGGTTGAGTGCCGCCATTGGTCATCTGTACCCTACCTCGTTTGTAGACCCCCTCCCCCTCCTCCACATCCACCATCCCCCTTGCACCCACAGCCTGTGAAACAACGACGGCTGCATGTGACACATTAGTAAATGAGACGACATTCGTTACGAGTCTCTTCGGCAAGCGCACTGGAATTTTCTCATTTCAATGAGCATTTCAGTGCGGTGATGGTACCTACTTGTAAATTTATCCACTATACAATTATTAGCATAACATTAACTCATTACAACATAATAATATTAAAATTCAATATCAACATATTTATGTAAATGTTTAGTCGTTTGAATTTTATTTCTAAATAAGACAAGTACATAAGAGTATTACAATAAAACCAATTTAAACAGGAATGAGTGCAGTTTCCTAATTTGGTATGTGGATCATTGGAGAGCGAAGCGAAACTTGGACGCTTCTCGCAGCCATTAAGCTTCCTTATAGCCGATACTCTTCATGGCTCTCTTTGTTTTATTACTTTCATTTTATTGTTTTTAATTTGTGTGCGGGTGCGCTATTTGCGTGTGCGCAGTTTGGTGCGCGCTCCGCCCACCGCGCGACGTCCAATCGCCTTCGGCCCGCTAACGAGGTCCGCTGAGGCTTGCGCCCGCGCACGCCGCTCCACGGCGACGCCACGCGTTCACGCCGCGCCACGCTGCTCTTATCACCTCGCGACAATGCACATTGTTTTGCAACTATTCTTATTTTATTTTACCCTGGTCCGTCTGCCTGCGTAGGTACACTCGGGGCTGACGGTGCGACGCACGCCTCCCACCTCGCGATAATTTCAATGTCTCCGTGTATATTGTGATATTGGCTGAGATTCCACTGCAAGCATGTTTTATCGTCGGAGGCGCGTTCAGTCAGAGCTACTCAATAAGCAATAAACCATTCGCCTCCGAGAAGTTATTTCAACTCTGGGTGAGCCTCAATTGCGCCCACGCCTTTACACCTTTTAAAGGTTGTTTTGTTCTCCAAACGTTAAACATATAACAGTCAACCAATTTCACAAACCTTACGTTTATTGTCAGACAATACAACGTAACAACCTCATTGTATTACTTTGAAGACACTAACAAGATGAGTAAACTTCAACTAAAGGATTTCTCGAAAATATTACGTTTCTCTGCGATATAATGTGGATGTGTAATGTTCTATTGTTTTAAGATAACATCAGTAACATATTATTAGCATATACATATATATACACTACATTGGCTTTGTATAATATTTAATATATTTACATATATTGCGTAACCGAAAGATATTAATTTTATTTCTAGACTGGATCGTTTATTTTTAAAAGGAAACCTATATTTCCTTGGAATGGGAAAAGTCTGTGAATTGAAAGTGAAGAAGTGTCGCGATGATATTAAAGGGGAAACTAAGCAATTGATAGTAAAAATGGGCTTGGAAATAGAAAAATATCGTCGGACGCATTCGTGGCCTGGTAAAATATTCAATCGGGGCAATTCGGGTCCGCGTATAAATTCGGTACCGCCATTATTTGTAGCGCGTCCCCGCGACCGAAAATCGCTACCTACATTGATAGTCGTCATTTTTCTTGTAGGTATCGTTAATATTTTACGGGTGCGTGTCAACGGTTTATGGGCCCACTCTTAACACTAAAACGTTTTAGCCGTGCTCTCATTGTTTATACATTTTACTATCCACTTTTTATAGTTTATTGCAGTTTGAGTGCTGTTCAGGGTTATGACACCGCGTAACGTCTGTGTGACGTTCGATTTTGTGCGCCATACTTGATTTTATTGCGGCCCTAATGCCCGAAGGAAACTTCCCGATTGTCATGTGTATATTTGCCCCGCCTCGTGCTATGCGTTCTTCCACATCGGCCATATACTGTACACGTCCCATTTCCTTAATATTCACATCTGGAACGATGGTATTTATGTTACAAGCTTACTGCTGTACGGTTCTTTTTAATATGCAGAGAAAATGTTTTGGTTAATTACGTTTATATTTGTCACAAACCGTAATATTTAGCATTTAGCAAACGATACTTTTTCAAATATTCACCTTAGGTAAACGTAATATGTTAAAGTTGAAATAATTTTTCCAGTTAAAACATGGTAAGACGAAATAAAATTAAATCTTCGCCTTATATACTAGAATAAACTAAAAGTTCTTATCGCGACGTAATTATCCAGCGAAGTTTGCTAGCGCAGAGAAAGAATTGCTCTCGTTGTGTGCGTGTGTGAGTGTGGGGTGTTCTGGCGTGGTGCGCGGTGGTATGGGGGAGGGGGTAGGCTCACATGGGACGCGCTCTAATGAGGTGCCTGAAAGCGACAATGTCTTTGAGTAAAGCAAATGTGTAGCTATCTACATACGTTGGGGTGGAGCTCTTCCTATATCAACACTGACGCTTGTATAATGTGTATACGATAAATATAATAACGTTCTCTTTTATAAGAATTTATATGACGCCAAAAGCTTCTTAAACACCCTCTCTTTTCCATTCTTAAGCAACTACTATACACAGTAATATGAAATTATTATGTTAATTACATTGCATTATGATCATTTAATGATTATGTTGTTATTATTTGTAATTCATTTGAAAAGCGGTTTTTAATGCGACTTATTTGCATTATAAATATAATTTGAAACGACGTGTTTCAATAGCTCGAAGTAAATATTCCAGTTTCTATGCCAACTAAATGCGTAAATACACGTATATTTAAAGCGGTAAGGTGTCACACCAAGGGTTACGGGGACCAAATGAGTAAGCTACCAGTTGATGTTACCTGCTAAATAACGTACGTGTCTCTGGACGCAAGATATTCCCTTTTTAGAGGTTAGATGCTAGTCTCCCATATGAGGACCAAAAGCCCTCTTATCCCATATCTTCAGTCTATTTTTTTACGCTTACTATCTCGGCATTAGGGAATTTAACGTTACAAGATGTCCTTTGACGTAAAAGGCGCTCACTAGATTCGCTATGTGACAGTACCCAACAACAGATCCCCCCTAGGTTTTTAAAGGAAAGCTTTGAGTGTGACCGAAATTAGATTATGATAGTCATATACATGAAATTCTAAAGATGTTAAACAACTCCATCAACGCAATAAATACAACATATAATTCGCTAACGATCATGTGAAATATAAAAAATGAGAAAATACTTCTTCATTTTCGAAGGAATCATTTATAAGATATTTACCTAGTTGTTTTATTGTCGATAGGTATGTATTTATTCGTTTAGTTATTTCGTTCTGTCGTTAACGACATTTAAATCCCAATTCCGAAATCCCAACGTCCGTTTTGATTACTGGGATCCGCTGGGATTCGGAACCACGTGTTATCTTTTGTTACCAGTATTATTTATTGGTGTGGAACAGTAGACAAGCTGTCGTCAGTATAACAGTAAGCAGCTATCGTCACCTATGGCCTATAAGCGTTGACGCCAGGGGCACCGCTACCATGCTACCGTTTGTGAACTAAGTCACTTAGGCTGAAACGCAACACAAGTTTATTATAGCAGTATATTTTGGGACCTAAGGTGGTTGCCATCCAGACGGGCTTGGAGCTCTATCGCTTACGTAGAATTATTCTCGCCTTTCACGACAAGCCTCCCCCGGCCGCAAAAGTCAGTATTCTTACCCCACCCGTGCATAGATAGACATAACCTGGACCGCTTCCTCCAGAGCTGTCGCGATACTCAGCCCCTGCACGTTGACACCCTTTATTCTTAATCCATTCTTATTTTCTAGCAGTACATTTGCAAATACCCTAGGCACTGTAGACATTCATACAGTATTTTTTTATTGCTGTAGGCCAGCAGGCAGGTTGACGGCCCACTTAGAATTTAGCAGTTACCGTCGCCTATGGGTGTTTGTAACGCCAGTGGCATCGTGAACACGCTGCTGTCCCATAAGGGTACAGGAACTTGGGTCACTAATGCCAGAACACAACACAAGGTTAGTATGGTGGCATACTCAAGACCAAAGGTGGTCGCCATCCAGACGGGGTTGCTTTGTCGCCTTTTACGACAGGCCGACCCCGGCCGCAGAGGTTAGGTTTTTTCCTCTGCCCCTGCACGAATAGAAAGGATAGTTCCTTAGAAACCAAAATAACTAATCATAATTATGAGAGAACTACAGGCTCCTGGCTTCAATGAAATTGATGAAGCAACTGCTGTTATGATGACGCTTAAATATTTAATTTATAGAATGTTAAAAATGAAACGCTCTGAAATCGCCACTCCAAGCCAACAAGTTGACCCAGGAACTTGGATCACTAATTCCGGAACACGACACAAGGTTATTATGGCGACATACTTAAGACCAAAGGTGGTCGCCATCCAGACGGGCTTGGGGTCCTACCACGTAGCTAGGGTTGTTTTGTCGCCTTTTACGACAGGCCAACCCCGGCCGCAAAGGTTTCTTTTCTCCGGCCCTGCACGGATAAAATTCCTATTTTGTTAAAATAGTACGGGTTTAATCTTAAAAATATAAAAGTAAATACAGCCTTCTTAATAGCCTTAACAGTTATCTCCAAATGGATAGTCTGAAGCCCTAGATACCCTGCTGAGTAAAGAGTTACTTTTGCGCCCCTCTTGCGTGCATGACCTTCCATGGATTTTAGGAAATAAAATGACATCCCATAAAGGTTTACTGCTAGCTGCCATGCTTTTCCAAGGATGGTTATACATAGCGCTGATCTCGGTATTCGGGTTTCACCATAATTTTCTCCTTCATGGTCAGCACGTGACAATTGTGTTATAATATGCTCATAGGGTTAGAAAAATTATCTAAACAGTAAACAACTAACATTTAAATGTGAAAATCAAACGCATAAATAACTTCAAGGTTTGTCTCCTAAACTGACACTTGTTGGCTACCATGTACCTACATATAAATGTAACTAAATACTGTGGTGCTATAAGAAACATGCGGCTATAAATAATTTATGCCTTGAAAACAATGATTGGGCGTATATCTCGTTATTATGAACAATACCCAACTAAATGAAAATAAATTCTTATTATTTATTTAAATGGGTACATATTAAGATTGATTGAGATTCGTTTTATTTGGCTTGAAGAACATATTATATTAATAATATATGGTTACATTAATTTATTTATTAATATCTTAAAATTAAACTATTACGTATATTATAATTAATTTTATTTGTCTGTATCATTATGCTTGACTTGAAAACCAAGGGTTACTGGGTTCGATGCTCTACACATCTGTCTTCACAGCCGCGTGCCGCTGAAGGAAACCATCGTAAGGAATTCGGCACACCAAAGTCACAGGAGTATATCTTAGACTTTTCGTTTTTGTTTCTATTACATATTCTACGTATAAAATGAGAATAATAGTTTTTTAGTTAACTTGTGTTTACAAATAAAAATTGTTAAGGGATCCGTAAAAAATCTCTTAGATGTTCAATTTCAATTAAAAAGTATTAAAATACTCATCAAAAGAATCAAAAAGTTCCGGTGACCAATTTTCTCTCTCGCCCGTTTTTCTACCTTTTCTTGACATTCTTTAGCCCTTAAACTAAATCAAGCCTTTAGACTCAAGTATTGATTGTTTACGTCTTTTATTCAATCATCACTTGGTTCTTGTTATACTTATGTAAGTAGTTTAAGTATAGCATAATGTATGCTGATTTTGACATGGATTTCGTATTAGTAGAAGCGGTCTTAATAACCTTGTTGTGTTGTGTGTAGATTTCAGCTCTACGTAGACAGCTGCGTGTTAGCGATGCCCGTGGCGTCGCAAACAACCATAGGCGACTGTAACTGCTTACTATTAAGTGGGCCGTCAGCCTGTTTGCTGTTCCACAGTAATAAAAACATAGTTGTGTTAATATGCTACGAGTAATTTGTATACAGGTGCATTGTTTAAAAAGGTTTTTATACTAGAATCGCATTGTAAAGTACATTTTTTACAAGCAATACGGTATCTAAATTAACAAATTAGATCTTACATATGATTACGTTTGTATTATAGACATGATACTTCCATTTTTATTGGTATATACACATAATTGGGCTGAGTGAAGAAGGCAAGACGGGTGAGGTACGTCTATGGAAAAGTGCGAGGCTCGATTGCGCCTTCCGGGCCGCGACCGCTTTTAATTTCCCGCGCGAGGCATTGGCGCGTTAAGTTTAAACGGCCGGAGATGAGGCGCACACGTACTAATATCATGCACGGCCCGGGCCGTCGCCATAGCGACGCACACTCAAATGACGTGTGTGGAGCTGATGCGCGGGTGTGAGGCTGGGGTAATATGATTTGAGCAACCCCCCCCCCCCGGCCACCGCGACACCCCGCCTGCTTGTTTGCTCTCCGATGCAATCGCGATACGACCCATCCACCGCCGCCACCCGCCACACGCCGTCTCGGCCGCGGCGACACATCTCTCACCTCGGTCGTCGATAACCGCATCGGATTCCTTGTTGCAGCCACCGCATTCTATTGAAATAAATACCTGGATACCGCCTATCCACCTACTGCTCTACTTCGATTTACCCTTTGGCGTGCAATTTTCAACACCACACTGCGAACCGCGCTTCCATATTTCGTGGTTTCTGTTACCTGTCCATTAATGGCTCCGTGCACACTTTAAACCCTACCCAAGTATTTATGAGTTCAGACTGTATCATTGAAAATTTGTTGATATAGGAACATGTATACGTACTATGATCATAGTATAGTAATTTATTTATTCAATAGTTACTATTATAGTAGCCCTGGTTTCTGAGAGCAGTCCTGTCTCGGTGACAATTACATTCTGCCGGTGCTCATTAGAAGCGGCTACTTCATGTAACATGTATTGCGTGTCGCGGTCGCCGCCAACAGACGGACAATAAAGCAATCAATCCACACCGTTCCCGGTCCACAACCAGCTGTAAGCGGGGCCTAGATGTATAAGCATGTTTTCTGTTTCTTTGAAATTTTCTGCATAGTTCACTGTAGAACATCGTATTGTATATATGATAGAATTGTCAAAATGGGTTCTGTAGTCTTTTTAACGTAAATTTCCTTTTGAATATTGTATTTTATATAGAATTAGGGTTATCCCTTACGGGGCTTATGCCCACTTTGTGTATTTGATAAATATAGGTAGCTAATTATAGTACAGCTGTATCAACTTACTAAAATCGTATCTTTGAACTTGAAATAAAATCTCTTGAAGGCTAACTTAGCAGATATTGTGTCCGTATTGGCCGCGACGGCGCGGCGGTCTTGCTTCAGTAATTGCGCTCGTGACGCCGGGGGGATAATGCAAGCGTGATATATGACACTACGGCTCATAATAGGTGGAGCGTTGCACCGATTATCCCTTTACCTGGCAAAGACGAATTCGCATCGATCGACGCGATTAGCTCTAAGCTAATGAGGGTGGGATTTACTACTCATTATCCACTTTCGCCGCTCGCCCGGGGCGCTCCGGATAAAACGGTCGCGCAGCCCGCCGCGGGCGCACAATTTGCTTTACACGAGCGCTAGGCGCCGTGCTCGGTTGCCCACAGCACGCCTTTACTATATCCCCAGTAATTGCAGCCTCGCTGCGATCCACCTTCAAACGGCCACCACCGCACGAACAACGGTAGTGCAGCGATAATTGCACTATTGTGGCACTATCCACCAGTCGGCGAAGAGCGCGAATCGTTTTCATGGAACCAGCTTTTAGTCAAATTAGAAGGCCCGCTCTTTCAAGGAACTGTATTTTAAGTAGTATTATTTCGATCGCCAATTAAGTTAAATAACAAAATTATTACTTGCAATAAAGTTTCAAAAGTAGCAGGTATAAAGTGAGGCGACAACACGCTTACACTTTACATACGAGTTAATGCACATATGGATTCATATTGTGTTTTTATTCAAGGTTAAAGATGACACAAATTTAATAGTATAATTACGTATTCATTTCTACTGTGAAATTAAAATTATTACATGATTTTGAATATAATGCTCGTTTGCAGTCGGTGCGCCTATTGTGAGTGCAACGATGCAGCTGCCTTTATCTTAATTACTTTTGTTTTAATATTGTGCAATAGCTGCAATATTAATTATTTCTCTGTCGACTCGAAGGACCATAATTCACTTTATGATAACTTGCGTAATTTAGGGAATCTTATAAAAATCTTCGCTTATGCCATGTGTGTCATAGCATTGCTGACACATTGGAATCGCACTGGGTGACTCGGAAAAGTGTACATTAACGTAACTGTGTTCGTTGTCTTTAACTAATCTGCTGTACGTGACGGTTTGCTTTACATATCGACTCACGTCTTCTGCTACGACTGTCCTGACTGGCACTGCAGCTGATTAGCATTTTACTACCCTTGCAGCGACTTGGTGACCAGTCCTGATTTTTAAATTATAACTCAGTACCCTATATGTTTTAGGTGGTTGGGTCGCGGTTCGATGTTCGTGCTGTCCGAGGCTCAGGCTCGCTTGATGCTACAAAACGCGCCTCGGCCGAGCGGCGACAGTGCCACCCTAGTGGACGTGGGCGCAGGAGACGGCGAAGTGAGCCGTCGCTTCGCTCATCTCTACTCCGTGAAGTATGCCACTGAGATTTCGGGCAGCATGAGAAAGACACTCACTAGTAAAGGATACACGTAAGTTTTTTTATACACATTATACACACACAAAATGTATATAAATATTTTTTTATCGCTGTAAAGCAGCAGACAGGCTGACGGCCTGCTTAGAATTTAGCAGTTACCGTCGCCTATGGGTATTTGCAACGCCAGTGCCATCGCGAACACGCTGCTGTCCCTTAGGGGTACAGGAACTTGGGTCACTAATGCCGGAACACAACACAAAGTTATTATGGCGGCATGCGGGCTTGGCCGTACGACAGGCCGACCCCGGCCGCAGAGTATTCTTTCTTGCATATATAATTATAAAATGCCGAAATCGAATATATTATTATTTATTTCATCGAATATTTCTCCTAGCACCCAAAAGTACCTTTTGCTTGAAAAATCCAGTGAATTCAGTAATTTAAAAAATAAAGGTGTGTAAAAAGAAGTTAATTTTTTGCGTGAATTCCTCTGAGTTTCTGGTCTGTTCTTGCAATTGGCCACATAGTAGTATAACTAATAAATGAATGTGACAAGCTAAAAGAAGTCTGTTAAAAACCCATATTGAAATGGTTTTGACATTGCTAGCTTAAGAAAAAACAGATATCAAACACCTTTGGCTCTTATGTTTTTGAGAGGTCTGAAGAAATAAAGTCTCAAAAGATGTTGAAAAAATAATATACTGTGAGAACTCACACAGCTCTATCTAGTTTCAAAATAAGCAGCACAGCTGTTATGGGTACTGGAAAATTTATACACGAACAAGACTTAAGAACCCAGATAAGGGACGGGAATTAAACCCGTAAATCCCGCAGACGTTCTGACGTACGCCACGTCGCCTATACAGGGTGACTTTGACAAACCCGTCCAAATTTTTTTTACGCACTAAACATCATTTAAGGAACCCATTTTTGCAAAAAAATGTATGTAAAATTTTCAAAATAAAATATTTCATATATGATCATTAATTCAATCGTACAGAATAGTCCTATGGTGCAACCTTCGTACGTTAACCTGTTTTACCTGTCTCTGTGTCTACCGCGTAAATGAGTAGTGCGTATTCGCTCGCCCGGTGCAATGCCGCTGTCCTCGGCCTTTAACTAGGTCAGATGGAGAGGTCATTGACACTCTAGCGCCGTATTATGTAAATTGCGAGTTCTTTGAATGACTTTGTGATGCTGATTACTCAACATTTTTGTACTATGTGATACAAAACTAAAATACATGTTTCTCATAACTTTTACTAAAGATTCTTTTGTGTGAATTTGGACGGGTTTGTCAAAGTCACCCTGTATATTCAACGTTTGACTGGCGTTCTTTATAACTTTGATTATAATATTATTATTTAACATTTAAAGCACATGAAATGTACTGATTTCAGGATATTGGACACGGACGAATGGTGGCGGGGCCAGCGATTCGATTGCGTATGTATGCTCAACCTCCTAGACAGGTGCAGCAAACCAAAGACGATGCTGCAGCAAGCGCGCGCCGCGATCGCACCCGGGGGCACTCTACTCCTAGCACTAGTGCTGCCTTACAAACCCTATGTTGAAGGTATGGTAGTCTCATGCATATTATTAGGGTATTTTGTGTTCAGTTCTGGCACTTGGCCTCTCGGTCATGCCTTATTTTGTTGAGCAACAAGGTCATCAAGAATCAATTTGACTATATATGATCTTTAAAGACGCGGTTGCCATCTGACCTCCTAATCCTGAAAGGCAAAGATAGCAAAAGAGTAATTATTTATGAACTAGGGATACTTCTCCTTTTAAATGATTCAATTAATTCAATCGATCAATTTCAATTATTGCCGTTCCAGTGACGTCAGACCACAAGCCTGAGGAGCGCATCCCGATATCCGGGTACGTGTTTGAGGAGCAGGTGGCCTCGTTCGTCAAGTTCATGGCAGAGGAGGCGGGTTTCGAGCTGGTGTCGTGGGCCCGCGCGCCTTACCTCTGCGAAGGGGACTTCGCCCAGGCCTACTACTGGCTCGATGACTCTGTGTACGTGTTTAAACCGAAACTAGATAAGAATACGTGAAAAATTATCATTATTGCATGATTATATGACGCTATGAATTTTTAATTATATAGATATTGCATTTAAAACATAGATATATAAATTGGCTCCGTTATATGTTAAGGGTATCATATGAAAAGTTTTTAAATGTTCATTGTACTTCACGGATTCGAATTAGGCTTCCATTAAAATAATACACTACAATAAAATAATTACACCTTTTAAGTGATATTTTTCTAAATTATCACAACATTTATTATTAAAACCTGTTTAACGAATAAGTATTAAGTGCTGTGCTCAATTTAATTATTCACCAAATGACAAAAGTTGATCAGCTATTTCTTTAGTAGGTGGAAAATGCCAACACTTTTTTTGAAGATAGTTTTCCTAGACCTGTTGACACAGGTCGTATTAGGGCGGACACGCACATCCGTTATACACTATATTAAGATGGCACAAATATGTGATCCTATTTAGGGAGTGGCATTCAACTCAAAGTCCTATCTAGAAGTCCCGGGTTGAAATCCCACGGTGGCAATCACCACGCAGGCAGTTTTTTTTTGCCATTTTGCATATCATAGCATAAATGCCATGTTCCGACAGTAAAGGTACACATCGTGAGGAGAGCATATGACAAGCGTAGCATAGGTATAAGCTGTCTATTCCCTTTCAGGGAAAGACTGAGCGCAGCTGCCACTTTAGGGACTATTATGATTAGGCATCGAGCCAAAGCATTGGGCTTGCTATTGTCAAAATAAAATAAACGCGATTATAATTCACATAAAATGTAGTGTTAGTGATATGTATATTATTATTATTACATGGTCTTTATATATATATATATATATATATATATATATATATATATATATATATATATATATATATATATATATATATATATACATATATATATATATATATATATATATATATACTTATATATATATATATATATATATATATATATATATATATATATATATATATATATATATATATATATATATATATATATATATATATTATTGTGTTAGACTTGATCAAGACTATTCGGTTACCATAGCGTCATTTGTCGTCGATCCCTTTTTTGTTCAATAAATATTCGAATAGTCTTGGTTTCTTTTTGTATGAAATATATATATGTAAAATTTTAAGAAGATACATTTTTGGATATATGTATTGTCAGTGAAAGATTATAACAGTGTATGTAAAGGAAAATATAGTTTTTCAGAGTCTAGGATACACGCAGGCATGATTGTCAATTTTATGAATTATTTTCTCCCGAACATTCCATTTTATTGCTTGGAGATGTTACATCAGTGCCAAAAATGTAAAAGAATTTAACTGAAAAACCATTTCGAAGGAAATTATTCACTAAAAATTGTTTTATATTCAACAAATTCGAACCCAAAGATATTGTATTTAATATTTCTATAATGTAACATTAGTACGTATCTGGTCTGTTCAAATAAGTAGTCTGTAATAACTAAAACGTTATTTCGTTGACACGAAATCACGTATACACCGAAATGAGTCTATTGTTACGGACTGTGTTGTAACAGACCTATAATTTTTTATCTAATCGATTTTTATATTTCACATTTTCATAAGACAAATAAACTTTATCAAATTTATATTATTTTTTATTATTGATACTATTTAATTAATGTTGTTCTTTCTTCTTTTCATTGTTTAGGTCAAGAAAGTTTCATAATTCGAAACCTAATCATTATTTTCGTAGTGATAAAATGTCTGCCTTAAGCATATTCGCCCGCTATAAACGAGATGGTGACAGAAATAAAACACATCATTTATTCATAATATTTATTCTTAAGCACTCCTTCCATCACTAACTTACAAAAAAATTGTATAAAAAAAACTGGCAAACAGAGTACATGGCAAGGCCACGAACGAAAATGAGGAGAGCCGTCGCCAAACTAACTTCATTGCTGGTCCGGTCAATTTAGACATTCGAAGTTACATAAAGTCCCAACAAGCTGAAAATCAGTGAAATTGTTTAAAACATAATTATAAACAATGTTTAAAAGTTCCCCATCATTCCCGTGTATGGATTTTTTTTTATTCAAGGTCAAAGATCAAAAAAATGAGTTTTTCGCGATTTTCAACAAAACAGTAGATCGTAAAATTATCTATAAAAAATGTATCAATACTTTTTTCCTACGAGCCACCGTTTCTGAGATATAACGATTCAAAAAGTTATAAAAGTTGTAGTTTCTAGAGATGTATATACGTGGCGTACTCGTGCATATTATGACGATAACAACTTTTATAATTTTTATCTGAGGTACTTTTATGGTAAAACTTACCGTTTTGCTGAAGATCGCGACTAATTTTTTTGACCTTTGACCTTGAATAAAAAAAATTCCATACACGGGAATGATGGGGGAACTTTTAAACATTGTTTATAATTATGTTTTGAACAATTTCACTGATTTTCAGCTTGTTGGGACTTTATGTAACTTCACTCTCATTTTTTGGTCTAAATTGACCGGACTATATTATAATTTGCTGTGTAAACATTACAAAACTAATACAGCTCTTCAAATACAACATTTAATTATACAAAACAATATACTTAACAATGTGCCACAAACACCAAACATTGATCGATATAAAACTAATGTCAAAAAATTATTATAGTCTTGTCAAAAAATACTTCAAATTTCCAAATATTGCATTTCGGGGTCAAAATTATATTTCAACTTTTTATCACAGAGTAAAATTGCAAAATGTTTTATGAATTTTACATAATTAAAAAACGTTTTCAGAACAAACATATGAACAGACCTCAACGCTTTTGTACACTAATTATTGTGCCCGTGTAATCGTAAAATAATCGAAACGTAAAAAAAATTTAAACGTATTATAAGTTGTGTGTATGTATATGTTTTCAATGCATGCTTTGTTATCAACGCTGGTCTTAAAAACAATATGACATTGGATAGGCTATTCCAAACCTAAACCTACTTATGTGGTAAAAATGAAATAATCTAATTGAAAACCATTGTATGAAACAATTTTTTTTTTATTGCACATTAATGTATGCATGAAATTTTGTGCAACACAATAAATTTGTATATACATTTTCCAATACCGAACAAACAGAATCGGCGAGCGAATAGTTCCCCTTGAATGGTAATAAAATATGGGCAACCAAAGACAAATAGAAATTTAGTTTTTTTTTAAATCACCTTAAATAATGGAAGAGATTATTTCGGTATAGTATCTTGAGAAAAAAAAGATAGCTTACAATTAAAACTAACCATAAATAAAAAAGTTATTTGTATAGAATTCAAAATAATACGGAGATAAAAAACTTTCTATTTATAATTTATAAATAATTTTGAATTTTCAATATCGAAAACCAATCGAATTTTAATTTAAAAAAAAATGCATAATGATATCCATTTTTGACTAGAAAGCTTAATAATTCTAATACAGAGAGAGATTCTTTTGGAAATTTATAATACTTTATCAATTTTTTTCCAAAGGCATAGACTTATTACTAGTTATGTTAGTTGTTGCATACATAGCCTCGTTATATTTGGATTGTGTACTGATATATAAAAATATATTAATAGAGTTGTGATTTTGAAAATATAATATGCTCTACAACCGTTTGAACGATTAAAAATAAATAAACCAACAGAAAATCCTTATAAAATCAAATAAAACCGGTCACTTTGTAAAAATATGTAGATCTCTACAAAATAACAAAATGTGAAACGATCATTTAATACCGAGAGTTGTGATGCAAATTACGATATCGTAACATATCCAATAAAACTAACAATCTCCGACGCTACGTGATTATTATAATTACAATTATTAAAAAAAATATTAACTTTAGTAGGCTTTGCCCGATTATTGCACTAACTTACGTAATACATTATTCACACGCACGATGTTTCCAAAGTCAACGGTGACTTAATGATAATGACAGCTACTTTCAAAGATCTTTTCGACTATTCTATTCATTCGACTGCACAATAAGAGTGTCGACCGTTGCCACCTTCAGGCAACTATTTGTCCACGTGTTCCGGCATTAGTGACCCTGGTTCCTGTACCCCTATGGGACAGCAGCGTGTTCGCGGTACCCCTAGCGTCACAAACATCTATAGGCGACGGTAACTGCTTCCTGTTAAGTGGGCCGTCAGCCTTTATATTTCTAAAAAGTTAATTTAAGTTTCATGACCTTCATTAAATTGTCAAACATTAATAAAAACCATTAACAATTATTATTAATTCTAATACTGCGTTTTAAAACTGATTTTGAGATTCGCATAAATATAGGCGATGAATCCACACAACGCCATCTAGCCCAAAACTAAGTAGCAAAGAACTGGGTAACAAAGAACGAAACTCACTAACAATGACAACAAAGACCAAAGAAGACAGAACAACTTCAGTTTTATAATAAAGCCAATGGAAAACTTATATTTCAAACAAAATGAAAAACCATTATTTTCCATATACGTATTCTTTCCGTTAATCCGACAGTCTTAGTGTGCAGTCCTTCACATCTCATCATACAACTTAACCAAACAACGACCGCGAGTGTTCCAACAAACAATATCTGCATAATTTAATTATCAAAACACGCGCGAGATCCAAAACATCCCTAACCTTACCTATATTACATACATTCACAGGCGACATTAGCTAAGACGTGAAAAATTGCAGTCTTCAATAAGATAACTAACCTCTCTAACGTTCCCAGGACAAGAAGTGGCCAATTTCTAATTTATAGGTACATTTCATAAAAATACATATTTTATAAATACAATAATTTTCACTGCTATCGTGAAGAGACAGATAGATATAAAGCTTGTATAGCACGTTTGGTAGGCAATTAAATGTTTCGGCTTTAAAAAGGGCATGGAGCATTATTTAGAAGGCAGTTTATTCAATATTAAGATAATAAACTCGTTTTTTTATAACCTTGCACCCTATTTCGTAGATAAAATGAGCCCCGTCTGATACCGCGCGCGCGTCGCACTCAACGTAAGCGACCGTGTCGGTGTGTCGAGAAACCGAAAGTAGCCGAGTGAAACCGAATTTAGTACGAGTTACCTCTACGAGTCGAGTGTCCGATTCGGCTTCTCGACAGCGGCTTGTCGCTTACGTTGAGAGTGATACGCGTGCGGCGCTTGAGTGGAGGGTCATTGTACCTATGATTTGGCTACAATACGTTGTATTAAATACCGTTTGCGATAGAAACTTTCACTTCGAAGCGAAAACGGGCATTCACACAGATTCCGTTTTGAGACTTCTCCACATCGCACGGTCTTCGACATTTGTGGCGGCCATTGGCATGCGTAGGCGGAGCGTGATAGCGTTAGCGAAAACGTTTGATTCCGACATTAGACTTAAAAATAATATTCCTTGATAATTGAACGCTCTACCAAACGCGCTCAACCAATGAACTTACGTATAAAACGCAGTTTAACTACAAATACGACTATAAACATTCATGTCAAGACTTCGCTCAGACCTACGCCTATTACACTTCTATCACAGTGTAAATAATGCACTTACGACATCAAACAACTGAGACTGAACACACGAAAATAACTGGGATAAAGCCCGAAATTCATTAAATATGTATGTTTTTTTTTTTTTGTTAATGAGGAGCAGCAGATATGCTGACGGCCCACCAAGGGTGGCTGTCATCCAGACAGCAGGCAGACAGGGGTTTGGCACCCTACCACCGTGCAATTACCATCGTGGTAGCATTATACTCCTGACAGCAGCTTGTTCGCGGTGCCTCTAGCGTCGCAAACATCCGTAGCCGACGGTGCCGGTTAAGTGGGCCATTAGCCTGCCTGTTGTACCTTAGCAATAAAAAAAATGCCGTTGGTGTCGCGAATGCCATGGCGGGAGTCGAAGCAGCGATATCTGGCTTAGGCTTCGTGTACAAAAAGTTGTAAAATAGACTTTACGGCCTGACGAGTGTTGCTATTAGACTGAAAAGGTAAACATATTATGCGAACAACGCCATACTTTTAACGAATTTCAGGCTTATTAAAATTTGTAGATATATAATAAATATAAAAGCTAACTTAATATATACTTGTATGTGATACTATTGTAATAAATAATATAATAAAAAACCCTTCTTTAATAAAAGTTCTAAGCAAACACTAACGAAATAAGCAAATAAAACGAGGACACCTATAGAACCCATTCTATTAATATAAACATGAGATTATGTGGATATAATTATTTATATATTTATATTTAAAGCAACTCTGCCAACCCTCTGATATACTCATTACAATAATACACTTGTTTTAGATGTTTCAGAATGGATAAATCCCTAAATAACGAATATTTATTCAAATGTCTTATTTTTAAGCATAATAATCACACAAATTAGAGTTAAATTTTTTGTCATGCCATATGTTTTTTAATGATAATATTCGTACAATTTCTAGCTGCCAGCAGCTAAATATTATTTTCCGACCATAAGTGCAGTCAATTAATATAAAAAAGAATTGTTTAATTTTGACGTCATAGTTTCGCGTTATATATGTGTGTAACACGCTGTAATTATAATGGTGTGTATTGTGCGCAACGAGATGTTTGAGTAGTGGTGGGGATGGTGGTGTTACGAGGCCGCTCATTGGTCGGCGCACGCCTCCGTTGGCTAGTTGCCGCTCACTATCTTCCGGTTCTCCAGTTCGTCCATGTTGTTTGAACTATTGAATTGTTAAAATAACATTGAAATATAACGGAATAAGTGAGTAATAATCAATAACATTCGATGGCCCCCAAATATTGGAATCTAATGTGACCCTCTCTCATCAATGATCAATAAAGTGCAAAGGGTTAATAGTGTTTCAAGCGTTCATGGACCTCAAAATCTCAGTCAGGGTTAGCAGCTTGCACTAAGATCTCAAAGATGTTGTACGTCAAGGCTCCGCCTGCCCACCGCGTGGGTTGCTACGTAGGCAATAGAAGCCGAATCTTCTCCTCCTGATTGCTGAAGCACCCGAACAGCGCGGACCGGCGACGTTTGGGGAGGCGATAGCCCCCGCCCCACCCCACCCCAAAACACCTCACTGTATCCCTCCTCCTGTCTGGGGGAGATATTTAGGGGAGATCATAAAATCTCAAGTGAAAACGCTGATGAACTGAAATATGACAGGATCAGACTTTGCAGTCAGTTGTTACATTTCTACTGTAAGTTTTGCTTTAACCTTACGGCTCCATAAGAAAGTGGTAGGTGTAGACCAATTCTTGTTTCCGACGGCACCTTTAGAATTATTCACACTCACCGAAGCTTGTCATCGTTCTTCCAGGAAGTGACCTGAATGTGCGGCGGCGGAAGGTAACTGCGCAGGGACTGGACCAGCTGGATTGTGTCCAGTAGGACTGGAAATATAGATATTTTAATTTTAATCAAACGAGTGTGCAGTAATGTACATTTTTTTATATTGCAGTAGGACAGCACACAGGCTAACGGCCCACTTATAATTTAGCTGTTATCGTCACCTATACGTGTTTGCAACGCCAGTAGCATCGTGAACACGCTGCCGTCCCATGTACCCTACACATGAAATTGGGTCACTAATGCCGGAACAACACGAAGTTATTATGGCGGCATAGTTAAGACCAAAGGTGGTCGCCATCCAGACGGGCTTGGAGCTCTACCAAGTAGCTAGGTGGGTTGTTTTGTCGCCTTTTACGATAGGCCGACCCCGGCTGCAGAGGTCAGTATTCTTTCTCCGCCCCTGCACGGATAGGGGACATCCATTAATTACGTGAGCTATTTTTCGATCAGTTTAGACCCCCCCCCCCCCTTAGGTGAGATTTGCCTGGATCCCTCCCCCCTCCCCTTACGTGAGATTGGCGCTAAAAATATTTTAAACCAAAATTTATTTTTACTATTCAGGAAAATAATAAACCGTTCAGGTATACTTTAATTAATTAATTTAAATTAAATAAAATACAAAGTAAAAAAACAGATAAAAACATATTTTTTAATATCTGTAATATTTTATATTTTTTGAAGCTGACGTGAGATTTTCGATTATCCCCCCTCGGTTTAAATGAGATTTAGTGAGATTTCATTGGACCCCCCCCCCCTCCATTCTGAGCTCACGTAATTAATGGATGTCCCTATAGAATATTATATGCTAATGACCCTGCATTCAAGAAATAAACTGGATTATAGTTTCTGTAAGGCAGACTGGTGAGGCTGAAGTAGAAGTAGTAGTAGAAGAATAGTAAGAAGCGGGTTCGATAGTTAACGTGGAAAGGAAAGGAGCCGGAAATACCCAGCAAGTCAGAAAGAGCGGCGACCTTCCACGCCTGGTTCTGCGGTTTGGAGTCTAGGCCTTTATAATTCGCGGTTCACAAACATATAAAAACTCGTGCGGGTTTAACCAAGATTCGACGGTACCGCGGGCGCTAGCCAAGAAGAGGGCGGCGCGGAGGTGGTCGAGTAGTTTTCGAAATTTAACGTTATTCGAAATCACCGTCACGCGTCGCAGCATCTAAACTAACTTGCGGGTAGGCACGAAAAAAAAGGATAGGATGAGGCGCCTAACCACAAACTGATGGTCAAAAACATAAACATTACCACAAATGAGATTTATTAGCAAGGATTTAAAATGACATAGCACACATTTCAGTACAGCCATATACGACAAGAATCACAGATCCATCTGTCAAAATATCAAAGAGTAAAAAGCTTATATTATTTTTTAAACAATAGAGATGCGTTCACTGCCGAAAATGTTGTATGATAATAATATTATAGTGGTTGGTTTATTCGTTTAGTAAACTTATACTGCATTTTTACAGTTCTAATATTTTTTTATTGCTGTAGGACAGCAGACAGGCTGACGGCCCGCTTAGAATTTAACAGTAACCGTCGCCTATGGGTGTTTGCAACGCCAGTGGCATCGCGAACACGTTGCTGTCGCATAAGGTTACAGGAACTTGGGTCACTAATGCCGGAACACAACACAAGGTTATTATGGCGGCATACTTAAGATCAAAGGTAGTCGCCATCCAGACGGGCTTGAGGTCCTACCACGTAGCTAGGGTGGGTTGTTTTGCCGTCTTTTACGACAGGTCGACCCCGGCCGCAGAGGTTAGTATTCTTTCTCCGCCTCTACACGGATAATAATATATAAAGAGGGCTTGTGCTCTTTTGATTATTGTTTATACTTACTCTTCTGAAGTTGTTCGCTCTGCTTGCCATAGGGCTTGCACATGGCCGGGCGCACACAGGGCCGCATGCGTTGCAGGTTGCGCGCCAGCTCGGCAAAGGCGCGCACCACGCGCTCCTGGCCTCCAGCCCCTGCGGAACCCCCAGACCCACCCGAGCCTCCACCCGACCGCTCCCCATGTCCCGCGCTGCCACCACTCGACAACGATTCCAAGCTCTCCAAATTCGCTCTACAAATTAACATTTTTATGTTGTATGTGGCCCATACAATAAAGAAACACACAAGCCGTGTGTGTAATTTATGTGCCAAAGATCATATAAATCACACATACAGAACCCACCACACCCTATCAAAAGAACATAAAGCTACAAACAATTTTTTTATATTTCAATCCTATACAGGGTGACTTTGACAAACCCGTCCAAATTCACACAGAAGAATCTTTAGTAAAAGTTATGAGAAACATGTATTTTAGTATCACATAGTACAAAAATGTTGAGTAATCAGCATCACAAAGTCATTCAAAGAACTCGCAATTTACGTAATACGGCGCGAGAGTGCAATGACCTCTCCATCTGACCTAGTAAAAGGCCGAGGACGGCGGCATTGAACCGGACGAGCGAATACGCACTACTCATTTACGCGGTAGACACAGAGACAGGTAATAACAGGTTAACGACGCTGTTTGCACCATATGATTATTCTGTACGATTGAATTAATGATCCTATATGAAATATTATATGGTGAAAATTCAACATACAATTTTTTTTGCAAAAATGGGTTCCATAAATGATATTTAGTGCGTAAAAAAAATTTGGACGGGTTTGTCAAAGTCACCCTGTATATGGAAACGATGAAACTATAGACAGACTAAATATAAACAACAAGACTCTTCAAGGTTTCTGTCCCAGTATAAAGACTATGTACCTACAGGAACAATAGACAATACTTTTGTACGTTATGTAAGCTGTCCCAACTCACTAATGGGAAGTTGTAACAAGTTAAAAATTGATTAATAATTCTGCACCTATGCCACACTTCTGATATACTTCAGGATTGAATAGCAGCCATGGAACCAAAAATAGAGGAATGTTGCATCTCACCTCAAAAAATCTGTGAGTTTGTGTTCATCTGTGTAATGGTGCTTAGATTTTCCCTCAGCTCCAGATTGCGAGGAAGAGGATCTCTGTTGCGAGTGGCTGTACTTGTCCAAGGGTTGGTGGCCCATCGACCTGTTCTGGTGGAGCAGCATCTGTTGGTGTTGCGACAGCTTCTCCTGGGTTCGCCGATCGCTTTTCTCCCCTGTTAAGCTTGCTGGAATTTAATAAAAAAAAAACTATATTATTA
This sequence comes from Malacosoma neustria, assembly GCA_963693495.1. Taxonomy (NCBI): domain Eukaryota; kingdom Metazoa; phylum Arthropoda; class Insecta; order Lepidoptera; family Lasiocampidae; genus Malacosoma; species Malacosoma neustria. The sequence goes on along the minus strand of OY856381.1, from coordinate 8,604,352 downwards.
CCTTTCAATTGCTGAATGATAACCTTCTTTGTTTAAAAAAAAATGTAATTAGAAGGGGGCTGTAAGAAGCTCCTCCAAAACTTGACATATATTGCTGCATCTTGTTATATCTTTATTAAGGATCATCAAAGACTAATTGGATACTATAAATAGAAGTAACACACGGTTTTACATGTCATATGACAAGTTTCTATTTTATAATATACCATTTTATCTCAATTTCTAGTTTAAAAGTATTTTCAATTTAAATTTTATGGCAGGCATCTCTGTTAAGATTATTTGTTTACTATTATCACATATAAAATATTCTATTTTTATATTTGTTTCATTCATAAATGGTTTAATAAATTAGAAATTATTAAACTCTGAGACTGAAATATAATAAAATAATACATATAAGGGAACATGCTATGTGACCCGTTCAGGTCTTAAAATACCACGCTTGGTCACTGGGAGGACGGGCTTAGGTTTCTGTCACGTAGTCAATGTCCTCTAAAGTCTAAAAGAAAGAAAACTAGAGGGAGGGGTCTTCTAATTTACTACGCATGAGGAAAGGGGGTAAAAAAATTACAAAAACAGGTCACGGTAGTATGGTTATTGATATATGATGACCGAAACATGTACATATGTGTGTAGGTGTATGTTTCGCTGATAACTCACAAAGGGCGGCGAGGTGGGGCGCGAGCGGCAGCTGGTAGTCCTGCGCAAGCGCACCGCCGCGCAGCAGCCGCTCCACCGCCTGGCTGTCCGCCAGCGCTGCCGCGCCCGCCTCTACGCAACAACATTTCACTCATACTTATCGTGTCTATAAATGCATATTTACAATTTTTTTTACTGAAATAAAATTTGTGTTGTGTGTGTGTGTGGTGTTTATTTAAAAAAAATAGTTCACGTTTTACTTTTGGTATTTATTCAATTTTATCAATAATTTGTAGTTTAAATCTTTAAAAAAAACACAGAATGTCTTCAATAAAATACATACATACATTTGCGGATACATTTTGTTACATTTGTGGAAAGTGTCGAAACTTACAAAAACAATGGAAACCAAAAATTCTAATTGATTATACAAAACTTGTATTACCTACACTTCACAATAAACTCGGTATGATGAAACAGATAGTTAAAGCATTAGATAAAGAGAATGATAGTTTTCAATACCTGTGTCAAAAAATCTCAAGATTATCTGATGAAAAAATAAAAGGTATATTCGATGAACCACATGACCAATGAAAAATTTGATGCAACAATGAATACCACTGAACTAATGGCTTGACTGGCGTTCAAAGATGTTTTCAACGATTTTTTGGAAATCACAAACACCCTGACTATAAAAATGTTATATCAAGAATTTGCATGTAGGTACTTAATATGAGTTATAAACTACACTTTTTAGATTCGCATTTGGATTATTTTTCTGATAATCTTGCTGATTTTAGTGAAGAACAGGGCGAACGATTCCACCAAGACATCACAACTATGGACACAATGTACTATATAAGGTTGATGGAATGTAAATATGATGGCTGATTATTACTGCTCACTGAAACATGATATTACTGATAATATCCATAAAAAAATCACACCCAGACGTAACTTTATAGCAAAACGTAAGAGGTGTCATTCAAAATAGTCCTGTAGTAATTATTGTACTGGATATTTTTTTAATAAATGTTTCAATATATGTAATTGTAATTCAATAATTGATTTTTTTCCAAATGTACGTTGTTTCCCTTTTGTAGAAAAACCTGATGTAATAAAGTAAATATGTAGATATTTTTGTGTTCAAAATACTCAAAATTAGTGATATTTAGCACTCAAATGAAAACAACGTTCCACCTGCCAGGGTGGGCTGTTTGCCTATCTGCTGAACTCTAGCTATAAAAAAATGTTTCGTTTGTCGGCCGGTGTAATCAGCGCTAGGAACACCGCTAACACATGGTCGGTGTAACAGTATAACATATTTATGCCAGAATATAAGGTTATTATCATATTTAGAGATCAAGGGTGGTTGCAATACAAACGGGCTAGGAGCCCTACCACCCAGCGAGGGTAGTTTTGTCACCTTTTACGACAGGCCAACGCGGCCGCAGAGGTCAGTCTTCTTACTCCTCCCCTGCACCATCTAAAGTATGCAAACTGTAAAGGGATCGCATATGGATGATTAAAACCAGAATTCAAAATTCATTCAACAGACAAAAAAATTGTGGCAATGTATTGCAAAACAAAAGGACTGAAACCGGGTAGTTGACAGCAATGTACAGTACATTTATTTTAAACTGATCAACAGCAGACAGGCTCACGGTCCATTTAACAATAAGTAGTTATCATCGCCTATGGATGTTTGCGATGGTAGGTGCAAGGCAAACACGCTGCTGTCCCATAGGAGTACAGGAACCAAGGTCACTAATGCTGGAACATAACATAATATTGTTGTGTTACGTTCTGGCATGTCATCATTATGGCTGCATACTTATAGGCCAAGGGTGGTTGCCATCCAGACGGGCTTAGGGCCCTACCACGTAGCTAGGGTTGTTTTGTGTGGTTAGTATTCTTACTCCACCCCTGCACTAAGCAAACTAGCCGGATATTCAGGCAGATATAGACATTTTCTCCGCCAATATTAAAATTTTCATGATTAAAACTAAATATCCATGAATGTTACTTGTTTATATTTTACTTATTACAACATATAAATAGAAGTGAATATTACAAATTCAAGCATTAATGAGATTTTTTGTCAGTATTACCAAACACAATAATCATTAAAACCAGACAGTGTACAAAAAACTAGACACATAAATGAATAATATTAAATGATATATGAAAGTTATGAGTGGTTCTTTTTCTTAACAATGGCAATTTTTTGTACATATTACATTAGTCTTAGCAAACATAATATGTATTTTCTTTGACAATTACAATAAATTGTTTTTACGTATTCCTCTATTTAAAAAACTTAAAGAATTGTGAAGAAATTACACAAATATCTGGATATATTTGTGTAATTTGACAATAAATCAGCTCTACGTGATGTAATTTCATAATAGCAGGTTAACCCTTTCATTAAAACAAAGCAATTCAATTTCAAAAGTTAATAAAACCTGAAAGAAATACTGAATTTCACTTGTTTTTCCCAAGCAACGCAAACCGACAATCTTTAACAGTCATTGGTTCATGAGGCTAAGGACCGTCTTACACTATATTTGCTCCATCGCCTATTACTCCTAAGACAAATGTGACTAGCCCTGTCATTTCAGCTTGCATATTTTGCGAGCTATGTCACTTTGATATACCGTGGATTTCCTTATTGGCGATTGATTTTCATAAAAGAAACTCAAGACACTCCATAGCCCTTGTATCAGTTTTAGACCCAAATAACAACCTTCAGATCTTGATAAAGACATTAAGAAGTGAATTAACAAACCTGGTATGTATGTGGGTTGCTGTGAAAGATGCTGTTGTATGGATTTCTGTGTCATCTCTAGTTGATTCTTGTAATACCTGCAAGCTGGGTTTGGACAATTCTGTACAACTTCAATTATGAACTCTTTCTCCATGCCAAACTGTTCTCTGCCTATTGTATATGATTCTACCACCTGTGGGGAGTTGAAAATATTTTGAAATCAAACTTATAACAACAAAGATATTGATGCCTCGCTGGGATGGCTTCAACACCAAATGGGACACAATAGTTGCTAAACAATAAAATTGTAATTGGATTGTTTTAACATTAAAAAAAAGCTAATTTGTCCAAACATAATCATTATTCTAAAACATCATTTGAAACATTTTTCACTCAATTTTTTTTTATATTACACCAGTACTAACTACCAGAGCTACTGAAAGTTAGGGATGCAAACAGGATTTAACGCTGGGATGATGATGATGATATTAAAAAAGATGGATTTAGCAAAATTATGTTTTCTTTAAATTTTTTACTAAAATCAGGAAGGAGTAAGGAAATTATGTAAATTACAATAGCCAAGAAATGATAATACTGTACTTTATTGGTATAACACAGTAAAAAAAGCTTAAAATTAAACAAGAAGGATAGACTAAAAAAGCAGTTTGTTGTAAGAAATAAAAATAAAAATTATGTGTTACCAATATAAATGACAATTATTAATATCTGTAAAATCAGTAGTAGTTATTTCATAAGTATAATAATTAAGTTATTTCATAAGTATATACATATAATTTCATAAGTAGTCAGTAGTAGTTATGTCATTAGTAGTTATTTCATATTTTAATTTGTTCATTCCTGATTTTATCACTCTTCTTCAGTCATTAATAAGATATTTTATAAACAGAAACTGGTTGTATTGTTTTATAGGTTAAAAGTGAAATTAATCCATTTTATCCAAGCAGGGCAGAGTAAGAATACTAACCCCTATGGCCTTAACAACGCTGGCTCCACAGTAGGGTTCCAAGCATGTCTGGATGGCAACCACCCTTGTTCTATAAGTATGCGGCAATAATAACCTTGTATTGTGTTCCAGCATTAGTGGCCCAGGTTCCTGTACCCCTATGGGACAACAGCATGTTCATGTTGCTCCTAGTGTTGCAAACATCCTACTGTTCCACAGCAATAAACAATATTTAAAAATAAATAGTACATATTTCCAGCTGATAAAGTATTACTCACAGCTCTAACTGTTGCCTCCAAGCCCAGATGCAGCCCATGTGGCCCATTCATGTGCTTCAACATGACAGCATTAGCAAAGTGTTCATAGGGTAGTATAATTTTGCCATTCTCTCTCAATATCAGTCTTCCTTGTGTATCTAAACCAACTCTTGAAGCCATCATTCTATGCAAAAAAAAAATTCAGATAGATAGACAACAGTTGTACATTGTAGTAAAAATGCTTACATTGAAAGATGTCATTTATATCACACAATCAGTTTTGAATTAAAAAAATACATAAAATAATATATAAAAACTTATAAGAATCTGGTTGAAATATGTTAATTCAATTTCCCAGGATAGAAATATCATTAAATTGAGCACTCACTGCAAGTAAGCTGCACTGGGAAGCATTGATGACTCTTTCAGATCACTAAAGCACTGGAGAAGTTCTATACTCGGACTCCATCCTTTATTCTGCAAATAGAGCTGCAGGAGCATGTATAGCTTTTCAGTAACGTATCCTTCGGCACCATGAGGGGCTGCCGCTGACGATGTACTAGGCGCTGAGCTGGTTCCGCTGCCGCTCTTCGCAAGCACGCTCTTCATCGTCTCGGCCAAATCCATCTTGTAGATGTCTAGATAGGTCCTCTTTTGGGAATCCTATCCAAAACCAAACATTACACGAATTATACTAAGATCGATAGTGCTACACGTTATTAATACTTAAACCGCTAACGGGATCACTCAGATACTCACCAGAATGATAAATGTGTTACGGCCACCAAGTTATAAAATTATATTCTGTATACCTTCTAATTATACATCTATCCATCCGACAATTTTCAGTAAAATATCATTAAAACGTAGAATGGGGTATTTAATTTAACTTTCTTACTTGATTCTTTTTTTGTCTTATTTGACGTGACGCTTGATGCTGTCAGTATGTCAAAATTATTTTGAAGTTTTTTTTTTAGAAATATAGTTGGTTCTCTCTGTCGATCAAATGCAAACATTATTTCAAATTGACAAACAAAAAGGAAAAACATGACCAAATATGACCAAAATTTATGGAAAAAAAACAATTAAATTATTTTTTTATCTAAAATGTCTTTGAACGGTCTATTTAGGTGTGCATCCCGACAAGATTATTTTAAAATAGCATTTCACTTCGATAAAATAAAAGTTTGACAAACGTCAAATTACTGTTGTTGTTTTAATTTGCCAATCTGGCAGGCAAAGGACTTGGTCCATACAGCCTAAGTCAAATTACTATTTGACGTTTTATTTGTCTAAATTAATTTTTTGGCAAAATCAATGCCAAAAGCGTTGAGGCCAAATAATTAAAAGAAGAAGAAGAAGAATTTTTGTGAGAAAAAAAATTAATTTTACATATAATTGTGAATGTGAACCAGTAGTTACATAAATGTTGTAAATGTATGTAAGTTACAAATACATATGAGTTAAAGTTGGCCATAATCAAATGTTTTAATATTAGATTTGGCTGCAAGGTATTCATAACAAGCCACCAAATTAAAAAATGACAGCCTTAGCCAATTGTAAATTATAATAAAAACTTATAACCTATCAAAGTTACAATAATCCTGTTTAAACGTAATTTTTGATTCCAAATGGATGAAATAATAGTAGGTACCTATGAAGGATTCTTACTTGGATATTCGCTGCGATCTGAAGAGTCGGTGAGTAATAGAATTACAAAATCTTAATGAAATTTATTCGACATGAAATTTATGTAGCAATTTTACCATTTTAGGGGCAAAAATTGAAACAAACCTTTGCTTCACATCTTCATACAGCAGCTGTACGATGCGCTTCTATGGCTGGCAAGTTTATGGCATCGGGTGGCACGGACGACAGAGTTGTTGTGGTCGATATGAAAACTCGCAAGGAACACACGGTTTTAATGAATCACGATGGCACTATTAACTCAGTAGCGTTTACACATAGTGGCACTCATCTTTTGACTGGCAGTGATGATGGTTCCATTATAGTTACGAGAACTGGCAACTGGCAAATTGAAAAAATATGGAAAAAGGCACATGGAGGTAATTTGTGTTACATTAACTGATCTGAGCCTAAGTTCTGGTCATTTAAATTCTAGTCTAATTATCAACTAAACCATTCATTTTCCTGGTTGCTTGTTATGGTTTATGGAATGGAAAAAGAAGCAGTTGCAGACAAAATAAGCGCTGGGAGGATGAGCTGGCAGCTGGTCCCTTTTGGAGACCAGCAGCTCTGAATAGAGAACACTGGCATGAGCTAGAGGAGGACTTTGAGGCACTCTGAAATTAGTGATTTAATCTAAATAATTGAAGTAGCAAACTACAAATTCAGAATAAGGCCTTAGTGCCACAGCACACCAGCTACTTTTAGCATCGGCGATTTTGCGACTGCATCGATGCTGCATCACGTTTTAGCGACTTTCTGTGTTCGATTGCGGTATCAAAATCGCGCGCCATGCTGCAACATTCGCGACTTTCTGTGTTCGAACATGGTATCGGAAATGCGCGTTTTAGCAACTGCTCAGATGCTGGATCGCATCGGCTGTAGTGTTGTGTATAATTTTCCGATTTGTAACTTTGATTACTTATGTCTGTGATTTGCAATGATATTGCAGTATTCTGTAATCTGTGGTTTTATTTACAAATTACATCTCCGTAATATATGAAATAATGAATGATGCTCTCCAAAAGTAAGATGTGAACTGGTTATTGGATGTAACCAGTACCGTCGCAGCAAGCAGCAGTACAGCTTCATTATAATCACTATAATCCATGACAGGGGTGTAGTTTCGTCAAAATCTAGCGCAACACTGATGAGAGTCAAGTGGTGTTGGGCAAATGCCAAATCCATGCTACCGTCATCCGAATGTGTGCGGAGAGTAGCGTTCACCTGCTGTGTCGCGATTCTAAAAAGCTACTCAAACTCCACATTTGGTGTTTTTAAGTGTGCGGTGTGTTCGGTCACCGTATTTAGCTTCTAAATAGCGACTATCGGCGAATAGTCGATGCTAAAAGTAGCTGTATGCTGTGGCTCTTATTGTTATTATGGTTTATAGTCTAAAAATACTGTTGAGCGTTCTTAAATGTCTTATAACTTAATACTCAATTTAGTCACAGTTTTATATGTTAATATATTGTTTTTTTATATTTATTAAAACACTATTGCCAAAGTTTTTTTATAAATAAGTGCTCTCTGTATTTTGTACTTATCAAACACATTATTTTCAGGTCACCCAGTAACAGCAATTGCTGTTCACCCTTCAGATAAATTAGCCTTAAGTATAGGTGGAGATAAATCCCTTAGAACATGGAACTTGATCAAAGGTCGTCCAGCTTTCACAATAAATTTGGCCAGCAAAGGGGTTGTTATGGCTACAGACATTAAATTTTCACCAAGTGGTGATAGATTTTCACTAGTCTCACAGCAGACAGTTGATGTCTGGACAGTAAGCAAAGCTGGCTTGGAGAAAAGGATCACATGTAATTCTAAACCTACATGTGTTCAATGGGTATCAGACGATAAAATGTTTGTTGGTATGGAGAATGGTAATATAATAGAATTCTCAATGTCAGATACACAAGCTAAAACTTTCAAAGGTCATAAACAAAGAGTGAAATGCCTCCATTTTGAAAATAATATCTTATATTCTGCTTCTAGTAGTGGGGAAATTAAACTGTGGTATGGGACGGACAATTTAAAATTAATTCTTTCATATAACGCATCTTGTAGGATAACTTGCATGACTCTAAATAGACAAAATCATTTAATTAAAAAAGAAGAGTCTGATGATGAAAATGTTGATGGTGAGATTGATGAAAAAGTAGAGGATGTCAAAGATAATGAAGACGATAGTGATGCATCAGGTGAAGTAACATTGCAAGCACCTAAAAGGAAGCCAGGTGCATTTGTAACTATTACATATGGGGAAGAAGACGACCAAGGTGACAATGAAGATCTTGCCCCACCTCCAGCTAAGAAGGGAAAGAAAAAGAAGAGGAATAAAAAAGTCAAAAAGTTAAATAAAGACAATTGATTGTATCTGATGTTTTCATTGATTGCTTAAAAACATTTGCAAGGGATTCCAACTGCAATACCTCATCAAAATGTCAATAATAAAAATGCAAATAACTTCACTGCAGGTTATATTATCATCATCTCACAAAATTTACATGAAACACAAGAACACAGTAAAAACAATATGATGTAGACTTTGGTTTGTTTATTTAATCCATAAATAATAAACTTTCTCCCAAACACACCCAAATACATAAAAGTTCATAATAAATTAATTTGGTCCCCAAAATAAATATTTAAATAATTTAAATGAAAAAGTGAACTAAAAATAAACAACAAATAAAAATTAGTTTACAATTTTGGCAATTGTTAATGCACTCTACTTATATCAAATTGTTAAATCTTAATCGAAATATGTCCCAAACATATGTCTGCTCCCTACAGACACCTTATGCACATGGAACCAAACACACAAGAATACAGGCATAATAACACTTAGATAAACAAATATTTATGTCGCCTAAGAAAACTTTAAAGCTCATCTAAATCATTAAAATCTCATACAGTAATAGAATATATCAAGAGTTTATTGGAATGTATAATAAATTATATAAAGGTTGCATTCATAAGAGCTTTGACGTTACTCGGCTTGAATACTCAAAGGGTAAAGAGGTCATTGGTGTTCTTACATGAAATGAGATCACGTTAAGCAAATATTACTCCGTAAAACATGTCAAAGTATTCTAAAAGGTTGGCGACATAAATCTATATATTCAGTCACCGTAACACTAAGTACATTTTGTGCAATACATCTTTTATAAATGCCAAAGGTAGCAGAATCAGTTGCATTTCTTAGAGGGCCTACACAAATGTCACTGACAACAAAGTAACCTATAATGAACACTGAAATGTTCGAGAACCTTCTTTTCTTCTTCAGTGTCAAAACAATTTTGTACTAAGCCCTCTGATACATACATATAGAATTAGGTTACATTATAATTACACCAAACACATACAGGATACTATATATTACACGAAAAATTTTTATTCTCTAAAGTTTATAATTGAAATTTACTAAGAAAAATTGTTTCATAATGACTTTCGAACGGCTAATTCACGCTTATGACTAGATTGAGCCAGTGTTTTTCCAAATGTCCATTCATACGAACTTGCAGAAAAACTGACACAATTAATACAAAATGTAGGAACGATGAAGAGATACTATACACAAAGAACTGCAGATATTTCACACACACACATTTTAAATTCAATCGCCTCCAAACAACTTGTGTGTAATATCTTTATGTATTACTGAGTCTTAATTTACTCTTGAATAGTATCGTCGAAATCACTGAATATAGCTCATTATTACTTATAACATCTTTCTAATACGAGTAAATATATTAGTACTGATTTATCATATCAGATTGGGAGGCCTGAACGAATCGATATCTACTTGACCTGTCCATAGTTACTTAAGTCTAATTTTCCATTAACATTTATTCGTTTCCTCGTTTGAAGCTGCACTAACGTTTCTAAACTCTAAGCTAAACGGATCGAGATGGCACTACTACCAGAAGGCTCATCGCCACCAGTCAAAGATCCCATCGCACTCAAACACACAAACATTTACAAATTTATCACACAAATTATTTTAAATCACACGACTGCTACCATATAGTCTGTGTGCGACACGTCAACAAATCGATTAGCTATAACCAGGAATTCCCATACCAACAGTCATCCGTGTGCCAAAATCTCAAATAGTAAAACCAATTTAAACCCCTCAGAACAGAAAGGCAAGAAACAAGAAGTAATTAATATGCATTGATTCATAAATTACAATTTACATAGCGACACGTTGATACATAATTTGTAAATGCATAAATATTTCACATGGCAAGGATTAAATAAATATTATTTAAAATGCAACAGTTCATATATGGCTGACTAGAGGCATAGTCTTACTTCTGACTGCTGTTCACACTATTATTTTAGTATATGTTTGTTTAATTCATTATAAATTTTACATAATCAATTGAATACCAAAGCAATACAAAGAATGCATTCATAGATATTATAGTAGCAAACGGTCAAAAAGTAGTTAAAAATACCCCCATTTGATTAAAAAATAAGTGTTGGTGTGCGCTGATCTACTTAGTGGATTAGAAGGTAGTCTACACACATCCCAGTTCCCTATAACATTTGACGACAATACCAAAAAATCTGGATTATATCTGTTAAGGGCAAAACATACAGTAGACGTTTGTACTGAATTTCAAGGTTAAAAAGTCGGTTGAATAACACTAACATTTAATAAATTTTCCACAATTGAAATCTTGTTAACTTTGAACGCCAGTCCAGAAAAAAATTCAGATTAGTCGAACAATAGATTTATTCCCTCGTTATTCCGTTTATCATTGCAAGCGATTGACTTAACAATATGTCTCCAAACAAAATGTAAATGATCATAGCATATATAAAATGTCTAATTTTTTCCTAAGCAATTGAAGTTAATAGTCACTAAACCCTAAAATAATTTGACAACGTGTATTGACATTAAAATAAAATATGAAATCATTTTAAATTTAACAATTAATGTCTTTCAAATTTAACGTCGAATCGTGAAATGAAAATGTAATTTATTTAAAAAATAAACAAATACAAGGCATTATTAAATTTTAAAGATACGGTCAATATTGCGCGTCACGTGCAAATAAATAAGTTGCAGGAAATGACTTATAAGCCACACAACATTGAGAGAAGGTTTCGGCTAGCTATAGGATAGTTAAAGGAACAAAGAGAAAATATTAAAGAATAATTAGGACTTATTTCTGTATCGCCACAGAAAATAATTAAAATCAAATGTAATTGAAATATATAAAGAGAAGAAATGGAGGATAGTTGAATAATTTAAATCAATGACGACCTTATCCTTTATTTAAGGATTTAGAGCAAAACAAACACCAGGTTTGGCGAGTTTAAATATTTGATTGAGTTTCACACCGTGTGGTATTGACATTTTATCGCTTACATAAACCAATGAGGTGAGAATTTTATTTGTTGTTTATTTCTTCTTAGCCTTTTTCTCGGCCTTTTTGAGGGCTTTCAGGTGTTTCTCGTGCGCGGAGCGTAGATCCTTCAGCCGCCGCTTCATGCGTCGCCTGTCGTCACCCCCGAGGCCTAGCAGTTTCAAATCGGCGGAGCTGAGGGCGAGTAATAACGCCCCGTCCACCCCCCGCGCTGCGAATGCGCCCGCGTGCCTCTCCAAGCCCTCGCCTAATCCCGACACCCATTGCCAGACCTAAAAATAACAATAGTTTAGTTGAGACAGTGAGTTTGTGATAAAAAAATAAACACAATTTTAAGATTAATTCTAAAGTTCAACTACCGCACATTCGTTTGATTTACGAGGGTAGAGTTCGCTCCACATAACCTCGCTGAATCAATTTTCACAAGAACATTACATTCTCCTTAGTGTAAACTTAATTTTTCTTCAAATCCTTCTATAAAATGGCTCATGATTTACCTACTCGACTCAAGCTGCTCAGATTCAACGCTAAAGTTTTGGTGTGATTTAAGCTATAATACCACTTTGATGGTGACGTCTCAGTGGTATTAGTGGGTTGTTACTCTCCTGACTCCAATCCGGTGTTCCAGGGTGCGCGAAGTTAAAGCCACGAGAAATACTAATTTGATATTTATATTAACTTTGAATTATTAGACAATTGGTGATTGGAATGTGGGCTTCCCAAAACTATACCGTAGCGCGAGCGGGCGAAGACTGGCTACTCATCGTATTATACATACTGAGATGCAACGCGCTAAAATCAGCATGTGTCACCACAAAGTAATGCATGACAAACTCATTTATAGTGACGTAAACGTCACTTGCATATTTTGATTATTTTCATATTATAGAGCACCCGTTACTGCTTCCGTTAACTGACGGCCCATTTAATAGTAAGAAGTTGCCGTAGCCTATGGATGATTGCGACGCTAGGGGCACCGCGAACACGCTGCTGTCTGTATAGGGGTGATGGAACCTGAGTCATCAATTTCGGAATACAACACAAGGTAATTATGGGGGCATACTTATAGACCAAGGGTGGTTGCCATCCAGTCGTGCTTGGGGCCGTATCACGTAGCTAGGGTTGTTTTGTCGCCTTTTACGACAGGCCGACCCGCAGGCAGGGGTTAGAATTCTTACTCCGCCCCTTCACGGTGGAAAAATACTAAAGTATATTTGCCTATTTTTAGTGCAGGCTACTTATTATATTTGTTATCTGGACGTTTCTGTGACGAAATAGTCAATGCAGTTGTGAATCTGACCTGCTGTTTGGTCCAGTGATTGACGGAGAGGGGTTGGTGCGCGACGGCCGCGCTGGCGTGGGGCGGCGGCGTCAGGCTGGCCTCGGAGGCAGCGCCCGACAGCGGCTGCCACGGCACCTCGCCCCCGACTACACAAGCCGGAGCTTTCTTCACTACAACCACATTACCACCATCGCTCATACATACATAAATACACATACTTACATACATGGAATCATATATGCTAGGTATAGGCGCACATGCTATACATACGATCATAGGTATACGTTATTTGATAATATTATAGGATCAAAGACTTTCATTAAGATAATAAGTTCCATACAAAAAAAATACGTAAATAAAATATAAAACGAAAAAGGAATATAGAAGTCGATAAAACAGCACTGGCCTTTTTTACCATAAGAGTGATATTGCAGAGCATGCAAGTAAAGGAAAAACTAGGAAACAAAATCCGAATCGGATAGCTAAGAATTATGGGATCATGACAGACACTATGGCATACATACATGTCAGTTGTTTTAAAATATTTATATACGTAGCCAAAAGTATTTTTAACAGTGTTCGATACAAGAATAATAATATGTCAATTGTCAGTACAGTTACTTCTAATATTGATAAAAACAACATTCGTCCACATGCAGCTAATAAATGAGTGTTAGATATCAAAAAGGGTAAGTATAGTTTAAAATATTGGAAAATTTTAAAGAGATTCGTAGCAGTTGCACAAAAAATAAGAAAATATATATATATATAAAAAATTAAACAAACAATATCTTCGAAACACCCCAAAAACAACAATGAAAAGCTACACATAAATATAATTAGAAAGCAAATAACGAAATATAAGAACAATAAACAAAAAAATAATATAATGAAATTTTTTCGACAAATTCACTTGGTATAATCGATATAAAACAATTCATCAGTTACATTGTAAATACATAAAATTAACGTTCAAATTGTAAAGAAATGTTGTGTGACATACGAAAGTAACACTAGTTGCAATCTTGTGTTCAATTGATGCAACAAAAGCATGAGCTCGGTCCTCGCTACGTTACGAACCTCTTGGACAGTGTCAAAATAAATGTATGTAACTATGAAGTAAAATCGAAGGCGAACTTGAATGGAGATGCCAAACAATTAGAGTTATAGTTAACGAATTAGGCGAATTTTGTAAGGAAACATTTCACTTGTAGAGTTGAGATTTTTCCAACTAATTTTCAGTTAGAGGTGAAATAAATAAGAATATTAGTTATAATAAAAAATGCTGCACATTATCGGTGTATTTATATTTTAAAATCGGTTTTCAAATAATCGAGTTGTGACGGTTGTAAAATCAAATATTGCTATTTTCGAGATACAGGAGTTCAGTTAGTTTTTTCAAGTTATAGACGGAACTGAATTTGAGCAACGAAAATTTAAGGGGTTGAAGGAAACAGAAAATAACATGTTTTTGAGTTTAGGAGGTTTTCGACTTATCGAGGTTTGAATTAAAGAGGTTCTATTGCGTATTAACAATGAAGAGAAATATTGAGAAATATTTTTTATGGAAACGATAAGTCAGTATACTGTCCAGATTTCCCTCAAGGTATGCCCGAGTCTATCAATATTGCTATTTATGCACGGGATGTGTGTAATAGGGCCACGCACCTCGGGCGTTGGCCTCGGAGACAGCCTGGCGGATCTCGTCGACGAGCTCGTTGGTCAACTGCACGGGGTCGGGGTGAGGGTGCTGATGAGCGTGCGGCTGGTGCGGGGGGGACACGCCGGCCATCCGGCGCTCGCGCTCCGCTAGCACTTGCTTCAACTGCTCGGCCAACGACGCCGCCGGACCTAACCACGCTCGCGATATATACCCTCACCTCGTTTCGTTCTCATATTTCTAATATGTATTTACGTTTTGTCCAATCTATGTATATTCTTATATCGTCTTTATTTTTACAAATAAAATATTACTTACATAAAGTGTACATCATCTTTATGTAACATAATATTATTATATTTTATTTTCGAATTATTTCAAAAATTGTGTAATTAATAATAATGTTAAGTTAACACACGAATGAAGTGAGAATACGACGAAGCACACAATATGTTATAATTTTAATAACCGCGATGTTAGCACAAAAGGCAAAAAAGCATTCGGCGAAAATATTCTAAGCCAATAAATTGAGTGCACGCCAGTTTTAACCTGTTAACCGGGTACGACGAAATATTTCGTCATACACGAAGTTCTGTTGCAATGGGAATGACGACATATTTCCCATGATGAAAGTTTGCCCTAATATTTTGAACGTATTAATTCTTATGGAGTTATAATAATTATTTTCTGCATTGAAGTTGTTTGATTATATTTTATAAAATATTTTTTCGTAATAAATAAAAGCAGAGGCGTTTTTATCCGTGCAGAGGCGGAGAAAGCATACTAACCTCTGCGGCCGAGGTCGGCCTGTCGTAAAAGGCGACAAAACAACCCACCCTAGCTACGTGGTAGGACCTCAAGCCCGTCTGGATGGCGACCACCTTTGATCTTAAGTATGCCGCCATAATAACCTTGTGTTGTGTTCCGGCATTAGTGACCTTATGCGACAGCAGCGTGTTCGCGATGCCACTGGCGTTGTAAACACCTATAGGCGACGGTAACTACTAAATTCTAAGCGGGCCGTCAGTCTGTCTGCAGTCCTACATCAATAAAAAAACAATAATTTAAAGACCATTTCCTTTTATTACTTGAGGTGTGATGATATTACTTATTAATTAATTAAGAAGAAAAACATCCCTATTGTGAAACGAATTAAAGAAAAATTTATTCCCCGGTTAACAGGTTAATATTAATGACAATCACATCCCTGATATTATTTGATATATGTTAATTACACTGTCGTTGGTTTACCTGACAGTGGATGATGTCTGTGGTCTCGCGAGTAAATGGCGTCGTCTGTGGCACTGCCCACGGAGCTTCCGCAACTTTGTCTCGTTTCTCGCTGTTCCAATTAAATGCAAGTTATATTTTATTCATTGTATTATTACAATTGTAATCATTAGAGTTTTAATTTTATTTCCAGACTTGGAAGAACGTTTCAGAAATAAAATGTTTTATGTTTTTATTTATTTAATCTCCAAAGAATACAAATTAATATAGTCGCAGTAGTCCCACCAAACTGCATATCAGTTTGTCGACGGGAAAAACGTTTGTCTAACATAATTTTTGACTAGATATATTTTTCTTACACTATCTAAACAAAAAAGGGAAAAAATATCATTATCATATATCATTATTAATAAGTCATTCTATAATTATCTTTAATTTTCATTTCACTATTATACTATTATAAAAGTGGAAACGTGTTAACAATTCAGTTAATATTTCAGATTGTTAATTTAAAAAACGTTTGCTTCTCCTATATTTATACTAGACAAAACAGTAAATCATTTATTTACACTGAAAAGTTTTTATATTAAGTTATTGAGAATATTAAAGAATACTGATAATGCATAACATGTCTACTTGTTGTTGCAAAATCTCCATGTATAATTTAAAAAAAAATGTGTGATTATTGTACCTATTGTGAAATTGTAACACAACATGTTAAAGCAAATAAATATATCTTATCTTACTGAAAGAAATTATGAGTCAGGTCACAGTCACTCAATATCTTCGAAGTGAACTTACGTTAAATATGTATCATGGTTAACTGAAACGGGATTAATTGGTGTAATGGCATGTAATTAAACTGACCGTTCCGGTGTGCGGCGGCGCCCCAGAGGTGGACTCGCTCAGCGATTCATCTGCGGAGTCGTTGTATGAGTCGTCGAGGCCATCGTACTGGAAATACAACGTTGTTCTTAACATATGATTGTAATATACGATTCTTTTTTTCATATCCGGCGTTCAGTGGACAGGCAAACGGCCCACCCAATAGTATTACATTGCCAACGGGCTGTCCCGAAGAAATTCTACAAGACCTTTTTTTAACAACCTCATATCGAACTGCGATGTTTTTCATCCATAAATTTCACCTCTGACACATGACAAGCTCTGCAGATTCTGTTGGTGGATTTTGTAAAAAGTTAAACTTCTTTGCCCCTTTTTGAGACGATGCCTGTCCGTGACATATACTGTACAATGCTAATGGCTTTCTACCCCTTAGCCCAACAGAAAACTGAATGGTCATGTCACTATGCTGGCTTTAATATAGCTGAAAGAATAATTTTATTGACAATTATGATACCACGTGAAATAGGGTTTTTTGTAGTAGTGAAATTATCGGAGTCAATTCTAGGTTTTAGTGTTAAATAAAAAAAATATTTCAAGTGTTTAAACACGTTTGCATTTGAAGCTTACAAATGGGAGTTCGCTGTTAAAATAACAAAATTAAACACATGAGCACCTTTTGCGTCGGTGCCCTTCGAGACCCTTTACCGAACAAAGATCAATTTAAAAAAATAGGATTGTTTCACAAAGAGCGATTACCATCTATCCCCCTACCCCGAAAGAAAAGCTGATTAGTGTTCTCCTCGTTAACTGTCGGTGAACTACAAAATGCATTTAATTATCCGTTTTTGGAGGCGTGGCCTAGGGACTAAATTGTAGTAGAAACCACGCCCACAATCAATATATCAAACCATAATGATAATAAATTACGATGATTTTTTTTTTTTCAGATTCTGCCTTGCCAATTTTCATTATGATTAGAATACAGATTTCATGTTGAAACGAATTCATGTTACAGAGTTATCAAAGGAGTTTCCATTACCAAGAAACTATGAAATTATTATATAATGATGGAAACTAAACTATATAAAACTATATAATGATGGAAATTGGAGCTAAATTTAACATAATATTTAGCAAGTACTAACACAATGACACAAGCTACGAGAAGTTAATTCGATTGCAGAATATCGAGACATTTTCTGTTTCAATTAATAACATTGACTATCAGTATGTACAGACTATGTTGTGTTATAAAGCTAATTGCTGATTGGTATGAACGAACAGGTGCGAGGTTGAGTGAGTACTGTGTGGCGGAGACTCACAGCAGGAGCGGCATAGGGATATGTGTGGGTGACTCACGGAGCTGGCGTTGCTGAGGGAGTGGGGCGAGTGGGCCGAGTGGTGACGGTGACGGGCCACCTCGGTGCGAGCACGGTGCGCCGAGTTGTCGAGCAGCGCGCCCCGGGGCACCGCCGCGTCTAGCTCCAGCGAAGCGCCCGACTCACACCCGGCTCCCCCCGCGCCCGTCGCACTTCCCACGCTGCCCCACGTCCCCGTCAACGCACCGCTCACCGATGAAGTCAACCTATTCGAAAAATATTAATCTAGCATCTATCTAGAGACCACGGGTACCAATGCCACGATGGCATGCATCCACTTGTACCGACGGTGAAGGAAAGCATTGTGAGGATACCTGAACACTGAGATCACCGTTATACAGTTGTGGTCGTATAATTAGAAACACTACCAACGGTCCTTGACATTATGTAAGATACTTCACCGCAATAGTTTTTATTTTGAAATTAAACAATAAATCGGACAACAGTTTATGTTCAACAATTTATCATTTATTAGGAAAACAATATAAATTCCATTACACAAGTGCAGTTTCAATATTACATTACGGAAAAACATTTAAATCAGTTTTAAGGTATGAACAATAATGGTCAACTAATTAGAAACAACAACAAAAAAGTATAACCTACCACCACCACTGTATGTAACCAATAAGCATGCCTTGAACACGCATGGCGGATATGCCGTCCGTTCCCTTTAGGGGAAGGCCAATTTGGACAATCTAGTTCAACAACAGAATTTCAATAAAAAATATCTATTGTTTTTTTTTACTATTAAAATTGACAGATACAATATGTTAGTAGTGACTCACATAGTATCGGTGCTAAAGGCAGTAGCAGTAGATGCGGGCGGTGTACTGTTGGCGACGGGACACGCTGCCGTGGTCGCCGAGGTGGGGGCTGCAGTGGGCACCACACTCGACACGGCGGTGGGTGCGACTACCGCCGCACTCGTCGTGTTCGTTGTGGTGCCTAATGGTGGAAATATCAAGTTAATCGCATTCAATATGGTGCGAAGAAACGTTTAAACGTTTAAAGACCGCAGTGGCAAATACATACATATAATCACGCCTCTTTTCCGTACGGGTAGGCAGAGACCACTTCTTTCCACTTGCTACGATCCTTACATACTTGTTTCGCTTCGTCCGCTTTCATTATTCCCTTCATACATGCCCTTCGGTTTAGGGTACTCTTGACCTGTCCTTTTTTCAAGACGTCCCTGATCTGGTCTTGAAACGTCCGCCTAGGTCTACCCCTTCCAACAATTCCATTCACACTCGCCTTATACACTTTTTTCATCAATCGTTCTTCATTCATTCTCTCAACATGGCCAAACCATCTCAGCATACCTTTCTCAATTTTTGTCACTACATCTTCTTTCAGACAAATTGGCAAATCCAGTATCCAAAAACATCACCATGGAGTCGCCCCCGTTGGTGAGGCCATACATCATCATTTGTTTATTGAAGTCCTTTGCTGGACATAAACCTCTCCCAAGACTTGCCACAAAGGACTCTTTGCATCCATTTTTCGCTAGATATTTTTCGCAACTCGTCGTTTCGCTACGCTAACTTTTTATTAAAACTAAGTTACTAAACTAAAATTTGTATCCGTGCAGGGGCGGAGAAAAAATACTAACCTCTGCGGCCGGGGTTGGCCTGTCGTAAAAGGCGACAAAACAATCCACCACAAAACAATAGCTACGTGGTAGGGCCGGCCATACTACTCATATAATTTTTCTTTTGTGAATAAATTTATCTATATATACGCCAAGACTAAGAGACTGGAATCGAATCTATAACCTCTGTAAACATTCCGACGTGCGAAAGCCATTACGCCACAGAAGTGGCGTGGCGTAGAGAAATACGCCAGATTGAATCATGATATCAATGGTCGATATTAATTATGTGTTGAGTCATTAAGTTACCTGTAATTTTGGTATCGCAGGTGGTGGCGACGGTGACGTCACCGATGTCGGGCGCCTCCCGCCGCCGGTCCGTCTTGTTCACTTTCGCATACTCGTCCTCCAAAGGAGACAGATCTGACAGATCGCTATCCGAACTCCATGGATCTAAAATATGGACACAAACTATGTTAGAATATCAATCTACATTTTAAGTCAAAAATAAAGAGAAATCCAGATGCTATAGTCAAATGTCGATATAGCTAATGCAACCAAAAAAAAGGTGAAAATCTCCAAACATTACGCTACTTACGTATTAACGTTACCGCAGCTGCAGATTTTTAGCCACACAGATGCGGGTGGTCATAAAAAAAACAACTGTACCCTATAAGCAGCCTATATTTCTCTCTCTATGTAAATCTGTAGCTGCGGTGTCGCTAACACGTAAGTACCCATTTTTTTATTAAGTACTATTTAAAATACTTAAATCCATACATACCATTTATGAGCAAAGGGTCAGGATCTGGCCTGCGTGGCAAAGGCGGAGTCTCCCTACGCGCGGATGGCTCATGCGGCAGCATAACAGGCAAGCCGGCTTTCTTCTGGGTTTCCTGCACATGTAAACATAATAAGTAACAAAAAAACGACTATTCCCTGGATTATATGTGTGCCTATGTTGTGCGATTGTTTTTTTTTTTACATATATACAATTTATTAAAACATACCAGAAAATAAAAACGAAAATTATATTTCGTTTTACGTAGGAATCGAAACCATAGACACAATAAACTTTAGTCAGCCAATCTCTCTTCTGATTGAATTTCTACTACGAATTCTCAATCGTACTTTTACAGTCATGGTTTATTTCACTTTAATTGTATTTTCCTCAAGAAGCTGATCGTGGTAAAAAATATGAATACAGTCATAAGCCACAACCGCGAAGATGTGGCTGCGGCGAATGCGTTGCTATATAACAAGTATTTACTTATTGATATAAAACTGTTTTGATATGAAATTGTTGTCTGTCATTAAAAAGTAAATGCCAGTGTTGCTAGTATAAAATATCAAATAAATGTGTATGGTTAGTGCAATGCTTTACCAGGAGTAATACTTCAAGCCTGGCTACGCGGTCGTGCAGCGCCGAGAGCGCGGAGGCGTACTCACGGTGCGCGTCCCGCAGTGCGCCGCTCCACCACTCCTCGCGGGCGCGCACCACCGCGCGCGTGCGCCGCCACTCGCGCAGGGCGCGGCGGGCCTGACCGAACGCACCATAATGTAAAACTTGCTTGCATAAGTAACAAATGAATTTAGATATACAAGATTGTTTGTAACCGATACGATTGGTCCGTAAGATTCTGATTAGTACTTTATTATCATTAACACAGCAGTAAAAATGAATAATGTGAAAATTATTATTTGTAGTGTATTTAAAATAAATTATAATTTCCTATAAGAATCGTTTTATTTAACTGACAGTGGTGAAGTGAGTACGATCACCATATAAATCAAATAAAAACGTTAAATATAAATAACTCGTATTTCATCCAATAAATAAATATTGAATAAATAGTTACTACTCGATCTGTTATATAAAATTGAATCATTAATCATTTTAAATACATATTTAAAAACTAGTGGAATATGTGAAACCGTGTTTAGTGCGGTGGTAGATGTACCTTGTCGTACTTGCGCTGCGCGCGGTGCGCCGTGTCGGCGGCGGCGGCGAGCGCCCGCTGCGCGTCGTCGTCGGGGGCGCGCCGCGAGCACCACTCGCGCACGCGCGCGCTGATTTCCTCGCTGCTGCCACCGCCGGACTCCATGCCCACCAGCTGATCATGACAAAATATTTCATTTCAATTTTTCATAAGCTTTCAAATAAATGTGATAACGGCATTCCGAGATGAAAAATAGTGTCGTAAAGGTCTTATTATGTTTCGCAATTACGAAGTTGTATACTAGGACAAAGGCCTTTACCTTCACCTACTCCCACCTTGGTATTCCTATCAGAAATGCCAAGGATCAGGTGAAGTGGTAAAGGAAAATTGAAGATTATGTTTCGACTAGTGATTTATTGGCCTCTTTATTCTTCAATGTCTTTTTTCTATCCTTTTGAGAAGCTTAAAGCAACTTGGCAAAGTACATGCTCGTGTATCCATAAACATAAGCTTCTTAACTCTTAAGAGTTAAGAGTCTTAACTCTTTTTTTTTAATGCTGTAGAACAGCAGACAGGCTGACGGCCCGCTTAGAATTTACGGTAACTGACCGTCGCCTATGGGTGTTTGCAACGCCAGTGGCATCGTGGACACGCTGCTGTCCCATAAGGGTAAAATCTACAATCAAACAAGCCATCTACAGATACATACCCCTGCACAAAATGTACACAATCTGACTCGAAAATAACTTAATTTTAATGCTACAGTTCAAAATACAAAACACAGTAACAACGAGAATATTGATCAAATTTGTTATTTTACAGTACACCTTTTTATTGCTGAAGAATAGCAGACAGGACCACTTAATACTAAGCAGTTACCATCAGCCATGAATGTTTTCGACGCGACAGGCTCAGCTGAAACGCCGTTTGCTACACAAAGGTTATTATGGCGGCATATTTAGAAACTAGAGTAGTTTGCCATCCAGAGGGACTTCGAGCCTTACTACTTAACTAGGGCTGTTTTGTCTCCTTTTACAAGTCGCCCTTGGCCGCAGAGTTCAGTATTCTTACTTGGCTCCTATACAGGGCAACACAACACATTAAATTGTAATTATTCTGTTAAAATTCTGTTTCTGTTATATCCGTGCAGGGGCGGAGAAAGAATACTGACCTCTGCGGCCGGAATCGGCCTGTCGTAAAAAGCGACAAAAAAACCACCCTAGCTACGTGGTAGGGCCCCAAACCTGTTTGGATGCCGACCACCTTTAGTTTTAAGTATGCCGCCATAATAAACTTGTGTTCTATTCCGGCATTAGTGACCCAAGTTCCTGTACCCTTATGGGACAGCAGCGTGTTCGCGATGCCACTGGCGTTGCAAACACCCATAGGCGACGGTCAGTTACCGTAAATTCTACACTTAGGCCGTCAGCCTGTCTGCTGTTCTACAGCAATAAAAAAACATCAAAAGTGCGAATGAATGGATATAATTTGTTACTTTGTATATTCAGGTAAACAGATAGTCCTACCTCCTGTAGGAATGCCCTTAGTTCGTTGATTTCGGGGTGCCTGGCGTGGGCCGCGACCGTCTCCACCGGCGGAGTGGTGTTCGCCTCCTCCTCCTCGGCCTGCTGGCGACGTTGTCTCTCCCGAGCGGCTCTAAACAACACAACCAGCCATAACAATTATGGGCGTGCTAGGACCACTTCTGTCCCGCATTGCTATTGGAGACGACGATAATGTCACGTTAATACGTGCAGACAAATACAAATATATATGTCGGAGGAAGCCATATTGAGTTCATAGTATTTTTGTATGAGTAACACTGATTATTGTTTAAATTATAATTACTTTAAAAAATCTTAATTTAATTTGATTTTTTACATGTTTCTATAATGTAAAGGTAATGAATATTGTAATTCATTTAATGACCAATCAGGGCAGAAGATGTGTCTCGAGTGGGGTCGTGGCGCCATCTTTACTTTAGTGAGTCGCTGGTTTTTGATGTGAATATTGAAGTGGTGATAACTGATGATGTTAGTGTAAGATCGGTGCCCTGAACTCGCTGCTCGGTCTTATTCTTGTCACAGAATTGCTGTGAAGTGTAATATGTGTATAAATTATAAATAATGCTGACGATATGTGTTTTTGCTCGCATTTTACCCTGACCACGCCCATTAAGCTCGCAGCCACTCATCACAATGTCGGCGCAAAGAATGTTTCTTCGACATATATAAATAAATACACTGACAATTAACATAACGCCACCCAGTTCTCAAGTAAGCAGCAAACCACTTGTATTATGGGTACAAGACAACTATTACCCTGCTCACATGCTTTTCTTTTGTAAATATAACGTCACGGGTTGCTATTGTGCGTGCACGAGTGGTATACCTGTCCTCACGCTCCTTGTCGGCGGCGAGCGATTGTCGGATGAGGTGCGCCACCTCGCTGTTGTCGGGGTCCCTCTCGCGCCCGATCAGGAACTTGACCGGCCCCGCCGTGTTGCGCAGCACCGCCGCCGCGTACGCCTGCGTCACGCCCACCTAGCGCCATCCGACAAAAACACTTTATAGCTCACTTAGTTTAGCAGTTACCGTCGCCTATGGGTGTTTAGAACGCCAGTGGCATCGCTAACACGCTGCTGTTCTATAAGGGTACAGGAACTTGGGTCACTAATGCCTGAACACAACACAAGTTTATTATGGCGGTATACTTAAAACCAAAGGTGGTCGGCATCCAAACGGGAAAAATACGGGCAAGTATGGGAAGATTAATACTAAAATAACAGACATGTTTAGCTTGCAAATTTTAATCAAATCCTTTATTTAATTAAATGAAATTTTAAAATTTATTCATTGTAAAACAAAACAAAATTTTAATTTTCCTAAATTATGTAATTAAAATTTCGTAGATGCATTAAGAAATAAAATTAAAATTCAAACAAAGTTGTAACATTTGAAACTCACCAGACTCTTGCCGTCCACCTCGATGATCTGGTCGTTGACCTGAATCCTGCCGTCCCTGGCGGCGGCCCCGCTCTCCGTTATCGTTTTCACGAATATGCCCAACTTCTCTAAGCCTGCATCAGCACCCACGCCCATGCCTGGGATACGAATATGGTAAGGTCACCATCGTGATGGATATTCCAGCAATAAAGTTAAACTCTACTAGAAGTTTCACGCTAAGAAGTACAATCAAGAATATCAAGTGTGATTTATTTATTTCTTACAGTTACTTGATTCATCCAGCAATGTAATAATAAAAACAAACACTAAAACTAACATAATATTGAGAGACTCCTTGGTGCAGGCTTTTGCTTATCTTAAAGCCTGCGGGCCAAGAGTTTTCAACTGCATTCTTCTTGTTTAAGTATTTACTTACAAAATAAAGTATCATCTTTATATCTCTTGTCTAGTACGCATAATACAAATGTTATGCTACTTACTTCGGGACTAGATGGCGCTGTGTGAATTGTACATAGTAAATTAATTTCATTTATAACACTACACATTTATATTTATTTATTATTATTAGTAACAAACTGTGATTAGTAACAAAGAGTGGGTATGGCAGAAGAAACATGAAAGCAGAATAAATGCAGTTGAGATGAGAGCGGTAAGAAGTATGATAGGAGTTAAACTGAGTGACAGGATAAGAAATAGTGAGATAAGGAAACGTTGTGGTCTGAAAGAAGATGTAGTGACAAAAATTGAGAAAGGTATGCTGAGATGGTTTGGCCATACTGAGAGAATGAATGAAGAACGATTGACGAAAAAAGTGTAGAGCGAGACCTAGGCGGACGTTTCGAGACCAGATCAGGGACGTCTTGAAAAAAGGCCAGGTCAAGAGTACCCTAAACCGAAGGGCATGTATGAAGGGAATAATGAAAGTGGACGAAGCGAAACAAGTATGTAAGGATCGTAGCAAGTGGAAAGAAGTGGTGTCTGCCTACCCCTACGGGAAAGAGGCGTGATTATATGTATGTATGTATGTAGTAACAAACACAACACTTCGGTGGTATTAAGACTAGCTAATGATTTGAGAAATAAATATATGAACATTGCTACTTAAAAACAGTGGATAATAAAACGCGAAAATCGGACAAAGCATTATCAAATATGTAAGTTTAAACATACGGACAAAACAGGGATTATTTACAAGTATCGTTTTTCGTGAGTTAAAATAATCGCAGAGAATAAATTACGATTTTACAGATTGACTGTTCAGTATTTTATTTTTCTAAAATTAAAGAACATGTGTTTTTTTTTATTGCTGTAGGACAGCAGACAGGCTGACGGCCGACTTAGAATTTAGCAGTCACCGTCGCCTATGGGTGTTTGCAACACCAGTGGCATCGCGAACACGCTGCTGTTCCATAAGGGTACAGGAACTTGGGTTACTAATGCCGGAACAAAACACAAGGTTATTATGGCGGCATACTTAAGACCAAAGGTGGTTGCCATCCAGACGGGCTTGAGGCCCTACCACGTAGGTTGTTGGGTTGTTTTGTCGGCTTTTACGACAGGCCGACCCCAGCCGCAGAGGTTAGTATTGTTTCTCCGCCCCTGCACGGATAATATGTGCTCATATTGACAAGTTATTGTAAACTTCCGTCGTTACAAGTTAAACGTGCACAGAAGTAGTGACTATACTAACGCGACAACCTTATCTAGCTGGTAGGACGAGCTGGGGCTCGTTCGAACGGCAACTATTTCTGACTTGAGTTGCATACGTCTATTGGCGACAGCGGACACCGTCTGTCGTTTGCTTATCTGCCTATCTTAACAATAAAAAGCCGGAATTCCTCACCAATAATAGACAATCCGAGTCCATCGGCGCCTTTGATAAGATCCACGGGAAACACGTGCATCTTTTCAACTCTCTTCTCGAGCTCGTATTCGGCAGATGCCGCCACTGGGTCCACGTCCTCGTTTCGTCTGTCGTACTCGCGTACTGAGTGCGTGGAAAACACTCGCATTGGTTCAGTACTAGAGAAAAACAAAGTAATTAACACTTCAATTTACACATTTTTAAAAATTTTCTACGTGGTAGGGCCCCAAACCAGTCTGGATGGCGACAACCTTTGGTCTTAAGTACGCCGCCATAATAACTTTGTATTGTGTTCGACATTAGTGACCCAAGTTCCTGTACTCTTATGGGATAACAGCGGGTTCGCGGTGCAAACAACCATAGGCGACGGTAACTGCTAAATTCTAAGTGGGCCGTCAGCCTGTTAAAGTTAAATATACCTAAATCAATCTATGCTAAATAAATCTTACAATTTCGTGCAACAATAATGGATTTTTTTTACTACACCTACTATATCAAAATATAAAAAAATGTCAGCTGGCCAGTGTTACTAGAAATAAAAAAAATTGTCTGTCACATTGTCTTTGGTACGAAAAAAAATAATTCCCCACCAGAGGCTATTGCGTGTGGCAATCATAATATACGAAACGTATCTCACCTGAATTTGACTTTACTGTTCTTTTTCACAAACACTGGGGGATAGTAATCGTCGTCTTCATCTTCTTCTACAGGTGGAAGACCTGCCACCTGCAAATCAGATGAATTATATTTTGTAGCATTCAGCAATAGAACTACCTTCTTTTTCTCCGTGCAGGGGCGGAGTAATAATGCTAATCTGTTAAAAACGTTAGGGCGCATTACACTGGGGGGATGGAGTTGGTCAAAAATCTCCAAATATTGCGTTACATAATATTTGAACGTTCCCTCAGTGATCTAGGTTCCTCTACTCCTATGGGACAGCAGCGTGTTCGCAATGCTCCTGACGTCGCAATCAACCGTGGGCAACAATAACTGCTAATTATTAAGCGGGCCACCAGCCTCTCAACTGTTCCTCAGGAATAAAAAAATCAGCATTGAAACTACCTTCTTTAAAAATGTTTTATATTAACAACCCATAACGTCGAAATGCCTGGACGTTCTCTAGAAGTAACGAAAAGTAAACCTGACAGGTTTATCCAAGGTAGAATGGCTTCATCGGATTGTAATGACCGTAGACCTCAACGTGTGGCTTTCATTACGATGTTTCCATTAATCAGGCAGTCCGTCAGTACGTGACAATTATGTTTATAATATTAAGTAAGAAAAGTGCCTAAGAGGTGCATATCATAATAAGAATGAACTCTGTGACCTTTGCATTGCAACCCGAGTATGATAACTTGGCTATCAAAAATGTGCTACTTGAAATAAAAATGCTGTTTTTTTATTGCTGTAGGACAGCAGACAGGCTGACGGCCCGCTTAGAATTTAGCCGTTACCGTCGCCTATGGGTGTTTGCAGCGCCAGTGGCATCGCGAACACGCTGCTGTCCTACAAGTGTACAGGAACTTGGGTCACTAATGCCGGAACACAACACAAGGTTATTATGGCGGCATATTTAAACCAAAGGTGGTCGCCATCCAGACGGGTTTGAGGACCTACAACGTAACTAGGGTGGGTTATTTTGTCGCCTTTTACGACAGGCCGACCCCGGCTGCATAGGTTATTAAAATAAATTTATTAAAAATAAGTTCTTGTAAATGAGCTGTACTAGGGACAAATGACCTCCGTGGCGTAACGACTAACACACGTCAGAACTTCTGCAGAAGTCACGGATTGAACTCACGTCTCCCTAAGTCGTCTAGTGCCGATAATACAAGTGCTATCCTACTTTCTTTAGGACTAGATGGCGCTTTGTGAATTGTCCCAGTATAGTGTTAATTATAGCTTTTTACCCCATTTTACCAACAAGAATGACGTTAAAACCGTATAAAGATGTTTTAGTTTACCCACGAAATATTTTATTCCCTCAATGGTGTTATAATCAAATAATGTTAATTAATTTTTCACAAATTATTCGTGTAAATAACTAGATTAGATAATAGACCAGTTTAAGAGCCAAAGGACAATTTTTTTATAGAATATTTAAATATGGAAATATTTTCTAAACACTTCAATAATGAAGAAATCGAAAAATTTCAGTATTTTTGTTTAACACTATATATAACAAGCGACTCTTTAGAAGGTAGCTTTAAACTTCCTTTACCCACCTCTGTGTAAAAATGACCATCTTCAAAGTAATGTATCCCGTTCTCTTCGCCAAGCTCCCTCAACGATTGCGGCGGATACGAATCGAATACGGAACCGTCATCTTGCCCCCCCTCTACTACCCCGCCGCCGTCCTCTTCTGGCTGCTTCCTGTCCCCACCTCCCATACCACTATCCGCTTCTAGGGATACGAATTCGTAGCTTTCGTCCACTGACTGCATACTGAAAATTATACAATCATTCACTTAATAAAGATAATGTTTTTATGTTTATGAATATTTAATGAACTAAGATAACACATAGAATAACACATACACAGTTTTATTACGTAGCTATTTCATGTGTTAGAACTGGTGTTTTCTGTCATAACTCACACGTGAGGTAAAAATATACAATCCACACAAAAGGAAGCTGTTTCTTCGTGCAAGGGAGATTAGTAAGGATATTAAACTCTGTAAAAGTCGGGCTGCCGTAAAACGCGTCAAAACAATCCTACGTGATAGAACCGCAAGCCCGTCTCAATGACAAGCACCCTTGGTCTATATACCGCCATAATAACCAACACTACACAAACTGTTTCGACATTAGTGACCCAGATTGTTGTATCCCTATGGGACAACAGCATGTTAGCGGTGCCCCTAGCGTCACAAACACGTACAAACTTATATACCTAAGTCAACACTTTTAAAGCCATAATTATTATTCTGTCAAGACTGATAAGGACACCGATTTTTCATAAACTAAAAAATATTTCAATCAGTTAATATTGGAAATAGTACCTCTCGTACGAGAGCACGGACTGGTAGCTGTCGTTGAGCGAAACGCCGTTGTCGTGGGGAAGCGCGTGCGCATGCGGGGACAGCATCGCCACGATCTCTTGCGCCTGCTCGTCCGACAGTAGGGCTTCTTGTCTATGCATTACACGATTACATTATTTTAAGGTCCAAACTGGTTTGGAGCGCTATATCTGGATATAATATAGTTATATATAGCTAGAGAATTATATGATAATATACATTGATGAGATGATAATTTGAAGTTTTTTAAGATTTCACAGTTATAGAGTTCATTATTTTCCTTTAAAGATCGAGCATATACGACTGATAAAGTGTAGGGGAAATATTAAAACGTCTATACAGATAACAATAAACACTGATAAAATATCACCGCCTAACACGAAACAAAACTTATGTATTACTTTAAAAACAATAATACTGTCTGAAAAAAAGAGTATTAAGATGATAAAAGGCAGGGTTCAATCGCCCTGCGCGTGGGTAATTTAGCAGGAATACGTGTTTATAATGCTGTAGCTAAATACTGTGATATTATAAATAAGCCTGTAGAAGAGGCTAAAAGATGTTTAACTGACTGGCTAATTATCCTAAATTATGAAAATGCAGAAAATATAACGCAAAATTAATATTGGACACTCGCTCACGCACACACATTCAAACACACACGCACGCTCACACACTCCAACACTATAATTGTTTTATTTTTACGTTTAATTTATTATTAGGAGTTCATATTTTAATTTCTCTATATATAAAATTTGATTATATTAAATGTATGGTACTTTCATTTGCTACTTCATACAAACCGGTTTTCAAAATAGAGGCTGTGCCTAATTTGGTGCCGAGTGGTTAATGTTTCAATTTGTAACTGGTTCACGAATCAAATCAAACGTCTTTTACATTTGATTTGATTTTGAAAGAAAAGTTTGTAAAGGTAAATAATTTTGGAATACATAAAGTCTAATGAACGCGACCACAAATTTAAAAGCTGCGCAAATAAACAAGACGCAAAGAAACAACTCAAATTCTAAAAGAAAAATCTGTATATCTACTATATAATATTTATATAGATAATATATCTATTATATAATATACATAATAATAGAAATATCTACAAAATAAAAGGAAAACAAGTGTACAAACGCAACCAACAAGCTTACCTAAGTTTTTTCTCCAGAATACTGCAAATGTGATCAGGCAAGAATGAAGCGTTGTGCAGACAGCATGCAAAACGGGAAAAATACGACACTTAATAAGAAGTTGTATAATGAAAAAAAAAAAAGGATTTAAATAGATTATAGATTTACAAACTAACAGCACAAAGAATGTATACAATAGCATTTTACAAATAATAGTAATTTATCAGCCATGCACAGAAGTTTTAATCATTTTGCATATACACTAAAGAAACTAACATAATACTGGTGTTTAAAGATTATTTTAATATTAAGATAAGAAACATTAGTGAAACTACTATTGATTTAGGTGTTTTTATAGTTCAGCGAATAAAATTAAGCATTTGATGAAGAAGATATACTTTTCAAATGATCATTTTCAATTAACACAGTGCCAAATAAACCATTACTGAATCGGATAAAGAAAGTCTATTAAAGTGCGATAAAAAAAATTTTTTTATTGCTGACGAACAGCAGACAGGCTGACGGCCCGCTTAGAATTTAGCAGTTACCGTCGCCTATGGGTGTTTGCGACGCCAGTGGCATCGCGAACACGCTGCTGTGCCATAAGGGTAAAAATAAACAACATCAAAATCTTTTAAGTACTGTTAGAATTATACAGATTTGTAAATCAGGTACAAGAATGTGTAGTACATGAGGAAAAATGGAGAACAACTACATCTACTTATCTATTTACACTAATCTACGAATTTAAAGAGATATAAATAGATGCTCTTTAAAAAGCTCTTAGCGTAAATTTATCACTAGCAATTTGCACAGACATACCATTTATAATGGCGTTAAAAAGTGAATATTTACTAGATATTTTATCAGGTCTTACAGCGAGCTCCATGGAATAATTTCAAACGATGAGTTAATGATGAAATGCAGTAAAATGTAAGTATATTTCTTTATATATTAAATATAAACTTAATAAATAACACATTATAAAGAAACCAAGTATTACTAGGGAAAGATATTTCATAACAAAATAAATGTGATGAAAATGTAATAAATATATATATATATATATATATATATATATATATATATATATATATATATATATATATATATATATATATATATATATATATATATATATATATATATATATATATATATATATATATATATATATATATATATGATGACATACGGAACGCAGACGTGGTCGCTAACTATGGGCCTTATGAGAAAGCTCATGGTCGCTCAGAGAGCAATGGAGAGGGCTATGCTCGGAGTTTCCCTGCGAGATCGAATCAGAAATGAGGAGATTCGCAGGAGAACCAAAGTAACCGACATAGCCCGGATGATTGCAAAACTGAAGTGGCAGTGGGCTGGGCACATAGCTCGAAGGACTGATGGCCGTTGGGGCAGAAAAGTCCTCGAATGGCGACCGCGTACCGGAAGACGCAGTGTTGGTAGGCCCCCCACAAGATGGACCGATGATCTGGTCAAGATCGCCGGGATAGGTTGGATGAGGGCAGCGCAGGACCGATCATCGTGGAGATCTTTGGGGGAGGCCTTTGTCCAGCAGTGGGCGTCTTCCGGCTGAAATGATGATGATATATATATATATATATATATATATATATATATATATATATATATATATATATATATATATATATATATATATATTCTATGATACGAAGAGAAGAATGTCATCGAATCAAGGAAAATGCTTGAAATGAGAGTGGACGGATACAAAAGGAGAGGTAGCCCAAAGAATAAATAGTTTGGGGTAGAGACAGGAAGAAGATAATTTTCTTTATACTCATGATGGCAGTTTTTGTGTTCTCGATACGTGTGAAAAATCCCACTATAAAGAGTTATGGATTCGATGGAACTCACGTGCAGACATTAAGATCAAATGCTTTTAATGAAAGACCTGGAGCTGAGTAATATTTC
Source organism: Malacosoma neustria (assembly GCA_963693495.1). Taxonomy (NCBI): domain Eukaryota; kingdom Metazoa; phylum Arthropoda; class Insecta; order Lepidoptera; family Lasiocampidae; genus Malacosoma; species Malacosoma neustria. The sequence continues at coordinate 8,571,788 of OY856381.1, read as the reverse complement.
GGCCTCGTCGGGCGTCATGCTGTCGGGCTGCTTGGCGTCATCATCGTCGTCGGCGTCCCCGCCACCCCCGCCACCACCCCGGCCCTCGCCCGAGGCGTTCTCCCCCTCCGACACGCTCCATTGGCTGGTGGTCGATTTGTCGAGCACCTCTATGGAGCCTTGGCTCGCCTCACTCACCACCACGCCCGAATCCTACCATGACATGGGTGTAGTTAAAAAAAATGTACTCAAACAATAATATCGTCGGCTTATTGCAAGAAGTCATTATGTGACATTTCACTATTTTGGGAAAACAGCATTTTAGTTGGAATTAGTTAGTGGTTATGTCGTTTAGCCAAAGACGTAACGGCTAAAATTGGCCAGCTAGAAATTAGTGTTTTCCATTTTGTAGAATATGTAAAAATGAGCCCATTATAGATAAAAACGTATTTAGTGATTTTTGCAGTTAATGAGTTCTTGCAATAAGCCGACGTATAATAAAAAAACCTAAGTAAAACTCCCGCAAATTACACGTTGTTGTTTTTAACAATTAAAAAATGAGACATTTCGAAAAAATAATACCTAATAACAGCTGATTTATGTTTTATTTGTTTATGTACCTAAGTCAAAACAGAATATTACACAAAATATTCATGATTATTGCCGTATGCCTTAGCATACATCGCAAAACTCTACGAATTCATTACAACACCTTATAATAACAGTTCATAAAAACAGTTATGTGGAAAGACAGGCAGCAAAATCCGGTTTGCACAAAGCACTCCCAATTTCAACGTACGAGTGTATCCTTCACCGTCAGTATGTGGGTATTATTTTAATGTATACATACTTTATAAACAAAATACTTCAAATTAGTACTCGTTTCACAAAACCGGCGGTCAAGACACGGCTTCTTTGGAATAAACCGATCGGAATCATTGAACACGAGCTCTTTAAATTGAACTCGAAAGCAATACCACCAGGCTACTGTCCACCTTCTATCATGCTGACAGGCGAATTTTTGTATTATCGTATGCATTGAGGTCAGTATTTTAAATGAAACACTGGAAATTGAAAATTGACTAATAGACGTACGATTTACTTTCTACTATTTTTATTCCGGGGAAACTGAATAAACACTATTACGACTTACGCCGGGAGTTTTAACCGCCTTACACCGGCGTCACAGTCCTAAAATTGTACGGCGAGCGTCTTTGTACAAATGACCAAGACATGCCGACCAGGTCGCCATCCAAAGCTAGCTTATGTAACATTGGGTACGTTCGCTAAGCGTCCCACGGCATGTGCCGTGCCCTATTTTTGAAAAAAAAAGTAATTTTTGCCTTGAGAGATAGATCGTTTTTTGTTTAGTGTGTTCCGGTGCACGCGCACCTAAAACGTAACGAGGTCATTCATTAGTAGATTTTACTCTCACATTTTTCTCATACCGGGCGGGCGCCTTATATATGAAAATCGATTCTTAAGGAGTAAACGCCAAAAAAATTTTACTTAATTTTTACGTAATTATGAGAAGACCTCTTTCTCTAGTTTTCATAAATACGGCTTAGAAAAAAAATTTTGCAAACAGAAAATTAAAAAAAAAATTGGTTCATATTTATCTTTATTAATACAGCGCTCAAGACAGGGAAACGTTTTCAGAGCTAACGCCAACCTCCAGTAATGGAGTGGCACTTTCAGAAGAAGAATAACGGAAAAACGGATCCATAAACGGATCACTTAATATTCAGAAAAGACTTTTGATCATTGCCCTATAGGAACGATTTACTTACCTGTTGCAACACTGATAATGTATCAGGATCGGAGCGGGCTTGGTCGGCATCGCGGTACTCCCGCGTGAGCGGCGGTGGCGGCGGCTCGCGATATTCGGCGGGCCGCAGTCGAGCGACCACTTCGGGCGAGGGCTCGTTGAAACCGCCCTCGTCGGAGACGCTGGAACCGCGCGACCCGCCCCGCCGTGGAGGGGTCTCCTCCGTCTCGGACAACTTGCGATCTCCGCCCACTATAAATAACCACGCGCACGATAAATAAATAAGCAACCGACGTACTTGACCAAAACACGTCTCGGTTTATGACTACACGGAAATAAAACACAAAATCAATAATAAAACACACAATGTTTGTCGGTTGCCTATCCAACTCTGTTCATTTACTATTTCCACTCTAAAACATTGTTTTCAATCCTCGTTCTTCTCCTTATTCAAATAATTATTTAACTGTCTCTGGTCCTACCTGATAGGTAAATTTCATTCTGACTACAAATATATCGTCATAAATCATACACAACTGACCGCTTTTCTAAATTTGGCTAGTCACTATCAAGGAGGCTAAATGTTTTCGAATATTATTTATTTAAATGTAAAAACGAATATCTGTACACCGCATGAAACTGTGCAACTCTTTAATTAAATTGCATGCAAATGGGTTAGGGGCCGTCCATTAATCACGGGGTTTTTTTTAGGAATTTTTTAACCCCCCCTCCCCATTGGTGATACATGTTGAGATTTAAGACTACCCCCCCCCCCTATCACGTGTATTTTTAGTTCTACAAAGGATCTTAATTTTAAGTACCATCTTATTTTATTATAGAAAATTAAAGACTACAATAATAACGTTTAGAGATAGACAAAAAGGCTGCAGGTTGTTTTTTACTGACATAAAAATAATGAAAGAAATCCAAAAACTTTTTTATACTAATACATGAACAATGAACATAATTTAATGTACAGTATCCTCGGACCACGGATTAGCAAGACTTTCTTCAACACCAATAACTGGATAAGCATCTTGCAAGTCAGTTGTTGGCACAGTGCTAAATTCGATTGTGTACGCGTTTGCCGAAAAAATAAATACACGTGATATATTATTACACACCCCTCCCCCTTGTGATATTTCGTGATTTTTTTTTGGACAACTTCGAGCCTCACGTAATTAATGGACAGCCCCTTACCTAGAAATCATCAAAAAAATCACTTAGTGATAATGTCAAATGTCCCAATTGCCCCCAATGGACTATATTATAACGCAATTTGTATCAGTATATTATTTATCACAATAAAAAATTATCTATTTATCTATCTAATGTTTATTCCAAAATCTTTAAATCATCATTTAATTTTAATTTTTTTCACAAGTTTCATAAATCATGTTAAAATACAATTCGGCAATAAACATCGATTTAAAGAGTTAGATGATAAAAACATAATAATGGACTAGAATGTTTAAAGCCAAATATTTCGAATATAGCAGCTCATTATTGAAAAAATTGTAACCTTCATTGGTCGTCATGCGGATTAGAAAAATAAATAAAATTAATAATCGATATATTATATTATGTACAATCAAGTAGCTCATAGTATGAACACATATTGGTTGTGAGTGTACAAACTCCATCCACGCGAGTGAATCAGATTGTACGGCTGTGGAAAAACAATAACCTATTGCAAAATTAGAGCGAAGAACTAAACTATTTTTAAAACTGATACTACTTCCGCTGTTCGAGCATCGGGAGCCGCGAATCAGGTGCCCTACACAAATAAACATCAAAGCAGTACACGTGTTAACGAAAACTGATGATTATCTAAATCCTTAATGTATCCAGTATTTAGTTCATGTTATACGTCATTGTCTATAATACCTAGTCAGGTCATAAGTATTGTCACACAGTAAAAACTTTTCTTTTAGAATGCTGGCCACAAAAAAGTTTATTGAATTCGAATTTCGAATTGTTCATGAAAATAAAAATGTATACTTTTAGAATTTTACTACTTTTTTAAATATGGAGTGGACGCTTAAAGAAGACTATGTTGCAGTTATTGCGTTGCATCGTTACGGTTACGCGCCAATTCAAATTTTTAACATACTGAAAAATTTGAATATAACCAAAAGATTCATTTATCGTACCATCAAACGATACAATGAAGACTCTAGTGTAGATGACAGGTCAAGAAGTGGTCGCCCTCGGTCTGTTAGGACTCCAGCAGTGATAAAAGCTGTGAAGGCACGAAATCAAAGAAATCCCAAACGTAAGCAGAAACTGTTGGCCCTTCAGATGGGGTTAAGCAGAACCACGGTGAAAAGGGTGTTAAATGAAGACTTAGGGCTTCGGGCATATCGAAGAAAAACAGGACATCGTTTGAATGCTCGTCTAATGGACCTGAGACTGAAGAGATGCCGCGCTTTGTTGAAGCGGTACGCGGGAAAAAAATATCGAGAAATTCTTTTTTCGGATGAAAAAATGTTTACCGTAGAAGAGAGCTACAACAAACAAAATGATAAGGTGTACGCACACAGTAGTGAAGAAGCGAGCAACCGTATTCCGCGTGTCCAACGAGGTCATTTTCCATCCTCGCTCATGGTATGGTTGGGAGTTTCTTATTGGGGCTTAACAGAGGTACATTTTTGTGAGAAAGGTGTAAAAACGAATGCTGTTGTGTATCAAAATACAGTCCTGACGAACCTTGTGGAACCTGTTTCTCATACCATGTTCAATAACAGGCACTGGGTATTCCAACAAGATTCGGCGCCAGCTCATAGAGCGAAGAGCACACAAGACTGGCTGGCGGCGCGTGAAATCGACTTCATCCGGCACGAAGACTGGCCCTCCTCCAGTCCAGATTTGAATCCGTTAGATTACAAGATATGGCAACACTTGGAGGAAAAGGCGTGCTCAAAGCCTCATCCCAATTTGGAGTCACTCAAGACATCCTTGATTAAGGCAGCCGCCGATATTGACATGGACCACGTTCGTGCTGCGATAGACGACTGGCCGCGCAGATTGAAGGCTTGTATTCAAAATCACGGAGGTCATTTTGAATAAACTTTAATGTCATAAGAATCTATGTTTTGTTAAGTTCATTTTGGTATATGAATGGTTACATAATGAATAAACTTGTTACAATTATTTTACATTAAACATGTGACAGAATTTATGACCTGACTAGGTATACTCGTATATTGGTTTTCATTTCTTTACGCCCTTGAATTGACAGAATGAATATCAGATCAAGAACTTTTTGAATAATTCTTATTGGACATGTATTATACCAATCTCAATTATTTACATAGTCTATTTTTGCCCATAAATATTTTTTTTATTGTTGAGGAACAGCAGATAGGCTGACGGCCCACTTAATAGTAAATAGTTACCGTCGCCTCTAGATGTTTGTAACGCTAGGAGTACTGCAAACATGCCAGTCCCATAAGGTTCAGGAACCTGGGACACTAATGCCCGAATACAACACAAGGTTATTATGGCGGCATACTTAAGACCAAGGGTGGTTACCATCCAAACGGGCTTGGGGCCCCACCAGGTAGCTAGGGTTGTTTTGTTGCCTTTTACGACAGGCCGACCCCGACCGCAGGGGTTAGTAATCTTACTCAGCCCCTGCATGGACTGCACGGAGAAAAACATACGTAAACGCAAGTTACAAAAATATGGTTTGGAACAAAATGGATAATTAATATTACCGAAATAGTAGTCATCTTATTCAATGATATTACTAAAGGAATAATAAAAGAAGCATTATGCGTCAAAAAATAAGACTACAAAATTTAAAGACTCCAGCATTTATTATAACATATGGAGGTTATTGTTTTGCCCTGACATCATACGATATATGAGAGCGTGCCATCGTATCCACTTTATTAATTAAAACAGTTTGTACAATTCATTTATGGTACAGCAGAAAGATATAGATCCATGTTAATTAACTACAATATTAATCACAAAAGACAGTACTTACTTAAAACTGTTTTAACAGAGGAAAATTACACTAAGGTGGTATAATACAATGAATTATTCACGTTGATATATATTTTTTTATTCGTTGAGTAACAATCTATACACTCTTAGTCATTTATGTATGGTCAAAGAATTATTGTTTCTCGTGTCAACTAGATGTAGACGTAATATGACCGATGTACGAGGGCTGTTTGACACGTGCACTCGTACATTGTCTTGATGGAACAGCACTTTTTTTGCCAAATGTGTGTGATTCGTTTTTGCTTTAAATCTATATCGAATCTGTCTAAAGGCTCTAAATAATATTCGCCGGTGATCGTTCTACTCTTTTCTAGCTAATCTATGTGAATGACACCGCGTGCATCCCAAAAAGCAGTGGCCATGACCTTGTTGGCTGACAGACCCACCTTGGCCTTCTTTGGTGCACGTTCACCCGGTAAAACCCATTGTTTTGATCGTTCCTTGGTCTCTGAGGTCTTGTGATGGATTCATGTTTCGTCTACTGTTATATAACGGCGTAAAAACTCCGGATTGCGGTTGAACATCACCAAACACTCCTTTGAAGTAGTGGCTTATGGTCGAGAGTAAGCAATCGCGGCACCCTTCTCGAGGATAGCTTTTTCATGTCCAAATATTCATGTAAAATTTGATGTACTCGCTCAGTTGAAATGCCTAGAGCTTCAGCCATCTCACGTACTTTTATTCTCCGATCGTCCAAAATTATTCCATGAATCTTATCGATTTCTTGTGTGATGACCTCTTTTGGGCGACCTGAACGGACGGTGTCACTTGCACGACCACGACAGAAATCAGTAAACCACTTTTTAACCATTGAAATTGACAGTACAGAGTTCCCAGAGTATTTATTAAATGTTTTCTTGGTTTCAGTGATGGTTATTTACGCAAAAAATAATTCTTAATCAATACACGAAATTAACATTTTTTTCCATTTTGGTTAAAATTCACGAAGTTGTCTCCTTTTAATAGCTGTCAAAAACAAACTTAATGATAATGACACAGCTTGCTCAAAATTTGATAGTAGTCTATTAAAAGATAGCGGTTGACGGCAGCTATTGCATTTAAAGTTACTGCGAGGGAAATTGAATTGGGAATTTTTATCCGTACAGGGGCGGAGAAAGAATACAAACCTCTGTGGCCGGGGTCGGCCTGTCGTAAAAGGCGACAAAACAACCCAACCTAGCTACGTGGTAGGGTCTCAAGCCCGTCTGGATGGCGACCACCTTTGGTCTTAAGTATGCCGCCATAATAACCTTGTGTTGTGTTCCGGCATTAGTGACCCAAGTTCCTGTACTCTTATGGGACAGCAGCGTGATAACGATGCCACTGGCGTTGCAAACACCTATAGGCGACGGTAACTGCTAAATTCTAAGCGGGCTGTCAGCCTCTCTGCTGTCCTACGCAATAAAAAAAAATTGAAAAAGTCGCGGAGTTATCAAACAGCCCTCGTGTTGAATGATTTAAAGACAATTTTTCAAGGCAATTATTTACAAAACATAAATCAATTTAATTGTTGTAAATTAGCCGTTATTACAGTTAAAACGAAAGCCATTCACCAACATGTATTTTACGCATCATTGAAGTGTAACTTGACATGCAAATAGCTCATCTTACCACTTTTATTATTTTATTAAATTAGAATGGTATTCAATTTGCTTATATCTCGTATAACATTCATAGACCTACTTACGTCTTATTGTGGTTAATGCAAAACCTCAAAACGACCTTTCAGTATGTCATAGTTAAAAGTCAGATATGCTGAAAGTTCTTCCTTCGAGTGTTATAGAATAAAGGGGCTGAAGCACCCGCACTGGACTGGTTTAAATAAAACGGCGTGCAAATTTATCAAAATAGATTTTAGGTATATAGTTTCAGGAGTTACAGGTATTATTGCGGACGAATATCGCAACATAGTATTGTTTTAATTGCCACAATGGCTACATTATAAGTCCCATAACACGAACTTCGATGTAGACGTTACACAGTAACGCAACGCAAGTTATTTTTCTCAATAAGCGTTTTCGATTTATAAGCCTAACACAAATAAAATATAACTTAAAATAGGCGCCACGAACATATTATAACAAACATAACTTATGTAGGTATAGGTGTCAAAGTCTGTCTTAAACCGACGGAGCCATGAGTATGTAAATAAGCAACAAAAATGGGCAACAAGCATTAAATATTTTATTGCAGGTAGGTAAGTGGATCCCCCTACGCTTAAGTTACAAACTGACAAGGTCATCAGTCGGATTTGGAATAAGTTTATGCTAACAATATCAAGTAGAGGCAATAAATGTGGCATTAAACTCACATAACGTCGAAATAATATATAAAATATTCATAAATATTATTTGATGGAATGTAAACTTAGTTTAAGGTAACGTCTGATTCCTTCCTTCTCTCTAGAAGACACGGACAGTATACCGTGACGGTCTTTAGGAGGTCTTGATTAGGAGGGTTACACAACGGTAATCTTAATTTGCTCACAATCGTTTCCTTCACGATCAGCTCACGGCAATTATGATATATTCAGCTGACCTGTCATTCACCTCAATTTATATAGATATACTTTTGGGGGGAAAATTAGGAGATACAAAAATAATATTAAAAAATACAGACCCAAGCAACAGCCACAAAAGCGCATATTAAGCGGGCGCATGCAGCGTGCGCGCGCGGCGCCCGCTCCATCACCGTGACATCCCCTTTTGTTTCGATTTTTCTTCACGTCAACACCCCTCACACTCACACGGACATTTAGCTCGATACGCGGTATTTTGATTACGGTACATGTACCAGATCTTAAAATTCAGTAAACTCGTGATGGTATAATAAATTCAGTATTAATATGAGCTAAAAATTGAATCGATGCTGTACATAGATACAGACTCGTTTTGTAAACAAACTCAGCCTCAGATAAGCAAATTGGTATCATAAACCGAGAGAGGAATTCATGCTTAGTATGTAAGCATTTTTGCTATATATATTGCACTATTTGCGAGTGCAGTGGACTGGAATTGTAATTAGCACAAAACCAATTCGTACTAATTTATGGTTGAGTGTCTAAAATGTTTGGGAACGTTTATCATCTGCACACCGAGAACATCTGCTAACACTTTATAAAACGTGATGATACATGAACATGAAGATAAAGAGTCAGGAACAATACAAGCTAATTTAAAGTTTATTCCGATATCACTAATACCTATTTCTAAAGATAACCATATTTTATACTAATAAACCATATTTTATAATTTAGGAAACGTAATTTAAGATAATTTTAACACTATTCTTTCGAACTATCACAGTTTTCATCATTGGCAACATATCAAATCTTTTCAAGAGCGAACCACGGCGAACCAATACGAGTGTGTAAACAAAACGAACTATTGATCTATAGCGAGCGACTCAACACAACGTCTCAATTAGACATGACAGTTAGATTCAAAAGAACGGATGCCCCGATTATCTTAATAGAAAGGAACGAACGAAGGAGAGCGTGCAGGACGACGTCGCTCGGGTTACTGCGCCGCGGCGGCGGAGGCGGCGGCGCCGGAGCATCTAAATCGGGATCGACTCGCAACTCTCGCGACGACTCAAATACCTTGACTTCCTCAATATTACATTGAACCCACAGAGCACGAGATCGCCAAATGTACGTCAATAGTAGCCCACAATAACGCTTTTTACGTTCCCACGATCGTCAGTCCTATATGAAAAGTAAACATAATCACTGCAGTTTTATACTAACAAGTTTAATTGATTTTCAAAAAGCTCATTCATGAGAATTATACAATGATTTGAGTCTCCTTTGATTAGATGTTATGAATTATAATTAACACATAAAACTATCTACGTCATAAACTCAGCAAACGAGATAGTAAAAAATATAAATGGTATTATGTATTAGTTAAACTAATGTCAATTGTATACATACCCGGCGAAGACGAAGTTGGCAAGGAAGACGGAGGTGAGGTGCGCGGCGACGCAAGCGGAGATCGCGGCATGTCCTCTGCCTTCACTGCGCCCAACGAAGAATCCGGTGTGGAAGATCGTCCTTTTGTTTTTGCCTCCCATTCCTCACTACTCTCAATCGATTCGCAGACATCTTCACTCGAAGTTCTCGGTAGTGGCTTTGGAGATAACGAAACTCTTTCCTGAAGTTCTGGAGTTTGTGAGACTGGTGAAACTCTATCACAAATTAATTTATCTTTTATCTCTCTTTGCGTATGAGAGGGAGAAGATTTGTCGTTTTTCGATATTTCAACAGTTTGACACTCTTCGATAGACTGATAGAGATTGTCTGGCGGATTCCCATCCGAAACGTCGATAGTTGAAATTGAACTCACGGGGTCTCTAGGTAGTGGAGATATTGATGGTTCGCGATCTGACGAGTGTAAGCTGTTATCTTCCTGTGGGGGGAGCAAAACTGGGGACTTTATAGATCTAGCAGAAGGTGAAGGGGATTTCTGACTTCTGGGTAACAATACAGGCTCTGTTTCAGTACCTGTAGAACTTGCTGTCATAGGCGACACTCTGTCCGTTTGTTTTGATGTTACAATTGGCGATTGTAATCGTTCAATTACATCACTTTCTCTATCCGGTCTCTCACTATCACGTGTAGGAGATATCAACGACCGTGATTTCGGTAATATTTTTTCTACGGATTCTAATTGAGAACTTAAGTCAAGACTAGCACGGTTCGTTAAACTTGTGTTGTCTCTTCTTGTTAAAGGGGAAACAAAATTATCCGATCTCGTAACTGGTGAAACCGAACTATTTGACCTAGAAGTTGGTGAAATTGATGGTACCGTTTTTATTGGACTAGGGGACTTGGTGCCGGGTAGACCTCGGCTCACCAAAGCAGATGGAAGCGTGGTAGGTCGCTCAACCGGAGAATCACCTGCACAGGGCGAAAGAGGCGGAGAGTACACTCGTGAAGGGACCACGTATCGATCTGGTAAATCGGGCGATTTTCTCTCTTGATAAGCACTAGGGTATTTATTGGAGTCCAATCTAGCCTCATTTTCAGAACGAGCTGGACGTCCTTTATTAAAATGGGCGGTCCAATTTCTCTGCTTTTCAATAAGTTCCTTGTTAAATCGCCTATCCGGCTTTTCTGGCTTGGGTAAAACACTAGGCTTTACAGGCTTTGGAGGTGCCTGTGAAGCACCATTGGAAAGACGGTCACCGTTAATCACAGGCGGCGCAACAGGAGTTGATGTTACAATTCGTCGTGGCGGGCTGACTGAACCCGCTGAACTAGAACGAGAGCGTGTTGGAGCCGCTGGTGGCACACCTCGCGTGCCGGCAAAACTAGCCGCTGCTGAAGGAGATTTTTCAATACGAAACCCACGATTTTCTTCGCCAAGCTTTTCAAATAATGCTCGTGCATTATTGAAACGAGCTAAATGGCTTTCAGTTCTGACCACAGTGACGTCGGCGCCCCTCATTTCTTCTTCTTCTTTTGACGGCATTCCTTGAAAAATATTGGCGATTTTCGATACTTTAGTGCCAGAATGTCTTTTCTTGCACTCCTCCATACTCGACGGATACGCCCGTTTTAATCCAATCTGAAAAATAATAAATAAATCACCGTGAATAAGAGATCACTGTTATGAAGTAAACTAATAAATAGGGCGCTTGTACAAAACTGGTATCAGATAAACAGTCGGCCAGAGGCGCAGGTAGATCGTACTGGCCGCAAGCAACTGGCGCGACAATCGAGGCGTCACTCCACACTTGATTTTCCCCGCGTAATTTGACTTGAGATAGTGTTATCGTTGATAAAATTTTCTTATTCAAACGACTACGCTGACTTTACATTTCATATAGATTTATTAGCTGTATTAATACAAGAAAGCCGGTTTTATATTCCTCAAAAACTGGTAAATAACATGCTTAAAACGAAACATACGTCAAGAATGGCTGCTTTATCGTTACTGATAATATTAAATCCTGCAACAATTATTGTACTTCGTATACATTTGTTTCACACTTTATCACAGATTCCGTCGCTAATGTGTACACATAGCACACATAGCGAATGAATCAGAAGTCTACGTTGCTTGTAATTATTATTAAAAAAAAAACAGATAAGATTCTGGGGATAACGACTATTTTGATAACGATTTCTATCAATAATTACTTGGATTATTGTGAAAACCTCAATGGTGTATACGTGTATCATATAAGAATAAATTTTTTTTATTTAAAACAATGAAGTTCATAATAATAAATGTGTCAGCAATTTGTTGTTTACTTGTAAAATCAGTTCATTCGCAGTGTCAAATAGCAGAGACTTGTGTAACTGATTTAACGGTGGCTGATTGTGCACCTGGACAAGTTTTGGGTCCGCACCTCACAATATATGGATGTTGTCCCGGCTGTCGAATGCCTACAGGTACGATCATTGTTCTCCGTGCAGGGTCGGAGTATTAGAATACTAACCTCTGCGGCCAGGTTCGACCTGTCGTGAAAGGCGACAAAACAACCCTAGCTACGTGGTAGGGTCCCAAGCCCGGCCGCCATAATAACCTCGTGTTGTGTTCCGGCATTAGTGGCCCAAGTTCCTATACCCTTTAGGACAGCAGCGTGTTAGCTATGCTACTGGCGTTGCAAACACACATAGGCGACGGTAACTGCTAAATTCTAAGCGAGACGACTCGCTGTCTTCTGTTCACTAGCAATATAAAAAATATACCAAAGCTAAGGAATCAAAAAAATAATATCAATGCAAAAAGTGTAATAAACGAGCAGGGTACAACTGGACCGTGCCGTTTCGTGCTGAACCTATATCGAATATCACTGATTTGTCGGAAGTAGCCTGTTACTCGATCCACTCGTTACAATCGCCGACCACAGTCTCCGGGAAAGGACTTATTACCTTGAAGTGGAGAAAATGTCCGGTTATCGGTGCGAACTAATTTTATTGCAAAAGAACTTCAATGCTATTTAAGGATTGTATTAATTGAATTCGTGAAACGTAACACGTACTAAACAGTTCATAATACAGTTATATTAAAACATGCTTTATTTGTTTCCATTTATTCCTCAATTATATGTACTATTAAACAAAGGAATCATGTATATATAGTAATAAAACGTTACAGAGATATTGTTATATATTATATGCATTAATTAAAATATTACTATTAACTGCTCCCGTAAAATTGCATGGACAAACTGATATTATCGAAGAATTAAAATAGATAATAATATCCGCTTGTATTGGTTGATTTGTGAAAGAATATTAAATGTCTATTCTTAATCTCGAACCCGTGACCTCCGCAAGCGTACCGAAGGCCGTTAACTGTTACGCCACGGAGGTCGACATCTAAAATGGATGCGAGAATAAATTCAAAGAGATTGAAAAGGAGAAAGTCTAAATATCTAGGTATACATATCAGGGATCGTGTATTTTACGAGATAAATATAGATTCTTAATACAATACACAATTCCGAAAAATACTTCTATCTATAATCGTATAATAATGCTAGCCGTTCACGCCCTCTTCGTTAGGCGAAAAAAAAAGAGAAACGGCCGATGACAAAGTAGTCTAGAACCATCTAAGAAAAATTCCGTGTCGAATGGTCCCTCTCGATTTGTTCAGTATTTTTTAAGTGATGGTACGTCAAAACAACCCCGTTTTCCTTTTATATACATATATATAGATATACTAGCTGACCTGGCAAACGTTGTTCTACCATACAAAAAAGAAAATGAACTGTATAAAATTTTGGGGTTATGTTCTGATATGCGAAAAATAAAATCCCAGAACTCGATCGCAGCGCCACCTACCGGGTCCAATTGCGAATCTAAACCAATGTCGAATCCACTTGAACACACAAAAAATTTCAACCAAATCGGTCCAACCGTTTAGGAGGAGTTCAGTGACATACACACGCACATAAGAATTATAATTGTATAAAATATACCTAGTCAGGTCATAAATTCTGTCACATGTTTAATGTAAAATAATTGTAGCAAGTTTATTCATTATGTAACCATTCATATACCAAAATGAACTTAACAAAACATAGATTCTTATGACATTAAAGTTTATTCAAAATGACCTCCGTGATTTTGAATACAGGCCTTCAATCTGCGCGGCCAGTCGTCTATCGCAGCACGAACGAGGTCCATGTCAATATCGGCGGCTGCCTTAATCAAGGATGTCTTGAGTGACTCCAAATTGGGATGAGGCTTTGAGCAGGCCTTTTCCTCCAAGTGTTGCCATATCTTGTAATCTAACGGATTCAAATCTGGACTGGAGGAGGGCCAGTCTTCGTGCCGGATGAAGTCGATTTCACGCGCCGCCAGCCAGTCTTGTGTGCTCTTCGCTCTATGAGCTGGCGCCGAATCTTGTTGGAATACCCAGTGCCTGTTATTGAACATGGTATGAGAAACAGGTTCCACAAGGTTCGTCAGGACTGTATTTTGATACACAACAGCATTCGTTTTTACACCTTTCTCACAAAAATGTACCTCTGTTAAGCCCCAATAAGAAACTCCCAACCATACCATGAGCGAGGATGGAAAATGACCTCGTTGGACACGCGGAATACGGTTGCTCGCTTCTTCACTACTGTGTGCGTACACTTTATCATTTTGTTTGTTGTAGCTCTCTTCTACGGTAAACATTTTTTCATCCGAAAAAAGAATTTCCCGATATTTTTTCTCGCGTACCGCTTCAACAAAGCGCGGCATCTCTTCAGTCTCAGGTCCATTAGACGAGCATTCAAACGATGTCCTGTTTTTCTTCGATATGCCCGAAGCCCTAGTCTTCATTTAACACCCTTTTCACCGTGGTTCTGCTTAACCCCATCTGAAGGGCCAACAGTTTCTGCTTACGTTTGGGATTTCTTTGAATTCGTGCCTTCACAGCTTTTATCACTGCTGGAGTCCTAACAGACCGAGGGCAACCACTTCTTGACCTGTCATCTACACTAGAGTCTTCATTGTATCGTTTGATGGTACTCGTTTATCGTATCTTTTGGTTATATTCAAATTTTTCAGTATGTTAAAAATTTGAATTGGCGCGTAACCGCAACGATGCAACGCAATAACTGCAACACGGTCTTCTTTAAGCGTCCACTCCATATTTAAAAATGAGTAAAATTCTAAAAGTATACATTTTTATTTTCATGAACAATTGGAAATTCGAATTCAATAAACTTTTTTGTGGCCAGCATTCTAAAAGAAAAGTTTTTACTGTGTGACAATACTTATGACCTGACTAAGTAGATATTGTTGGGTGATTTCAATTATTTATCTTATCTTATTTCGGGGCCGAGAGTTATCTCAGACACTTCGACCCAATGGGATCTTATGTGTTCCCTTAGATAGCAATCACTCCTCTCCAATCTCATTGAAGATTTGCTTCATGAGCCTAACAATGAGATATGGAGATAGGAGCCTGTAGTCTTCCGGTGTCGGATATCCTACCCCCAAAAGATTCATTCGCCTCCTGGCCAATGCATCGCATGTACACAGTAGGTGTTCCATGCGTTATGTATGTTCCCTACACAACCTGCACATAGGTGACGCGGTTAGACCCATCTTCATGAGCATGTTGTTGGTTCCAAAGTGCCCAGTAAAGGCCCCAAGCAAGTAGCGTATTTGCCCCCTGCTCATGTTCCAGATGGATCCTCGTGCTTTGTACGTGGATCCCAAAAAATTTTTGGAGTGTTCCAGACCGATTCTAGTCAGCCAGTGTTGTTGTTGACTGCGATCTGCAAAATCCCTGAATGTGGATTTCACGAGACTAGTCGGAATGCCTACACATGGTTCTGGGCCCATTTTATTGGGTTAAATTATTTATTTCAATTATTTACAGCGATGTGTATTATTTTCTCATTAAAAGAAAATTCATGATATATAAACAGTATGCAATATCTATATTCAGTATACGTTTTATTCTATTGCATTGTATCGTATTCATATATTTCCAAGAAATGCAATTGATATAATTATTCTCACTATAGGCGGCGGAGTTATCACAGAGGGCTGTCAAGCACCATCAACTTGTTTGTCCGACGGGAAATATGCACCGGTACAGTGTAAGGGTGACTTATTCACAGGAAGGTGAGTAGCGAACGTGTTTGTTTAGAATCTCTCTAACAGACGGTGGTATTGAAACTCGGAGACCGATCTAGAGGTTTTAATCCCACGATGGCATGCAGCGCTTAAGCAGTATTTCTCGCCTATGGACTAGCGTGGCGAGTATACGGTCCGTTACGTCAAGGGGGAAGCCCGAGCCCCCAGCAGTGGGACGTTTATGGACTGTTGTTTTTGATTTGACTGTTATCAAATTGCACTACTTTAGGACAATTAATATAGTAGTCCTATCTTATCTAAAATATATATTTGAACTTATTTGCATTTGCCATGACGATAGAATGTGACCTGAGAAGCGGTAAATAAATAACGGCAGTGTCTTAATCATAGCTATAATTAGAAATTGATAAACGCTTGCAATTCGCACAGGTGTTTTTGTTCTGACGAAAATGGAAAACGAATATTTGGACAAATGTGGAGGAATGAAGCCAGCGAGATGACTTGCGGTGAGTGGAATTTTATGCAATTCCAAGCTAAATAAACAGCAAACCTTTTTCATGTTGTAATTTTTGAATAAAACTACGGGTTGGATTTCTTATTACTTTACAGTCACACACATATACTAATTAATATTTTGTAAATTTTTAACAGACTATACAGATGAATAAAATTACACGAAATTTAACACATAAAACATGTCCTCATAAAGGATCTTAGAAACATAAAACAATCATCATCATCATCTCAGCGATGAATCCCGGTTGCAGCCCAAACTCTCGCTTCGGCGCCCGGGGTCCGCTTTCCGACTTTTTCTTCTCCACTTCGCACGGTCTTCAGCATCCCTGGTAGTGAGACCATTGGCACGCATATCACCCTTTACGACGTCAAGCCAGCACTTTTTGGGTCTACCCCTCCTGCCATAAAACAATAATTTAATTGAATTAATTTGAATTGCAACGATTGTATGATTGTAGACAATAACGTCATTCATAATCAATGTCAAATAGCAGCTACAGCAAAGAAATCGTTGATTTGATATCAAAAAGATTTCTTATAATAATTGGACATTGGCAAAATCAATGGCGTTGGAGCCACACCTACAAAATCTAAACTGAGATTTCTACTAATAAAAATTTGATTGCAATTATTAAAAACTTACTAATTTTATCCGTGCAGGGGCGCAGAAAGAATACTAACCTCTGCGGCAGGGGTCGGCTTGTCGTAAAAGCCGACAAAACAACCCACCCTAACTACGTGGTAGGACCTCAAGCCCGTCTGGATGGCGACCATCTCTGGTCTTAAGTATGCCGCCATAATAACCTTGTGTTGTGTTCCGGCATTAGTGACCCAAGTTCCTGTACTCTTATGGGACAGCAGCGTTTTCGCGATTTTCACTAGCATTGCAAACGCCCATAGGCGACAGTAACTGCTAAATTCTAAGCGGGCTGTCAGCCTGTCTGCTGTACTACAGCAATAAAAAAAAACTAGCTGCTCAACACGACACGTATTTGCTCTATTAAATAATATAAAAAATATCCATTTCTATTTTTATTTGTAGTAGGTCAAGAAAAGACGCAATTAAATTTGTACATATACCATATATTTTTAAGTTGAATAAGTGTTAACAAAAATGTGACAGATTAATAGAAGAATATGAATGAAATAAAGTTTGTAAAATAAAATGAATTAAAAATAAAACACGAAAGAAGTTGCTATGTTAACAGACATATTATCCGACTTATAACAGAAAATTTTACTTGTTCATAGAATATTTTTTATTAGTATAAAAATAGATTTAATAAAATAATTTTGTTCAGCATGTAGCAGAAGAAGGGCAGAACTAGAAGCATCTGGGAGGAAGGTGGTTTCCCTCCATTGCACGAGTACTGGTGATTACGAACCCCTGCAATGCGACGATGGAATGTGCTGGTGTGCTGAACCAAAAACTGGGCAACCAACTGTTACTCCCGTGTTAGAAGTGGACATGAAAATACTCCCTTGCTGTATGTATTTCAATTCATTAATACAATGTAAGAGTTTTCGTAAAATGGAGTAGAAATAACAATATAATTTTACGAATTTATACGTTTTTTTTGACTAAATTAAGTGAAAAGATACATAACAATGTTATAATCAGTTATTTTTGATTGTCCTTTTCTTGCTATACCAGTAATTTAACTTTATTTTATTCATATCTTGGGATATAGTGGGATCATCTTCGTTGAATAAAAAAATTATAAATGAACACATTTCTAAGAATTCTATGGTACTTATGAAATATTTTCGACTCTTTATCTATATCTATACTACTATTATAAAGAGGAAAGATTTGATTGTAAGTTTGTTTGTTTGTTTGTTTGCATTGAATAGGCTCCGAAACTACTGGCCCGATTTAAAAAATTCTTTCACTGTTGGGAAGCTACACTATCTCCGGGTGACATAGGCTATATTATATTTTCGAAAAAATTAGGGATCCTTACTAAAACTCCAATAATGTAACCCAAGGTGTAAAAAAATTACCTAAAATATTATTTAAATCGCGTGCGCTGCGAAAACTATTGATGATAGAATAAAATAATGTATTACGACTTTGCAGAACACATCATTATTTACAAAAAGTGTCGCGATAGCATATGTCTAACTATTATAGTTATGCCACAATAAGTGTTCTTTTATTTTAAAAATTTAATTGAAATGCCGCCCCTAGAAAAGGCTCTTTATTTGTATCTTGGTATTAATCCTTATCAAAATAAATTACTTCATATTCAAAACTGCTTCAATACCTTTATATAACTTTTTGAATTATTCAATTCGGATATTCTATTCGAAAGATATCACGAGTTTAAAAATGTAAGTATTAGAAAAATGTTGCGTGGTAGCTGCGCACCCTGTTCGGCTAGCTACAACTCCTAGAGTTGTTAGGAGAGCGCCGGGGGGACGAAACCCTGACCCCCTGGCGCCAACACTTTAGAAGGGGCCCGCCTTAAGACAAAGGGCGGGCCGGCGCCGGCCCGGGCCACGAGATCGGCAGGCCTTATATCCGTGGGCCCGGGCGTAGGCAATAGGAGAATAGCGGGGTTTTTTAGTGGGTAATCGGATGGTCGAACATCTTTCCCGGGGTCCCACATATCCCTCGGTCCCCCCGGGTCGGGGGAACCCGTCAAGAGAGGTTTTTCCCCAAGACCGAAAAAAAAATAGAAGGGTTTAGGTATGTGTGTATATAATTTTTAATTTTGAAATTTTTATTAAATACCCGTGCGAAGCTGGGGCGGGCTGCTAGTCAGTATTATATTAGCTAAGTGAAATTAAAGTTTATTGGGGCCTAAATAACGACGCATTGTTTCACTGTTTAGAGTGGTTGCTACGCTGTAAAGAGTGATTCAATATATGGTTCACAATGTATGAATGGAGTTTTTCGTTAAATAGAAATTCGCAATATAGAGTGTGAACTGTATTTTCATTAATTAATTACACATTTACATACTGTAATGCAGCTTCGCTTGAAAGTACACCATAATTTGTCTTAACTGAACTTGAAAATTAATTATCACAATCAGTCTCTTGAAATTCACTGCTGGACATAAGTCATTCCCAAGACACGCCATTTAGACGGATCTTTGCATCCACTTCCGGTCAGCCGCTCTTCGCTCCATCTCGGGGGAAGTCCTACAATAAACTTGCAAGACATGGTATCCACTACAGAACACGTTGCCTTCAATGGTTATATGTAAATTTTAAATTTACCTTCCACATATTATTCAATCACAAATGCCGCAAAATCTTATTCATAACGATTTCATGAGATAAAATATTTTTTTTCGTCATGTACATCGCTTTTGATGTTTTTCCTGATGATCCATATGTATTTATAACAATATCTTTTGTAACAATAAAAAAAATTACATACTTAAAGTTTATGTTATAATATAGTCTTATCTAAGACATCGGCATAGACTCCTACGAGCGGGGGTGGCCTGTCGTAAAAGGCGACGACAACCTTAGCTAGCCAGGGCTCCCCTGACTGGATGGCAAACACTGGTTTTGCAAACATACCACCATAATAAACTTACGTTGTGTCCCGACATAAGTGAGCTAACTTCCAGTTCCACTTAGAGGCTGCGTTGCAATGTCGTTGCGTACGTGACCATCCACTATT
The DNA here is from genome assembly GCA_963693495.1 of Malacosoma neustria. Classification (NCBI taxonomy): domain Eukaryota; kingdom Metazoa; phylum Arthropoda; class Insecta; order Lepidoptera; family Lasiocampidae; genus Malacosoma; species Malacosoma neustria. The sequence goes on along the minus strand of OY856381.1, from coordinate 8,551,814 downwards.
GGGTGGGCCATTTGCCTGTCTGCCGATCTCGGCTATAAAAAAAAAGTTGTTTTGCTTTTACATAGGCCTCCCCAGGATTCTTCCAAGGCACTAGGTTCTCAGACACACTCTAAAAATATCTATTAAGTTCATTATTAATTAGTCTTTAGGCATTCACGTCCAAGAATTTTTGGGATATCGTTTTTTTTTTTTTATAAATAGATATTCATATAATGTTTAAATTATTTGAAATACTTATAAGAGGACACTATCTCTCATCTCTCTAAGGAGTTTAACAGAATATAAACAATATACTTAAGTGATTCATGGCGTACAGATGTTGACTGCAGGCCATCGAGATCGGTGCTGCAGCCAATAAAACAACTGTTCAAATAATATATGATAAATACAGTTGTTTTAAAACAACCATACCCATTGTATGGATATTGATGCAGTTACAAATAAATTCAGTAAAATTCAAATATTCTATTAACGTTATTATATAATTTTAAAACTAAAAAAAACTTTCGTAGATTTTTTTTCACACACCAAAATTAGAAGAAATTATTTTCAAATCATAAAAATACATTATCTTCCGTGAAGCACGCAGCCATTGAGCCTGAATGATAACTGTAAATATAGAAATAATGGTCGAAGTGTTCATCTCATTCGGGTCAGGCGTGAAGTTTCATAAATGAATGACCTAGTTAGGAAGTAACCAACATCTGCGTACACCGCAATATTTGTATAAATAGCACAGAATACAGGTGCAACCGGTACGAGCCTAGTGGAGCGGGGATGACGTCACGGGAGAGGGCATCCACCTTATAAGGTCCACTCCTTTCATATATCGATCGCATACAAACGAACTGTTCCATAAAATAAAACTATTACGCGGTGGCCTAGTAGCACCGGCCCGGTTCAGAGGTCACGGGTTGGGTTCCCATATTCGCATTTACCTCTTAGGCAATTAAAAAAGATTCCCATGTACTATGGGACATATTATGGCAGGTAAACTATTCGTTTTCTACAGGGGAAAAATAGATCGTTATAGGCTATTTTTATATACAATATATTTCGCCTGTTATTGGTCGACTCTTGTCATAATAGATATAACTATATTCCCATTGTAGTAATTTGTGTTATAAGATCCCTAGCAGGTAAACTCTTACAATTCACTTTTTCACTCCATTGACATAGCAGCGACGAGACCCATTTATAAAAGGAGTGTATTGAATTGTCTCCAATATAAATAATAGCGCCTTTCGCATCTCCAAAACGCTGAATATTTTACTCTTAACTAATTTATTTTGTTTTATTTCCATTTTCATTAGGTTATTATCACGATTCCTTTCTTTCTTTATTGTTATTACATATTTAACTTTTGTTTTCTTGCTAGTTCTTATTCATGTAAAACATTATTGGTTTTTATTACTACAAACATACAAAATAAGACAATTTACTAATACTCATATAAATACAGTTTGTTTGTCCAATGAAGACTAAAATATTTTCTTAATACAGACAGTGCAGGTGTTGTTGGTGAGCAGTACTTGAGGAAATGCGAAAGCCTGGTACAGTCACTGGCCACTATACACCAAGAGCAATCAGAACACGGAACCAATTTCCTCGGCAACCCAACATCATTCTGCGATTACGATGGAAGCTATGGGCCTTATCAAATTCAAAATGGCATGTAAGTAATTTATAAACGTTTTGCTCGTTTGAAACGATGCTAGTATTTCTTCTTCTGTGCTGATTTATTGAGATAAAATATTTGATTTAGATAACGTGATTTATAAAGCACTAGTATTGATCACTTAATTCATTGCATTTTCGTACAATTCTGTACTGTATATCAAATACACATCATCATCATCTCAGCGTTAATCCCGGTTGCAACCCAAACTTTCGCTTCGTTGCCCGGGGTCTACTGTCCGATTTTTTCTTTTCTACTTCGCACAGTCCGTGCATTTTTCGCATTTTTATCAGTGCAAGGGCGGAGAAAGAATACTGACCTCTGCGGCCGGGGTCGGCATGTCGTAAAAGGCAACAAAACAACCCACCCTACGTGGTAGGGCCCCAAGCTCGGCCAGATGGCGACCACCTTTGGTCGTAGTATGCCGTTATAATAACCCTGTGTTGTGTTCCGGCATTATCCAAGTTTCGGTACCTTTATGGCGACTGTAACTGCTAAATTGTAAGTGGACCGTCAGCCTCTCTGCTGTTCTCCAGCAATAAACAAAATGGTCTTCGGCATCCCTAGTAGTCAGTTCATTGGCACGCATACCCTTTAGGACGTCAAAGCCAGCACTTTGGGTTTAACCCGCCGAAAGCGGCATAGCTAGGCTGTATCAAATAGACATTTTAACGTAGATAATTCCATTTGTGATCATCTGCAATTTATATTCAGAGATTCACCACAATACTCATCATTACGTTCTAAATGGTTGATTCAATTACTGGGTGTAAGCTGGTACGTAGTAGAAAAGTGATACCAAGCTATTAATATAAGACCCGGGTTTGAATTCCACGATGGCATGCACCATTAGACAGTCTTATTCGCCTAATGTACGCCTAATAATAATTACGTAATAGCCAGGTACCGAAAGTGAACAAAACATAGTGAGGATACCTGCATACTGCAATCATTGCGGGTTTAATGTCCGTTTCCCTCTAGGAAAAGGTCTAAGCCCCGCACTGGGTCATTGTATGCATGCATGGGCATGTGCTGTTATAATTATATCCAGTTAGTACTTTGGAGCCCAGGGCCTAATGTTGAGTACATAAACAGGGCGAAACTTTAATGCACCTGTTGCATGCCAGCTCTGAAGAAAGAACTGTTATGAAGAGGCCTAAAAAAGCTAGAAGTGGTGAAGTAATATTGATTATAACAGAAGCGAGGGTCGCCTGTCCCAACCTTTCCTTAACTCTGATTCTAGCCATCCTTTAATCGTCTTTCACGACTACATAGGGCGTACGTACGTACCTCATTAGTTTACATGCTTTACTCCTATTATTTTTTGGGCTACATGATTCAAATATTTAAATATTTCCGCAAATGTTGATTTCAATAATAAACGATCATTCATTTTAATTAAACACGTCGCGGGAAAAGATCGGCAGAACTTCTTTATCACCGTTGTGATTTGAAAATACGATGAAACGAAAAAGCGCCACCAAAAAGAGACAAACATATTCGTACATATGATTTAGCTTGCGAGAGAAGGAGATAAAATACAAGCATTCAGTGTTTTCTAAAATCTTCTATTCCTATAATATTTGAAGATGGCGTAACGGCTAACGCAAGTCCGTCTCCTTACGGAGGTCACGGGTCGATTCCCGTCCAGCGGTTAGGTGTTTATATGTATTTATTTACAAAAGAAAAGTATATATGTAGTATATTAGTCGCCTAGTACCCATAACACAAGTGATATGCTACTTAGTTTGATACTATACTGGTGTCGTGCGAATTGTCCCAATATATTTATTTATCTCATTCTCTCGTAGGCTACTTTTCTGAAGTTTCACTTCTGCCGTGTGTGAATTGCACACACACACACACATACTTTTTACTAAAATGTTTCTATGTGATGCACGATATAGAATTAATTAGATAAGAAAGAAATACGACAGTAAATACCAAATTGCTATTTTCAGTGCATACTGTACGGGACGAGACGGTGAGATTTTAGGTTCCTGGCAAATTATGTCCAGTGAAATGTCTGGAATGAATTGCAGTGAGTATTATTTTTGTTTTTATTTTCTCCGTGCAAGAGTGGAATAAGCATACAGACCCCTTCCCTGATGCATAAATAATCTCATATTAGAAAAGCACATGCTGGAACCGGATGAGATACGAGCAGCTCCTACCAAAAAACTGCTCCGTTACATCAACGAGGCAGGCCTTGCCAATGAGCTATAGTAAATGTGGCGATCACAATAGTTCATTAAATTGGACGCAGTGATACTAGGTTAGAACAAACTAGCATAGCCACCTTTCGAAATAATAATAATACAGACCCCTGCGACCGGGGTCGGCCTCTTGTGGACGTAGGCGACTAAACAATCCTTCCAAATATGTCGCCATAATAACCTTGTGTTATATTCCAGCATAAGTGACCAGGTTCCACTAATCCTGCGCGAACAGTAGCGTGTTAGCGGTGCCCCTGGGGTCAAATACATCCATAGGCGACGGTAACTGCTAACTGTTATATAGTGGGCCGTCAGCATGTCTGCTGTCCCACAGTAATAATTAAATAATAAAAATTTCTTTATTGACACATATATTTTACATATATGTATTATAATATACGCTAACAATAAATAAAAAATAATATTTAAAGTTAAAAGAAAAGGCACTGAAAAAAAGTAGTAAGATTTATAAGCAATAAAATATTTTTAAAATTTATGGACACGACTTAAAATAATATTTATTAGTTTTGTATCATTACAAAAGCTAGAATTATATATATATATATATATATATATATATATATATATATATATATATATATATATATATATATATATATATATATATATATATATATATATATATATATATATATATATATATATATATATATATATATATATATATATATATATATATATATATATGAGATAAAAGTAGTTTCCAAATGGGATCTATGTGTGTATGTACAATGATATTAATGTTACTTTAAATACAATGTTGTGTTAAAGATATTTTAAAGACAATCGAGATTGCGCAACACGATTCTGCTATCGCTTCCAGTTTATTGCCGTGACCCTATTCTCAATAAGCCAGTCTACTAATAAGTTATATTGGAGGGTATATATACAAAATTATTAAGTATCCGACACTGTTTGTAAATGTCGTTGTTGGCTTTGAATGATATTAGGTTTTTTTTCTCTATTGGTGTAGGACAGCAGACAGGCTGACGGTCGCCTATGGGTGTTTGAAACGACAGTGGCATCGCGAACACGCTGCTGTCCCATAAGGGTACAGGAACTTGAGTCACTAATGCCGAAACAAAACATAGTTATTATGGTGACATACTTAAGACCAAAGGGGCCCTGGCCCTACTAGAGTTGTTTTGTCACCTTTTACGAAAAGCCGACCCCGGCCGCAGAAGTTAGTGTTCTTTTTCCGCCCCTGCACGGATAAAAATTATTTACAATAAATAATAGCCCACAACGTCCCACAGCTGGACTCGGGCCTCCCCTAAAGGGAGCGGGGATAGTATGCCCGCCACGCTTGTCCAAAGCGGATTAAACGTACCGGTGATCTAGATCAGGAAATTTTCTCACGGCGTTTTCCTTTATAGAAGGTATACCTAGTCAGGTCATAAATTCTGTCACATGTTTAATGTAAAATAATTGTAACAAGTTTATTCATTATGTAACCATTTATATACCAAAATGAACTTAACAAAACATAGATTCTTATGACATTAAAGTTTATTCAAAATGACCTCCGTGATTTTGAATACAAGCCTTCAATCTGCGCGGCCAGTCCTCTATCGCAGCACGAACGAGGTCCATGTCAATATCGGCGGCTGCCTTAATCAAGGATGTCTTGAGTGACTCCAAATTGGGATGAGGCTTTGAACACGCCTTTTCCTCCAAGTGTTGCCATATCTTGTAATCTAACGGATTCAAATCTGGACTGGAGGAGGGCCAGTCTTCGTGCCGGATGAAGTCGATTTCACGCGCCGCCAGCCAGTCTTGTGTGCTCTTCGCTCTATGAGCTGGCGCCGAATCTTGTTGGAATACCCAGTGCCTGTTATTGAACATGGTATGAGAAACAGGTTCCACAAGGTTTGTCAGGACTGTATTTTGATACACAACAGCATTCGTTTTTACACCTTTCTCACAAAAATGTACCTCTGTTAAGCCCCAATAAGAAACTCCCAACCATACCATGAGCGAGGATGGAAAATGCCCTCGTTGGACACGCGGAATACGGTTGCTCGCTTCTTCACTACTGTGTGCGTACACCTTATCATTTTGTTTGTTGTAGCTCTCTTCTACGGTAAACATTTTTTCATCCGAAAAAAGAATTTCCCGATATTTTTTTCCCGCGTACCGCTTCAACAAAGCGCGGCATCTCTTCAGTCTCAGGTCCATTAGACGAGCATTCAAACGATGTCCTGTTTTTCTTCGATATGCCCGAAGCCCTAAGTCTTCATTTAACACCCTTTTCACCGTGGTTCTGCTTAACCCCATCTGAAGGGCCAACAGTTTCTGCTTACGTTTGGGATTTCTTTAAATTCGTGCCTTCACAGCTTTTATCACTGCTGGAGTCCTAACAGACCGAGGGCGACCACTTCTTGACCTGTCATCTACACTAGAGTCTTCATTGTATCGTTTGATGGTACGATAAATGAATCTTTTGGTTATATTCAAATTTTTCAGTATGTTAAAAATTTGAATTGGCGCGTAACCGCAACGATGCAACGCAATAACTGCAACACGGTCTTCTTTAAGCGTCCACTCCATATTTAAAAAATGAGTAAAATTCTAAAAGTATACATTTTTATTTTCATGAACAATTCGAGATTCGAATTCAATAAACTTTTTTGTGGCCAGCATTCTAAAAGAAAAGTTTTTACTGTGTGACAATACTTATGACCTGACTAGGTATATGTCACTTAGGTCAGAAACCGCATGAACGGCGCGTGGCATCACGTGATCACGTGACTGTAACCTCTAGTGCCATCACAGGCTGTGAAACCACTAAGTTCCTACAACGCTTCTTAACAAAAAAGGTTTCTAATTAACTATTGTATAAATAGTAACGAAACAACACTCCGAATGTCAAAGCTTACCGCATTATTGATAAAATTCGCCCTTTTGTACTTACTACAAATTACATACACACTATACATATATCTAAAATCATTAAAACGAGTAGACGATTATGGTGTTTACATGCCACCTAATCTATCAAGAAACACGGGCGAATATTTATTATATAAACGATTATATATTGTAAACCATTTTTAGTAAGAATATCCATACTAATATTACAAATGTGAAAGTAATTCTGTCTGTGTGTCTATTACGTTTTCACGCCTAAGCCGCTGAACCAATTTCAATTAATTTTGGGTATAGGGATAGTTTGGACCTTTAAGAAGGACATAACATAGACTTTTAGTTGCGAAATTGAAAGTTGTGTTGTGAAAAGAAGTGAAAAAAAGGTGAACGTAATTAAGTTGTTTTTTATTTTTATTTATATGCATGGCAGAACAACGTTTTCCGGGGCAGCTACCATTCTATATTTGCGTTTAGCTTCCCATGTGACTATTATAATATTTGCTAAGGCGGTCCGTGGTCAAGGATATCAGTAGTCCACAAAAAGATACTTTTATGGAATTGTTAAGTGATTTCTACCGCCCGCGCTATGTTTAAGATTTATAATTCTCCATATTTAGTCAGATTAACATGATTCAATTCGTATTTAAACACAAACCGGTTTCTTTATATAATTTACAAAATTATCCCTGCTATGTATATAAATATTAATATTTACTGATGTTTAGATAAGTGAAAAGGTCTTTGATTTGATATGGTAAATTTAGCGTAAACTCTCTCGTAACACTTTTGTCGTCGAAACGACAATTTCGAAACGATTGAACGAATCATTTATGCTGAATGAACCTTGGAATGAGACCTTAGCGGTTCTTACAGATTGAAATGGTTTATTACAATATCATGATCACGTCTCAATTACATATCAACATAATTACAATTCATTATCTTTATTGGATGCTATAATACGGTTTCTACGCAAGTGACGCAGTCACCGTCGCCCATGTACGTTTGCAACGCTAGGGGAACCGCGAACACTCTGCTGTTCCATAGAGGTACAGGAACCTGGGTCACTAATGCCGGCATAGTTATAGACCAAGGGTGGTTACCATCTAGATGGGCTTGAGGCTGTACCACGTACTAGGGTTGTTTTGTCACCTTTTACGACAGGCCGACCCCGGCAGCAGAGGCTAATTAATATTCTCACTCCACCTCTGCACGGAGAAAAATAACGTTGAATTTTTAAATAGTATTTTTAATGTATTTACTTTTAAACCATGTCTAGATTGTGCTCGTGACACGATGATGTATTTCCCGGAACGAGGCATGACGGTGACAGAAATTTGTCTGGCCAATGGGAACTACCAGCCGAACCAGAATGTTGGAGACGTGTACTACTGCGTCGACACCGATGGGTATAAAACAACGGAGCTGCTAGACGAGTGGCCAACAGATCGATGCGCCAGCTTTGCATGAAATAATCAAACATCTTTTTCTAAATAAAAAGATGATATTGTTTAAAATGACTTTGATTCTTCCACAATTCACGGACTATTAAATGTTTGTACAGTCCGAGAAAGAGTATTTGCAATATTCGACTAATGATTTAATTTAAATATTTGTCTGATTGTATTGAAACATTATTTTTATTCGACATCATAAATACAGTTAATTACAATCGAACAAATTTGTTTTTTATACCTTCTGTTGTAAGTAAAAACTTTTTTAAAACTTGGTTTATGAAACAAAAAAATTAAAGTATTTACAATATTTGTGTGTTCCAAAGTATGTAGTTCCCATTTCTGCAGTGTCCGCTTGAGATCAATCAAATATACGACATACAGGTAGATACATACCATACATGTATGTACATAATATATTTAAATGTGAACAATATGTCTGTATACACACGTGTTTACAAGATGTTATGTAGGGTTACGTACCTGACAGATGGGTAAGCGTTGGCCGCCCCAAGTGTCGCGCAGCTCGTGTCCCCCGACGCCGCCGGTGCGCCGACCGCTCTCCGCGCACGCTCTTCCATCTGGAACACGCATCTTTGGTTACCGGCGACTTGGCAATAAAGTACAAAAACTTAATTTTGAACATATTTTAAAATTAAACCGCCTTTTCAAATAAAACTCTGATAAAAATAAATGTATTTTTTTTCTAAATCATGCATTACAATGCAATTTCAAAGAATTAGATGGCTGATTTTAATAGTTTTTAAATAATAAGGGAAAGCCTAATTCAAAGGCTCTAAACGAACTCATTTACAAAAAAGAATATATGTATAATATAATACATACAGTCCTTACATGCAGTATCTTTCGATGTTTCTTTCTAAAAAGATATCATACCAATTCCATTCACCCGAAAACCAAAAACTTGTAATACATTTATAATATATGAACTAATAAGTTCATCTAAATTAGGTTCACTGTACGTATTTTGAGTATTTATAATTTTGTTCCAGTAAGAAGTCTTCAAGTATTTAAAAAATCAACTACATATACTGAACAAAAAGAAAATAAACCTTAGGCTCTGTCATCTCATCACTCTCTATTAAAGCAAATAAAGAGGTCAGTGGCTTCATTAATTTATGGGGGCAGTCCCAAATCCAACGCCCTTTACAAACACATGTGACGCAGGGAATAAACACGCTTCATTTCCAGGTGCATTTAAGATAATTGAAATGAAGGAATAAGATATAGTTAATTTATTAATTTGTTTTAATTATGCAAAGTTTTTTCCTTTGTTTTAATTATGAAAAGTAGTAAGAATACAAACTCCCGCGGCCAGTCGGGGTCGGCCAGTCGTAAAAGGCGACAAAAACACCCTAGCAACGTGGTAGGGCTCCAAGCTTGTCTGGATGGCAACCACCAATGATTTATAAGTTACTGCCATTATAACATTTTGTTGTGTTCCGGCATTAGTGACCCATGTTCTTGTATGTACTCCTATGGGACAGCAGCTTATTCGCGGTGCCCCTAGCGACTCAAATACACTTCTCATCAAAAAAATCGAAACACCCCTGAAGTTTGGTTTTGAATGAGTTTAATTTTTTTTTTACATTTAACCAAAAGTACCAGTTAATTGTGGATATTACAGGATGTTGTTTAATGATTGTTTATGTTTTAAATTAAAATTCTTTAACTATCTATTTTATTCAACAGGTATGTTAATCGCGCTAATTTCAGGAACTACTGGTCTGTTTTGAAAAATTCTTTCAGTGTTAGATAGCCCATTTTTTGAGGAAGGCTATAAGTAGGCTATATAATATCACGCTAAGACCAATACGAGTGGAGTACCAATAAATAATGTTTCAAAATCGGAGTTTTTTTTTCGCTTCGCTTCCGCTGCGTGCGCTGCGGAAACGGTTAAAGTTTCGCTTAAATAATGTATGACAGAATTGTTCCCCTTTAAAAGTTCTAAAAAAAAGTCCGCCACAGCACATGTCTATCTTTTAAGGTTGGCTCACTATAACCTTTTTTATGCTAACCAAATTTGTTCTAAAATAAAGCATTATTTATGAAGGTGTTTTTATAAAGATGATAGATAGATAGATATCGCAGTTTTAAAATAACATCGCAGCAAAATAATGATCAAGCGCGCAATATGATGTATGTATATATAATAATACAAGGCGCCGGCACAGAATAATACATACATAGATAAAAAAAATGGTGGTCGAATTGGTAACCTCCTCTTTTGAAGTCTGTTAAAAAGCGTGATTTTGGTACCTAAAATAGCTCCTTAACATTCTATTATTCAAAAATATTTTCTCCTTCTACGTAAATGATGTCGTGTGTAAAATTTAGCGTTATCGTAATATCCAAGTCACATTGGTTCTATGAAATGTCACTTTTACTTTTGTTTTTTTTTTTTATTGGGCTGACGGTCATCTAAGTAAGCAGCTATCGTCGCCTAAAGAGGTTCGCGACGCCAGGGGCATCGCTAACAAGCTGCCATTAACGTAGCGGAACTGGAACTTGGATCACTTACATATGTCGGTACAAAACACAAAGTTATTATAGCGGCATATTAAACATGTCAGGGATGGTTGTAATCCAGACGGACTCGGAACTTACCACTATACTAACTTACTAGAAGTAATTATCGTAAATTAAAAGCGTAGAATATAATCGGTTTACTTAAACAGTCGTTTACTTCGTGAACATGGGTCTTACAATAACGCGCAAATTATTTTCAGAAGTAATTAGGGGCGTTACGGCATCGAAGGCTTACATAACAAGCTTGCCATTCATTAATCTTCATTATTTTGTATAAAATTCAATGGAATTTGTATCAAATACATAATGCTAAACACGCTAAAAGTTTGTTCCGAGTATCGCATTAGAACATTATATAACAAGTATGCTATTGTAGCAAGAGTAGTCGCACCTAGAAAAAAAAATAGGACAACCCTATCTCGTTACGAGGTGTCGTAAAAAGTGGTAAATTAACTCCTGCTAGCTCACCGGGCTCCGGAGTAAAGGCTTTGTATGCTATTGGTATGACACGCTTGGAAGAAGTAGTGATATAGGATGAAATAAAAAATGAAAGGTCTTTTTTTGTTCTGCTATCCTTGTTTTGGTTAACAGTATGTTGAAAATTTTCACAGGCGATGGTAACCATTAACGAACAAGTCAACCGACCCTGTGCATGCTGGGCTTCCGTTTCCACTAAGAGTCTAATCAGTCCAATATTGATTGAGTCCAATATCACTTAGGATTTAAAAATAATCATTTTAATAAGATTTTTTCCGTGCAGGGGTAGAGTAAAAATACTGACCCCGTAAACCGGCCTGTCGTAGAAGAAAGCAAAATAATCCTAGCTAGTTTTTTTTTTAGTTTTAGGGCTCCGAGCCTCTGGTCTCTAAATATGCTATAATAATAACCTTGTGTTGTATTCCGGCATAAATGTTCCATTTCCCCTAGGTGGGAAGAAGTTGGTGGCAGCGTGTTAGTGGTGTCCCTGTTGTCGCAAACAGGGTTGTCCTACGTGGTAGGGCCTCATTTCAATCATCATCAATTTCGGGCAGCTGAATTTAAACGTGGCCGTAAGAGCTTGGGAGACGATGAACGTTTGAGACGTCCAAAAACTGCAAATACCGACGAAAACATCACCAAAGTTCACCAAATCTCTCTCACTTTAATTTGGCGGTCGTCTGTGCTAGACGACTAAAGTGAGAGAGATAGCAGAGGTTATGAACATGTCAAAAGAACGTGTTTATAACATATTAAAACAACATTTAGACACGATAAAGCTGTCCGCGCGTTGGGTGCCTCGTTTGCTCACGTTAGACCAAAAACGTGTTCGAATGAACATTTCCAACGCCCTGTTGGCGCAGTTTCGGCGCAATAAATCCGAGTTTTGGCGCCGATTAATTACTGTAAATGAAATTTGGATACACCATTATACGCCCGAAACAAAAATACAGTCAAAACAGTGGAATGCAAAGAGGGAACCGGCTCCAAAAAAAAGCAAAAACTGTTTTTCCGGTTGGGAAAGTGATAGCGACTGTTTTTTTGGGATAGTTATGGAGTTATTTTAATCGATTATCTTCAAAAAGGAAAAACCATTACAGGAGCATACTACGCATCATTACTTGACTAAAATGCAGAACTTGCGGAAAAACGACCACATTTGCAAAAAAAAAAACCTGTTTCACCAAGACACCAACGCAGCGGTTGCCATAGCGAAACCACGAATTACGGTTTGAACTGCTTGACCATCCGCCTTACTCACCAAATACAGCCCCCCCAAGCGACTTCTTTTTGTTCCCTCATCTAAAAATTACGCTCGGAGGACAGAGATTTTCATCAAATGAAAAGGCAATCACATTCGTGAACAATTATTTTGCAGAGAATAACGCCGAGTACTATTTGGACGGGTTACAGAGATGGGAGAATCGCTGGGAGAAGTGTGTAGAGTTACAAGGAGAATGTTGAAAAATAAAAATTCTGAAAAAATGTCTTGTGTCTTTGTTAGGTCGGAAACTTTTCAGACCACTCTCGTATATACATAACTGATTATTATTAAGTGCGTCCGTCGTCAGCGAGTTCCGCAGCAATAAAAAAAGTTTATTCATAGTTTTTTTTTTAATGCTGTAGGACACCAGACAGGCTGACGGCCCGCTTAGAATTTAGCAATTACCGTCGCCTATGGGTGTTTGCAACGCCAGTGGCATCGCAAACACGCTGCTGTCCCATAAGGGTAGAAGTACGAATGATATCGTCTAAAACAAGTTAAGATTAATTCTTTCTTGAGCTTACACGGATGTTAATCATTCTTATCCTTGTATTTTCCACTGAATCGGTGAGTTCCGGCTTTTACGGGAGCTACTGCCGTGTGACTTCTAACCCCAAACGGAAAGACGTCGTCTGTTATTCAGTAGGGTACGCTGGCTTTCAAGTAAGGTTGACTTGAGTCCTGATGGTCTGGACAGGGCCAAAACACCCCGAATCATGGAGTTAATCATCATCAAAACTACTTTTTACGTATTTTAATCGTATGTGTATAATTATGTTCTAATGTTGATGTTACGACCACTTTTTAGCAGCCGTTTTCATTAACGATATTTCAAAAAATAGTTTTTACAAGGTGTCAACGGTACTTTCAACCATTAGTTAGTTTGTAAAATAATAATTTTTTTCTACCTTTGGTGGAATTAAAAACTACTTCTACTTGTAAATGCGAATAAATAAAAAATGACTTTATTCGCATACAATTTTTTTCGAGTCAAATAAGCCTATATCATATTAGAAATTATCTTTGTGTCAAATATTAAATCCGTTCAAATTTTCTGGCGTGAGCGAGTATTAGATATCCATCCAACCAAACTTACGACATTCACCATGTATTATCTGTTTTTCGGCATTTTGAGGCAAAATAATGATATTTTATCCATCGTGTTCCTTACTACAAATTGTAAATTGAGTATATTGGCAGGCCTTTCGAATCAAGTCGAGGGCTATTGTTTCCGTATTGAAAAGCATCGTTTTCTTGGCACTTAGACACGACCCCGTGTCACTTAGGACCCCTCTGCAAGTGGCATTCGAGTTTAAAGTACCAATGATAATTTGTAATATTTAATCCAGTATTTAGATATATTATATAAAAATTATTATAACAAATATTAAAAAACTTTTGCTTTAAAGGCTTTTTGAAGAATATATTTAGCGACACTAGTCGTGAGCAGGACCGTTAAACTCGCGATAATCACACGTCTATGTATTTTAACTGAAGTCATTATCATCATTCAACACTTCCAACACCTTTATGATATCTAATCTCGATATGATCATCTTATTGTTGTTATACGAAATAAACTTGAATCTACCCTTCCTACAATGTAGCAGGAGTATGGAAAGAATTTTCATCCCAACATCTCGACGGTTTCCATTCCACGTGGATGTACCAGTAAAACTCCGATGTATTGACTATGTTGTCAAGTTATTAGGTGTTGGAATTAATTCGTAGCGTTTTACGAGGGATGGCGTAGGTAGCAGTGGCGTAGCGTAGTGGGGGCGGCCCGCCCCGGGCGGCACTTTTTAAGGGGCGGCAAAATTTTACAATCATACTTAATATTACAAATATGAAAGTAAGTTTGTTTGTTACGCTTTCATGCGAAAACTACTTAACCGATCATCATGAAATTTTGTACACATATTCTTGGAAGTATTAGAAGTAACATAGGCTACTTTTTATTGAAAATATATAGAATATTTTTTTACGAAGATATTTCCTTTTCTGATTTTCCTTTTCTCATTTTTGTTTTGATTTAATTTTGCTTTTAGTAAATAATATAAATATTTGAACATTTGCTGTACATAACCTTTCTTTGAATCTTAATCAACAATACTTTATAATTTATTAAATATTAGGTCTTTACCTATGAAATTGCCGTTTTGTATGAAAAAATTTAAACGAATTTTTTTCATGTATTTTTTATTTGTATTCATCAAAGTAATCACCCATGCAATCAATGCATCTTTGCCAACGCAGTGGCAGTTAATTGATGCCCTTCTTAAAGAAATCAGCTGGACAGGAGGCAACAAATTCTTCAAAGGCATTTTGTACTGCCTCTCGGGTATTGAATTTTTATCCCGCCAAGAAGTTATTCAAATTCTGGAAAAAGTAGAAGTCTATAGGCGCAAGGTCTGGTGAGTAGGGCAGATGACGGAGAACTCCCAACCCCAGTTCTTGCAACTTGGACACCGTCTGCTGTGCAGTATGAGGTCGCGCGTTGTCGTGCAGGAGCAGCGGAGACGAGCGATTGACCAATGTTGGTTGGAGATGTGCCAGCTTCTCCATCATTGTGTTCAGTTCTTCACAGTACACATCTGCAGTAATGCTCACCCCGTTTGGTAAGAAGCTGTGATGAATCAAACAGTGAACATCACTTTTCTAGGGGTAAGTTTTCGTTTAGGGCATTGTTTAGGTGCTGAACCAGGATCCAACCAACTTGCTGAGCGTTTGCGGTTATCAAACAGAATCCATTTTTCATCGCAGGTAACAATGCGGTTCAAAATTCCTTCATTTGTGTGTCTGTTGAGCAGTGCAAGGCACGTCTCGACGCGTACTTCGCGCTGGCGATCATTGAGTTCGTGGGGCACCCATTTGTCAAGCTTTTTTACCTTGCCAATTTGACGCAAATGGACCAATATTTTTTTGACGCTAACGTCGAAAGCTTCTGCTAATTCAGCTGTAGATTGTGTATCATCAGCTTCCACAATCTCCTTTAACTCGTCACTGATGACCAAAGTCTTCGGACGACCGTGAGGTTCATTTTTTAGGTCGAAATTCCCAGAACGGAAGCGAGCAAACCAATGACAGGTGGTGCGTTGGTTTGTAGTGTTAGCTCCGTAAACGTCGTTCATGTTGCGTGCCGCTTGTGCCGCGTTGCTGCCACGACGGTACTCATATTCTATAATTACTCGAATTTTTAACGTATCCATGATGACGAAAAAGATTGAAATGCGATGAAAATGTAACACTAATCAATAAAAAAATTACTACTTTTGGAAAAAGAATTCCATGTTTTTAAAATAAAATTAATTTGAAATTAGAATTCTTAGCTGAACAAAAATCATTTTGATTTGAAATGGCCAGTACTACAGAACGGCAATTTCATAGGTAAAGACCTATTATGTCAATATTTGTGGGAATAAAGTGTTTTGCAGGGAGTTTAACTTCATTATTTTATTATGAAAAAGTGTTGCTGAAGCTCATTGTATTTTAGTGGAAGTGTATAGTGAACATGCACTGAGCTGAGCAAACATGTCGTAAGTGGTTTGCACATTTCAAAGCTGGTTTCGAGGTGGAAGACAAGGAGCAATCTGACCAGCTGAAAAAATTTGAAGATAAAGAGTTGGAGGCTTTGCTCAATGAAGACTCATCTCAAACACTTGATATCATTGGAAGTTATCAACGGTAGGAAAATGTCTCAAAAGTTTAGGCATAATCCAGAAGGGACATTGGGTCCCATATGAATTGAAACCAAGGGACATTGAGAGGCATCTTTTGACATCTGAACTGCTGCTTCAACGGAAGGAAAGAAACGGTTTTTTGCATCGAATTGTACTGGTGATTAAAAATAGTCCATTACGACAATCCAAAGCGCAGAAAGACATGGGTTTAAGACTAATGCTCTGTATTTGGTGGGATCTGAGGAGCATGATTTATTATGAACTGCTGAAACAGAAGGTATCCATAATTGGGGATCGCTAACGACTGCAATTAATGCGATTGAGTTGTGCGATCTAAGAAAAACGGCCGGAATACTCTGAAACACATGACAAATTAATTTTGATGCACAACAATGCTCATCCGCACATCGCAAAACTGGTAAAAACTAAAAACACTTAAATGGGAAGTTCTAACGCCGTATTCTCCAGATATTGCTCCTTCAAATTACCATTTGTTTTGTTCGATGGCTCATAGTCTATCTGAGCAAAAGTTACGAAGTGTGTCAGAAATGTGTCAGAAATGTGTCAATTAGTGAATTGCATCAAAAGTTGAGGCGTTCTTCCTACACAGTATTCATACCCTGCTAAAAGATGGTCAAAAGTAGTAGACAGTTATGGGCAATACTTTCATTAGTGTATTTTTTTCCATTGATAATAAATATTTTTTTGCATTGAAAAAATGCTATGAATTAATTCTCATACCTAATAATTATATAATATTCATAATTTCACATTTTAATTACTTCATATCAATCAATTAGTAAATATAGACAGTATCTTAATAGATTATGAATTATGAATATTATGAGGTTGTGAATTTATTTACACAATATAAAAAGCAAAAACATTTTTAAAAATTTACATACAAAATGCATCTTTTGAGGATTATTTAAAATTTGTATTAGATATATATTTGGTACCTAATATATAATTTATTAGGTACAGTTATTACAAAACATTATTATCTGATTATAGTACAATTATAATTAATTTAAACATCTATATTTCTATATAACAAGACTTAAAGGGTGAACATATGGTATTTGATTTTTTTTGTGGCACTGAAGTAAATGTAATCTGTTTCATTCAATATTGATATTTTATCTATTTGACACTATTTTTAAATTTATAATAATGAGGGCCAGAAGATTTATCCATTTTTTTAAATTTTATAAGTACCAGAGGAAATGTGTTACCAGGGGAGTGACATTATAGGCAGAGTACTGACAAATTAAAGCAGGGAAGTGACAGGCCGTTGATTATTAGCTAAGAAAGGGGACTAATATTAAATAAAACATATATAAATTATAGTATTTGGATAATTTTTAATATACCAGAAACATTCAGTCTTCACAGTCTCTAAATGCTACCTTATTTTTAATAAATTTAGTAAATTATATGTTTGCATTATGAGTAAAATAATATTATTTGTATCTTAATATATTCTTAATATTTTAAGATTCTAATATAGACATTGATGAAATTTATATCAAAAATATGAAGCCATCCAAGAACAGTATAAATTTTTTTTATTAGAGTATAGAAACCCATAACATAATAACTTCATCACTAAAAAAGTGTAAATACAACACATTTAATGCAATGGCTATAGTAAATATGTACCTTCTTAAAAATATGTAAGGAAGCATTAGAAATGTGAGGGAATACCTAAAGGGTTTTGAGAAGAGCCCTATTTATAAAAAATAATAGGACATATCAACGATATAATAGCCATTGTTTCAAATTTCTTTAGCTCATATTTTTATCATTTAAAAGGAAGATATCATACATCTGTCATGGTTTACTAATAAGAAAGTATATTTTTTAATATTATTAACAGTATGACACATTGGTTGTAAAAAGGTTAAAAAATTATACTATAGGGTCTAAAAGTTAAATTATTTTATACAAAATTAGCACACTAAACACACTTCGTAGAAAAGAGGACAAATTTCAAGGCTATTAGTATAAATACTGTATTCTTATTAGAGAGGTAATCTATGTCAATAAAATAGATAAACATATTAATTAATACTTTCTGTAAATACGGTCTATCGAAATATACTGACCTTAAAAGAGCGTCACGTTTTCTTCGACTTGCTGTGATCCGGTTTGCCACATCAGTATCAATAATTCGTAACACATAACAAATTGATTTATCACAATGTCACTTTCCAAATACAAAATAATTATTTTATTATTCACTACCTAACATCACACGCCCACAGTAATACACAATCAACTTTCGGATGCTTAAAAATCGCTCTATAAACCTACTACTGTACCTATTAAACGTCAATACCCGGACCAAGCGGTACACCATTAATTTCTAAAACTAATAAAACGCTGCCTTAATCTAATATATCTTCGACAGAACACATCGCTTATAACACAAATCGTTAAACGTCGACTATTATATCAATAATTGGTTTCGTAAATAAAATAAAACTAATCAGACTACTACACCTCACAAATCCGAAAAGCGACATTTGCAAATTTCGTGTTGCCAGAATTAAATTATAGTGTAGTGCCAACCCGCACATAAATTTTAACACGCTCGTTTTATATTTGCCTAGAGAACATTACCAAGAAACACCCGATGTAAAACTGTAATGCTAATAGTGAGTATATAACTTGAGATTTAATTTCATGTTGAAGTAGCGGTTTTAATCGCTCAACAGAAAGTGGTTACCGTTAGTCGGGGGAGATTATACATTTTTAGCATTTTTGTGCAGCTTGCTTATTTTCTTTGCTTGTTACGGTGTTAAAACACCTAGCAAATATTATTATATGTAAAGTAAAATATTGACAAAATAGCAGTTGTGATTGACGCTAATGTATCTTAGAAAGTAAAAAAAAATTATAGCAGCAAGATAAATTTCATAATAGCAGTTTATATTATTATCTATTCGATAAAATACATTGTAACTTTAAGCCTTAAACGTTGTGTGATCTTTCCCCTCATTTTTTAATTCCTAGAGAAATATTGCGTATGTGGATTCCTCATGTTTTCTATAGACTACAATTCTAAGCAGGAAAACAACTAGGTTTACCTATAGTCGGCTAAATATGTTAATTTAAATTTTCTGGCAACATAAAGTATTTTATAAACTAGACTAGGACTAGGGTAATAGGACCTATCCTACGACCTCCCACAAAGATCTCAATATGGTGTTTTTTGAGGATAATTTGCCGCGACCACATTGGTTAAATTTGTTAGTCGTGGTCATAGTAGCAAGGTAGAGAATCCCAATTACCTGCGTGGACTTCCCTAAATTCCAACGAAGTATTGATAAGGTACATTTTTCCCCAAAGAAAAAAAAAAGTAATAAATAAATATGAAAATAGACATTCTTGGTTAGTAAAACACATCGCGTGGAGAAAGTTACAATTTAAAATTTAACTAAAAATAGCTAGTGTAAACGCTTATGCCCATACCCAGAGGTTTTCATGCTCGGCGGGAGGTTCTCGATTGGCGACACACGTGCGGTGCTAAAATACTGTTTCAGTCAGTTAATATTATTTTTCAGAGACATAAACAAAAACAGTTGAAAAATAAAGAATAGCTCTTTTACTCTAAAGAGCAATATCACTCTTTTAGCTCACTACCTCTTCTATAGCTCATTGTGCCAGTCGCTAAACGTAATTATTTTAAATAACTTGCACTGCACGCGACTCTATGGAGATAGACAATTCGCTTGGAAGTTATAATTCTTCATAAATCTTTTAGCTCATTAGTTTAGGTAGCAATAAACTAATTACTGCGCTAATCAAAGTACAAGCTACCGGGGCTGCGAAATCATTACCTAGGCTTTACAACTAAAAGAAAGGCATCCATTTATACATAGTTCACAAGCTATCCAAATCC
This sequence comes from Malacosoma neustria, assembly GCA_963693495.1. Classification (NCBI taxonomy): domain Eukaryota; kingdom Metazoa; phylum Arthropoda; class Insecta; order Lepidoptera; family Lasiocampidae; genus Malacosoma; species Malacosoma neustria. Next base: position 8,531,699 of record OY856381.1, on the reverse strand, counting down.
AGAACCAATACGCCCTCTTGTCTCTCACACAACTAGCCTAATTAATATTTTAATAATTACATCGAGAACTTTATTTTAGAATCCTAGATTTTAATAAAACATTGCAGTATTTTACAGATTTATGCTTATACGTGATTAATGTGTTCCAATAAGTATTTGTATCTCCAACATCAAAACTATATTCAATTAAAACAAAAGATTTAAGGCATATATTAATTTAGTATAAACTATTCAAAGTATAGTACAACATTTCTTTCGCCTTTCCCAGCGGGATTCCATTGAATTTTGCTTGTAAGCTCTCCGAATTCTCTTCCTATGTGTCCGGTTTGTGATTTTGTGTTTCTGCCTAGAATCCTTAACTTGAGCTGAAAGGCACGAGCAGGACGTTCCCTCGCGTGACACGGTTTCCACCGCGCTTGGACATTTAGTCGTGCGCCTTACACATTTCTTGTAACATTTTTCTGGATTCGGACATGGAGCTGGTCGAGGCCTGTGTCTGTGTACGCTGCATGTTGGCGCAGACACGCACGGCTTAACACTCTTGGTGGCATATACAGCTGAAAATTAACAATTTGTTTAAATATACATGTATTAGTGTTAGACAATATAGGGAACAAAAGCCATACAACGCGGTCCGTTCAGGGAGGAAGCAGGTCTTCAAAATACCACGCTTGGTCACAAGAAGGAGGGGCGTTGGCTCCCGTTACGTTGTCAATATCCTCTAAAGCAAATCAGGCGCTTTTTCGAGCTGTATCTAAATATGACGTGTTTAGCGTTTGGTTTTTACTTGTATAAGTATACCTAATTAGAGGTATGCATGTACTTTAGGCGTTATGCGGCAAGCGCTGTAATAATAAAGACAAATTTATGCTAAATTGATGACAGCGAACGGGGATCTTCTAATATACTACAAATGATCGCCAAAAGAAGGGAGGGGGGATGTAATTTACAAAAATAGGTCACGTGGTTTGAGTACGTTCCCTAAATTACTCCAAACACAAAGATATTACTGCTTTTCACTGAAGAGTTTCATGCTGTAAATTTCATAATGCATACGAGTGTCAAGGGGTGAGGCTTAATTTTACATAATTTTTTAATTGAGGAACTTTTAATATTATTTTAATCTCAAGATTAGGTCAGCAGGTACATATCAGATATCAGCATTTCCCTCTTTCTTGAACTATAAATTCTGCTATATATATTAAGCCGGGTATAGTATATAAAGGCAATATATCAACTCTTCATTAACAAATAGATACCGTTTTTGTTGTTTTGAGTAATTAATTATCCGTTGTTCATATAAGAAATAAAGGATTCTAATTTGATTTGATATCAGCTTATCGTTTTACCAATACGATTAAAGAATAAACACTTTTCATTAATTAGACGACCTCCATGGTCCATCAGCTTTCACACGTCTGAACGCCTGCAGAGTTCACGGGTTCGATTCCCGTCACGAGATTGGATGTTTACGTGTAATACGTATTTAGAAAAATATATAGGTAAATACTATATCAGTTGTTCAGTACCCATAAGAGAACCGCCCTGCAAAATGAATACTTTTGGGGCTACATGTCGATGTGTGATTTGGAACAGCATAATATTATTTTCTATATTGTAAATAACAAGCTGTTTATTATATACATATACTGGGAGTAATATAATTTAAAATAATTATGGTCGTACAAATTTTTTTTCTTGATTGTTTCCCGTTCAGACGACACGAAGATTAATTGACATTTTCTTGGAGAAAAGGTTTTTGAATTAAACAACAAATCTGCACCGATTAATATGAGAAGAATGAGTAAATGACGTTTTGTCAACTTCGCAGTACGTGTCACAGAATTTCGCAGCATCGTTTCCTCCTCAGTCTACCCCTGTGACCCTTTCCTGCGCAGCATTGACTACTTGATCGGGGCGTTCCCTTCCTTCTCTGATACTTTACATAATCATTTTTTCCGCATATTCTGTCCTTTTTCCTCATTTGCGCCTCCCTAGACTTTCTTTTGAGGAATTTGCGTATTTTAGCAACGTTCCTAGGGTTTTGAGCACCACTGAATTTCCCACAACTTGAGCATTTGGACCTAGACCTCGTGGACATAATAGAGACGGCGCTGCGGCATGGCTTGAGCCCCTTCGAGGACGTCCTTTTAAGACATTTTTCCGGATTTTGACAAGGGGGTGGCGTCGGATGACATCGAACGGGAGCGCAAGACGCTGAGGGCGTGCATGGCGGGTGCATAGAGGGCGCCATTGGATTAGAGTTTACTCTAAAAACAAACATAGTTTTTAAAAACTTGAATACAACAGCTAAAAAAAAACAAAAAGCCAGACTCAGTTATAAATCTGCCCACTCATAGATGCATATATGTAATGAAAAATGTAACTTACCTACGGTAATTCGTAGTATTCATTTAAAATCACAAATACATTAACGTTTAGCCAAATAAAACCGTTCCCGCATAAAAATAAACCGAATATTTCCATATTAAATGTATTTCAACAGTAAATGAGCATCTGCTAATACTCACAATGCTTATTCATGATAGTTTTGCGGTTCGGGCACTACACCCGGATACTGCAGCAGCTTCGATTATACACTAAAGTTAAAACAAAAGGAATACTTTAGAAGACTGTTCGTCTTTTAAGATGGAGAACAAAAGCTGGCTCTTTCTTCCTAAAATTGCACAATATTTTTCCTCAGTGTCTTTCTGTTACAATGTCTTGTCTTGGGCTAATATGAATAGGTTTAGCGGTGGGAAGTAAAGAGGAAGGAACGTATCAAGAACTCTGCTCTCAACTGAAGTGAAGAACATACTATCTGCGGGAAGGTCACCTAAACTGATAATATCATGCATAATGACAACCAGTTAGAATACCGTGAAGGAATTATTTCCATTCTAAAATCACAGAGCTCTGGCAAAGTTATCTTAACGCCGTAAGGGAATCATACGACCACATGCTTGCTCTAGTGATCACCAAGGATAAAAAGACCACCAAAAACCTTGCGAAGTGGGGGAGAAAAAATAAGAAAGCAGTTCCGAATTGGGCACCGAAACTATGGTTTTACATGTAAACAAGATTTAGCGCCAAGACGAGAATGATAAGATTTGGTTTTTTTAACTGGGCGGTTCTATCTCCTCAACATTGAACCAAAAAAATATAGAAAGTCTTATATCTGATTTTATTAACGTAGCTTTCGTTTACCATCTCATGTTCTTTCATCCACAACTTTGTACAAAAGTTCAAATTTACGCGCGTATCTATATGTATTAAATAATATTCAAACATTAGTTTATGTATACTTTGAACTTTTGTATGAAATCAAATCAGTATGAGTGGCAGTCGATAATTGGGTCTGGCTTCGTCTATCGCATTTATCTACAACAGGCTTTTTGTACAAAGCTGTCAATTACTGTTCATTACTTCTACCAACTCTTTGCAATGAAAAACCTTACTTACCCATACTACTTAATAAAACACTTTTGTAGGAATTTTAGTGTTGTATCATTTTAAATAATATATTTTTATTTCATTTTTAAATTTGTCCAAAATTAACAGACATTTTCGTTCTTCTTTTTTCAACGTTGAAAGACGTAAATATTTTTTCATAAGTATTCTGAATGGACAGCGGTATAGTGGACAAATAGGTTTTAATAGTAAGAGAATAGAAGTCATCATCATTACAGTAGTATGTAGTAATGGCGGCGACTTGAGGTCACTTTCCTATATTTATTTTTATTGCTGTAGGACAGTAGACAGGCTGACGGCCCGCTTAGAATTTAGCAGTTACCGTCGCCTATGGGTGTTTGCAATGCCAGTGGCATCGCGAACATGCTGCTGTCCCATAAGGGTACAGGAACTTGGGTCACTAATGCCGTAACACAACACAAGGTTACTGTGGCGGCATACTTACGACCAAAGGTGGTCGCCATCCAGACGGGCCTATGGCCCTACCTCGTAGCTAGGGTTGTTTTGTCACCTTTTACGATGGCTCGACACCGGCCGCAAAGGTTAGTATTCTTTCTCCGCCCCTGCACGGATAAAAATATTGTATTGAAATAATAACACTACGTCTTACTGTTGGACACAAGTCTCTTTCTATAGAGATAACAGATTGTATATTTTCAAAGCCTATCCAGTAACTTCTGAGTATCAATTAACTCGTACCGGAGGCGATGGTAGGCTTAGATGTAAGTTCGATTGATGCCTCATCTGTCCAGTCAGGCTGGATTAAATGTTCTTTGTTATGAATTTTAAAAATTGTATCAACAAAGTTCTAACGGTCCACTTCATAGCAAGCAGTTATCGTCGCATATGGATGTTAGCGACGCTAACACACTGTCACCCGTGTAGGGGAACTAGAAACTGGGTCACTAATGCTTTTAAGGGACACATGAATAGAGTCCAATTACTATTAATTGTATATACAACACTCAATGCTGTAGTAGTAACTGTATGTTTCATATCCATGTTCACAAGAGACTGAAATCTTTTGAGATGAAAATGCACTAAGCACATCCCGTCGTGTGGGAAGGTGCGGGATAGATAAATAATACGAGTTCACCTACCTATAATGTAATGCACCCGTGTTCTAGTTAAACATGACGAAAATCTGTCTTCTATTACAAATATAATAATTGAATGTTGTAAAAGGTGACTGAAAATGAAACTACCCGGCTGCTAGATATAATTATAACAAAAATAATAATAAAGGTAGTTTTTAAAAATAAATGTAGGTAGCAGGGCCGGGGTTCGATCATTTCACCCAATGCTCATCAAACTGGTCTGTGTAGATGTCAGGCAGCTTGTAGTCACGGCAGATTCGGCGGAGATTTTTAGACTTCCGGCAGATTGCACACGTCATCGTTAATAACGTCGGGTCAACCAACAGTGTACTTTAACTACTACGAAACGGAACATGATCGTTTACTCTTTTCGACATACACGATTGGTCACTTATATTGTGTGGGTCGGTCGCTCTGGGCTAGAGTGGGAGATAATTTTACTACGATCCGGCTACGCTGGTCACACCAAATGTATTCTGAGCCTATTTTACTAATCATTGCAAAAGTGATGACAATTGATATTACAAAACAATTCCGTCAAACTCAGAGGCCGTCAAAGTAAAATAAACAAGCATAACAAGCAAATATCTTTATTTAATTTACATAAATAAAATAAATCAAGCGATTACCCAAAGAACACTTGTAACACTTAATAATTTATAAACAATACTAATTAGGGCAATAATATTTTACATCATTTAAACATTTATATATTTTAAACATATTTAGCATTTTCAAAACATTACCATTACCATGTAATCTACTTAATACATGTTATAAATGTTAAATTTTATAAAATAACAATGTAACATGTTTCAAGAAATTTATTACTTAGGTCGACAGAATAACACCCAGAATATAAAAAAGCGAAATCTTCGTACAAAGGCGAATCCAAGCTGCTTAAAGACAATATATCTCACGATTAATACTGTTACGTTTATTTATTTAAAAAAAAACTAAAGCAATTTGTAAGGAGTGTCATTTCCAAAATGTGTATAAAACATAATCGAAAAGGCGTGTCCGTTAGTTTTAGACCCATGTTTTATTAAATCTACAGAATTTGGCGTATAATAAAAAAAATATATAAGTTAAATGGAATGTAAAATAAAAATATAATATTTATGGATTTAAAAAATATTCAAGTAGATACATGTTTATCTCCGTCCCCGTGGGCGTTGTCCTGTATTCCCGTGTGGAAATGCGGACAGTGCTTTAGTTGTCTTTCTTGGACGTAGATTCCTGATAGGTCGGAGGCTGGTCCTGAAATAATAAAATTAATTAATTTTACAAAAAAAAAAACAGTTATATTTTGATGTTTCTCAATTATTTTTTCGTGAGTTTTGAGTGGAGAGAATTATTTTTGTTTAGTTCTACTTAGAACGAAAAAATTCTTAGATTAAACATTAATAAAGCCGCTTTTGGAAGGATATAAATTAAAAAATTATGAATGATAATTTCTATAATATCCAAACACAAACTTCAAACTTAGCTGGAAGGTAGCTGATTATATAAACCTTGTAGATTTATATAATCTGTGTCTATAAGGTTGACGTAGGGCCATCCATCCCTGATAGGACGCGAGCGCGGCACGCACACCCAAGAGAGGCGCGCCGAGGCCGAGAGAAGGGCGCGCGCGGGTTTTTCGCTCACCCACGACGCACGGGCTCGTCACCTCTTCGGAATTGAAGAGGCTCACAAACCGGCGCCCGTCGGGGCTGCGGTCTGACAATCCGTCGTGTCCCGCGGCCTCGGCACTTTAAGGCGTGTGAAGGAACACCAGTGTGGTTTTAATGGGTATACCAGCGACGCGCGTCACACAGCCTAGAGAAGGGGACGTACGGGCGCATTGCACAGGGAGTCCCACGTTACTGCGCCGCCCATTCCCACGCAACGGGGTGTGCGTCATGCATTCCGATCTTACAAAAAAAAGGGTCATCCAGCCCATAGTAAGACTTGTGTTATGGGTATTAAACAACTAATATTTATTAACCATCCAAAAATTCACTTAATAATATTATTTCTTAAAAATATAGTATTTATTTATTTATTTTCTTCTTTCAATTAGTGGTTCAAGTAATTAAAAAACTAAGATACAGCAAATAAATTGTCTCATAAATATATTATATGATATTGAGCGTAATATTGTACTATGACTTTACCTAATAATTCTAACAGTGTTTACGAACTTACATTGTATGGCGGAGGCACATAAGCCGTCTGGGGCCTGTTGGGGTCGTAATAGGCGCTCTGTGCTGCTTCTGCCGCTTTCGCATCTGGAAATTTTAGTTAATCTACTGCATACACACAACTTCTACACTAATATATAAAAATACTAAATAAAAATCTAATGTGGCAAATAAATACTAAATAGACTGTATCTAAATGGTTACAGAATGTTTTTATGCAATAAAACAAATTAATAAAAAAATATAATATACACTAACTCACAGTAGAACCTCGGCCTGAATCAAAATTGGTTTCAATCTGAATCAATTTGCCAGAAAAAGTATATTATTCCAATTAATAAAATGGATTGATATTTTTGGGTTTAATGTCACTGACCTCTATTACAAGTAAAAATTTGTATAGTCTATGATTAGTAAAAACTGATTACTATACTAATAACATTATTTTGGATATTTAGTTGTCTGGGGTAGAAAATTGGGTGTATTTTTCGAGTAGAATCAATATATCAATCTCGCTTAGTACCCACATTTCCTTGTGCTTTGATAAAATTCAATACAATTTCTGATTAACAGAAGTATTAATTCTGTAAACCCCTTTTAGATCAGTATTTTCTATCACATTTCCTTATTTCTGCAAATGTGTACAAGACAGCAGTTGAAAAAGAGAGACAAAATTCATAGAAATTTAAATTTAAACCAGTCTACGGTTTCAGAATATACAGAAGGTTTGTGGAGACAGGTTCTTACAGAAGGAGACGTGGTACAGGCAGGACTCAAGCAACCACCGGTCGTGATGACCGATTTATTGTTACAACTACCCTGCGAAATCGTTTCCTCACGCCAGTTAACATCAAAACAGAGCTTGATGAAGTGCGTGGAGTAAACGTGAGTGCACGAACAATAAGAAGAAGATTAAATGAAGCGAATATCACCTCTTTTAGACCAGCAAATGGTCCAAAGTTGTCTGTAGATCACAGACAAGCTCGCTTAAGATTTGCGAGTGATCACCTGAATTGGACAGAAGAGCAATGGGCCTCCGTATTGTTCACGGACGAGTGTAGGACATGTTTATATGGTGCAGATGGTCGCAGAAGAGTCTATCGTCGACGCGGGGAGCGATATGCTCAAAGTTGCATTGAGGGGCGTGTTCTTTTTGGAGGCGGTTCGTGTGTGGTCTGGGGTGGCATATCGATGAACAGGCGAACAGAACTTGTGTTCATAGACATGGTCCGTCGAAATGGTAATAGAGGGGGGGGGGGGGGGGGGGGGGGTTGACTGCACATCGCTACATAACAGAGATCTTAGAAGATCACGTGGTGCCTTACATGGGATTCATAGGCGAAAATTTTACTTTAATGCAGGATAATGCCCGGCCGCACGCTGCTGCACAAGTTCGACAATATTGCGAAGAGGTTGGGATACGTACAATGAATTGGCCAGCACGCAACCCGGATCTTAATCCCATTGAGCATGTTTGGGACAAACATGCGACAGTGGCAGCACTAAGAACAGCACTTTCAGAAGAATGGGACAATATTCCGCAAGATCTTTTAATAACCCTAATAAAATCTATGTGGAACCGATTAGAATCTGTAATAAGGGCACGTGGAGGTAATACACCTTATTAAAACATAAATAAACCCTTGCATAAAGTTTGTGTCTATTGTTAAAACCAATTTTTTAATTAAACCAATTTTCCTTAAATTTCTGTTTTTTCTTCAAAAAAGTCTTAAGGTCCTTTCCAGTACACAAACTTAAACTTAAGGATATAACCCTACACTGTTTTCAAGTTCACGAACAAATCTTGAGGTTTCAATTTAAATCTGGATAGAAAGTTTGCATACTTGGTTAAAATATTTATTTCAAAGTCGTCTATTACTTTGATGCAGTTTATGAGTCCGTCAGTGTATATGTAATAAGAGGTCAATGGCTATCGTCCTCACCACTAGAAGACATGCCGGCCGGGGTTCCAGTGGGCGCAGCGAATCCCCCCGGGTATCCGGGCGGAGCGGAAGGGCTGCCGGGGTACCCGTGGGGTGCTCCACCTGGATTCACGAAGCCCCCACCTGCTGCTCCAGGAGCACCTGAGAAGCCGGGCGCAGTGGGATAAGTAGCTCCCATTACACCCGGGTACGGAGGGGGGTTGTCAGACACAAATACTGAGTTTGGTGGTGGCTGATCTGGAAAAGCCTGGAAAATTGAAATATATACATATTAGGTAAATAAGTTTATTAGTTGATAAAATAATATGGTCCCAATATTTTTTTATTGCTGTGAAACAGCAAACAAGCTGTGGCCTCACTTAATAGTAAAAAATATATAAACTTATATTTTTTTATTACTTAAATAAATCCATAGTGACTGTAATAGCAATAATAAATTAATTGAAAATAATGCATAAAAATTTAAGTATGAATAATATGATAGATGCCACAAATAAATATGGCAAACACCATATCAACACTAAAGATTTGATCTTCTAATATTAATAAAAGAAGTTTAATTTTTAAAAGTAGTTTTAAAAAATGTAAAATAAAATATCAACGCATAATAACTCACATTGTATGGTGGTACCCATCCATAGTAGCCTTGTGGGGGTGGAGCATATGCAGGTGGAGGTGCCGCATACCAAGGACCAGTGGGTGGAGTGTACGGCGGAGGTGGTGCATTTGGCGACATGTGTCTCGATGCTGCAACAGAACAAAATTTATGACTCCCACAGTATCAAATGAAAGCTTTCTACTAGTCACTTACTATTATGGCACATTCATAATGTTTTGTGAATATCGTTTAGGATTTTTTTTTTATAAATATACTATCAGAATTCACACAACCCCCTTCGCCCTTCGAATCGCAAAGTAAACAGCAGAAGCACTTGTGTTATGTTATTGTGTCAGACAGACAACTGATAGACTTCTTATATACTTCTTTCTAAATACAGAGATTATCAGAGATAATAAAAGAATATTATATAAACAATAAATGAAAAGTATGTATAACTTTTTTTTATTATCTCTACATGTTTTTAATCAATAATCCTCAAGATGCGAAATTTAAACAAAATCCTATGCTTTGAGCTGTTAAAGAAGTTTTCACTTCAAAATTGTTCAGATTTCTATAGTATAATTTATGTTAAGTTTATTAATGTTACAGTCTCTCAAAGATTAGCTCCCCAGTAAAATTCACCTTCTAGTTAGTGCACCCACTGGACAAGTAAAAACTGGCACAGCCTTATATCCGTGCAAGGGTGGAGAAAGAATACTAACCTCTGCAGCCAGGGTCATAAAAGGTGACAAAACAACCTTAGCTACGTGGTAGGGCCTCAAGCCCGTCTGGATGGCGACCACCTTTGGTCGTAAGTATGCCGCCATAATTACCTTGTGTTGTGTTACGACATTAACGACCCAAGTTCCTGTACAGTACTTGCGACAGCAGCGTGTTCGCGATGCTACTGGCATTGCAAACACTTATAGGCGATGGTAACTGCTAAATTCTAAGCGGGCCGTCAGCCTGTCTGCTGTCCAACAGAAATAAAAAGCCTGCAACCTCTGCAAGGTTGTGGGATCAAACATATCAATTATTTGTTCAAGAATTCTTTTTATTTCTGTGGAATAGTAAACAGGCTGACGACTCACTTCATAGTAAGCAGTTACCGTCCCCTATGGATGTTAGCGACGCTAGAGGCACCCTGAGCTGTATGCATAGGGGTATTGTAATCTGGGTCACTTAAGCCAGAACACAACATAGGGTAATTATGGCAGCATCTGTAAACTACATTCCAAGTGTATAGAAAAATGCGTCATACCAAGATGTGCAGCTTTCAACATAGCCTGCCCATATTCGATGGCTCCACCACTCTTAAATGTCAGCTTAAACTTCACTTCTCCGACAAAGTTGCCATTAGGCTGAGCTCGTACCTTGCCTTTGATGTAGTTTGCAGAGAACATTGGTTGCTCGATGGTCACCTATAATTAGATATACAACAAATAATTACAGTTTCAAACAAATAGATTTCAATTAAAGTTTTATTTCACAGACACTTACCCTTATATATGTATATAAAAAAAATTGAAATTCTTCATTTAATATAAAGTTAATAAAGATTTAAGAAACAAAAAGTTTTATAAGTACTACATGTTCAGTTATGTGTTTTCTTGCCATGGAGAAGTGGGGCAAGCGGTGTTCCGCTCATGTGTACGAAGTCGCAGAAACTAGCTAGTTCATAATAGGTTTCATTCTAATAAGTCGCAGAAACTAGTTAGTTCATAATAGGATTCATTATAATAATACTGACATTAACACCATTTCACAATGTGTATGGTTGTTACAATAAGAAGTGTGATGAAACCCCCCAGCAACAAATGTAATACTTATATATAGCACGTTTGGTACAACAAAGTCACAATTCAGGACACATTTTTTTGTTATGCATTTTATTAGTATTTCTTTAATAATATAAAATAAACATTTTACGTGAAACTGTAGCAAAAACTATAAACAATTAATAGTATATATATTATTAACCTACTACACATGATAATTCAGTAAGTAATATGGAAATATATGCTAAAAAAATCTTAAAAGTCCTGTAAAATTACAAAATGAGCTGTTGTGACTTTGTTGCACCAAAGGTGCGATACGTTGTTTAATATTAAGATTAAATTGAAATTTTTAAGAACATGCCTTAATAATTTATCTTTGTACACTGCAATATACAACATTGTATTTAGGGTTAAGTTAAATCACAGTTGAAGTCAACGTATTAGATTCACAAATAGAAATTTTTTTTGTTGAAGAAGTGAAAATGCATCAAACAAATCCTTACTTGAATTGCCACAGGGCAGTGTCAGACTTCTGTGCCCATGCATCCCCACAGTTAACAGGGGGATACACATCCCAAGTATACTCACAAAAACTACCCATGTTTCTTAGCTGTCCAATGCCTGGGGGAAGGATATGCTTTTGCATACCTTACCTTACGCCCAGGCAAGAACAAATAGACACAGCAACAGGGCAGGTCACCGTATTGCTATTATACAATTCACTTAGAAAATTGTTGACCCTGAAGTCTAATGAAAGTTCACCAATATCCAGCAGTAAAACAATAATGGTAGACTTAACTGCTTGATAAAATTATGTTTATTGGTACTTACATCTTGCAAAGCAATGAAAGGAAAGCTGAATGACCTCATAGGATCATTATTACTCTTCGAATTGTATATCATGCGATGTGTTGTGAGGTACATTCTGCCATTTTTTGACCCTTTAAACTCTGGTGTCTCATTTCCATAAAACTCAACAGTGACATTATCCGAAAATAAAATAATGCTGCAAATAAAAATTACTCATTATCCCTATGAAAGTTTGCAGCACCAGGGTCACAAATATCATGCCACCTGCACAGGATCACTGGAACCCAACACAAGATTATAGCGTCATATTTAGCAACCAGGGGTGGTTTATGTCCTGACGGGCTTGGAGCTTTACCACCTAGGTAGGGTTGTAATACCTTTTAAGACAGGCCAGCCCTGGCCGCAAGAGTAAAAACAAATTCATTTACTTCAATATAAGGCCAGTATCCATATACGATCCCTGAATGGAGAAATATATACTATGGCATTTAAAAACTAGTAATAAAATAATATTTAGGTAAAGATTGATTGTAGGACAGAAAATGTTGCACTGGCAAATATAAGTATACTTTACACAATATAATTTAATGCATTATATAAGGAAAGTACACATACTCAATACAAATACGGTCTCTTATCTTCCAATAAAACCTAATAAAAAATCTTGAAAAAAACGGTAACTTCTAAATTCTAAGCGGGCCATCAGCCTGTCTGCTGTCCTACAGGAATAAAAAAACTTAAATATTTCTTTCTTTCAATTATTATGAGGCACTGTTTTTCTGATGACATAACTATAAAAATAAAAAGTATATTATGATTCATTAGATAAGGATGGTTAGTTGTTTCATGTACTATTTACTTTTCACAGATTAGTCTGTTAATGTATTCACATTTTAGATATTTGTTCCTATATTTAATCTGTTTTTGCGTATAAACTTAAAGAACTAAAACAGTTATCAAACAATCAATAATTTCAGTAGCCAGAGATTTGTAGAACATTCTATTTGGCCTATCAATATAAAAATATAAAATATGTATAACAATTACGATAAAAATGACTCACACTTCCCCTGCGTGTATCAAAACACCATGATCTGCATGAGCAGTGTTAAGAGACATTTTAAAACAAATTCACTAATCTATAATTAAATGCTTAAACCTTTTTTGGATGCAATCTAGATTTAATTTTATGCTCACTGATTAGAATACCAAAAACAACTCAGAGACACAGACAGTTCACATCACACAGCCAGCCAGCCAATCAGTGTTGCCAGATGGCCATGTGAATTTCCCCCAACTTTTTTCGAAATACCCTGAAAATAAGCTTTTTGGAAAAAAAATCCCCCAGAACAGTTTTTACTTATTTTAAAAAGAGAAATAAAAAAGCAAAAGTAGCTAGATAGATAATTCTTTATTGTTTACCTCATTTTAAGAGTTAATTCAGATATAAAATAAATAAATACATACATACATATAATCTCTGCCTACTCCTATGGGAAAGAGGCGTGATTATATGTATGTATGTAAAATAAAATGCCGCATAAGCTCAAGTGACAGATGTACAAAACAGCCACTAAACCTGCTCTGCTACTTTTTCCTGTAGGAGGCGGCAGAGCAGAAAGCCAGACAGACAATGAAACGACTGATATGGCTCACCCAAATCCAGGTTAGTTTACTCGTCTTATTTAACTAACACCAATACTCAATTAGTTAGTGCATTCCAGTGAATTTAGATTGTACCACCACCCATCGGCCTACATCAATACCCATTCACACAATAATCAAACCACAAAAGAAAATAATGCAATGCAAACGTAGTTTTGAATTTGCCTCCACCAACTTCATCTTTATTAACGTAACTTTTTGATAGGACATGGTATATATATATCTTTATTTTATAAACATATGATGGACATCATCATGAACAGGACGATCTGTTTCATAAAAATAAAATGTTATTGTACTGAGTAAGTAGCTGAGTAAGTATATATAAATAATCGTATGTCTAAACAGGGACACTATTATTTTTTGAAATATTCTGAAGTCCAATAATTATGATATTAATGATTACTTATGTTTCATCCGAGTAAAGTTTCTATAATAATAACCTGGTACTCAACAGAACATACCTCATCATCATTATCATCATCATCAGCCTATTGAAGTCCAATGCTGGACATAGGCCTCTGCCAAAGCATGCCACTGAGCCCGATCTTCGTCTCTTTCATCCACTTCCTGCCAGCCGCCTTTCGAAGAAAATATGTACCTACTTATGGTAAAATACGATACTAATACCTACGATAATTAAAACATTGTTTACTAACCTGAAAATACCGCTTCGTCTTCCCATTCTTTCCGGTATGTTCTGACATATGACTTGTTAGATTTCGACATTTTGCTTGCGTTTTAAACAATTCGTAAGAAGAAAACTTGGAAAATTAAATGAACAACACGACAACAACATGACATCAAAATCAACAAGAAACAGTAACAAACCATTACAAACCCAACACGAACGAAATAACGGAACTCATAGGCACTCTCGGCTCTTGCTATCGCATCGGCAATCGTCAATCGGCAACATGAGTAAAAAGACAGAGATGGCATATTAACAAACGAACGAATGAATTGAATTATTAATGAACGATTGAATTGAAGTTTATCCCCTTATTGCATGAATTATGAAGGAGATGACGAAAAAAATTTTTTTTACTGAAAACGTCTTTTATTTGTAATATATAAACAATCTAAAGAGGAAAAAAAATTTTTGTGTATTTATTTTAGAAATTACTACACGAAGCCATATATGGCATCGTATGCATTATAGTGAAACTGTACTGATCCATATATGGCTTCGTATACATTAAATAAAAAATGAATTTATGTTTTATGGAAATCTTTGAAACAATTTCTGTTATCATTGTAGCATAAATTAACGTTACATTTCCCACATTTGGTAAACGAACGGAATTTTGAACAGTTCTGACAAATTTGTCGACTTGATTTCGTCCACTCGGGGAAATGATCCACGGTATCTGAGCGTACAGAATCTAGTGGTAAGTCTTGATGCCTGGACTCCATCCAGGCATCAAGATTTTTCGTGCTTTTTTATTCGGCACGGGCGAGTCCAGCAAGCTGGTTGGAATGGCGGCTCGGCTTGTTGGGGTACCGAGTAGGATACGCGTAGGACGACCACGTTTTTTAGCCTCCGGACACAAAGGACTTTCGGCTTGGCTAGTTGGAGTTTGCCAGATCGTCGTCATTTAAGAAACCATCGCCTGGAATAAAATTTACATGCTTGGAAGCACCATAGAAGCGAGAAGGGTCCATTGCTGCAAAGGGAAAAAAAATAGTCTAAATGCATGCGAAGCCATATATGACCCATAATGTTTTTGACTAAAATGCATACGAAGCCAAATATGGCAATACCAAAAGAAGGCTCAAAAACAAACAAAAACACAAAAAAAGCCGAAACGAGAACTATTTCTTGTAAAAGTATATGTAAACTTTGTATTTTGAAATTCTACGGATTTTTACTTACCGTTTTATTGCTATTTTCACACTCATAAAATTAACACTAATCAATTGCACTTTAACGGTCGGCCGCGTTGAACATATTCTCCAATATTATGACTGATTGCACTTACCATGGATAACAAAAAATACGTTCCGTTAAAGGAAGAAACTACATATGCAGATTTAACGTTGGTTGCGAAAAAACAATATTTTAATTAATAAAAAAAAATCATTAACTTCTAAAGCCATATATGGCGTTGTATGCGGTAAGGGGTTAAGTATAAATAAACATATAATTAATTATAAGATAAAAATATATCGTATTATATAATAATTGTAGTGATGGTAATTGTGTCTATGGATGAATTATTGGCACTTAAAAAATCTCCAAAATTTCTCCCAATTTAATTTTTCCCCCCGTAGGTCCCCCCAAAGAATCTTTCTCCCCGAATTTCCCACCCAACGTCGAAAAAATCCCCGAATTTGCAGGGAATCCCCCCCATCTGGCAACGCTGCAGCCAATCCAATTCACAAATTTTGTTAAGGAAAAACAGAATGCTGCTGTCAATATGTCAATGTCATTGTCATAATACCCTTTTTATCAGACACATGAAACTGGATTTAATACTGTATTTTTTATTCAAATCACTGCTTCATAAAGTGACAAAAACTAGTACAAAAATAAGGAAACAGAAATGTGCCGAAAAATGCGGCCCAAATTGTATACCGAATGTTTTGTTCTCTAATACCTAGTTCTAATATTATAAGATTGGTGATAATTTTGAATGATATTTGATGTTTTGGTGTAAATTTGAACTTACAGTAAACAGTAAATCTGCCTATAGTCATCTAACAGCCCGTTCACATATGGTCTCCGTTTTACTGATCAGCTGTTTTATCGGATACGATTTTTTTCATTGATGGCGTATGGAGTTATATGAGCGACTTCATACTCTTCTTCTACTTCCTGCCCTTATCCCAATCTATGTGGGGTCGGCACAACATGTTTTCTCCTTCGACTCTCCTCTATTAGCCGTCATCTAAACATTCACATCTTTTTTCATCATATCTATATATATTTACTCAATCCGTCTATCTTTTCTTTGGTCTACCTCTCCTCTTGTATCCATCCACTCTAATTTCTAGCATCCTTCTTGTTACATGACGCTCCTCTCTTCGCATTTTAGGGCCATACCAGGCTAACCTATTATTTTTCATCTTCTCAATCACTGGTATACTTTCAAGGCAATATTTTCAAACTTCCCCTAAAATACTTATTTCTCAATTAAGCCCCTTATTAAAATGGTCCCGCGCATAAACCAGCTCATTACACAAAAGAAATGACGATCAATGGACAGTGGTTGCATGCCCTATGCACAAGCTCGTCATCCCGAAGGTTTGAATGAAATTAATGAGCGAGATAAGTTTTGGGCCTATTTACTGAAAACTGAAGACTATTACGAGCTGGCTCATTTTGCCTAATCTACACTGTCCCCTCATGCGAATGTCGACTGTAAGCAGATCTATACTACTATTATAAAGAGGAAAGATTTGATTGTTTGTTTGTTTGTTTGTTTGTTTGTTTGCTTTGAATAGGCTCCGAAACTACTGACCCGATTTAAAAAATTCTTTCATTGTTGGGAAGCTACACTATCCCCGGGTAACATAGGCTATATTATATTTTCAAAAAATTAGGGATCCTTACTAAAACTCCAATAATGTAACCCAAAGTGTATAAAAATTACCTAAAATATTATTTAAATCGCGTGCGTTGCGAAAACTATTGATGATAGAATAAAATAATGTACTACAACTTTGCAGAACACATCATTATTTACAAAAAGTGTCGCGACAGCATATGTCTAACTATTATAGTTATGCCACAATAAGTGTTCTTTTATTTTAAAAATTTAATTGAAATGCCGCACCTAGAAGACTCTTTATTTGGATCTTGGTATTAATCCTTATCAAAATAAATTACTTCATATTCAAAACTGTTTCAATACCTTTATATAACTTTTTGAATTACTCAATTCGGATATTCCATTCGAAAGATATCACGAGTTTAAAAATGTAAGTATTAGAAAAATGTTGCATGGTAGCCGCTCACCCTGTTCGGCTAGCTAGGCAGCACCTTATGCAATGTAGGCGTGCGTCACTGGGGTTTTTACAAAAATTAGAATACTTATTAAAAAATAACGAAAAATAAATAAAAAGTAATAACAAAAAAAATCATTAAAATAAAAGCTCATAGAAATAATAATATTCAAACTTTCTTTATAATTTTATTTTTTTAGTAACCTGACGCAAATAGAAGGGTTTGCCCTCAGGGGCGCTCCTCTGTCCGAGGAGTGCACGGGTGTGCGTACCCGAGGTGCCCGAGCATCCGTCGCTTCACTCCCCTCTCCGTTCGAGGCGACAGAGTCCTACCTTTCTTTCCGTCTACCTCTTACATCCTTTCCAACTTAGCTCTCTGTTCGTGGCGTGGTCCCCGGTGGGATGATTGCGAATATTGATTGGGGTTCCGGGTTCTACCCTGTAACCTGATTTGGTAGTCGAAACCATGCCTATTTCGACTGCGCCTGCACAGAGTGTTCCCGGGGCGGGAATTGCATCCTCGCTGTCGGTTGGTCTTGCTGGGCCGGCTACGACGTCAGGCGACTCTGCTTTTTCTGGAGTGTCGTCTGGTAGTCGTACCCACGCCTGACTAGCACGCGACGGGGATGCGAGTCCCGTCCGGAATTTGCCACGGACCTGTCACTCCCGGCCCTGGTTCTGTCCATGGTCGGGGGCGATCCTGGATGGACGGCCGTCGCCTCCTTTTGCGAGGCAGTAGTGTCTGCAAGGGAGGCGGCAGAACGGGAGCGGGAGTCCGCCACCGCACTCCCCTCCCGCCAACGTAGGCCGCGTCGTCGGCGCCGGAGGGCGGGCAACGATCTCCGGCCGACGTAGAAAACGGCCGCGGGCGGCCCCTCGGGGGAGGATCCGCCGCCCGCACTATTGCCGCGAGGGAGAAGGCCGCGTGCTGTTCCACAGCCCCCCTCAACTCCTAGAGTTGTTACAAGGGAGCGCCGGGGGGACGAAACCCTAACCCCCTGGCGCCAGCACTTTAGAAGGGGCCCGCTTTAAGACAAAACGTGGGCCGGCGCCGGCCCGGGCCACGAGATCGGCAGGCCATATATCCGTGGGCCCGGGCGTAGACGATAGGAGAACAGCGGGGTTTTTTAGTGGGTCGAACATCTTTTCCGGAGTCCCTTATATCCCTCGGTCCCCCCGGGCCGGGATAACCCGTCAAGAGAGGTTTTTCCCCGAGACCGAAAAAAAATAGAAGGGTTTAATTTTTAATTTTTTGTTAAATACCCGTGCGAAGCTGGGACGGGCTGCTAGTTTTTAATAAAGTGTCCTTAGAAACAGATATACGAAACCGGCTTACTGTGGAAACTGTAAACGGCACTCTTCTTGCTGCAGAGCACAAAAGGTTCAACGCATGCTGGAAACTGCATTAATTTTGAACCGTCGAAAGAGATGTTTAAGTCATATTATTAGAGAAAAGAAAAATTATACGGCAAAATAAAGAAAAACGATATCTGTGAAGATGTTTCTGATATTATATTTGGAGATAACTAAAAAATAGTTTAAATAAGTGCGTTATTTTTGGTTTTAATACATTTTAGATGATAATGTACGAGACTCGAAAGCCAAAATACGAGATTTTTTGCTACGTTTGAACGAGGAAAAAAATTTACGGTTGGCAACCATGATTTCGACTAAAGGTCTTGCATCCAAGGTGTGTTAAATCTTAAAAATTAGATTAATAAATAAATAAATAAAACTTTTGAATGTGTTTATTTTTGAATTATTTTATGAATATGGAAAATAATGCAGTAGTGACAAATGATACTATAATAAAACCTATTAATACAGACACCGTTCATAAAATATGTTCTGGACAGGTATTGTAGTATTTTTAAATTCTTGATTTATTACATATTTTCGGATTCTAGAAATTAAAATAAATAATATATATAATAATTATAACTTAGCACTAGAGAATTTAGAGTTCAGACGATCTTTTTTATCATAAAATTAGTAATAAATATGCTCACTACTTGAAATAAATTACTTTTAGGTTGTTCTCAGTTTAGCAGTTGCTGTAAAAGAATTAGTAGAAAACTCATTAGACGCGGGGGCAACAAACATCGAAATCAGATTTAGACAATATGGAGTGGATTTAATTGAAGTGTCTGATAATGGCACTGGTGTGACTGAAGATAACTTTGCTGCACTAAGTATTAACTTTTTTATTTTGTATCTACAATAATATAATGAGAAAAATTTCTTTTAAGATTTTGTAGTGCTTGAAATCTCAATTATGACTTACTTTTATATTAGCATATGAACTTTAATATAATTTGTATTAGGTGACGTTAGAGTAAGTTTTTATAATCAAACATTGGAGGTATAGGGAAACCTAATTGAATTAAATATTATTTCCAATATTGTTTGCCCAGTATTGTATATTATTGTCAAGTGTCATTATGTTAACCACAAAGGTTTTATGCTATATCAAGACTATATTTCAAGATACTACTTGATGGAGAGTTTCATCAAACATAGGTACACCTGTCGGTTCACTGACAATCATTTTTGCTTTGATCATATTAGTGTATTTTTTTTAATGCTGTAGGACAGCAGACAGGCTGACGGCCCGCTTAGAATTTAGCAGTTACTGTCGCCCATAGGTGTTTCCAACGCCAGTGGCATCGCGAACATGCTGCTGTTCCATAAGGGTACAGGAACTTTGGTCACTAATGCCGGTACACAACACAAGGTTATTATGGCGGCATACTTAAGACCAAACGTGGTCGCCATCCAGACGGGCTTGGGGCCCTACCACGTAGCTAGGGTGGGTTGTTTTGTCGCCTTTTACGACAGGCCGACCCTGGCCACAGAGGTTAGTATTCTTTCTCCGCCCCTGCACGGATGCGTATGTAGATGAACAGTAATTACACAGTAACTATTTTTTGAATATTAGTATATCTATTTTAATTACAGCTCAAAAGTATCACACCTCAAAGCTGAGTGATTATTCAGACCTTCTTGGTATATCAAGCTTTGGATTCAGAGGAGAAGCTCTCAGCTCACTTTGCGCACTAGCCAATCTTACTATCACTACAAGACATAAAAGTTCTGAACATGGTAATATGCTTGAATGTATTTATATAACTTCCAGTATTTTTTTTGTTGCTGAAGAATAGCAGGCAGGCTGCATGCCCACTTAATAGTAAGAAGTTACTATCGCCTATGGATGTTTGCGACGCTAGAGGCACTGGGAACACACTGCTGTCCCATAGGGATACGGGAACCTGAGTCGGCCGGAACACAAGGTTATTATGGTGGCGTACTCATAGACCCAGTGTGGTTACTATCCAGACGGGCTTGGGGCCTTACCACACAGCTAGAGTTCTTTTGTTGCCTCTATGACAGGCGGGCTCCAGTCTCAGGGATTAGTATTTTTACTCCACCTCTCCCCCCATATATCGAAAAAATACAAAGTTAGGGCATTTATTTTGTTTATATATAATTATAGAATCCTCTGTTATGGGTTTTTAACCCCATCTTAATGATATCAGGCTTAGAAATACTACCCCTGTAATTTCTTGTCACTATTTCTAAGTTGAATTGTGAAGTAATAACATTTCATAACATCCCACTCGGGTATCCCCCTAGACAAAACAGACCAGCCACCCTTGTCCAAGTTGTGTTGATGGGTTACACTATACTATAATGATGATCTTAATATACATGGCAATTATGCTATAATATGCATATTAGCTGGGTAAATTTGTCTAAGCTATGCATGCTACAGTGGGATTCAAAACCGGGACCTGTAGATTGGTGTTGCAGTGTAATACCACAGCTAACATGTTGCTGAAATATAGATAGATAGATAATACTTTATTGTCACCAACTTAACCTAATAATATAAAAAATAAGAACAAAAAAATACAAGTTAAAGAGAATATTCTAAATATTGGAGACAATGGGCAGCCTTATCCTTTAAGCGATTTCTTCCAGACAACCCATATATAGAATACTAGATTAATTTAAATATTACTATCATAAAATATCTTCTTCAAATTTTGCAAATCAATGAAAATAGTTACTAAAAAGTGGCTGAAACTTCTTATAAATAAGTAAAAAAGTGTTGTGTATAAATGTAATGTATATATTTTCGAATAACTTCAATCTGATTGTAAAAAATGTATGTATGTACAATATTATAAATATTAATTTCAGCAACAAAAATAGAGTATGACTACAAAGGAATTATTACAAAGAGAACTCTATGTTCACGTCAAATAGGCACTACTGTGTCCCTAACAAACCTCTTCCACTCACTACCAGTGCGGCTTAAGGAATTTCACAAAAATATCAAAAGAGAGTTCAATAAAATGACACAGTTACTCTATGCATATTGTTTAATATCTACAGGTGTGAAGTAAGTTTTACTTAATGTTATTTCTTTAATTTTATGATGCCAGAGTTGCTTCTAATGTTACATAAGTTCAGTACAATTTATATATCACTATCTAGTCCCAAAATAAGAAAGTTACATAGCACTTGTGTTATGGATACTGTACAACTAATATACTACTTATACTCTTAATAAATACATATTATACATAAACACTCAGTCGCGGTACAGGAATTGAACACATTCCGTTCGCATGCGTTTCTGTTACGCTAGCGTAACGCGTTGTAAGTCTACTACTTACAATGTACAACTTCCCTTAAATTTGTTTTTATTATCTGCAAAAAGTTCCATTTTGGTCTAAATTATATGTTGGTAAACTCTGTAATCCGGAGAAATGTTTTTAAACAATAACAAAAAACTGAATCCATTTTGCATATTTTTTTAGTAAATCAATTTTTAAAAATGATTTAACGGGTCCTGTACCTACATATGTATTTTGTTTACTATATATGTAGTTTGCATACAAATTTTTCCCAAAATTCACTAAATTTCACTTCTTGATCCATTATTTTTAGGATAACATGTAGCAATCAAACAAATTCGAATTCTAAATCAGTTGTTGTAGCAACACAAGGTTCAATGTCCTATAAAGACAATATAGCTTGCATATTTGGCTTAAAACAATTGCAAAATATACTTGAATTAAAGCCAGAATATGTTAGTAATATCAAAGAAAATATATTTAGAGGTCTGTCTGGAGAAGTAGAAGGTTCAAATGATACTGCACATGTAGAAGATATTGAAATTGACTTATCAGAAGATTCCAATGAGAATGAAGCAGATGCTAAAGACAGTCTTAATAGTTCACAAAGGTCTCAAGGGTATAAGAATGAAATTAGTCCCATAGAGTTCAGAGGATACATCTCATCTTGTGAACACGGCAGTGGCAGGTCCAGTACTGATAGACAATTCTTCTATGTCAATAAAAGACCATGTGAACCAACAAAAATAATAAAACTTATCAATGAA
The DNA here is from genome assembly GCA_963693495.1 of Malacosoma neustria. Taxonomy (NCBI): domain Eukaryota; kingdom Metazoa; phylum Arthropoda; class Insecta; order Lepidoptera; family Lasiocampidae; genus Malacosoma; species Malacosoma neustria. The sequence continues at coordinate 8,508,790 of OY856381.1, read as the reverse complement.
ATATACAGGCAGTTTAATCCTAATCAATATCCTTTTGTGTTTTTTAATGTTGACTTGGATAAAACATCAGTAGATGTTAATGTAACACCAGATAAAAGAAAGGTGTTTCTGACTAAAGAGAAAATTGTATTGACTGTTCTTAAAAACTCATTATTGAAATTATTCGAAAATATACCAAGAACTTTAAAAGTGCAGTCATCATTAAACTTTTCTAATAACACAAGTGATTGCAATGATGTGAAAGCAGATATAAACCAACCCAGAATATTTAATTCATTTCTATCCCAATTTAGTAGTAACAAAAGTAAATCAAACGAAAATGATTCAGTACCAGAGGAAGTAAAGAAACCCGAATTGAAACGAAAATCAACAACATTGTTAAATTATGTATCTGTTAAGGCAAAGAAATCAGATCTAAATGAAGATATTATAGAACCAAGTGAAGAAGTTGAGACTTCTCAAATTGTAAAAGATAAAATTCAAAATGATATTGATGAATCAGACATGTCAGAAAATATTAACTTTGAAAAAGATCTTGATAAATCGTGTGTAAAGCCTGAAGAAGTTATGTATTTAGAATTCACTGAAAATTTACCTAAGGCAAAGAAATCAGATCTAAATAAAGATATTATAGAACCAAGTGAAGAATTTGAGACTTCTGAAATTGTAAAAGATGAAATTCAAAATGATATTGATGAATCAGACATGTCAGAAAATATTAACTTTGAAAAAGATCTTGATAAATCGCGTGAAAAGCCTGAAGAAGTTATGTATTTAGAATTCACTGAAAATTTACCTAACACACAAATAAGAAATTTATCACAAGTTGTTCTAGAAAAATCACATACAATAACTTGTGGTACTAAACTGCATTCTCCCAAAGTTAAACTTTCAAGTAAATCTAGCGAACGTTCACTTAAGGAGGCCAAAGTAGCTACTGATTTTGAAGATTTGGGTAAAATCCATAGAAAAGTAGTTAATATAAAAACATCATTAGAACATGTAAAAGCTTTAAATAAAATTTATGAAGAGAACAAAGATATATCTTTACCAGCTAAAGTAAAATTCAGAAGTGAAATAAATCCTGTGTATAATAAGAAATGTGAAGAAGAGTTAAATAGAGAAATTTCAAAAGATTCTTTCAAGCAAATGGAAGTAATTGGACAATTTAATTTAGGATTTATAATCACGAAATTAGGTAATGATCTATTTATTATTGATCAACATGCTACAGATGAAATTTACAATTTTGAAACATTGCAGAAAAATACAGAACTTACAAGTCAAAAGTTAGTTGTGTAAGTATAAAAGGTTTATTACAAAATTGATATGATTTTTTATTCACATTTTTTTTAAGATTTTTCAATTAAAGATAATATTTACAAAGATTTTAATGATTTGTAGGCCACAACAACTTGAGCTCACGGGTGTGAATGAACAAATACTAATGGATAATTTAGATGTGTTTAAAAAGAATGGTTTCACTTTCGAGATAAATGAAAGTGCTCTGCCCACAAAACGAGTGAAACTACTCACATTACCTATGTCTAAGAATTGGATATTTGGAAAAGATGATATTGAGGAACTGCTTTTTATGTTGCGGGTAAAATTACTTTCATTGCTGAATTTAAAATGTATCAATCGAAAACATGACTGAATCTTGAATGAATCTCTCGATTTACTGAGTGAATGGTTTATACAACGATTTACTCGCGTAGCTAATTCAAATTCATTTATTTGTTGGAACAAGAGTAAAATAATGCACAGATGTTACATATAAATGGTAATGTCCACATCCTGTTCTGCCCAAAAGGCTTACAAATATTTTTCAGATAATTATAATCAATCATCAGTCACTTAGTCTTAAAAATCTTATCTTTATAAACTGACGGACTCATAAACTGCATCAAAGTTCAGGATTACTTTGAAATGATTTTTTTTTAATAAGTATGCAAACTTTTTAGATTAAATTATATAAATATGGAGAGACTGGCTCATAATCTCAAAAAAAAAGGAAAATTTAAAAATAGAACTGCAGTAAAACAAATGAATATAGCCGGGAAAAGAAAAATTTACTCGTAGTATCAGATTTGCGTGTTATTTATAGCAAAGTTTAAATTGATTCTCATTGATTTTTTATTCTTTTGTCAATTGAATTATTGTTACCAGCAGAGTTGAGTTAGTTTTTTTAACTCATCGAGAGTTTTTGAACCATAATATGGATAGTTTGTCCGAACAAGCGGCTCAAATTGTAGCATTGGTGCGGGAGGGCTTGGATCAACGAACGATTGGTAGAAATTTAAACCAGTCTACGGTTTCTAGAATACACAGAAGGTTTGTGGAGACAGGTTCTTTCAGAAGGAGACGTGGTACAGGCAGGACTTGAGCAACCAACCACTGGTCGTGATGACTGATTTATTGTTACAACTTCCCTGCGAAATCGTTTCCTCACGTCAGTTAACATCAAAACAGAGCTTAATGAAGTGCGTGGAGTAAACGTGAGTGTACGAACAATAAGAAGAAGGTTAAAGGAAGCGGATATCACCCCTTTTAGACCAGCAAATGGTCCAAAGTTGTCTGTAGCTCACAGACAAGCTCGCTTAAGATTTGCGCGTGATCACCTGAATTGGACAGAAGAGCAATGGGCCTCCGTATTGTTCACGGACGAGTATAGGACATGGTTATATGGTGCGGATGGTCGCAGAAGAGACTATCGTCGACATGGGGAACGATATGCTCAAAGTTGCATTGAGGAGCGTGTTCCTTTTGCAGGCGGTTAGTGTATGGTCTTGGGGGGGGGGGGGGGGGGTGGCATATCGATGAACGGGCGAACAGAACTTGTGTTCATAGACATGGTCCGTTAAAACGGTAATAGAGGGGGTTTGACTGCACATCGCTACAATTTTACTTTAATGCAGGATAATGCCCGGCCGCACGCTGCTGCACAAGTTCGACAATATTGCGAAGAGGTTGGGATACGTACAATGAATTGGCCAGCACGCAGCCCGGATCTTAATCCCATTGAGCATGTTTGGGCAATTTGAAAAGAGCTGTATATGCGAGAAACCCTTTGCCCACGACAGTGGCAGCACTAAGAACAGCACTTTCAGAAGAATGGGACAATATTCCGCAAGATCTTTTAATAACCCTAATAAAATCTATGCGGAACCGATTAGAATCCGTAATAATGACACGTGGAGGTAATACACCTTATTAAAACATAAATAAACCCTTGCATACAGTTTGTGTCTATTGTTAAAACCAATTTTTTAATTAAAGCAATTTTCGTTACATTTCTGTTTTTTCTTCAAAAAAAGTCCTAAGGTCCTTTCCAGTACACAAACTTAAACTTAAGGATATGACCCTACGCTGTTTTAAAGTTCACGAACCAATCTAGAGGTTTCAATTTAAATCTGTATAGAAAGTTTGCATACTTGGTTAAAATATTTATTTCAAAGTCGTCTATTACTTTGATGCAGTTTATGAGTCCGTCAGTGTATATATAGTCTTATCTCCAGTCCTAAAATTATATAAAACAAAAATGTCCAGTCACATTACCAACAAATAACAATAATCAAATAAAACTATCAATAATAATAATAAAAAAGCTTGGTTCATGACTTAATTTACAATTAAATACAATATTATGGTATACAGTAACAAAGACAACACATAAGCATTTTTATAATAGTAATAACATTTCTCTCATTTATTTATTCGGAACCTTCCTAAATTGAAATTATCAATAGACACAATCAAAATTTATCTTTTAGAAAATCGTCTATTTTACAATAAGTTTTACTAGTCAATAATTTTTTAAATTGTCTTTTAAATGTAATCATATTAAAACCTTTAAAGTGTTCTGGTATTTTATTATAAATTCGAGGTGCCATGCATACACTTTTTTGCATCAACTTGTATTTGAACTGTGTGCACATAAATATCGTCGATTTCTTTCTTTGACGTCTGACATGCTTGGAAATAGCTGCCGATTACTTTTGACAAATACTGCCAATTCAAATATGTGTAGGCATGGAAGTGTTAAAATATTCATCATCATCATCTAAGCGTAATATCCCGGTTGCAACCTAAACTTTCGTTTCGGTGCCCGGGGTCCGCTTTCCGACTTTTTCTACTCCACTTCGCACGGTCTTCAGCATCCCTGGTAGTGAGCCCATTGGGACGCATATCACCCCTTACAACGTCAAGCCAGCCCTTTTTGGGTCTACCCCTCCTGGCGGGGCCCGGCGGAGGCGGCATGGCCAGACATTTGTTACCCACGTAATCATCCGGTTGCCGTAAAACGTGGCCGTACCAACGGAGCCGACACTCGCAGTTTATCCGCAACGTCACGGACATGAAGACTGCCGCGAATGCGGGAGTTCCTAACGCGGTCCTTCCGCGTCACTCCACACATCCACCGCAGCATATTCATCTCCGTGACACGCAGTTTTTGCCTGTGTCGCTCTAGCACCGGCCACGCTTCACAGCCGTATAAAAGGACAGGCCTAATGATGGTCTTATAGACCTGTCCCTTCAACTTTACCGGCATCTTGCGGTCACAAATGACACCAGTTACCTCACGCCATTTGGCCCACGCGGCAGCAATGCGTGCCTTGACGTCACAATCGATGTCACCAGACGCATGAAACACAGATCCCAGGTATTTCACTTGGTCCGTGCGCTCGACCGTGTCGCCGCCTATGCGTACGGGTGTGGGATCTGTGGAGTTACAGGCCAAGTACTCGGTCTTCGCCACATTGAGCTTCAGACCACCGTTCTCAAGCGACTCCTTCCACGCCTTCACACGTCGCACCAGCCTACCCCTGTCCGAGTCTGCCAGCGCGATATCATCAGCATACATAAGCAGCCACGGGGGCTGCTCATGTGAGTTTCTGATGCTGTCTGACATCTAATACCACGCTAAATAGAAACGGACTAAGGACGGATCCTTGGTGCACCCCGACGGTGATGGGGAAAGGTTTTGTGTCGCCAACAGCAGTCCGAACTACGGAATCGGAGTCACGGTACATGTCTTGGATGATGTCAATATAGGCCTCTGGAACCCTTTTAGATCGCAATGCGCACCAGATTATCGCGCGAGGAATACAGTCGAAGGCCTTCTGCAAGTCAAGAAACAGGCAATGCAGAGGCGTATTTCTCCGCGACAGTCCTTAGGGCAAAAACCGGATCCATGGTCCGATAACCAGGGCGAAACCCATACTGACATCCTGAGATAGTGCACTCCTGCCGAATCCGAGAGTCGATAACCCTCTCGAGGAGCTTCATGGTGTGGGACATGACCTTAATCCCCCTGTAATTACCGCACTCCTGCACCTGCCCCTTGCCTTTGAAGACTGGAGTAATGATACTCAGTCTCCATTAGCTCGGGATCTACCGGTGAGGAGTGTCCGGTTAAAGAGGTCGGTTAAGATGCCCACACCACGAGAGCCCATCGCCTTCCAGGCTTCGATGGGGACTCCATCGGATCCAACAGCTTTCCGATTCTTCATGCGGCGAAGACAATTCTGGACCTCTGCAGGCGATAGCGACGTACAGTTATTGACAATAAAGAACAGCAATTTGCTCCTTCAAATGTAATTATTAATTAATACGAAACTTCATGGAGTGGACAAACGTCAAAACGGCCATCATAGTGTGCCGGTAGCATAAATGCATGCATGCACTCGTACGATTTGAAACCGGGACCTTTAGTTTTGTCTCCGAGTGTAATCTACCAATAAATAGTTACTTAAAATATCACTAAAATGTTTTATTGTACTCGTCCAATGTGAAAGTTATCATTTTGTAGGAGTCTCCGTCAGAGTTCTGCCGACCGTCCCGAGTGCGGGCGATGTTCGCGTCGAGGGCGTGCCGCAAATCTGTCATGATAGGCACTGCGTTGAAGAAATCTGATATGAAAGTGCTCGTGGATCATATGGCGGACATTGATCAACCCTGGGTAAGTTCAGTTTAGTCGTTTAGTCTAGATCCATATATACTTACGGTATTCTTTCTGACAATGGTCTCACTGTTAAACTCTTTCTCTGCTACTGTACTATCTGTATTGGTAAGTAGGCGTTCCCGTCCGCCCCACTGGTCGTATAAAAGAAAAAAATAAATCGAAAAAATGAGAATTCGTACGCATGCGCGCTACACCGCTTGCCCCACTTCTCCGCGGCAAGAAAACACACATCATCATCATCATCATCCTAGCGTTAGTCCCGGTTGCCACCCAAACCTTCGCTTCGGTGCCCGGGGTCCGCTTTCCGACTTTTTCTACTCCACTTCGCGCGATCTTCAGCATCCCTGGTAGTGAGCCCATTGGCACGCATATCACCCTTTACGACGTCAAGCCAGCACTTTTTGGGTCTACCCCTCCTGCCGGGGCCCGGCGGAGGCGGCATGGCCAGACATTTGTTTCCCACGTAAGCATCCGGTTGCCGTAAAACATGGCCATACCAACGGAGCCGACACTCCTGCAATTTATCTGCAATGTCACGGACATGAAGACTACCGCGAATGCGGGAGTTCCTAACGCGGTCCTTCCGCGTCACTCCACACATCCACCGCAGCATATTCATCTCCGTGACACGCAGTTCTTGCTTGTGTCGCTCTAACACCGGCCACGCTTCACAGCCGTATAAAAGGACAGGCCTAATGATGGTCTTATAGACCTGCCCCTTCAACTTTACCGGCATCTTGGGGTCACAAATGACACCAGTTACCTCACGCCATTTAGCCCACGCGGCAGCAATGCGTGCCTTGACGTCGCAATCGATGTCACCAGACGCATGAAACACAGATCCCAGGTATTTCACATGGTCCGTGCGCTCGACCGTGTTGCCGTCTATGCGTACGGGTGTGGCATCTGTGGAGTTACAGGCCAAGTACTCGGTCTTCGCTACATTGAGCTTCAGACCACCGTTCTCAAGCGACTCCTTCCACACCTTCACACGTCGTACCAGCCTACCCCTGTCCGAATCTGCCAGCGCGATATCATCAGCATACATGAGCAGCCACGGGGGCTGCTCATGTGAGTTTCTGATGCTGTTCGAAAATACGTCTAATACCACGCTAAACAGAAACGGACTAAGGACGGATCCTTGGTGCACACCGACGGTGATGGGGAAAGGTTTTGTGTCGCCAACAGCGGTCCGAACTACGGAATCGGAATCACGGTACATGTCTCGGATGATCCCAATATAGGCCTCTGGAATCCCTTTGGACCGCAATGCCCACCAGATTATCGCGCGAGGAATACAGTCGAAGGCCTTCTGCAAGTCAAGAAACAGACAATGCAGAGGCGTATTCTTCGCCCTGTATTTCTCCGCGACAGTCCTTAGGGCAAAAATAGGGTCCATTGTCCCGTGACCAGGGCGAAACCCATATTGACATTCCGAGACAGTGCACTCCTGTCGAATCCGAGAGTCGATAACCCTCTCGAAGAGCTTCATGGTGTGGGACATGACCTTTATACCGCGGTAGTTACCGCACTCCTGCACCGATCCCTTGCCTTTGAAGACTGGAGTAATGATACTCAGCCTCCATTGGTTCGGGATCGTACCGGTGAGGAGTGTCCGGTTGAAAAGGTCGGTTAAAGTGCCCACACCACGAGAGCCCATCGCCTTCCAGGCTTCGATGGGGACTCCATCGGATCCAACAGCTTTCCGATTCTTCATGCGGCGAAGACAATTTTGGACCTCTGCAGGCGTTATCAGTGGCACTAGTCCTTGGTTCGGAGGAAGATCTGGCGGCTGCACCTCTTTATGCTGCTTGTTCAACAGCTCGTGGAAATATGAGCGCCATCTCTCCTTCACCGCGAGGTCCTCGCATAACAAGTTGCCTCCGGGGTCTTTTACACAGCGGCACTTGGAGATATCCTGTGCCGCTTTGACCCTGGAGCGCGCCAACTTATATATGAGCTTCTGCCCCTCAGACGAGTCCAACTTATCGTAAAGTGGTTGTAAGTGGTCACGTCTGGCTCTGGCTACAGCTTTCTTGGTGGCGCGTTTGGCATCTCTGTATGCGTCGCGATCTTCAGGAGATTTGGACGCTTGCCACTTCTTAAAGAGGGCTTTTTTCGCCCTGGTCTCCCTCTGGACTGAGTCGTTCCACCACCAAGTCTCCTTGTCACACTTGCGTCCGCCCTTAGACACGCCAAGCACCTCTCTCGCCGACCCAAGGATAGCCGCCTGAATCCTGTCCCAGTAAGCTTGAACCGGTTCGCCCTCACCTCCGGCGCACTTGTCGCCGATGGCAGAGGCGAACTCCTGGGACTTGACTTCATCAAGCAGCCACCACCTGATTCGGCGTTGAAGGCGGTCGACACATTTGCCTTTGGGCTTTACGCAGAGGTCCATGACAAGAAGACGGTGTTGTGCAGTGAGACTCTCACCGGGTATGACCTTGCAGTTGGCTACTTTGCTGATGTGGTGTCTCCTAGTGAGTAGGAAGTCGATTTGGGTAGCATTCCTCCCGCTCTTGTAGGTGATGAGATGCTCGAGTCTCTTTTTGAAATACGTGTTCACGATGGCAAGGTCGGCAGCCGCACACGTATTGAGGATGTCCTCCCCTTCCGCGTTGCGGCTACCGTACCCAAATCCACCGTGAACACGCTCAAATTCCCCACATTCATCACCCACATGACCGTTCAGATCACCCCCCAAAACGATCCCCTGTGATAATGGGATTCCACGGAGCACTTCTCCGAGTTGATTCCAAAACGCTATTTTATCGGCGTCGTCACAACCGGCCTGTGGCGCATAGGCACTTATCAAGTGGGTAACTACCCCATCGATAAGCACCCTAACGACCATAAGCCGGTCGCTATGACGTTTCACTTCCAAAATGTCGTTCTGGAACTCCTCCGAGAGCACTATGGCAACCCCATTCTCCCCACCAGTTGCACCTGTGTAGATCAGTTTGTAGCCATTCCCAATGAACCGGGATCTGCTGGCCTTCCACCGAGTCTCCTGCAGGAACGCCACGGCCACCCTCCGCCTGGAGAGCACATCGGCCAACTCTCTCGCGCGTCCGGTTAGCGTGCCAATATTCCACGTTGCGAAGCGGAGTTTCCTTTTGGATGGGGCTAGTGTCTTTAGCCGTGCTCGCCCACGGCACGGCAGCCCTAGTCCACTTGTCACAGGAGTCGGGCGAGGTTCCTGCGCGTCGTTTTGCGGCGACGCCCTATCCGTGACAAATCTCTTACGTGTCCGAACCATATATATTTGGCTAGTTTTGGTTTTTACGGGAGCGACTGCCGTCCGACCTCCCAACCTCTAAAGGAAAACCTAGAGGTGTCCTTCCCTCGCCGCATGCAAGCTGGCAGAGGGAGTAACCCATCAGTCGGCTTTTACGACTCCCTTGGGATGATTTGGGGTGGCCCTATTCTTTCTTCGGCCGGGACCACACGGCACCCGGGACCACACGGCACAAGAAAACACACATCACTGAACACATAATGCTTATAAAAATCGCTGTTTCTTATAACTTAAATAACTATATTACGAGTGATGAAAATATAGCAATTTTTTTTGTAGTTTTGCCGTGATGCGCGCACAACTGCAGGACCTCTATCATTTTATATATTTAGATGAGACTACTCAATGAAACCGGAACCTTATTTTAATTTCAGAACTTAAGTGGTCTTGAGTTTGAATCCCACTGAGAACAATAACAAAATATATGAATGCAATTGCTTTGTTCTTGTTTGGATGTGTCCGTCAATTGTACATTATTAAAATTCTTTCTATATTATACTACATTTTCGCATATTGCAACACTGTCATCAATATTTATAAAAAAAATTGCAATCTGTTACAATAAAAGACAGAAAAATATTGCTTACATAATTAAACAAAATTACATATAAAATAATTTTATGGCCATTGTTTGAAAATTAATAAATTCCCACTAGCAGTTACCCATTTCTTTGTATACCGGGGAAACGAAACGATCAGTACCATGCTGGAACTCCGGGGAAGTCGACGTGGGTATGTCGGCCTCACCGTTCAATACTTAGGACGGCCATCTCTGCAGATACAGTGGCATACCGATTAAAACTCCAGTCGCCACCCAAGGCCTTACGCGGAGACATCGCGGGATCGACTTCTGGTTATTGCTTTGCGATGTCCTCAGCACTAGCAGTTACGTGAATGTGATTATTTATTTTTTAAACTTAAATTCCAGAACTGTCCCCATGGGAGACCTACAATAAGACATCTTGTGAACTTGGCCATGGTACACACCAAAAAAAGCTGTGATGATTCTACATAACCGATTTATATAAGTGCTTTTTATGAATAATTAGTTAATCATGATGAATAATGTTTTGGAATAAAAGATTTTATTTTAATTTTATGTTTTATTTAAACACTGATGGTTTTGAATATATTAAACCCTGTGTGGGCTGTGGTAACCATTACACCTGGGATTTGTTTGTGCCAATGCAGCTCTTTTATGTCGGTTTGCCCTTGGTGGATGAAAAGCAGCTGGGGTGGTAGGTTCTGTGAAAAAAACATTCACTGTTAATTGCATATTTAGGGGATTCTTAGATTAGTCTTTAAGGACCCACTGTTGATCATAGACAAGAACATATTATTGTCTTTAAACTAATTAATAATTATTCTACAGCCAATTGACGGTAGATCGTAAAACAAATCTATCAAGCCCACCACCACTTCAACGAGCATGTTTTGCTCTTGTAATATCACGATTTTTAAGTATGGCATTCAGTTTACATCATTTCTCAACAGGTGCCAGTACTAGAGCTTGATTTTTTTATGAGAGCTTTATTTTGAGCATATACCACACTTAACTGTTTGCTCCATTTAATTCACTTTCATATATAAAGAAAACTGTAGATATCAAATTTTAAGTTCAAACAATTACCTTCAGCTCTTCATCAACCACTTCATCGTCGTCTCGTTCGACGGCCAAGTCCCACAAAGCCACTTGGTTGTCCTCACCAGCAGACGCCAACACACTGGGCTCAGTCCAATGCCACTCCACAGACGTCACTGGTGCTGTGTGATGTTTGAATGTGCCGACGGGCGTACCGCTCGTGAATTGTCGTAGATCCCATACATGGAGAAAACCATCATCCCCACCTGGAATAATTTACAATCCACTTTAGTATTGATAACAAGAATGTAAACGCTTGGGAGTTCCCCATTACTAATGAGCGGTACACCACTACATTGACTTTTATATATACACAGATTTACGACAACTCTTTCTACTTCGCTGCTATCCCATGGGGGTACAGGGACCTAGGTCATTAATGCTGGAACACAACACAAGGTTGTTATGGCGGCATACTTATAAACCAAGGGTGGTTAACATCCAGACGGGCTTGTGGCCCTACCACGTAGCTAGGGTTGTTTTGGCCTTTAACGACAGGCCGAGCCCGGCCTCAGAGGTTAGTATTCTTACTCCGCCCCTGCACAGAAAAAGATAATTTGCGTGAACTTATTCTCATCTAACATCTCTATAAATAGAAGGAAATAAAATACCATTTGGATTTTTTAATCCAAATGAACTTGTGAGCTCTAAATTCGTTTCCATCCGTACAGGGGCGGAAAAAGAATACTAACCTCTGTGGCCAGGGTCGGCCTGTCGTAAAAGGCGACTAAACAACCCAACCTAACTACGTGGTAGGGCCTCAAGCCCGTCTAGATGGCGACCACCTTTGGTCTTAAGTATGCCGCCATAATAACCTTGTGTTGTGTTCCGGCATTAGTGACCCAAGTTCCTGTACCCTTATGGGACAGCAGCGTATTTGCGATGCCACTGGCGTTGCAAACACCTATAGGCGACGGTAACTGCTAAATTCTAAGCGGGCTGTCAGCCTGTCTGCTAGGACAGCAGCATTGCGTAGGACACGCAATAAAAAAAAAAGTGTGATTACACTGAGCGACCATTTATTGTCTTTAAAAATCGAACTCATACACATACATACAACACTATAAAAGTATGGTTAAGAAATGAATGGTAATGATAGCGGTCGAGGGCATGCGGACATACGATGTCCAACGCGGCACCTTGCACCTGAAGTATTGGCGGTCACTAGTTGTCCGTCGCGGCCTACTGGGGTGAACATTGTTTCTAGTGGGGTGTTCAACGTGTTAATAATAGTCCCAAATTATTTTATAAAGTGTCTTACCACTTGCAATGAAAGGCTCTTTGTTGTTCCAAGATATGACATTGATGTCGCTCTGATGAGCATTTTCAGCTGTCAGCATGCATGCTTTGTGGGGCGCAGCTCTGGTGTCCCATATCCTGATTGTTTTGTCTACTGAACATGTTGCTAATACATTTCTGTAAATAATCAATAAATAATGTTAATTAATATACTTATTAGTGATTTTGTCTTTGTCTTGTAGTGATTATTACAATAATATTTATTTTCTCAAAACATTATTTGCATAAACATTTGTATCACAAATGTTTATTAAACAAAGATACAATTTATGGTCTCACATAAAAAAAAACCATTTGCAGATATAATAAGAACCCAGAACATTCCAATGCCGGGCTCAAGAAAATCTACATAAGCGGGGCATACAGTAGTGGTATTTGAACTTGTGACCTTTAAATTCGTCTCCGAGTGTGATTACACTGAGCGACCATTTACTGTCTTTAAGAATCGAACTCATACACATACATACAACACTACTTATATAGCCACTTAGACAGCTTTATATAATAGTCAATCATTGCACCCAAATTAGAAAAATTTCAACAAAACATCAAAATCAACTATTCTTTTTTAAATATTTGTATAAAATCATTTAAGTTTTATCTACTGGTATGGTATATACTATATGGTATGGTGCCCCAGGTTTCTATAATCTTCAGCAACTATGGTTATATATATATTTTTTTTGGGAGGTGAAAATGCATGACGCCCACCCCGCTGCGTGGGAATGGGCGGGGTAGTGTGGGACTCTCCGTACTACAAAATAATATATGTAAAATTTTATTTATTACAAAAATAATTTATAGAAATTAAACCCACAAATTTTGTTACAAGAAGTATGGTGAAATGGAAAGTTTTCATTTATCGAATATACCTTTCATTAGGAGACCATTGTATATCCTCTACAGAGGCAGTGTGCCCGATTAAAGGTCTCTGATCTACATCCCAAGTACCAGCCTGGTTTGGCTTCCATATGTGGATGTCTCGCCTGCAGTCTCCGGTTGCCAAAACCTATAGATATATACAATGTTCAAAACAATGTGCTAGTAGTTGCAAGCTCCAAAAGTTCTGTTGAGTAATCATCATCATCATTTCAGCCGGAAGACGCCCACTGCTGGACAAAGCCCTCCCCCAAAGATCTCCACGACAATCGGTCTTGAGCTGCCCTCATCCAACCTATTCCGGCGATCTTGACCAGATCATCGGTCTGTTGGGCAATGTACATGATTAATAAATAATTGATGTTTTTTATTGGGAATAAATGATTTTATTAAATATCAACACATATTAATAATAAATAAACATTACGGGACTGTTTATATAACGCCATCTAGTCCCAAAATAAGTAGCATAGCACTATGGGTACTAGATAACTAATATATTACATTTATACTTTTTCTTTATAAATAAATACATATTAGACATAAACATCCAGACGTGAGACAGGAAACTAACCAGTGGCCTTAGTAAACATACCGAAGTGCCATTATGCCATGGAGATTGTTAATAAAAAAAAACACTTGGCTGATAATATGTATCAAAATTATTCTAACATTGACAACTCTCTTTTATTCACTTTTATTGTATTTCTTCTATTTATTGATGCACAATAACACATTAGAGTTATTACATCAATACCAGCATAATAATTGTTAACGCGGTTTGGCTATAATGGGTCTAGGTGAGGATGTTATATCCTATCTATTTTCTTCTTACCTAAAATCCGCTCCCCGTCCTTGACAAATGAAGTGCGACCGATTTAAATTGCATTATAACGTCGATGGCCGAACGGTGATTGTCGGTTCCGTCTTATTTTTAATATAAACTGAATAATTTAGTAATAATCGAGTGTAAAATGGTGTAAAGGTGTGTTTGATTACTCCTACGAGTGGAACATCAGTGGGCCCACGCGAAAATAAGGATGAGTAACGAGAATTGTGAGTACCCTTAAATATTCATTTCCTTTCAATAGATCTTCGCCTAGGAAGACCCAATACCACCGCGAACAATAATCTTCATTCATTAATCAATTGGTGAAAAATGTTACTGAAAAGTTTGTGAAAAACAACAACAATGATCAAAATAAATACATATTATATTTTATATCTGTTAAAAGTAATTTAAAATTTATTTCAGTTTTCTAACATTCTAACTTGGACAACTGAGTTTTAACATGTTAAAAGGTAGTCATATAAAAATGATTTCCTCAAAAAAGTTCTCTTGACATAGTTTATCAATTTTTTTATAGGTAGAGTTCAGCAGACAGGTGGTAACCGTCGCCTATGGACATTTGCAACACCAGAGGCATTACCAACGCGCTGCCGACCATGAAGAAATCTTATAACGCCTTTTTTGAACAATATGTAAATTATGAAGATTTTTTGTAATGTTTGTAAATATAATAAAAAAACTGCTTGAGGGCATGGTGACCCTTATGGCATAAAGTAAACCAAAAGAGGTCACCGGTGAGCCCCATGACGTTTAACACGTTAAGAGTGATATAGTAGACTTACAGCAGGCTCTGTAGGGCACCAATCAATACCAAATCCTTCCTGCTGGTGCCCATTGAATGAATACAGTGGCTTCACAGGATTTGTAACAGTATCTAAATTGTATCTCTCCAGAAATGCTGGATCATCGACTGCTTGTAGTTGCTGAGTTATGTTCCAGATCTCAACTCTGCCCAGTTCAGACCAACTGGCTGCTAAGACTGAATTTTTGAAACTTGTTGCCTAAAATTTATAAACAATTGATAAAACATAATAGTACTATTTTTTTTTGGTCTTAGGGTAAAACCCTCTCTTGACGGGTTCCCACGGCCTGGGGGGATTGAGGGATATGTGGGAGTCCGGGAAAGATGTTCGGCCATTCAACTACCCACTAAAAAAAACCCACTGTTCTTCTATCGCCTACGCTCGGGCCCTCGGTCATGTGGCCTGCTGAACTCGTGGACTGGGCCTCTTCCATAGTTTTAGTGCCAGGGGTCAGGGTTTCGTCCCCCCGGCAATCTCCTATATCGACTAGGAGTTGAGGGGAGCCGCGGAACAGCACGCGGCCCTTATTCTCGCGGCAATAGTGCGGGCGGCGGGTCCTCCCCCGAAGGCGGTCGGAGGTTGTTGAATGCCCTCCGACGCCGACGACGTGGTTCCGTTGGCGGAAGGAGAGTGTGGTAGTTGACTCCCCCGCTCCGCCGCCCCCTTTGCGAACATGACTGCCTCGCAAAAGGAGGCGACGGCCGTCCCTCCAGGATCGACCCCGACCATGGACAGAACCAGGGCCGGGAGCGATAGGTCCGCGCCGATTTGACCGACGAGGGCGCAACACTCCTCGCGCCACGCTAGGCACACGGCGACGGTGTGGTTCACCGTGTCCTCCTCGTCGCCCGCGCCACAATAGTGGCATCTCGACGTCGTCTCCCGCCCTATGCGATACAGGTACCTTCCGAAGCAACAGTGCCTAGAGAGGACCTACATCAGCCCAAAGGTCAGGGCACCATGGCGAGGCGCCACGGTGCCCATCCATTCAGCCAGGACGGGTCTCACCGCCGCTATGGTGGCAAGGCCCGCGATGGGGTGCGCAAGACGCTCTTTCCACTCCACAAAACAATAATATTACAGTAATAATATGATACTTTGAAATAAAGTTATATAAAATAGATGGACATTTACAGGTTTTTGTACTTTATTTATTAATAAGGATGACAAAAACATTTGAATTTTCATAATCATTTAATCTTCATTGCTTCATTTTATTCTACCAATCTGGACTTATGGATGCCAAACATGAGCTCTCACAAAAGTACAAGTGTACAACAGAACAAACTGAGATCTTGCCAGTGAGCAATGTAAAGAAGTAATACAGGAATAAGGAAGAAAGAAAAGATAAGAAGAAACTTTATTAGGAACATTACAAAAGTAGATGTTATTGTAAAAAGTAAGCAATTGAAGTGGGCAAGGATTGGCCATCTTATTAGGGAACCAATGAAATAGAGTCGGACCATCATAGAATAGTACCCAAGAAAGGACAAAAGAAAAAGAGGTGGCCAATATAAAAGATGGTCCGACGAAGTGCCAAGGATTGCAGGTAAACTGACGTCCCACAAAGCAAGATCTTGAGAAGAATGGAGGTCCTTTACCAGAAGGCAAACACAGTCAAGGACTTGGTTAATTAGTTTTCTCTAACCATAAACATAACATAAACCTAACCCCTACAAGTATCTGAATAAAGGCTATTAATTTTATTTTTTAATCTTCATTTTAAATATTATAATAATAAATATATTGGAACTATTCACACACTTCTATTCAGTCCCAGTAAGTAGCACTTGTGTTATGGGAACTAGATTGTTATGAAAGGTTGTACTGTCAAACAATTTTTTAATTTAACTTACTACACTATAAAAAACAAATTATTACTATTGTAGTTACTTACTTTTATAAATTTAATGTTTTAAAACAGAAGCTAAATAAGAGTAAGTACTTTAATGGATTCGTTTATAAAATGATAAGTGAGATTTAAAATGAAAACTTTCCACAAGTCTTTCCAGAGCAGAATATCAGACTACTTTGCACTAATCAAAGATTTAAAAGTTTGAAAATCAATGCTCAGCCTTCTAAGAAGTAAGAGTAGAAATTTTATAATAATATCTTAAATAATATTCACCCTTATTCTATTGACGCAGCCTTGGTTCTTAATAAAAGCGAATGTCATTTGTGGTTTCTTCTCCTCATCTTCCACTTCATCCTCATCATCATCGTCATCTGACTCTTCATCATCTTCTAACTTTGATGTGGGATGGAGATTAGACATTTTTATTACTAATATACTGGAAAAAGTCGAATAAATTTCATCATTTACTTTTTATACAATATTTAAGAATTTATTTAAATTTCATCATAAAGAAGAAATGAACAATATGTTTGTTAAAACAATGTCTTAAGTAAACATGGAATTCAATATGAAATTTATACATTGTTTAGAAAAATAGAACATACACAAAGTTGCTTAACTGGCTAACATCTTTAGCTAAGAATCCCCAACAAAAATAATAGCATGTGTAGGCAGGAGAGCAATGTTTTAGGCTTTTTAAGTAGTTTAACAGAATTATTAATAATGTATACATTTATGACACATACATGTGAGCTATTGTTATTAGGACAAAATATATGGAATCACTCTATTTACCTGAATTTTATTCAGTCCTTATTTATCTGTGCAGGGGCAGAGAAAGAATACTAACCTCTGCGGCCAGGGTCGGCCAGTTTACAAAGATAAAATAACTTTGTGTTGTGTTCCGGCATTTGTGACCCAAGTTCCTGTATCCTTATGGGATAGCAGCGTGTTCACTGTTCACACAATGCCATTGGCATTACAAAAACCCATAGGCGACTATAACTGCTAAATTCTAAGTGGGCCGCCAGTCTGTCTGCTGTCCTACAGCAATAAAAAAAATTATTTGTTTTGGGTTGAGGTATCAGGTGAGCCCCTATAAAAACAAAATATATTTTCTTGAGCTTTAAAAATATAAATAATGCTGTGATAATTGATTTAAATGACTTACAATACCCAAGTTAAAAACCTAGTCAGCAGTCATTCAATTACAATTTGTACAATGCCTAATAAAAATACAAAACATTAAGTGACCTTAAAAAATAAAAAAATACTAAAAAAGAAGATAATTCAAAATACTTAGTTTTCTTCAAAGAAAATATCTTACTTGTTCAAATGTGCGCTAGAAGCCTGAGTGCCGGCTACAATGTAGGTAGTCATTGGAAATTCATTTCTATCGTTGCCCAAATTATCCGGCACTACATCAAAACTCAAACAAGGCGCTCCCGTTTGAGCTTGGTGTAACATAACATAAGCTGACTGATCACAAACAAGCTGTTCATCATCTTTTAAAGGCTGATTTGGTAAATAAGTCTGTGGTCTATCGTCGTCCTTGGCATTTTCTTCACCACCTTCCTCCATATCGTCTTCGCTTTCAGAAGAACTGGCTTCCATTTGTTCGTCTTCGTTCGACATATTGAGCTAAAATAAAATTAAACGAATACTTAGTATTCCTTGTTTTCAAATTTTGAGGTTGTTTCACAAAATAACAATCGTGGTGTGCAAGTTGTGCAACTAACATTGACACTTGACACTGACAGTTGAAATAAGCAATTTGATAGATTCAGTTCATCATTGTGGATGTGCTTCCAACCCTATGGCATATATTTTGCCATCGTCCAAGTAAGATATAAATTTATACAAGCTGGTTTAATTTTTTTTATTTTCAGTAGCTATATTTGGTAAATTGTAAATAAATCTCCAAACTCTTATCATTTGAAAGAAAGTAAAAAGTTGCCACATTTATGGAGAAATTTAAATTAAAAGTAAAAATAAATAAATGTTTGGGCAATAAAATAAATGTTTGAATAGTCTTCATTGCATTTATAGTAAGATTTATCCTTTCTTTTTGCCAAAAACAACATCTTTATCTCACCAGACCTAGACCTAAGTTTATGTACATAATTTTCTTAATTGTGTAGTTGTTTGAGACCAATCTGCTTGTTTGCAAGGTTTTACCACAAACATCTAAAGAAAAGTTCTTTTGAAACATTTGTGGGATATATCTTGATGATTGTTTTTTTTTTTACTGTGACATTGAATAATTTTGTATTTTTGAGCATTTTAGCCATAATTAAAAAGAAGAAAGTTATTTGAACTTTTGATTTGAAGAGGTTATGTTTATGTATAGTTACAATTTAATTTAATAATTTTTTACGAATATGCACAATGGCATTTCGTTGTATCCATTTATTAAAAATTATAAGAAATAGCTCTGTTTTACGTCAAAATGCTTACTCTACAGCAGTTAAAATACCTGATAACGTGCTAAGACTCAAACCTAAAGAATATAGGACTGAAGATAATTTAATATATTTGGAAGATCCTGATACGTTTGGTACTTTATCGAAAAAAGCACCCCAAGTAGATGTCTTGGAAGATGAGAAGGATAAAAGGGAAGATGAATATATATCCAATATTCCATTATCATCTCAAAAGTTAACAATAAAACAGTATGCAGACTTAATTAAAGAATATTTAAAATATAAAAGAATAAAAGAAGCTATTGACGTGCTCGAAGTCAGAATGTTAAAAGAAGATCGAGTAAAACCCGAAAATTATATCTACAATATACTTATTGGTGCTTGTGCTGATGTAGGGTATACTAAAAAAGCTTTCAAGCTTTTCAATGACATGAAAAGGCGAGCTTTGAAACCAACAGGTGACACTTATACTTGCTTATTTGAAGCTTGTTGCAATAGTCCTTGGACACAGAATGGTTTGAAAAATGCTACTCACTTGAGAGAGTTAATGATTGAAAAAGGAATTGAACCAAATTTGACTAATTACAATGTAATGATTAAAGCATTTGGTCGTTGTGGAGATTTGCCGATGGCTTTCAAAATTGTTGACGAGATGATTTCGAAAAGAATCAAAATTAGAGTACATACTTTTAATCATTTATTACATGCGTGTATAACAGATAAAAGTAATGGTTTGAGACATGCATTGATAGTTTGGAGAAAAATGCTCAAAATGAGAGAGAAACCAAATATTTACTCATTTAATTTAATGTTGAAGTGTGTCAAAGATTGTAATTTAGGTAGTAAAGATGATATTGCAGAATTAATAAGTTATATTCAAGAACAAATAGCTCTTAGTAGTAAAAAAAATAATCTACAGATTGAAGGACCAACAAGTCTTATATCTAATACAAATTTGGATAATAAAGTAAGAGTCATGATTGAAGATAAAGATGAATGTACAAATGAGAAACAAACAGCAAGTAACAATATAGATCATCAGTCAAACATTAGCGAATCATCGAGTTTAACTCATAAAAATTTGAATGATTCATCAATAACAATAACAAAGAATGTGGATATAAAATTTGAATTTGTTGATAAATTACAATTAAAACTAAAAGAACAAAGAGTACCTAATTTACTATCAAAGACATTGAACTTGGCGAATGTTGCAGCATTACAAGAAGTACATACATTACAAGACAAATTTGCTGTAGTTGGTGGACAAGATGATTTTTTCAATATTATGAAAGAGTATGGAGTTGAACCTGATATTAAAACATTCACTCAAATGCTACCATTAATAGATGATTCGACAGAAGCTGAAAACAAACTTCTTGAAACTATGAAATCTGCACAAATTCTGACTGATATAGATTTTTATAATATGTTGATCAAGAAAAGGTGTATGAGGCTAGATTATGATGCTGCAATTGTAAGTAATTTCAACTCCCATTCTGTTTCACTTTTTTTTTTCTTATTTATTTATGTATAGAATTGTGTATTTATGTATACTTCTTTATACTATCTACATGTACCTATAGATATTTGCAAATCTTCCCACACATTACATTTTTATTTGTTTTATTGATCACTCCTGTCCATCCAAAGGTTGCCTGGAAGAGATCGATCAAGCGATAAGGCCGCCACTTGTACAATGTACTATTTTAAAATATATTATGTAATCTGTAATTTTTTTTGTACAATAAAGAATAAATAATAATAATAATAATTTTGCCTTATTTACTACTTTACTATATTATTTGAACAGAGAGTAGGACACCTCCCTGCCCGGGCTGGATGGAAGAGCATGGTCAATGGACAGCGGTGGTCCGTAGACAGCTGACGGCAATATTATTTTAGCTATAAGTTGCTAGATCAACACACCCTTGACAACAAAAATATAATTTATACCTAAATATTAAAATCTATCTATCTATTAAATTTATCTGCATTAATAGTAGTAATAAACTTTTTGTGTTTTTAATTTCTTTTCATAGGCTGTAAAGAAAATAATAAATGAAGAAAGTGAATTTCGCAAAAAAAGATATCCAAGAAATAAGAAGAAGAAACTAACAGAAAATATAATGACTTACGGGGTGTTGGCTTTATCTTGTAAAAGTAAAGAAAGTGCTGAACAACTACTTAATGAAATGAAGGAAAAACAGTTGAAGTAAGTGTATAAACTTCATTGATGTTTTAGTCATTCTAATTTAGAATCCAGGCATCTATAAATAACACTAAAATATATCAATTTTTCAAAAATTATGTTGACATCTGATTATTCTCTGTATGTAAATATCATTATTGTGATTCAATTCTGAAATAGTGATAAGTACAAGATAATTGGGCACAAATTTATAAACAACATCACTATCATAATTAAAGTGGTTAATCCCAGTTGAATGACAGACCCACTGTTGAGCATAGGACAAAACTTCAGCATACTTCTGTTACAGTTTTTTTACTAGTATGCACCATCGGGGTCACTGCAGACACCTGTGGTGTGTAATTTGTTAAAGTACCATTGTCTGATCCCTCAAACGTGAAAGGACAAATCAAATGTTTTGCTTTGTCTGCATATTGTCAAAAGGAGCAATCCATTAGTAATCATTTGTCTTTTTAAGAAAGGGCTACTCTGTGCAAAGGCAAAAGGTTAACTTCTCAATTAACATGCTTCAGGAGCAGCCTGTCATAAAACAGGAAACTAACCTAGTTATATGGATAACTGGATGGCAACCAGACCGGTCCAGGTTCCAGTTCTCCTACGCTGATAGAAGTGTGTTAGCAATGCCCTTTAAATCCCACACATCTATAGGTGGCAGTAATTGTTTACTATTAAGTGAACAATCAGTCTATCTTCTGAGGGGTTACTGTACTGCTTACATCTGTTTTGAGCTGTCATAACACGGAGATTACATTCTATTGTCTCTCCTTGCAGGGATGGAGTTAGAATAGTAACCCCTGTGGCCAAACAAAATAACCCTAATTATGTGGTAGGGTCTTAATTCCGCCTCCATAATAATCTTGCGTTGTGTTTCGGCATTAGTGACCCAGGTTCCTGTACTCCAATGGGACAATAGCGTGTTCGCGGTGCCCCTAGCGTCGCAAACATCCATAGGCGACGGTAACTGCTTACTACTAAGTAGGCCGTTAGCCTGTCTGCTGTCCTCAACGATAAAAAAAAACATTCCCTCTTTTAATTTTTTTGGACAATATGTAATTTATGTATCTCTGCAAAAGGATTCTTTGTGTTCTTTAAACGTGCAATTAAAATTATTTTTATATGTTTCAATGTTTTCTCCTGTAATGTACAGTCCACATATAATCATTTTTGGGCATTTTCCAGTTAATTCTGTATCAATATGAAATTTTGAAGTATGTGATGTTTGTTGATTGTTGATATGTTAAAAAAAATGCATTATATTATGTATTATAGGTGATTATATGTATTTATTTACAAAAAGAAAAATATCTATGTAGTATATTAGTTATGGGACTAGGTGGTATGATCAAGTTACAGTATTTTTTTTTGTATTGTTTAAAAAAATATGTTCATTTTCAGAGTAAATATAGAAATCCTTGGCACATTATTGAAGCATGGCACTAATTCTCGTAATTTTGGTTATATTTTATACATAATGGAAAAAGCAAAAGAAGAGAGGATACCACTAAACCAAGTGTTCCTTAAGCATTTAGAGATTTTTAATGAGAAATGTACAGACACCATCCAACAGGTAACTTATGTATTTTTTCAGCTATACAATATATTAAGAGCAATGATAATTTATCCTTACTGATGATATTATAAACGCGAAAGTTTGTATGGATGTTTGTTACCCTTACCTGCAAAAACTACTGAATGTATTTTTTAATGAAACTTTACAAAAATATAGCTCATACATTAGAATAACATATAGGCTATAATTTACAAAGATATTGTGTGAATTGTTCAAAATACAATGAGTATAAAGTAAGTAGGTAAAAATTCTGCCATCTGCAAATTATTCTGGCATATTATGTTAGAGTTGAGTTATCCTCTGAATCAATTTTAATGAATTTCATGGGCTTTTTTTTATTCTTATGGCAGATCAGCATTTGCCGGGTCAACTAGTATATTATAATGGGAATAGATGGTATACCCGTCACACTTGTTTAGGTAGGATGTGCGGTAAATACCAGTGTTCTCGGTATACACACAGGTATCCCCATGATGTTTTACTTCACCATCTGTATGTGGCAGTTATAATATGCTCATTAGATGAAGAAAAAGTGCCTATGCAGTACATACTATCTTGGCGATACAAAGTTCATACGAGTATGATACCACTTAGCACCACGAACCGTAACTTCTATATTTCTTTTATTTAATTTTATTATGTGTCAAATATGTACTTAAACTGAATATGAACAGATTTTTAACTACTAAATATACAAAAAAATTACAGAATCGCCCCACATGTTAATTTCACCAACTTAAGGTGAAATATGACTCGTGTTTCAGTGACATGTAGCAGGAGTTGTGTCAAGTCTACTATGGACATGCATATGCTTGGATGTATGACAATTTTACACTTCTAAATTCTTACATTGGTTAGGTGGTAGCCCATCTGGATAGCAACCAAGCCTGGATACTATATATATCTCTGTAATAACCTTATGTTGTTTTCTGGCATATTTGACCAGGTTACGGTTCCCATATGCGGCCGGTAGCGTGTAAGCGGCGCTCCTGACGTCGCAAACACCCATAGGCGACGGTTTACTGCTGATTATTAAGTGCGCCTGTCTGCTATCCCACAGCAAAAAAAAATCCTCACAATTGTGATAGTGACATTGATCAAACATTGGTTTTTAAGGAAACCAGGAGAGGAAGAAATAAAAATTGTGTTTAAAATAAATTGTGATTCTCATGATGCACTTAAGTGATCTCTAGACTTAAATGCATTATTTTTGTTTCAGGGTAGTCATAAAAATATTAATAATATGGAGCGCTTTACTAACGCATATAAAACATTTTCAAATAAATACTCCAGCTGGTTGAAAGAGATGAATGTTGGTGAAGTATTGCAAAGTGAACATCCGTGGCAGCAATTCAAAGAACCCCATCCAGAAACTGTACAAAGGGAAAATGTAGAAATAAGACAACCCAAGAAGTTTTATAAAAAGAAACATAAATACGTGCGTTATGCTCGAAAAATTTAGTATAATTGTTCAAAATATGTACACAACTTTTTAAATCTAGTGCTTTGTACATAAAAATTAAATAAAAGACAACATATAGAATGTTGTTATTACTGCATTAAAAAAATTGTTTTATTTTATTATTTAAAAAAAAAATGTAATCCAACTTAATCTTTTGATATTATTTTTTCTAGGAAGTTGTTTTAACAGGTTTTTGTTAAAGAAAGTCATTCTCCTCTGCCTGTAGTATATGTACGACAGTGATTTACTAATTTGTAGTCATCGTAAGTTGCTTCACTATTTAATAAAGAATTAAATAACAATAATAGGTTTTGATGTAACAGTTTCTTTTATAGCCTTATCTTCGGCTAGACCAGCTTAATTCATAGAAATTCTTCAATCAAGTCGTCGCTGACCATCCCACACTACTTATGCGAAGCTTTTTTCCATCCCGGGGAAGCCGAATGACCTGTACCACATCGGACTCCGGGGGGAAGTCGACTAAAACGCGGGCGATAAGATCGGCTTGTCATTGCCCTGCCGTACCCCCGGCGACTTACTTTCGGCCTACCGCCACCACTGCTGACAGGAGCGATTACTTTTGTTTTCCCAGAGATAATAACGATTGCGATGACCTCTTTTGACCCATCCTGTTGCGTGAATTTGTCGGCTTGTATATAACTTAGTTTCCCTGTCTCAGAAAACCCAATATTTACTAAATTCGAAGTGTTAAACTAGCTAAGAATGACAATTTTAAGGTGTTGTTACTTTAAAAAACACCACAATATATATGAATGTTATATTTGCAGTTAAAAACTCCATTACAGAAAGTTTTACATTTAAATTTTAATATGATGAAGTTTTCTGTTGAGTTCTTCGAACTTGAGAAGTTTGCGGATGAAGAAGTCGCCGTAGCGGTGCGCCACCTTCGTGTCTGCAATGTGGATCATGTCGTTGTCGATGTAGAAGTCCAACTAGAAAGGCACATTAATATTATTATTATATATTCGCCATAGAATTCATAGTCCAACCGCTGATGTCTCAGAAATAATTATATGGGTAGTTTGTAATAAAACAGTATTATGAGTTTCTACTGTTAACGTCGGATCGCTGCAATGAATCCAGGCGACATAGCTATATGCTGTCTCTTTTCCTCTTACTCTAAGGCCCTCATGAATCATCGGTTCCGCATAAATCTTATTGAATATAAATAATCTAATATATAAAATTCTCGTGTCACAATTTTCGTTGCCATACTCCTCCGAAACGGCTTGACCGATTCTCATGAAATTTTGTGAGCATATTGAGTAGGTCTGAGAATCGGCCAACATCTATTTTTCATCCCCCTAAATGTTAGGGGTGACCCACCCCCAAAATTTTTTTTTTAATTTTTTTACATTTTATTATTTATATGGCAGAACAACGTTTGCCGGGTCAGCTAGTTTAATTATATAATCAGGTCTAAAGTGTAAGCTAATTGTAACTAGATAGCTGTGTTGAGTCTGAAACGATTGCAGTTTTTAGTAAATTCTACGCGAAATTCTTTTCCCCCACCTAGATATAACAAATACCAATGTGTACATCCACTTAAAGACATAATTTTAGCTTTTTGACTGAATTATTTGATAAAGAATGTTAATTACCTCAGATCCACTCTGGAACTTGCCATCAAGGCCACTGGGCCCCTTGGTCCAAACGACGTTCTTCATCTTATGCTTGAAGCAGAGCAGGTGGATGGCCAGGGCCGCGTGTTCGCGAGCCACGTCCCGCTCGCGCTCGCCCGCCCCGCCGGCGCCGGCGCGCGCTGCCCACATGAACGCTGCCAGCTTCGCCAGCGGCAGAGTCGTATACAGCTTCAAATACGAGCGAATGGTGGGCAGCATCTTTTGCTGACGGACCTAATCAAACAATTAATTTTCGGTTATTTACAAAGTGGTGAAAATGTAGTTGTTTAAAATTAGGAGGCACTTTCAACAGAATGTTACTTTTGGATCTTCAGGTAGAGTTCTTGATAGTTGTGTTCATAATGAAAGTTAGATTCAGTATTCCACAGCTCCATTGGTAGATTCCATCGTTCAAGATTATATAATTTATTCGAAAAATATGCCATTTATATTTAAAACTAGTGTACATATATATGCTAATATAATCATTGAGTTATATGTACGTACGGTAGTACATATAACTCAATAACTTCGCTCTCTGCTCAGGCCGCATTCGTTACGCGTTGCTCAAAGTGTAGAACTAAGAAGAATGCGGCGCTGCTACAAAAACATTGTACTGAATTATCACATCTACTGTTGAGAGAAATATTATTATAATACTTATATAAATCCAAATTATCTGTGGCATTCATAAAGAGCGAGTAGTTAATGTTTAAGTGAAAAATTTTATTCAAGTGAGAGAAGGTTGAATAGAGACGGCTCTATTAAATGGTATACTAGAAGAGGATATAAATACTACATAATTAAGACGAAATTTGTGTGATGCACACATGTTTGGGTTAAATTGTGTGTACTGACCTCGTCCATGAAGACCTGGGTCTGATGGCGCACGGCGTCGCGGGCATGCGTGGCTCCAGCCTCTACGGGCGGCGGGCATGGCGCCAAGAACTTGGGGCACGCGAACACAAAGCAGCTTTCAAATTCATTCAAGTCCCCATATTGCATCTTGAACATCTTCTCATGGTAGTTCTTCTCCCTCAACACCTGAATACACATATGAGTATATAGGCAATAATGAACAAGAATATATAGGTAATAATGGCTCTGCTGTATGTAAATATCATACTTTTGACCTAACTATTTAAATATATTGGTACACGTTTCAAATATAAGACTCACCAGAAGGCAATTATACGAGCTAGGGGAGCGAGATTGGACTCTGTGGCATCCCGGGGGAGAGACCTACATCCAGCAGTGGTCTTCAATAGGATGATAATGAATTATAATTTATACAGAGACATTTATTACAATCTGGTTTTTAAGAAGCCGACATATGACTTGACTTTTTGTTAAATTTATATTTATTCTAGTTTATACTAGAAAATATTTATGCATGCCAATGGGCTCACTGCCAGGGATGCTGAAGAACGTGCGCAGTGGAGAAGAAAAAGTTGGAAAGCGAGAGTTTGGACTGCAACCGGGATTTAACGCTAAGATGATGATGAAACTAGAAAATATTTATGTGAATAGGTTATGTTTTTCTTTGAAACATTTCTTTCTGTTTGTATTTTTAAGCTCTGCATCTGTCATCGAGTGTTGTCACAGACAGGGCGAACTCCCTCGACCCTCGCTCGTCACATATACTCTTGCAAAAAAAAAAAAAAAAAAAAAAAATGAAATATGCAGTTTGTTTTCATTAAGCTCTTTTGTTTGTAAAACCGGCTTGTAATACAAATTTCCCTTCTTTGCAGGGTGTTTATTATAAAGAAAAATCTATAAAAGAATGTATGAGAAGAAAATACACTGTAAACCCACCTGTTGGATGGACTCATCAACACACTGCGGATGCAGGACCAGGCAGATCGCAAGGAGGTGGTACATCTGCTCCGTCTGTTTATTGATCTGGTCGTTCTGGTACGAACGAGTGGAGAAAAGCTGTTTGGTCCTCTGCATGTAGAGCAGTGCCGACGAGAGAGTGCGGATGGCGTCCGCGTATCTACGCATCATCATGTACGCGAAACCCACATAGTACGAGGTTGAAATCTGGCACGCCGGCACGTGGGAGTACTGGGATTTCTTGTGCAACTCTATGTTTTCTAGGACCTTAAATAACAAAATGTATAGGAAAAAAATTAATCTTAATAACCTACCAAAACATGTAACATACTGAAGTAAAAAATATATATTGCATGAGGATCAATCAGATTTTAAGTTCTATATAAATATGTTAACAATATTTTAAATTATTAAATATATACACATCACATGCAGCTGTCACAGTAAGAGTCCTGCTGCTATAGCATCACTGATTTGATTTTATCCGTGCAGAGGCGGAGAAAGAATACTAACCTCAGTGGCCGGGGTCGGCCTGTTGTAAAAGGCGACACAACAACCCACCCTAGCTACGTGGTAGGAACTCAAGCCCGTCTGGATGGCGACCACCTTTGGTCTTAAGTATGCCGCCATAATAACCTTGTGTTGTGTTCTGGCATTAGTGATCCAAGTTCCTGTACCCTTATGGGACAGCAGCGTGTTCGCGATACCACTGGCATTGCAAACACCTATAGGCGACGGTAACTGCTAAATCCTAAGCGGGCCATCAGCCTGTCTGCTGTCCTACAGCAATTAAAAAAAAACTGACTCCAGCGCGATTTCTGAAGGTATTTAAATGCAGTGGATGAACCACTGTTGAACCACAGAAATTTATTGTAAGAATCAAATAAATTAATACCGTCGTGAATGTAGCCCTAGTTTCTGAACTGGAACGCAATGCCCTCCAGTCGCGCTACACGCTTGCTGTATTCACGCCAGAGGTGGTGCAATCGCTATTCAACCAACAAGTGAGACTTTATAGTCGACATTAGCGAGTGATTACTTAGGATAGCTATCCCGCCACATTACCTTTTGGTTAAAGATTATAATATGTCTCTTATAACAGTTTCATTAAAGAAGCAGTGTACTGCATTGAACCCGATTGAAAGCCGTGTATAAGTTATGAAAACCTCATCAAACAAATTACCTTGATTGCTTGGTAATAATCACCAAGAAGAGAGTGAAGTCTCAGGAGACCCACAAGTGAGAAGTAGCCCAACATCTTATAGAGCGAATGACGGCCGAACTCTCCCGCCACTGAGTCAGGGTCTCCCCCAGCAGCATATACCTAGGAATTAACATTTAAAAAATAATTAGTCTTACATCAAAACTCATGTACACTCCACCACCTGGGGGCTGGCGGCAGGGTAGTGTAGGAATCCTGTGCAATGCGCCTGTGCGCCTTCCATAGTTGACAAAGGGGACGCACGTCGCTGGGTTACCCACTAAAAACCACCCCCCGTGTTCCTCTTATGCCCGGAGCCCAGGAAGGAGGGATATGCTTTCGAGTGCAATTCCACCCAGGCGAGCTGGGCCGGCCATGTTGACTTTGACCGGCCTCTCCTGTGTTGGCCAAGGTATGTGTGTCTTACCCGGCTGCCTCTGGACTCTTACACAGGTGAGAGAGGCGCACGGAACACGGCGCGCCCCATCTCTGGCCCGCTGACCAGCGGCTTCCCCTTACCGGCAGGCTGGCTAGGCGTGGCTAGCGTCAAAATACATAGAAAACCTATAGGAAGCTACTACGTAAAATATTCGTCATGGGTTTCAAGGTAATGCAAAAAGTAGTTGATATGAAAAAGATGATACACTTTTGTAAAACTTCAGAATAATGCTGTAACAGTCAGTCATACGCTTCTGGCCTGAAATCTGGAATGCCACACAATAGTGCAAATTCATTGCAACATTGTTTTCTTTCCCACAATAGATATACAATATACTTGTAATGATTGCATTAGGATTCCAACAGTATTATATCATATACGCTGAAACTGCTAACTAGAGGACTAGATGAGAGAGAATCAGCAAGTGCGTTTTTAAAATTTATGTGATAAAATTAATATTTATTTGTGATAATGGGTGACAAGGGGGTGGAAATATGTATATAAGTGCTTGATTATCGACCTTTCAGCATGCAATATGATTTTTATGTATTTCCCTATTTTTTAAATAAATTAATTCTCACAACAGTGTCTGTGTGTACTGCAGCACACACCTGTCACCTATATTCCCAATTAACACATAAAGTTAACTCACATCAATGTTGGTTTATAAATTTTACTTTCCTTACACACTGTATTAATGAATATAATTTTTAGCTCTAATCATCCCTGGTGTTTTGTATTTTCATCCTTATTCTAGGATTTTCTCTAGGATAAAAATATTGAATTTAAGATATTGTCTCGTTTCTTTCTCTTCCATTATAGTACCATAATTTGTATTTAATAGCAATTAAGTAGACACAAGCTTCAATGCTATTTATAATTATTATGTATATCTTACAATAGTGAATACAAAAAGATGGATAAAAATGTTGTGTATACAATTATCAATATTGTTTATGGAAATAATAATTATATTCTATAAAAATATATAGTTCATAAAAAAAATCCTTACCTCAAGTTGGCGTTTGATATTAGATTTGTCCACAAGAGAGTGGAGAACATTGAGGATGCACAGGACATTCCATGCTTTGTTCTCGGTATTAAGAGCATCAATCTCCGCTTTGCTCAGTTTGGATGCACGTGACCTAAAAGAGGAAAGCAATTATAAAAATTATTATAACAATGATTCCAGGTTGTAATTCTCATAAACAACATTTTAGAAAGACCTTGTAATGCAAATTTATTCTGAATACATGAACGAATGCAACAAGTTATCTATCTAGTCATGGTGTGTTTAAAAACAAATTCATATCTCCATAAATATAAATACCATGAAATGCTAGTAACTCTGGCTGTTTGTGTATAGAAAAATAAATGGGTCATTCATTACTCATGCACATATCAACAAACTCACTCCCTTTTATTAAATTCTGAATGTGTGAAGTTTTGAGCATTAGTAATAATATGTGAAAGAAAAAAAATGTGAGTAAACCTAAACACCAAGAGCACTGGTATATGTAACACGCTTTGGATAAGCATGGCGGGTTTACTGTCCATTCTCTCAAGAGAGGCCCAAGGCCAGCTGTGGGTTGTTATTACTATTATTATAATAATACAAATAAAATTCAATTATTTTTACCTGTATTGTGCAAATGACTGAAATTGATAAACAAATTCATCGATAAGCTCCCAAAGCCACTGATCAGGCAACTCCAAAAGCACAGGTGTCTCAGCAGACAGAATATGATTGAACAAATCACAATAATTGTAGAAGGAGAGGAACCTTTGCTCAGGCTTCGGTCCCCCTGGGACACGTGCATATATGTCACGGTAGTACAATTCTTTGTAAAGGATCATGAACACCTGTTAAGGAATTATTAATAAACAATTATACAAATTCAATTGGAATATTATTATAACATTAGTTACAAGCATGTGAACATTTTTAAATATGTTGTAATTATGTAGCTTAGTGTTGGTTACATTGAAAATAATTACTTCAAAGGCCAGATTTCTAAACCATAATTCTATATTACTCATATACCCAGAGACAAATAGAGTATCTAGTGAATAACTTCTTTCATTACATCATCACCATCATCCTAGTATTAAATCTCAGTTATAGCTTAAACTTCTGCTTTGGTTTCTTGAGTCCGCTTTTCAATTTTTTCTACTCCACTTCAGTCTTCAGCATCCTTGGTAATGAATCCATGGGCATGCATATCACCCTTTAAGACATCAACACAGCACTGTTTGGGTTTACCCTCCTACTGGAACTAGCTGGAGGCAGCATAGCTAGACATTTGTTCCCCAAATAAGTGTTTCATTACATATGGATACCTATCCGTGCAGGGGCAGAGAAAGAATACTGACCCCCTGCAGCCGGGGCCGGCCTGTCGTAAAAGGCGACAAAACAACTCATCCTGGTTATGTGGTAGGACCCCAAGCCTATCTTAATGGTGACCACCTTTGTTCTTAAGTATGCCGCCATAATAACTTTGTTGTGTTCCAGCATTAGTGATCCAAGTTCCTGTACCCTTATGGGACAGCAGCATGTTTGGGATGCCACTGGCATTGGAAACATCCATAGGCAACACAGTAACTGCTAAATTCTAAGTGGGCCATCAGCCTATTTGCTGTCCTACAGCAATAAAATATACAGGGTGACTTTGACAAACCCGTCCAAATTCACACAGAAGAATCTTTAGTAAAAGTTATGAGAAACATGTATTTTAGTTTTGTATCACATAGTACAAAAATGTTGAGTAATCAGCATCACAAAGTCATTCAAAAAAAACTCGCGATTTACATAATATGGCGCTAGAGTGTCAATGACCTCTCCATCTGACCTAGTAAAAGGCCGAGGACAGCGGCATTGAACCGGGCGAGCGAATACGCACTACTCATTTACACAGGTGTGACAGAGACAGGTAATGACAGGTTAACGTACACTGTTTGCACCATATGATTATTCTGTACGATTAAATTAATGATCCTTTAAGAAATATTTTATGGTGAAAATTTGACATACAATTTTTTTTGCAAAAATGGGTTCCTTAAATGATGTTTAGTGTGTAAAAAAAATTTGGACGAGTTTGTCAAAGTCACCCATGGTTGGTATACACGTCTATAATACTGAATAATATTACTGAAGTCTTACTTACATGATCGTTATCAACAATAGGGGAAACTTCGTTCTCATCGGGCCATGGAGTATTTTCAAAATACTGCTCAGTAAGTTTAGGGAAAGTGTTTTCATATAAATTCAGTATTTCATAAGTCACTCCCTCTGTTATCATATTCCGGAAGTACACAAGAAACTTTTTAACCTGGAAATATAATCATTAGATATAAAATCTGGGTAATAAATACAACTTTATTTCGGTCTTGTGTAAAAGTTGAACTTACCATATCCGGCATTTTATAATGTGACCTATCGTATTCCATATCATATTGCGGGTCTCCAGAGTGCATTTCGCTGTCTCCGTAAGATTCGTATCCACCCTAAAACATTTTAAACAGTATAAATACATTTTACTCACGGTTTTAAGGTTAAGTTCAATGGTAGAATTAATCACCTCGTTATAATCGTCACTTGAGTACATTTTGAAGTAAGAGTTATTACACCAAGAACATTCAATTAACAAATGGATAAATACTATTTTATTCACTGTTTTTCCACTATGGATACCATACACGCATACAAAATTTAGGAGACCTAAAATAGGGAAGGGATGCTTGATTGGCTAATATATAAGTTTAACTATAATTGTTATATTCGATTTCCTTTCGGAGTTTAGTCTAAGACTAATCGATAGTAAGCAATTCACTCACAACATAATTTGTATATATATTGTAGAAAGCGCGTAGGTGATTAACTGACTAAAGTCAAATATCCCGTTCCTCCGTCAACGTGGGGCACCTAGGTGGCAGTCACCTACGTTCAAACATTGTGGACGGGAAAGAGTGTCGCTGATTGCGATATCCACCTACCCGCTGTGAGATTTGCAATGAATACAGTAGTGACATAGCATAAGATACTCACCTGCATTTCTAACTTTCGAACGCAAAATCTCCGCTACGGTTGACGTAATTTCTGATATGAGAACCATCATCCAGAGTGAAAATGCAGTAACTTACCTCGTATCTACAACGACTACCCATTGAGTTTTTGAACTCCCGTGATACACACAAGAAGAAACAAGCTAACCAGAAATGCTGACGTTAGTCGTCGTCCCAGCCCAGATTACACCGCTGGTGATTTTGTATCGGTATATCGGAACAAAATATATCAGCTTAAAATATCGATACTTTGTGAACAAGCCTAGTACTGCTGTCATTTATCTAGGGATGTACGATTTTTCTCTTCGAATCGATTTTTTGGATCGTAGGCCTCTGAATCGATTCTCTAATCGGACCGTATTTTGTTGAAACGATTTCCTTAAAATCGATTCAAAAATCAAATAAAAATTTGCATTAATTTGAACAAATAAAACATTTCTTTTTATTAAATACAAACTTTAATGAAATTTACTAAAAAAAAATAGGAAAAAAAACATTGGCCTTGAAAATTGACTCTTTAAAAGGAAACAATTTCGAAATTATAAATGCTAATCCTGCACGTTCAAACTTTTTAAAAATAATAATTTTGGAAACCTTAAGGGCAGCAGTCTATTGCGACTTTCAATTAATGTTATGTTAGCAAGAAAGAGAAAAGGCGTTCTGATGGCTTAGAGGTAGAGGCAATCGCCAAATATCATAAGGCCATCGTACCAAACAACAGTTGGGTACGATGGCCTTATGGCTGACCAGTAAGATATTGGATTAGCCTTCCGATCAAGTAGAGGTCCAGATAGATACTGTTTCAAGGATGACTCTAAAGTCTCTGCTGTAGGTGTATGTGTCTCTGATGTAGCCGACATTTGACTCAATAATTGGTTATGGAATTGCCGTAGACCATCGATTTCTTCAGTAACTATTACAAGTGACTGTGCGACACTTTGACGACTAGATTCATTGCTTTGTAATTTCAATAAATCAGAAATTTCTGAGATTGTTTTTGCGTAAGCCCTTGCAACAATGTTTTTATAATACCTACGATCTAAAGGATTCGATTCACTTAATTTAAGTATCGATTCGAATGAAAACGTATTGAAATGAATCAATTAAAAAAATCGCTAGATCGTATTCATTGAATCAATCTTCAAAAAAATCGAATTGGAACGTGCATCCCTACATTTATCTGAATTTCGCAGCAGTGTGACCATATGTGGCAGTTTCCTGCCATTTTGGCAGGATTGAGCCCTTATTTTAGGCTGTGGCAAGATGTGTGGCAGTTTTTGAAAATTCGGCAGTATTTGGCAGTATTGGGAAAAAATGTTAGTTATGGCAATACTACATCTTTAGTTGCAGGTATTACCCTAAACCTCTCTTAGAATTTTTATGTGACACTTAATTGTGAACTCTAATGATTCATCTATACGGTCTTATAACTATAAAACTGATAATATAGTATAAATTCTTTTTGCAATGTTGTATGTACAATGTACATTTCAATCAAATCAACCATATTATTATTCATATAACTTTTGTCTTTTATTCTGAGTACACGACTTTAAGGAGTATAAATATATAATTTGAGTGTGTTTTGGTAAAATGAGCGAAAGTATGAAAGAGCGTATAGGGCAGAGTGGGAGCAAGACCCATTACTGTCATCGTGGCTTACTAAAGCTAAAGACAATCCTGACAGGGCATTTTGTAACGCATGCAATTGTAAATTGCCATCGCGTACTACCCTAAAAACGTGCCTGTATAACAAAACATAAGAAAAATATGGAAGAGTATCATTATAGGGGGTAGGCAGTCACCAGTGAATTCTCTTTTAATTAATTAATTTTATCGTATCAAATTAAAAAATTATTCTTAGCGTTATGTGTACCTAATGTAGGTTTAATAGTCGCTAAAATAAAGTAATAGCAACAACTTTTGACTAAAATAATCTTACTATTGCGAGATTTTATACGTATTTTTTCATATAGTAATGTTGTTGTAGGTTACAAAATTTTTCAAGAATTGTGTTTCGTTTCAAACAACCAAAAAATGGTCAAACGGATGACTAAAGACATGTAGCGATGAATATAATCTTAATTGTGATGTATGATCGACATTTCATATTAACAATATCAATAAAAAAATATTATTATTATACTAGCATTATTTTGGCATTTTCATTAAAAACTTTGGCAGGATTCTATTCAAGCTACGGCAGGATTATAAATTTTAAGATGGTCACACTGTTTCGCAGTTCTCAGGAATAATTTATTTGCAAAAATGTTCGCGAAGAGTCTTACAGATACTTATTTCCGCAATTTAGGATTAGTCAAAAATGCTCTAATAATTAGAAACATTTCGGTATCAGCTGTGAATAGGGATATTGTTAAAATACAGAGTACAGATGATTTCAAAGATAAAGTCATCAATAGCAAAGTGCCTGTTGTAGTAGATTTCTTTGCAACGTAAGTTATTACATCATTTTCGTAATTAATATCTACATACTGCAATATATTATCGTGTTTATTTATATTGGGAATATAATAGGTTTTAACCCATAAGTTTCTACCGATTTGTTTGTCTGTTGGTTTCAGGTGGTGCAATCCATGCAGACTACTAACACCACGTCTTGAAAGTATCATATCTGAGAGCAAAGGCAAAGTGATTCTGGCAAAAGTTGATATTGATGAGCAGACTGACCTCGCCCTCGACTATGAAGTTAGTTCTGTACCTGTTCTTGTTGCAATAAAGAACGGAAAAGTGCAACAACGTTTAGTAGGACTACAAGACACAGACAAACTCCGAAAATGGATTGAACAATTCACAGCTGATGAGTCTAAAGCAGAAGTTAAAGCTTGAAGCAGTTTTAACAATACATTTAAATTATTATTGTTACCATTATGTAGTTGATTTATTTTCAATAAATTTAAAATAAAACTCATATTTATTCCTGTAAGCATTGTATTAAATCCCTAGCTCTTTTGTATGTTATTTCATCTGGTTTAGTTGTAGTACTTTCTTCTGTGTTATCTTCATCACCATTGTCTTGTTTCCCAGATTCTATCCATTCATCCATTTGCTTAATTACATTATTGGCATCTTCTAACAATATATTACGTATATTTCCCTTTGAAGATTCAAAGTATTCAAGAAGTAAAGGCCAAGAAGCATCGGGCAACAGAGTTGAAGAGAATTTATTCTTGTAAAGCCAAACTTGTTTTGCTTTCATGAATTTCCAATTTGATTTGTCATGCTTCCACTGTGAAAGGTAACTGAGACATTGGGATTTTAGTTGATCTTTTGCTGCAGCCTGAGCAATTTCTTGTCTTTGCACATGTTTCTCTCGTTTCATTTGGCGGATTGACTTTTTTCCCTTCTTGTTAGATGTATCTACTGAAACAGGTTGTTTCTTCTTCTTCTTGCGTGGATTTTGTTCTGCATCAGAGTCTTCATCTTCTAATGATCTTTTTATACCTGTACTATCACTATTATTCACAATATGTGATTCACTTTCGTCGTTTTGACTCTCAAGAAGGCTTTCAGTGTTATGGTTACTATGTTTTAAAGACGACTTAGACTGTTTCTTTTCCTTCTTTCGTGGCTTCTCTTCTTTTTGAGAATCGTCTTTTAATTGTTCAATAGGTATACTATCACTGGTCACGTGTGATTTACTTATTGTTTGTTGACTATCAATATCTTGATTTTCAGTGGGGTGTTCACGTTTATTATGCTTGGTTTTATTTTTTGTCATAAGGTTACTTTTCTTACCCATTTTGTTTATTCGCTTACCTTACACTGATTTATTATTGAGGTTATGTTTATTTTTAAAATAAAGTATATTTCTATTTTACTCGTTGGCAACCCGAAAGAAAACTATACATTCAAATAAATAAAATTGGAGTGTCTGTCTGTAATATTAAAATAACCGCTTTTTACTAAGTGCATTCGGATATATACACGATACATATACCAAAATAAATTTTTTTACAATTTTTGTCTGTCTCCTTGTTCCGGCTAATCTCTGAAATGGCTGGACAGGGCTGGACTGGACCGATTTTGACGGGACTCTCACTGGCAGATAGCTGATGTAACAAGAAGTAACTTAGGCTACTTTTATTTTAGAAAAAAAATTGTTTAAAAATGATTAGTTTCGGAAATTTCAATATCCAATTTAAGCCCATCACAGACGTAGATATAATATATATTAATATGAATCATATTACGGCATATTACGATATATTTTCCATACAAATTTTCGAGTGACCGCACACGCAGCTATCTAATATATAAAATTCTCGTGTCACAGTTTTCGTTGCCATACTCCTCCGAAACGGCTTGACCGATTTTGATGAAATTTTGTGAGCATATTGAGTAGGTCTGAGAATCGGGCTTTAAGTTGACCTCAGATTTATATCATCACTCATATGTAATAGGGTTTAGCTTAGGCTAGACTTTGTAGGTTCGAATGCACATATTCCTGAGGCGCATGGCGTAACAGTTGCATTCGATAACACTGACTGTTTGCATGTTTTATTTATTTATACTTTAGGGTTTGTAATCCAAAATAAACCATAAGATATGTATTATCAAAAAATGCTGCCGAAAGTCACTATTCCACGCGGACGAAGTCGCGGGCATAGCTAGTACAATATATGATCGGTTCTAGATTAAATTACATACTTAATACATAACTACTGTAAAAAAAACTGATCTGATAGATGATGTGCAGCTAACTGTACAGCGCGTTGTCTGGGACTCTGGGTCCAGTGGATCGCGACTTCACTGATTTCACTTGGTCTAGCAGACATACCGGGTAGATATTTATCGATATTTCTTTTTTTTAAAGCTTATAGAAATCCAATGCAATTTTTGTTTTATAAAACGTTTACCGATAATAATATTAATCATTCTAGACTTTTTTCCATAAAAAATGCCAAAAAAATATACAAATAAATATATTCAAACTACACTAATGTTTGTGAAAAGATCCATTCGCTTCTAGCAGAGTAGCGAGTATTTTATTTTTGGAATTGTAAAATCTTTCTCTTATTTTCATTACTCCTAATCTTATTAATGCTGCAAAACCAGGAAGCTTTTCGTAAACATTTACGAGACACTACAAAATGTTGGCAATCTCAGTATAATTCCTATGTCTGGAACAACTTCAAATTATAACTTTGAAGTTATACTTTTGTTAAAGAATTTTTTTTTAATCAAATCACTATTATCTTCCCTATAAAACGGTGTTGAAGAAGCTATTGCAGCTGCAACTGTAGATTTATAATCTGTTTCTTTTTTCTATTATCTACAGTAAAGAACAGAATCAATTTTTTAGACTGTCGGTGTTCCCGTTATAGTATTTCACTCGATTTTGTTGGTTTTTTAATTTGGGTGGCTTTTTCGATTTTACGTGAAGATAAATTGAAATTTGCGATATACCTATATCGAATTCGATGTATGTGTATTGTGTAAATACCGAGCTTTCGAACCGATCACCGCATTTGAGCCCCCCTTTTTCGCCATTAAACCTGTCACTTTTATATTCCACTCAGACATTGGCAAAATCAATGCCAAGGGCATTGGAGCCACACCTTAAAAACTGAACTGATAAATATCGATATTTTTTGGGTCGATAACGATATTTATTATTTATCAGCTTTCCGATATATCGTTGCAAGCCTACATAAGATATAGATATTTTATACTGTTCCTATATTTAATAATTACAAAATTATTAAAGAATAAAGTGGAATGTACTTTTTTCAACGGTAAATGAAAAAATGAAATAGTTACCTACATAGACAAAGACATACAGTACTGTCAGTTCCATCAACGTCGCAATTATTTGGCACGTCACAGCCGCGTCATCATGTCTCCGTGTCTGCTGTTATCGCTGGGGAATTAAATTGTTCAACATTATCACACCTTATCGACAACTTTATATGAGAACTATAAATTTTGAATAAATTTATACTACTCTAAAGATGGAAATTTTGAATCAAATATCGAACACGCAGTTCATGTTTACTTTTGCTGCGGTTGCTGTTGTTTTAGTATGTGCCGTGCTCGTGTTCGTGTTTGGATTCCACTCGGCAGAGCAGCCCCAGTTCGATAAGCTACCCCTCGTTATTGACGATAAGAAATCGTCCAACAAGAAGAAACTTAAAAAGGACAACAAGGTGTGTAAATATTATCTATTCTCTAGTACCAATGTCACTAGTGCCGTTTTATTTTTAACCTGTTCGTTAAGCTAATTTAACAGAGAAGGTTAATCATTTTGTTACTCAATAATTACTACCATATGTTCCTCATCTTTAATTGCAGAAGGCTTCACCCAATCGTACTGTGTCTGATGATGTGAAGACTAAGGAAACCTCTAAGAAGTCTCCAGCTAAGGAGAAAAAAGAGGAAAAATCAAAAGAAGTGGAAAAACCAAAACAGAAAGAGAAACCAGTAGAAACTAAAGTCAAAAAAGATGTGACTACTGATGCTAAGAAAGGAAAGAAGAAGGTTGCTGACGTTGAAAAACCTGCTGATTTTGATGATGGCTTTTGGGAAGAGGTGCCAAAGAAGAGTGAAAAGAAGAAAGTGAAGGGCCCTGAAGAGAAAAAGAAAGAAAGCCCCGTGAAAAAGGTCAAGAAGAGTAAGGATGCGGATGTTGAGGCAGCTAGAACCATTGAGGAACCAGTTGAGGAGACAATCAGGGTTATTAGTGCTGAAGGGCCTAATGTGGATGATGATGTTGCCAAGGCATTGCAAGCACAGGTGGAGGAGCTACAACGTGTCCTGAAAGAGGTACTTTATTGTTGAAGAACAGCAGTCAGATTGATGGCCTGCTTAATAATAAACCGTTACCACAGCCTATGGGCACCGCTAATACATTGTTTTGCATAGGGCACTGGCCTGGGTCACTTAAGCTAGAACACAAAACAAGGTTATTATGGTGGAATATTCAGAGACCTGCGATTGTCGCTATCCAAATAGGCCTGGCAACCTACCATCTGGCTTGTGTTTTTGTCACCTTTAAGCCAGGCCGCCCCTGGCCACAGGGGTCACTATTCTTATCCTGCCCTTGCAGAAAACCTTGTTTTGAATTATTGACATAATTATAATTTTTTATTTTAATATAAAATTTCATTCTAAGTTGTATTTGTAGCTTAGCAGTATCACGTCGGGTCACCAAATATGGGGTGCTGTGTACCGTCATCTGGTTACCAGATTAATGATACAAAGATTCTTGACTATTATTATATTAAAAGCCGATTGTGTTTTCTCAATCCCCATCTTCATTCTGATTGAAAAATATCGGGCAGATTATGAAAAGAAAATATAATATTTTTCATTGCCAGTGTGGTCATAGCTGTCACAACCTTTTCGGTCTGTTGTTGACTTGATACTGCTATGCCTCATATTTAATTACTGTAATTAAGTTTTATCAAATTTTATTTTCATAAAGCATGGTGTCTTTTTATGCTTATAAAAAGGTATCTGAAAACTCCAGTAGATACAAAATAACAAAGCTTTCTATAGGAAAAACATGTATGTTCAAGTATTTCCTAACATCCTGTGGGTAATGATGAACAGATGAACTTATTGTTAGCCTAAGAACTAGATATTTTATACAATGTTATATGCAAAATAAATTTAATTTCATTTTAAAATATTTCTATAGGTTTTATTAAACTTAAGGAATTTTGAAAGTAAAACATTGTATACTCCGGACGCCGAGCAGGAATAATTTCGTCCATTGACCTGTTATTACCTGTCTCTGCCACTCCCGCATAAATATAATGCCGCTTTGCTCGCACATAGCAATGACCGACGATGGTCATTGCTCTATGCGAGTAAAGCCGCATTATATTTAACGCGGGAGTGACAGAGACAGGTAATAACAGGTCAATGGACGAAATTCTTCCTGCTCGGCGTCCGGAGCATAGTAAGCTGGTCTACATAATCGGTGACTTTTGTAGAGAGAGCTCCGTGACCAGGGTGCTGTCACAATCGAAGCAGATGACTCTCCTGAAGTTGAGGAACTGACAGATGTTAAAGATCTCAGAAGCAACAAGAAGAAGGAAAACAAGGAAAAGCAAAATAAAAAGAAGAGTGCAGAGGTAAAGTAATAATTTAAATTGATTTGTTTGAAGTTTTAAGTCTTTTGATGGTTGCATATTTTTATTTGAATAATTTTATTTTCAACTGAGACTCCACCCAGTTGGGCAGCCTCTAATTTGACTAAATTTGGTGTTCCCTTGGCTACTTCCAGTTCTCTACACCGAGGTGGTTAAAATGGGGGTCATTTGACCGACGACGATCAGCTGCACTGCCTCTATATAAAAACATTATGTATTTTTTGTTGTCAGTAGCTAGCAGTGTTTCATATAGCAATTATTCATATGTTGAGACCATATAAACTTGTTTCATTATAAAATGTTTTTATATCTGATGTTTATTTACAGCCTCCAGTGGCTACTAAGGGTATTCAGAAAGCTGAATCTGTAGAAAAGGACTCTGATTCTGACAAGCAAGAGGAAAAAGGGAGTCCCCTTGCCTTTGATGAACTTGGCGGTAAGTTTGCATTCTTGTTTACTTTCGTAGGTTACTAAGAATTGACTTTTAAAGTGTTATAAACACTTTTTAGGAACCTATCTTAATTTGGAACAAATTCAACTTTTTAAACCAGTCATCATCACCATCTTAGAATCAAGTTATGGCCTGTGTTCTGACTTTTATCTTCTCCAATTTGCACAGTTTTCAGCTGTCCTGTTATTATTATTTTTTTATTGCTGAGTGACAGCAGACAGGCTGAGGGTCCAACTAAAGTAAGCAGTTAATCTATTAAAAAATTAAAGAGAGAGTACAAATGTAGTGAAATAATAACCTATGCATACAACACTGCTCTTCTCATATCCGCAGTAGCTGGAATGAAGTACTATCTAATTCACAATCTGCACTGTCAACGGTTTCTACATTGCAAAATCTCCTTACTCTTAACATCTCAAAATCAAAATTTATAGCATTTTCTCCTAACTCTCTAACAAAGCCGTCTGTATCATATGGCCTCTGAAGGCCTGAGTACATGATGAAATATGTGGAAAACGCCTATGCTCTTGTTTAGGACTTGAACAGGTTCTGAGTTTAAAATATTTGGGCACATGGTTATGATTCTTCTCTTTCGTGGAAACATCATATCGACTGTACAGTTACCAAAATTCGCAAAGTAATGTATTTTTTCAGAAAAATTAGAGACATTGCCGAAAAAAATAACTTTAACTAGTATAGTTAGTTCTCGTACAGTCCATACTATTTTATTGCATAATAGCATGGGGACACGGACAGCATGTGCTTAGGCTAGACAAATCTCAGCGCGCGGTGCTCAAAATCCTAGGTAGAAATCCACGCCGTTATTCCACCACTCAGTTGTATAAAGATCACGAAGTACTAACTTTTAGACAGTTATTCATACTGGCAGTAGTACTAAAAAAACGAAAGAACTGCTCTATGATCCTTCTTATATAAATAAACGGAGATCTGACCGTGTATGTAAATTTGAACCTAGGCGCACTACTAAAGCATCCCGGCACTACCATCACCTTAGTTCCAAAATATATAGTAAAT
The DNA here is from genome assembly GCA_963693495.1 of Malacosoma neustria. Lineage (NCBI taxonomy): Eukaryota > Metazoa > Arthropoda > Insecta > Lepidoptera > Lasiocampidae > Malacosoma > Malacosoma neustria. The sequence goes on along the minus strand of OY856381.1, from coordinate 8,465,748 downwards.
GTAATAAAATGTTGAATATTTATCCCTCACTTTGTGTCAGTGCAATTTTAAAATTATAACATGGTTACACTCCCTTGACTATGAAGTGAACGTTGCTACTGCAGCACAGTATGTTTTTACTTTTACGTAGCAACGATATCCCTGTTGTAATACTGTATTTAAATTGTATAGTGCCAAAATACCTAGTCAGGTCATAAGTATTGTCACACAGTAAAAACTTTTCTTTTAGAATGCTGGCCACAAAAAAGTTTATTGAATTCGAATCTCGAATTGTTCATGAAAATAAAAATGTATACTTTTAGAATTTTACTCATTTTTTAAATATGGAGTGGACGTTTAAAGAAGACCGTGTTGCAGTTATTGCGTTGCATCGTTGCGGTTACGCGCCAATTCAAATTTTTAACATACTGAAAAATTTGAATATTACCAAAAGATTCGTTTTATCGTACCATCAAACGATACAATGAAGACTCTAGTGTAGATGACAGGTCAAGAAGTGGTCGCCCTCGGTCTGTTAGGACTCCAGCAGTGATAAAAGCTGTGAAGGCACGAATTCAAAGAAATCCCAAACGTAAGCAGAAACTGTTGGCCCTTCAGATGGGGTTAAGCAGAACTACGGTGAAAAGGGTGTTAAATGAAGACTTAGGGCTTCGGGCATATCGAAGAAAAACAGGACATCGTTTGAATGCTCGTCTAATGGACCTGAGACTGGAGAGATGCCGCGCTTTGTTGAAGCGGTACGCGGGAAAAAAATATCGGGAAATTCTTTTTTCGGATGAAAAAATGTTTACCGTAGAAGAGAGCTACAACAAACAAAATGATAAGGTGTACGCACACAGTAGTGAAGAAGCGAGCAACCGTATTCCGCGTGTCCAACGAGGCCATTTTCCATCCTCGCTCATGGTATGGTTGGGAGTTTCTTATTGGGGCTTAACATAGGTACATTTTTGTGAGAAAGGTGTAAAAACGAATGCTGTTGTGTATCAAAATACAGTCCTGACGAACCTTGTGAAACCTGTTTCTCATACCATGTTCAATAACAGGCACTGGGTATTCCAACAAGATTCGGCGCCAGCTCATAGAGCTAAGAGCACACAAGACTGGCTGGCGGCGCGTGAAATCGACTTCATCCGGCACGAAGACTGGCCCTCCTCCAGTCCAGATTTGAATCCGTTAGATTACAAGATATGGCAACACTTGGAGGAAAAGGTGTGCTCAAAGCCTCATCCCAATTTGGAGTCACTCAAGACATCCTTGATTAAGGCAGCCGCCGATATTGACATGGACCTCGTTCGTGCTGCGATAGAGGACTGGCCGCGCAGATTGAAGGCTTGTATTCAAAATCACGGAGGTCATTTTGAATAAACTTTAATGTCATAAGAATCTATGTTTTGTTAAGTTCATTTTGGTATATAAATGGTTACATAATGAATAAACTTGTTACAATTATTTTACATTAAACATGTGACAGAATTTATGACCTGACTAGGTAAATGAATTTTTTTGAGTTACCGTCGCCTATGAGTGTTTGTGATGTTAAGAGCACCGCAAACACTGCTGTCCCATAGTGATACAGAAATTTGGGTTCCTTATTCCAGAGTACAACACAAGGTTATTATGGTGGCTTACTTATAAACCTAGGGTGGTTGCCGTCCACAGGGGCTTGGGGCCCTACCACGTAGCTAGGGTTGTTTTGCTGCAGTGGTTAGTATTCTTACTCCGCCCCTGCACGGGGAAAAAGCCCTGTTAGTGAGAATTTACACTGAACTGAGACCAGTTCAGTGCAATGCTTATCTTCACTGCTAAAGAAAGACATCGGACATATAAGTATAAACTGTAAAGCAGTCTTTTCATGTGTGCAACTGTGTCTACAGAGAGGGTGTTTTTAATTTGTAGTTTTTGTTGTCCTAGATACGTGGACGGACGCCAAAGTAGCCAAAAAGAGCAAGAAGAAGGCCCGCAAAGACCAATAAGCGGTGAGTCGATTGCTGAATTGGCGATCATAGCTCCAATACACACCACATAAAATTATAATCACATCAAAGGGTCTGTTCCAACACCTCAATATATTTTGAAAATTTTGATATTGAAATGGGGATTGTTGTTGCAATTAGCTGTTTGATTATCATAGATTAAATTTTGGAACAGATTATGTAATTTAATAGACGCAAATTGAGGAGATATTGTTAGCTCTTTTAGTCAATAATAAAATGTATCATAAAAGTAAAGGAAAATTGACAGGTAGACAACTTATTTAGAAAAGTCATACTCAAAAGATCTCTCTATAGTTACTATTTGATCCCAGTGCAATAAAAAGGACGAAATAAGCTATGTTTTTTAACAATTTATTATTATTAGTATACAGTTTATATCAAAAGTGATTCTTGTATACTTTTAATATATCACAATTTATTTATTTTAATCTTTTGTTATTTGTTGTTTTTTTAAACTATCAAATATCTGAAGATCATTGGAGCAATTTACAATGCAGCCAAGCCAGTGCATTTTGTGACTTTTAACTAATGTAAGAATATCGAAAGTTTAAATTGAGGGTTGTAATTTTACAGGGTGTGACAGTTGTTTATGTTAAGTTTAGTTTTACCTTTAATCTGACACATTCAGTTTACTTACGTCCATGTTTTTAGTTTCATATTTTATATTTAGCTCGTTGATTTTTTCTAATTTTTTTTTTCATAATAAATTAATTGTTTTTGCAATAATAATGCATAATATGATTTTTATTTGTTACGAGTCATAGTTTGTATGTATGCATGACTTTTAAATCAATAATTTGGGAATCTGCAATATATTTTTCATTATTTCTAATACAGTTTTTTTAATAACTTGAATTTTGGTTTATTGTAACACTCTTAAAGGCGTGACTTTTATTTCCTCAAAAAGCTTTTGAATCTTTACATTATATTGTGGAAGCTGTTAAGCCTTTATGAATAAAGGTTAGTTTCACATGATCGCTAACCTTAGACTTATTGGCATAGTGTTCTAGACAATATATACATAGATTGATATGTTACTAACAATCAAAGATCTTCTGGTGCTTGTAGCATAAGTGTTGAATTTCATTCCACATGGCATTACATAAATTACTTTTGGTCACCTTTGTAAACTTCATCTTACAAAACATTGTATACATACATAATGTACATGAAATAGCTTTGTTTTCACTTCAATTGTCACCTGAGCAAATATTGTGCACAAATTATACTTTACGTGAATGTTTAAAGCATTTGTGTTCTCTATGCCACATCTATTTCTTTTCTCTTTTACTAGTGACAAATATTTAGTCTTTTTGAACATTGTGTTTTAGCCATGACAAAGACGAGACCTGATTTCGGACCAAGTGAATGCGTGTTGTTGACAATTCAGAAATTCTAGCATTGTAGATTATTTTGTTGTAAATGCTAAATATTTTATGAGACAGATGTATATTTAATAGTATTTACACTATACTGATACATACCATGGCCTTGTTGTGAACGCGACAATTATATTAAAATACGAGTCTTTCTACTCGACGAAATAACCTCAAAACCTGCCTCTACGCGGACGGTAGTTAGCGTGCCCCGGGCGTCGCAGTCATCCGTAGGCGACGGTGACTGCTAGCTATTGTTTAGTGAACCGTCAGCCTGCTGTTCCATGGCTAGAATAAAAAGCAATTAATGGTATGGTACAGTGTATTGAGTAGACTCCATATGAGCATATGAATTACTTCCGTCCGTTAATATTGCGAACATGCTGCGGGTAATATTTCAAATATATGACATTCAGATGATTATACATATCTAAAAAGATAATCCTACAGTAGACGAATGCGTGTCTCGCTGCATTCGGTTAGCGAATGTAATATGTTTTATTGCAGATTCCTATTTTGTGAAAACTAGTTTTTAAGTATAAGTATAGTTATTTAATAGCGGCTGACATATATATATATAATCAACATATACATAGCTCTATTCATGTTAATTATATTATTTGATAATAATAATTAATAAATAGATAACGATGACTTCGACATTATGTAATGATTGATATAAAGGAATGTGTTTGTCTATTTTTATTTAATATCTGTTATATAGTTTTTTGTTAGAGAATACGATTTCTAGCTGATGCTATACTTTTTTTTAACTTATCTCTTGTGAAAGGAATCTTAGTTATGAGATATTTCGGAATTACCGTGTGATGTCTTTTATGTGCAAGGTGATGGAGAATTTTTGGAAGTGAATGCTTCTTTGAAGACCTTTAAGTTTGCAAAATTAGAGCTGTAAAGTGCTGTAATTCTTCTTTTAAAATCTTCTTTTTTTATCCTTTTAAATATATCAGTTTCTGCGATTTGTTATATCACTGCTTTAACTCGCTGCATCGAGTTGAAGCGGCAAATTCATGCAGTTCACATAAAAATATATTTTGAAACTCTATTAACTTTCTCATTCTTCATGTATCATTTTATAAGTATTTGTGCTCCCTTAATGATAGGTTTTGGTACTTAGTTGTAATTTTCTTAAGAATTTAATATTTCAGGAAGATATATATTTAATAAAATCATTTTGATACTGTTTGCGAAAATTCCACAAGGCAAATAACTGGACTCCCAGAATTTTCTATTGGTTTCACTACCAATACATCACATTAGTACTAGATACTTTAAAAAAAATTATGACTATATCTGGCCCTGGAAGAATCAACTTGTCAGTGGGCCAGTTTAATGAATTTTTTGTTTAGTTTATACAAAATAAGTCATTTTATACATTTTCTCGCTATCCAGACTCTTTGTTTAAACATTTGCCTCATAGCATCTTAATGTATAATAGAAGAATCGAGTCGATAAATATATAGATTTAATAGATGTAAAATATATTTTTGGCTTCTTTTGAATATTTGTAGAGGGAACTGGTGAAGCCCCTTTCGATCGGCGTCGATATATGCCAACTTGAAACAATGTATCTTGAGAATGTTGTTGTTTTATTAAAGGTTCTAAAATATAATGTGTAATATAAATATTTTTTTAAAAATTAATAAATAGTGATATTGATAAAAATTGTTTGTTTTGATACCTTGAATGAATACTGTTTTAGTCACTTTGTTGGTCACATAATTTCTCTTGCACGGGCGGAGTATGAATACTAACCTCTGCGGCCGGGGTCGGCCTGTCGTAAAAGGCGACTAAACAACCCAACCTAGCTACCTGGTAGGGCTCCGAGCCCGTCTGGATGGCGACCACCTTTGGTCTTAAGTATGCCGCCATAATAACCTTTCCGGTATTAGTGACCCAAGTTCCTGTACTCTTATGCGACAGCAGCGTGTTCGCGATGCCACTGGCGTTGCAAACACCCATAGGCGACGGTAACTGCTAAATTCTAAGCGGGCCGTCAGCCTGTCTGCTGTCCTACAGCAATAAAAAAAACAATTGGCGAAAAAAATTGCTGTTCCATCAAGACAATGCACGAGTGTACATGTGTGTAGACACTATGGCAAAAATCCATAAATTGCGCTACGAACTGCTTCCCCATCCAGCATATTCTCCAGATTTAGCCCCTTGCGACTATTTTCTTTTTCCAAACCTAAATAAAAAATGGCGGGGTGGTAAGAGATTTGGGTGGAATGAAGAGGTCATAACCGAAACAAACCCCTATTTTGAGGGCCTTGAGAAAATCTATTATTTGGAAGGAATAAATAAATTGGAAAAGCGCTGGGCTAAATGTATTGATCTCAAAGGAGATTATGTTGAAAAATAAATCGCAAAAATAAATCACGGAGTTATCAAACAGCCCTCGTATTAGAGCTGAAAATATAGCTCAAATATGTTAGCAATATATGCATTAATTATGAATTGCCAATTTTTTTTTATATTGTATGACAGCAGACAGGCTAACGGCCCGCTTAGAATTTAGCAGTTACTGTTGCCTATGGGTTTTTACAACGCCAGTGGCATCGCAAACTCGCTGCTCTCCCATAAGGATATAGGAACTTAGGTCACTAATGCCTGAACACAACACAAGGTTATTATGGCGGCATACTTAAGACCAAAGGTGGTCGCCATCCAGACGAGGTTAGGGCGCTACCACGTAGCTGAGTTGTTTTGTCGCCTTTTACGACAGGCCGACTCCGGCCGCAGAGGTTAGTATTTTTTCTCCGCCCCTACACGGATAAACACAATTTAATAATAGCATATATGTTTGCTTTCAAAACGCTTCAATTGGGAATGTGTGGATTTGAATCGTTTTTCGTAGAATCTTCATGCGAGAGAGGCTGAAGAGAAATTGGTTGAAGGATGTGTACTAAGATGTCAGTCAGGTAAGCGAGGAATAGTCAAATAGACAATACAAAATATTTTTTATATCGTTTAATACCAAAATTGCATACAAAATTGAGATTCTACTAATACCAAAAATCTTATTACAATAAAGTTATAAATATTTTAAGATAGGAAAGTGTCTGTGATGATAATATTTCTTTCTCAAGTTTTGAAGATGAATTTAATTTTGTGTGCAGTTATACAATTCACGTAACATGAATGTATAATCATTATGATTATTTGGACAATAGTAAAATGCAGACTTGTGTATGACGTGTGGTTTATTAAAAACAGTAATATTATGGCAGTATAATAAAATAGATTCAATGTGAAGAAATGCATATTATACCTTGTTTTAAATTACTTATATCCTTAAAAATATTTACGTACTAAGCGGAATGTAATGTAATATCAGTCGATAATATCACCAACGTAATTAATATAGTTTTGTTGGTTTCGATGAGAGTCAACATACATACAAGCGCGAGACTATAGTCCCCATAACTAGGGGATTTTTCCTTCAGGGTTGCAGGATCAAATTACAGTCAAACCCATAAAAAATTGTAGGCTTTGCACAGCTTTATACAAAGGGCCATATAAATGCTTCGACACAAAAAAGGTGTAGTACCCCATTTAACTAAGTGCGAAGTCGGATGCAATCGGGATGGAACGCTTAGAAGACAAAGATGCACAGAAAGGATTTGAAAACACTTCACTGATCACTAACTGGGGTAGCATTGATTTATCATTATCTTTAGATTTGCATGGTTGGTTGACCAAAAATGATCAGAAACGTAGGGAACTCATTTTCTGTTCTCATTTCTACAATAATATTAATCATCTCTCGTACATTAAGAATAATATCAGATTCAATCATTAGAGCTCGGAATCACTTTTGGCTCCTTTGTTTTGATGTACTTTGCGCTGTGCGGGGGCAGCACTTTTGCTTCGCGGTTTGCGACGCACCCTTCGCTTCAGTTTGCGCAGCCTGGTGCCTTGAGGTTGCGTCAACTGCACCCGGGACGCTTTTGGTTCCACTTCCACTTTTAAACGGGCGAACATATCGTAATTGATTATGGTGCACATTTTGCCTAAAAATTTTGAATACATTAAAAGCTGGAAACATTTATTTCATTATGTAATTTTTATAAATTCTAAATCTTAGAGCTGTTTTGTTCTGGTTGCATCTAAAGATTATATTGTAAAGTTCAATGCTGTCCAAGCGTTAAACATCTAATATTTTTACTAATAAAATATCTAAAAGGAAATTTAGTTAAACTTTATTTACACAGGCCACTGCCATTTGATTTCCTCTAATCCTGAAAGAAAAATCAAACGGTGGCCTTCAATCTATATGTGAAACTAATAATAGTTTCACATATAGATATAAATATTAGTGATCCAATATTCTATAATAATGTTCCCATAAGGGGGACAGCAGTGTTTCGAGATGCCACTGGTGTTGCAAACACCCATAGGTGACGGTAACTGCTAAATTCTAAGTAGGCCGTCAGCCTGTCAGCCGGGGATACAAAATAAAAAAATTTGAAACAAGGAAACCTTCAAGGGACGACACGAGTTGGGAACGAGAATTCCCGAAATAATGGCACTCCTAAAGGGTCTTCAATCCTTAACAGCGACGAATGGCCAGTAGACTGGAAAAATGTCTTAAAATTTCCCAGCTCGTGCAGTTCCCTTGTTAATCGAATTTCAAATCGGAAATACACCACCACCAAAGAATTCACTTATTTAAGTTGTAATTTACCATTGCAATACTCTTCACCACACTCCGAGCAAGAAACAATGCGTGTTTCTGTTACTCCAGAACGATTTTTCGTCTTCCGAACCATTGGATTTTTAGCTAATTCCCTTTTATCCCTTGCTTTGGTTTTTAGTTCAGATTTACGTAATTCTATCAATCTAAAAAAATAATTGCCAAAGGTTCGTTAATCGCTTTCATGAATCTAAACACAATTAAACAAATTAATCACAATATACATACCTGTTGAAATATTCTTCATCCAACTTAGATTTAGGTCTTACAGATGTAAGCATCCGCCATTCAATCGGTACAGCGCAAAGCTCTTCAAATTTGAGTCCTCGCATTTCAACTGGAACGGGATCCATGAACGTGAAATGCTTTTCCTCATATCCTCGAGTTCCCAACTTTTCATACGCTCTAACTTCTTTCTTGGGCGTTTTCCTTTTTTGGTCCTCAGGTTTATCTTTAATTTTTACATCTTCTGCTCTAACCTGATGTATATATCAAAATAAAATTTGTTTCATTTTATTAATCTATTACTTATATTTATTCTTGTTACATATACACTACCTTTTCTGGTCGAGTTTTAAAATCGGGAACTTTATCCAAAACAGCTCTGTACTCTTCTGCAGTATTTATCACAGTTTTTGATAAATCAAGCATGGGAGCTTCATCTTTCTTTTTATCAAATAAGTCGTCTATGTTAGACATTGTGCCGCGGATACACGTAAAACATGAATAGAATAAACTATCGATCTAACATCGTTGGCCTATTACTAAGAAACTCGTTGGATCGATAAATATCTTGAAGCAACTTCAACATTGTAAAGCTAGTCATAAATTGTACGATTTACGTTATTTAATCTAAAACTTGTTCTTGATAAGTATGTTTTCATGGTTTTCGTGCTTATCAATGTAATCTCTTTTAACTAAATTTATTTGATCTATTATTATTTTTCTGTTTTCCACATCAAACATATTATTTGATTTTGCATTTCGTTCGTTAACATCGTCAATCCATAATTTTCTGTTGCCATATTTATCGTTTATAAACTTTTGAGATAAAGTCATTCGTTTCGACGGTGATAACTTCGGCGATGTTTTACTATCGGATATTTCATTGTTGAATAATAAAGCATTCGATAGTGTTTCTACATTTGGTTGCAAATTTTTTATTGGTTCGATAAGGCTACTGTTACTTTTGGAACAATCTTCGTTGTATCTTTTGCTTCTCCAATACGACTGACTCAGAGAATATCGGTGTTTCAAACTATTTTCTGTTTTCTCAGATCTTGTTGGGGGACTCGGTGATCGACTATCTTCACTGGACTGGGACAGATATTGTCTCGCTTGAGGTCTATACTTTTGACGAACTTTTCGTTTTTGACTATAAAAGGGGTCTTTTTCACTTTGCTTTTTATATTGAGCTGCAGGTCTGTTTACACCCCATTTAGGTCGACTCTCTAAATCTTTTTTATATCTTTCTTCAGATCTAAATCTCCTATCTTTTTTCATAACATTGTGATGGCTATCTTGAGGCGCATTTTCATCAATATTGCAGTACTCTTTATGTAACGAATTCTCCATGTCGTCTGTTTCTATTACTTTGTCTACAGAGGTTTTGCACGAAACTGCATCCGTTTGAGTGCTTGCATCCTTTGTTTTATTTATTTTACATGTATTTGGACCGAAAAATTTCGTTACTTCATTTAATTCATTAATATTATTTAATGATACGTTATATAAATTGTTAGATAATGATTGAGGGACTAATACTGCTAACTGTAAACCGTTTGTTTGTCCATGTAAGATTTCACCATTATTAATTGCGATTGGCACAATATTGTATTGATTTTCAGCTATTGCTAGTGGTGGAACACTGTGAATGAACAGGTTTAGATTAGATCTTGGTGAATTAAATTCTGCAGTTCGATGAAAATTGCATTCTTTCTTTTGAGTCTTGGAAGACTCGTCGCAAGATTTATTTGTTGTAACTACAGGTGTTCGTTCGCAAGTATTCTTTGTCTCAGCCATTGGTTTCTCCTCAATTTTTTCGTCTTTTATTTCATTCACAGCGTTGTTAAGCTTTTTATGATTTGATAAACGTTTTTCTTTATCTTGTTTAGCTTTTCTCTCTGCTTCTTCTAGCGCTTTTTTCAACGTTTCCAACTTACGTTGCTCAAGCAACCTTTTTTCTTCGTTTCTTTTTCTCTCCTCTTCGAATCTCAATCTATCTTCTTCTTGTTGTTTTTGAATTCGCAGTTCTTCTGCTCTTTCTTCTCTTAATTGCCTTTCTCTTTCTTCCATTCGCCGTTTTTCACGGTCTTCTAGTTGGCTCAAAATAGCGGATTGCAACTCTAATGCTTTCATTCGTTTATTTTCTCTTTGGGCTTTAATTTCGGGTTCTAAGGGGACATTTTGTCCTCTCAAAAATGTCCTAAAACACAAATAAAGTTATTTATTTAAACTTTACAGATAACTTAATACTGTGTCATAATTTTGTACCTACACTAAAAGTTTCAGAATGTATTCCTTTTGTTATTTGAGTGGAAATTGTGTCCTAATAATAGTAGGTGCAGGAAGGCAAGATAGGACGACATTTTGCGAGCAGGACGCGGTTTCAACAAGTTCGGGCTAAACGATATGCCACAGAATACATCTATGCCCAGTTGTGAACCTATAGGTTTAGGATATGAACCAAAATAACATACCTCCCCTCATCACTCCCATTGTACGAAGATCTGTCACACTCCAAACCAGTGCTATTATTACTTGAACTCCTTTGGTCTACTACCAAAACCTCAGTTGAGTTTTGTAACATATTCAATCCGCGTTCAACCCATGACGGGGTTCCTTTTTTCTGGTTTGGCATCTAAACGAAATATATAAACATGAAATGATTACACCAAGAATGGGTTCCCCACGACCTAGGATATACCTAGGATGTTGACTAATTTAACCACATCATGGCTCATTTCTCAGGTTTAGAAAATCTCACGGAAGGGCGTCGACGCGAATACGCGTGCAAAACTTAAGCTTTTTTCTCCATGCAGCTGCGGAACACTAACCTTTGCGGCCGAGGTCAGTCTGTCATAAAAGGAGACACAGCAGCCCCAGCCCGTCCAAATGGCAACCACCCTTGGTCTACAACTATGGCGCCATAATAATATCGCGTTGTGTTCCAGCATTAGTGACTCAGGTTCCAGTCATTCCCATAGGGACAGCAGCGTGTTCATGGTGTCCCTAGGGTCTTAAGTAGGCCGCCAGTCTATCTGCTGTTCCTTAGCAATAAGAAAATGCCTTACGATAACGATCGGCAGTGAAACTACGACTCTAAGAAGTCAGAAGCTTTGAATCTAACTAAGATACGGGATACGTAGGTATAATATACACCTTTATTAAATAATTTTTTATCGAACAATATATTGTTCGATAAAAAATTATCCATCAAGGCTAAGGTTTATTTACGACTACAAATTAGATTTAATTCTATAGCTGGTTCATAACAACATCATTTGATATAATGATCAGATACCTGCGGTAATCTAGCGTTAGGAGCAGTTGGTTCCCATAATCTTCCAGTGGCAACACCTCGGTCCCCCCACCGTAGGCGACCTTCCTCCGCCGTACGCGGGCTCCTTGTTGATAACGGACCATCGTAAGCACCTGATTTGCCATCATATGTCGCGTGGTGTCTGTAGAATAATGACATTAAATTTTTTATTGAATCATATTTTTATTAGAAGTTTTAACGACACATAAAATTTAAAATTAGAATTCGCTTTTATGGCGTTGTTCATAAAATAATGACTGCAGTGTTTTCTCTTTATACGTTAAAATAAATATAAGAATTTTATTTAAAATTATGAGTAGACGAGCAGAAATTTGGAATTCAAATGAGGGGATTATAAGTTCGTCATTTGCAATGAGTATATTCTTATATTTTAATTTCATTTTAATATGTATTTTTAAGATAGTTGCGGCCGGGGTTGGCCTGTCGTAAAAAGCGACAACACAACCCACCCTAGCTACGTGGTAGGGCCTCAAGCCCGTCTGGATGGCGACCATCTTTGGTCTTAAGTATGCCGCCCTAATAACTTTGTGTTGTGTTCCGGCATTAGTGACCCAAGTTCAAGAACTTGCTATCCTATAAGGGTACAAGTACCCTTATAGGATAGCAACGTGTTCGCGATGCCACTCGCGTTGCAAACACCCATAGGCGACGGTAACTGTTAAATTCTAAGCGGGCCGTCAGCCTGTCTGCTGTCCTACAGCAATAAAAACAAAATAATAGATAACCTGCGGAAATAAAAGTTCTTCCAGGTTTTTTTACTAATTTTTTTACAGTTAATGGGCACGTTCGTTAATCAGAAATATATTTTATGAGTATATCTTCTATGTTGTTATAAACGTAGCTACACCAGTGGTGTCGTCAAAACCTAAAATACTAAAACCTTATTTCTAAAATCAAACTTACTTGTCGTTATCCTCCTGTTGCCACGCCATTACTGGGTTACAACTAACATCTTGCACAGCTCCAACTGGATTCCTGTTCATATGGTAAACAGTCTCACTGCCATACCCCGAAGTATCACCTTCGCAGTCCTCGTCGTAGAACGAAAACCTTTTCGCGCTTGGTATATTACGATTCAAGACGGTTGTTCGTCGTTCTTCTTTAGTTGGTCTATCAGTTTCAATGTGGTGTATAGGTGGTAAGCTTGGACTTCGTTGACGCTGCACTGGCTCTTGGTATTCATATGAAGCCTGCTTATGAAGTTCTAAGGTGCTGGCGAACTGATTCCGCACTTGTAAGCGGTTAGTGTACCGTTCTCCCAACCCCCATGGTAAGTAGAGTTGGGACATTTCCTCTGCAAGAATGCGATATATTCAGTATTATTATTCAAATGTACTTGTAGGATATATTTATGTATAATATCGGATTCGACTATAATAATAAATGTGACATAAAAATACTGAATACAATGTTAATCATTCGTATCGAATTTATCAAATCAAACTACATGAATCAAATGTCTACAATTTGAGTTTACCTATTATCTTTCCAAAATAGATAGTAAGTAGATTAGAGGTATATTAGTTGCATTAAGATAAACCGCAGCCTCAATAATCTAGTGAATGTTATAAACCGATTTGTAAGATTAAATATCTACTATCTTTGTGTACACGTTAAAAAATGCTACATGTTATAAAGTAAGTCGAAGAAATAATAAGCACCTACCTTCCATGACAACAGACGACGACCGATTAATATTAAAACCGTAAAAGAAAAATGAAATCGGTCCTCTTTTATAAGTAGGAGTTTAAAGTTTGGTCGATAACGTATGAAGGCTGTTTCATTGGAAATGGGTGCATGATCCCCTTCGATACCTCTCTACATGGTACATGTATGAATTAAGGTAATACTTTAGTGCTGGAAGTTCTATAATTGGAATACTTAAATAATACAAATAATTGGAAAAGTGTCATTACGATGATTGTAAAAATAGTCAGAAAGCTGTTGATACTAATAGTACTGCAAGCTGCGCGTACGCATTCGAATTCGAATTGCACTCATATCTAATATGATAAAACAAGTACCTACTTGGTGACATATATATATATATATATATATATATATATATATATATATATATATATATATATATATATATATATATATATATATATATATATATATATATATATATATATATATATATGTAATGCCAATATGAAAAAAATATTTTAGGTAGCTCTTCGATTTCTATTAAAAAATATAATAAATAAAATAAAAATAAGCCTTTTTATTTCCACATCATGTGTTTTTCTGCTGTACGTTAGTTGGACTGAAGATACTTAATTACAAATTTGTTAGTAGGGTTAGTATAATTCTTCTTTATTGTCCTTGATATGGACTCTAGATTTTGTATAGGCCTCCTTCAGCTTCTCCCATGCTTCTCTGTCTTTTGTTACTGTTAGCCAATATTTGCCTGCTGTTGCCATTATGTCGTCTACTTATCGTCTTTTAAGCCTGCCTACTCTTTACTAGGGCCTTTCCAGTACTGTCTTTTGTCCAACTGAATTCCTGTAGACAATACAAATGGCCTGCCCATTGCCATTTTAATTTAAGGCCTAGTAAGAGCATCAACATTTGCTTTTTCCTGAATTTAACGCTTCTAATCTTTTGTAACTTTTTATGTTCAAATGCTTCTTTCCATTAAAATAACAAAAAAAAATGTGCATGATGAAAATAAATACAGTTTGTTAATCCCCTCGTATCTATATATATGTATAATTAATTTTCATTTATTTTTTTATGAACCATCTTCAATCTGCTATTTTACTACATTATGTGGTTCGGAGCAACTTCTTCCGCTCTTTCTTCTCTTGACTGCCATCTTAACATTCACATGTTATTTCGCCAAATCATCATTTATTTATGTTTCAGTAACGATAAAAAATTGAAATATATTTAAATTTAATATCATCACTCTCCATTAATAGTAACAACCCAAGGCTTTCTTTTTAGTTTAGTTTATTTTATAGAGAAAAGTTTATGTATAAGTTATTTTTTTCTTTGTTTCATATGGTTATCTAAAATATATTTTGCTCAACTTATAAATTACTGATTTAAAGATAAGAATTTATATTAAGTTAATTCTTATCTTTGAACACTGCGGGATGTAGGTCACATTGAAGGTATATTTCCAGGTCAGGCGTTTAAACCTTATTAAAAATAAAGTGGTTGTTAAATTATTTTCCAACCCCATGTAACCATGAAATAACACTGCGCTACAAACAATTAATACGATAGAAAGTAGAGAGACGCTATTAAATTAATATATACCTACTTAATTATTGTTATGTGGAACAATTCACTTCCGAGATTCGTATATTTTGAATTAAATATTTAATTATAATACGCAATTACGTAAAATAAAGTATAGCACCGAGATTACTTTTGATTACGTTTTGTTACAAAGAAAACAATAGTATTGTTTTTGTATGTTATATGATTTTCGCGCACGGAGGATTCGAAATTACGCCAATGGACAGATTACATGTTACTGTGTACAAGGGCTTAATGATTCTGAGTTTGTAGTCGTTAGTTAACATATAATTGTGATTCTGATATAATTGTGATGAACTTATATTACAAGTTTTGAACTGATTTTTAGAAGGAATCAATCGAAATTTTGAAATTTATCATAGTTACTGATTTTGCGATGTAGTCGTTCACTAAGATCGGATTTTACGAAAATCTTTTTTTTTATTGCTGTAGGACAGCAGACAGGTAGACGGCCCGCTTAGAATTTAGCAGTTATCGTCGCCTATGGGTGTTTGCAACGCCAGTGGCATCGCGAATACGCTGCTGTGGCTTAAGGGTAGAGGAAATTGGGTTACTAATGCCGGAACACAACACAAGGTTATTAAGGCGGCATACTTAAGACCAAAGGTGTTCGCCATCCAGACGGGTTTTGTCGCCTTTTACGACAGGCCGACCCCGGCCGCAGAGGTTAGTATTCTTTTTCCGCCTCTGCACGGATAGCGTAGAAAGTGTAATTTTTTATAATTTGTCAGGCAGAAATATAAAAACAAAATACCCCTTATCACGAGATCATTAAAACTATATACCCCATTTACTTGAAACTTACGATAGTTGCTCATTTCGTGATGTCAACGCTCACTAATAACATATTTTACAGAAATCCTGTCCAAAACTTCTTTTTTTAAACTAATATGTCAGAACTACGTTTGCCGGGTTAGCTAATATTAATAATTATTAATATATGGTCCATGATCCGTAATTGTTCAAATTCAGTTATTTTCTGTACAGGTATATGGTATAACAAGATATACAATAGTCATTTTTAATGTGTATACATTTTTAAGTGTCTGTCTTTTACAAGCAGCTATGGTATAAGAGAGGCAAATATTAATTATTATCATATTATTAATATTATTTTTGTTGAAAGGTTTATGATAATGTTTTTATTCTTTTAACATAACATTGGAGAGCAGCTATTGCAAACAGATAATTAGTAGAGGTTGATAATTACAAGTGATCATTTAACTAATGCAAAAAACAACGATTGTTAATGAGGTTATGATGCTGATGTGACAAACTTTTCTCCACAAAGCGGTCGCATTGAAATTAATACAAGCAACATTAATAAATATTGGCTTTCTACACGCACGGCATAAAAGTCTCAATTAAATAGCTTTGTCATACTTTCCACAGATTATAGAATCTGACCATGCCGCTACACATTGCGAGCGGGCCACCGTTTAGGCTAAGCGCACACGGATTTCAAATGGTTAGATTTTTGGCTATACTTATTTCTTCCCAGTAAGAAATAATAATAGTATAGGTACCTCACATCAGTGAAATAGAGAGTTGTAAAAAGTGAGACACGAGTTACTTGTTTTACTAGCGCACTCGGTGCTAATCGGCTTTTCCCCGTTGAGGAGTGGGACGGCACTCGGTCCTGTGATTATCAATTTAAGTTACATCCATTTTTTACCTTTGCTCAAGAATAGGAAGTATTACAGATGTCCAGCCTAAGATACATATGTCTTAAACATTAAATGTAAAATAAATATTGTGGAATAATAAGTACTGCTAACTGTGCTTTTTTTATTGCTGAAGAACAGCAGACAGGTTGACGGTCCAGTTAATAGTAAGCAGTTGCCGTCGCCCATGGATGTTTGTGACGCTAGGGGCATCGTGAACATGCTGTTGTCCCATAGCCACTTTATATATGTCATGAAAATGAGATTTAAAAACTAACTAGGTAAAATTCTGATGAAATAATGTACAATAGTTAATGTAGACCCAATGCACTACCGGCTTAATCGTCTAAATGGCCGGTATATTGTCCATTATGGTTTAAGTTTTCCCCATGCAGGACCACCCCCCATCCTAATACACTAAGAACACTGATCCCTGCGGCCTGTCGTAAAAATCGACAAAACAACCCTAGCGAGGTGGTAGAGTTCTAAACCTGACTGGATGGCAGCCACCTCTGGTTTTAAAACACGCTGTTATAAGCCTTGTGTTATATACCGGCGCTAGTAAACCAGGCTCCAGTGCCTCGCGGGAGCACGTTGGCAATGCCTTTGGTTTTGCAAACGTCTATAGGCAACGGTCACAACCTACTATCGGGTGGCAATTTGCCTGTCTGCTGACCTCAACTATACAAAAAAAATTGTTCAATAGGTTAACTAGAAAATAAAGTAGACCTGGATTAATTACATGTGTGGCAGCTTAAGAGATATAGATCATATCATTATTGGATATATCATGTTTCAGTCACAGTCTAAATATTTTATAAGGACGATCGACTTGTCTAGATTTTTTTAGATTGGGTGTCACACAATTTAATATACTTGTGACTTTGTTTCTTTTTTTCCTTATCATGATTCAGAAGTATTGGATTTAGTTTTGTTAATTTTTCTAGAAAAATACAAGTACCTTTATGCGAGTATGCTTTTCACCACCACTATTTCTAGTTTCCAACTCCGAAAGGAGTCTTCGTCAGCTGTTTGATAATTAGCAAATATTATACTTTTTATGGTATCTTTGGTAAACGATATTTTTAGGTTGATATCATATGGTCCTTGAAAGTAAATAAAATATTTACGAAATTTTTAAGTTACGTTTTGTAGTTACATGTTGTCTTTGAACCCATTAAGAAAGTAATATAAGAAGAAGTAATAAAAATACAATCATTACACTACTTATTAGTATCGGTTACAATAAATGAGATTGTTTAATGTTGTGAAAACTTAATAATAACGGATTATAATTTAAAAGAGACTCTCAAATAAAGCTAATAATGGCATATTTTGTTTGAGGCGTTACGCTCTCCTAAGCACGCGCCGCGCAGAACGAGTGAATGTTTTATTCAGTGCTACTGTAACTTGTTCAGTTAGTGTAAATCGTAAACCTGCACTTACTGACTATATCATTTGGAATACAGAGTGCAATGCTTATTACAATAATAAACGATTTTTTTTAATGTATGGCGTCCTCTATCCGCTCTGGAGATAGCAATTCTGTACTTAAGATTTATAATTGTAAGTCTACCAAGTTTATAGCATCTAAAACTCCCGATCGCCGAATTACCATGGAACAATAGCACCATCGAATATTGGCCATGTGGCCGGAAATAAGGATGAGGCTATCCTATTACTTAGGGCAGTGTGATACGGAATATTACTTATCCATACTAATATTATAAATGCGAAAGTAACTCTGTCTGTCTGTCTGTTCCTCTTTCACGCCTAAACGGCTGAACGGATTTTGATGAAATTTGGTATGGTGATAGATGATAACCTAGAAATGGTCATAGGCTATAAATAATCACGCCATCGTTCTTAGGGGGTAGGCAGTAGGCAGATAACTAAATTGAGTTAGTGATTTTTTGTGCTTATCCGGTATCTATGAGAATCGGCCAACATCTATTTTTCATCCCCCTAAATGTTAGGGGTGACCCACCCCCAAAAAATTTTTTTTAATTTTTTGACATTTTATTATTTATATGGCAGAACAACGTTTGCCGGGTCAGCTAGTTATCTATAATTTCCGAAATATTGTATCCTACTAAAGCTATGCAAAGCTATGTTAAAAAATGGATCTTTGAATAAACAAATGTGTGTTATCTAAATTTGGCTCTTTTGAACAATAATATTACCGACCACTGACATAATGTAAGAGTCGTAAAAAACTAAAAATGTATTCACCATTTTGCTAGTTCAAAAATAGGGAAAGAAGAGCATCATACGATTTTCTTTTCCGGGTTGAAAGAAGAAAGATCGTCATACAACGCCCTTTTAAATCAAAATATAACCACATTTATTCCGTCTATTTTCTTGTGGTCTGTATATTTGTCACGGAAGCAAACGTACTAGTGAAAAGCAGAAGTATACGCTCGACTGCAAACGAGATGGAGCGCGTAAGTACATTTTGTTTAGTTGTGAAGAGTAAAAGAGTTATGGCTATAATATATAAACGATATAGTATTATACACTCAAAATGATATTTATAAGTTGATTTTCATATATCTTCCAATCCATTTCATATTTTAAACTTTACAAATCAATGAAATTTTTCTTCTGTATAGATATTATATTATACTAGCTGATCCGGCAAACGTTGTTCTGCCATATAAATAATTAACGCCCCCGCAACCTCTCTTGAGGGTGGAATTTCGTAAAATCCATTCTTAACTGACCTCTACTCGGTGAAAAGAATATTCCTACCAAATTTCAAGTCTTTAGCTCTAATGGTTCCAGAGATATCGTGATTAGTGACTATATACGTCGAATATATATATATATATATATATATATATATATATATATATATATATATATATATATATATATATATATATATATATATATATATATATATATATATATATAGATTACAATTGACTCACATTTACTTATAAAAATATATACATCAAATAAGTCTAAGCAACATGTACTAATTTAAATTTTAGGATGGTGGATGAGCCGCTGTATGGATGAACTTCCTGAATGCACCTGAGCCTTTCAGTATTTCCGGGCCGACGGTACACTCGCACCCTTCTTGTATCAGACCTAAACCCGAATCGCGACTCATCGGAAAACATAATTTTATCCCATTGTTCTAGGTCCATATTCTGCGTTCTCTACACCATTCATTTCGACGAGCGTGATCCCCGTGACCTATCGGTGGGCACCTAATTGGGCGTCGAGCTCGTAGACCGTACTCATGCAGTCGATTTCGCACAGTTATCAACACCACTTGAATTTTGTAGCCTCAAACTTATCTCTCGAGCGGTTAACATCGGCTGCCGTCTTGCAGTCAGTTGTATGTACCGGTCTTGCCGAGTGGTTGTACTCCTTTTACGGCCTGGATGCTGTTCAGCGGGTTCCGTTGACAAATACCACTTCTATAAATGCCAAAATGCCGAGATTCCCGAGATTGATTACTTCCCGCTTGCAAAATCCCTACAGGTCTTTGCATTTCATTTGCCGTCAAATGACGTCGCTCCATGACGTAAAGAATATCTAACAATTCAATTTTGTCGCTAACTTTATTTAAATGGTTGGTATAAAATTATAAAATCGAGACTAAACGTAGCAATAAAAACGCACTTAAATTCAAACAAATTCCCTTTCATTTAATTTTATGAAAAAAAACAAAACACAATCGATATTTTTTTTACCAACCAGCCAGTATGTCATCAATAACAAAAAAGTTTACATACCTACGCACTTTGAGTGAGTAAAGACTTGAAATTAATTAGTATAAATGGTAAATTTGTAATATCATGCATGTTGCTTAGACTTTTTTATGTGTATATTACGTAATTTTGTCTCTTAAAAATCGGTAATGTTTAATAGTTTGAACGATTTAAAACGAATGAGGTAACCTACTGTTTTATTGCAGGTAGGTGAACTACATAACCATAAATAACTAGCATCGTATGCCGTAATTCCGGCCCGTGCATTTATTTGCATTATGCACCGTGACATTATTTTCTATCTTCGGACGATAAAAAAAGTTGTTCAGGCTTGTTTAGCGAACGTTATGTTATACGAAACTAACTTAAATCTGTTCTTTTTAAAAATATTAAACATGCACGAATGCCAGTGTTAAATTACGGTTTCACTTCCTTGAAACTGAGAGAATTGTTAGAGGATAATAGACAGGATTAGACAGAGGTCCAATCCTGTTAAATTGCTCAAATAATCTCGTTTAGAATTCTACCAGGATAACTTTCAAAACAGTATATTTTATATTTAAATTTCTGGAGGCCATTTATAGAGAGTAATATTATAAATAACCTCTAGAGAATATTTATTATATGCTAAGTTTTGAAAGAGATTTAAATTAAATAGTGTTTATTGTGAAACGAATGATAAACTTGAAATGTAGAAATAGATCTAAAAAGCGATGGAAAATATAAACAATGCATACGAACAACGGAAGTAAAAACTGTACTAGGTTTACCAATTCCAAATGATTAAAAATGTTTAATTGTTATAATCATTTCAAATCGTCACGTGAAAACTGATTCAATAAAGTCATTGGCATGAAATATTTGGGGAAAACATTTATTGATTTCTGTGGAAAGTTCACGGCAGTCTGGGTCGTTAGTCATTAGTAGTATTTATTGGTAGTTAAGGCCAAAGGTCGTTGTATCTTTAAGCCGTAATTGCCTTTGAAGATTCGATTCTATTTGACATTAGTTATTTGCCTCATTGTCAACAGACTCGTTCCGCCACGCCATTGTGCAAAAAATTAGGAAATACAGTACTTCCGAGGTCTGAACTTTTTGTTGTAAATAAAAGAAACTATTAAGTAGTGAATAAAGAGGTCAATTACGTTATCGGGTAAATTATAACTCTGGATACAGTGAGCGGCTAGCTATTGATTTTTATAATTTGTATCGATCGTAATATATATATATATATATATATATATATATAAATTTTTCCTTACTTGCGGGTTGCCTGGAGAGATCGCTCATCGATAAGGTCATTGTCATACAGCATTATATTTTTATAACATGTATTTTAGTATTTGTATGCAATAAAGAGTTTTTCATTAATTCATTCATATTTTTTGTTCTTAGAATGTACGATGAGTTATTTTTACTTAGACAAACATTTTTTGAAGGAAATCGAATTAATAGAATAAGAAATGTAGAAGCTCTATCATATTGTATTTTAAGCAATAGACGTTATGGTTAACGTAACAAAACATATACTTCCACACTGTGTGTCACATTATACATATGTAGATTTCTGAAAAGTTTAATACATAGAGACCTACAGAAAAATTCTAGATCTAATTAAGATGGATTGTTAAATGGGTTACCAGTTACAGTTATGTAAGAATATTCGCCATTTTGGAAATGTGGATCCTATGTTAAACCTCTATGATCATTTCTAAGGCTCATAAAAGACAAAAAACGACAATTCCTTCTACTAGCTCGCGACAGCTAAGGGAGAATTTTCTTCTTGTGTAATTTCTCTTTCTTCCATTCTGTAATTCCTCTCTTCAATAAAAGGAAAGTGTCAAAGAATAGCTTTGGCAAAACGATTCGCAGATTTGTACTGCGCACATTTTTAATTTTATTTGATAATCTTGCTCTGTACCTCGGTTTTCGAAGTCGACGCTGCGGATGCAACCGGAACGATTAAAAGTTAACTTTAAGTCAGAAGTGCCACAAACTTTTAAATGTAAACAGTTTCATATTTTCTGATAAGGCTTTATATTTAATTTATTTTGTAGGTGTGTGATTATTCAAGTGACATTAGCTTATAGCAGTGGACGGCAACACGCGGCTCTTTAACTGTATTAGTTATTCTTTAGAATATTAGTTATTATCTATAATATCCGTAATATTGTCTCCTACTAAAGCAAAGCATATGTTACAAAATGGCTCTTTGAATAAATTTCAATTTTATTTCATTTATATCTGACTCTTTTGGATGACAAGGTTGCCGAACACTGGCATATTGCATTGGAAGTTTGCCCTTTGCAGCCAGTGGAGCCATATTAAGTACTGACACGGGGCGAGAATAAAGATAGAATATTGTTGCTTACACGAGCGACTGTTGACTCCCCAACATTGAAATAAAATCCTTTCCATCCCGCTAGAGCCTTGTCGCCGTAGCAGAAACTGGTTGTCCAGAAGTTCTCGGTCTCTTACTGTATTCAATGACAATACTAACAACGTAAATGGCGTACTAGTATTGTTAATAATTACTTTTACTAATTAAACGATAACTAGGTAAATAGCGGATGTGTAGATGTGTGTAACAAAAGCCACACTAACGAGTACACCACGCCACTTGTAGCACTGACCGCGATTCATAATAATTAGCCCGTCCTCAATTATAGTATTTTAAAAATTATAATAGCGTGATTATAAATTGTGCAGTAAATCTACGCTTAGGATATCAACACAAATGTCCTATTTAATTTTGAATTTTAAATACTAGATATAATCCATGCAGGGGCGGAGAAAGAATACTGACCTCTACGGCCGGGGTCGGCCTGTCGTAAAAGGCGATAAAACAATCCTACGTGGTAGGGCCCTACACCCGTCTAGATGGCAACCACCCTTGGTATATGAGTATGTCGCCATAATAACCTTGAGCTGTGTTCCGAAATTAGTACCCAGGTCCCTGTACCCTATGGGACAGTACCGTGTTTGTGGTGCCCCTGGTGTCTCAAACATTTATAGGTGACGGTAACTACTTACTATTGAGTGGGACGCCAGCCTGTCTGCTGTTCTTTAGCAATAAAAAAATCAACTCAATAGAAGTAAAAAAGTATGAATATAATCACAACTAAAATTAGAATAATAATAGTTGATATAAAGTATAAAATATTTTTTTTAATAAGGCATATTAAAATTATTAAAATCGTATTAGTAGTGTCTTTTAGGTGATGATGGTTTCTCATTCATTGGAAAAATTGACAAATTTGCCAATGATACGTAGTGTTTTACATATAATTTTAATAATGCATAAGAAAATCATAAAAACGAACAAATTTGGGATTAAACATTAATCGAAACGGTTCAATTAAATAGCTTTTGTTAAATAATATATTTAGCTTATTTATAAATATGTATCTTACTATGCCTTATTATATTATAATCTATCTATGCCCTATCTTACTTCCACATCAATGTAACACCAATAATGTTCTATAGCCCGGGTTGCCTGGAAGAGATCGCTCTGTAGCGATAAGGCCGCCCATTGTAAGTCAAGTACTCATTGATTGTGTAAATAAGTTTCATTGTGTTTATATAATTGGTTTACAATAAAGTGTTATCTATCTATCTATCTATCTATCTATGCCTGAAAATTTTTGGAGGTACTGAATACTTTTATCAATTGTGAATTAAATAAATGAAGAAAAAAATAACTTGTGTTTGTTTGTTTGAAACTCACTTTGTTCATAGAATAATTTCAACCTAGTTGCAGCAGATGTTTACCCTGGAGCCTTAAGGTATGATTCCGAACTTCGCTGCACGCTGCAGTGCTGCCGCGACACTGCTGCCGCGGCACTGCAGCGGCAGCAATGCTGCCGCAGCACTACCGGTCCCCATACAAACTCTATCGCGCAGCAGTGCTGCCGCTATATTATTGCCGCTGCATTGCTGCCGCTGCATTGCTGCCGCTGCATTGTTGCCGCTGCACTGCTGCCGCGTCATTGCTGCCTAGCTCGGAATGTACTCTCATATAAGCTTATAGAGATTGTATGGGGACCGGCAGTGTCGCGGCAGCATTGCTGCGTGCAGCGTAGTTCTGAATCATACCTTTAGACTGGCTGCTCTGCACCACAAGACTTAATTCTATGTCTGTTTGGGCATTACACTAAC
Source organism: Malacosoma neustria (assembly GCA_963693495.1). Classification (NCBI taxonomy): domain Eukaryota; kingdom Metazoa; phylum Arthropoda; class Insecta; order Lepidoptera; family Lasiocampidae; genus Malacosoma; species Malacosoma neustria. The sequence goes on along the minus strand of OY856381.1, from coordinate 8,441,276 downwards.
ATAACATTTTCTTTTTTGGCAACCTCGGTCCCATAACGGTTTTCACACGTCGCGCGTCGGAACGCTGGTGGGTCACAAGTTTAATTTCTGTCCTGGGTCTGGATGTTTATTTATTTAGCTGAACCCACGAAATTCGTATCGCCTAATAGCTAATGATAGTCGTGTTATTTTTTTACTGGTCTTTATTTAGAATTAATGATCGTAATACAATCATCGTCATCTTAGCGTTGGGTCCCGGTTGTAATTCAAACTCTCATTTCGGCGCCTGGGGTCCGCTTTCAGACTTTTTCTTTTCCACTTCGCACGATCTTCGGCATCTTTGGTGGTCAGTCCATTGGCACGCATATCAATCCACTACACTACTGCAATTTATCCGCAATGTCACGGGCATGAAGGCTGCCGCGAATGCGAGAGTTCCGAACGTGATCGTAATACAATGAATACAAAAAATACATTTACAAAAAACAAAAAAGTATATTTAATTATGAGTCTCAAATATAAAAATAATATAGTGTAAAACCGTAGTAACATAAGTATTACAAATAATAAACTGTGAGTGTAGATAAAATACTATGACACGAAGGTACATAGAACATAAATTTTAATGTACAACCTCTTATACAAAGTCGATTATAGTGACCTTTAACTAAAATTGAATGGACCACTTGAACGTAATACATAAATTGTTACTCAATAATTCAATGTCTTAGACAAAAGATAGCGTGAAAATTGCATTTTTTTGTAAAGTAGGCTGAAGGCAGGAAGTCGTTTTTAGCTCGCTATATTTTGTGGTACTGGTTATAAAACAATTTTGTTCCGTAAACGTAACTACATTATCTTCATTTATATTAATTTAAAAAAATCGCGCATAAATTCAAATTCGTCTTCCCGAGATTTCATTTCACATTTAGACACTTTATAATAATATGTTATATATAATTCAAAATAAATAATTCCTATTTATACTCTTCTCAGTAGATATGATGAGACTTGACATGTTCAAAAAAAAAAGAACAAAGTAACTTAAAAAATAAAGAATAAAAAATCCTCTCAATCAATTTGGATTATCGAATAGTTTTAATTAGAGTTAATATACAAAGTACATATTTGGTTATTTATTGAAGAAAACAGAACTAAATGGTCCATACTTACAAAGGCGAAGTTATAGGATACTGTTGAAATAGTTTCCTAATTTCCATACGAGTCTTCGTCCCGAGAAAGTCACAAATCTCCTGGAGCAGCAAAGGATCGCAGAGCTTTCAAAGACCGAGAATAGTTGCGGAATATTTCGAATGCAAGTGCGGCTGGGCAACACGCACCGCGGACTAGTGGCAAACAACAACACAGACACGCGCGGCTGCACTACGGTACGCACCTCGTTCCCGCGCCCACTGCTGCTTCTTCTGTTCAACCAGCGACGCCGGCTTACTCACAGACAGCATCGTACTTCAATATACATTACACTTTCTAATGCCTCGCGTTGCACACACGTTGCGTTAGCAGACCGCAGCGCAGTTACGGTGCAACGGCTAATGAGTGCTTTATTAAAATCCGCCGCCCGCGCACCGCCGGCTGTTGGCGCGGCAACGTGTCTCGGTTCGCTTCGCGCGTGCACTCATTGTCCGAGGCTGGACCCGCACCAATACGTCCTCATTACCAATATCAATTTCTGTTTTAATGACAGCCACACACGACAAGTGTTTCCAGTGGATAACTTACGTATATGTGATACCAGTACACTGGTCGCACGCAATGACTCGGATCGTTAACGTCTCGATCTTTTCAGACCCTACTGTTTCAGTGTTCGTCACGCGAATGACTATTTCAGGGTAAAGCCTTCGGAAAAGCCGACGGTCGATATAGTAGCCATAGAAACGTTTGTTTTACGTGTCAGCTGAGAAATGAGGTATTTTTCTCTTATTTGCATTTTAGGCCACGAGGTGACGTGAAAATTGTTGTGTGGAACAATTTAATACAAAAACGTAACAAAGTGTTATTGCTGTATTACATGTCAGCGCTTATTATTATACCGACTGGACTCTGGGATCGCTGATTAGAAAGTTAAACTTATTATTCAATGCATGTGATATGAGACATAACTTGTGACATCATCAGAGAAAATCAGACATTTAAATTCATGACATCCAGCTTTCTCAATTTTCATGGAGATTGTTTGTAGTAAAGATTTTAATTGTCTACAAACTACTTGAAATTACTAAGCCGATGTTTATAGTTCCTTTGCCTTGCATTAGAAACTTTGTTTAATACAATTATTATATTATGAGAATTAATAAAAATTAATTGATTTTTAAATAGGCATATTTGCACTCTTGGGTGGATTTCTGAAATCTAGGCAAATTATAACTAATAATAATGACATGACATTCGTATATTATTATAAATGCGAAAGTGAGGTTGTTTGTTTTTTTTTTTATTGCGTAGGACAGCAGACAGGCTGACAGCCCGCTTAGAATTTAGCAGTTACCGTCACCTATAGATGTTTGCAACGCCAGTGGCATCGCGAACACGCTGCTGTCCCATAAGGGTACAGGAACTTGGGTCACTAATGCCGGAACACAACACAAGGTTATTATGGCGGCATACTTAAGACCAAAGGTGGTCGCCATCCAGACGGGCTTGAGGCCCTACCACGTAGCTAGGGTGGGTTGTTTTGTCGCCTTTTACGACAGGCCGACCCCGGCCACAGAGGTTAGTATTCTTTCTCCGCCCCTGCACGGATACAACGGTTTTGTTTGTTACGGTTTTACGCCTAAACCGCTGAATCAATTTTGATGAATTTCGGTATAGTCACAGATTGGACCTTAGAGAAGCTACTTTTTTTATTTCATATGGTAAAACAACGTTTTATCTAATAAAAAATATTCCGTGTTTGTGTCATTATGTTAAGAAAATAACTATAAAATATATTGGGTAGGGTTTTTCTTTGTGATAAAATTTCTTTAATTAGAACGGGCATACGTATTTAAATAATTTACGTCCGCGCAATAATAACTAGGGCCACGAAATAACTCTTACTACTCACGAAATGTTGTTTTGCTATTTGTGATATCTTTATTTGATTTGAGTAAATAAACCAGAGCAAGCCCTGTATATACATACTAGTTGACCCGGCAAACGTTGTTCTGCCATATGAATTTAAAAAAGTTAGCCTGTGTCCTTCTCCACAGTCCAATCTATGACTATACCGGAATTCATCAAAATTGGTTCAGCGGTTTAGGCGTGAAAGCGTAACAAACAAACTCACTTTCGCATTTATAATGTTAGGATATACAGGTATTTATATGTATGTATATACATATAAATACAAGGGGCAGACTTAAAAACGATCGGTCAATAAAGTATTATAACTACAAAAAATCAACGAAATCAAAGACGGATTTGCATGACACGGATTAAATGTTGGAGTTACAAAGAAATTTTAAAATCTAAAATCCCGCTTAAATTTAAGAAAGTGGTAATGGACTCTTGCCTTGCCTGCTGCCGTGTCTTACTTATGGGTGCCTAACATGGATTTATTCTTATAAGCAAAGCATGATAAAAATTGAAGTAACACAAAGAGCAATGGAACGTAGTATTCTTAACTTAAAATTGGTGCATAGACAAAGAACAGCTCAATAATAAACAAAACTAGTTTTAGATGCTTTACAACACGTACGTAGATTGACCGGACACCTGGCCCGCACCAAAGATAAGAGATGAACGGCACTGGGCACCATTTGGAAAGGTCCTAGAGGAAAAAGAAGAAAGGGGAAAAGCAGCCGGAAAGGACTGGATGTCAAAGGCGCTAGATAGGAAGGCTGGGAACAAAACGGAGGAGCCCTTTACTCGAAAAGGGGTCCATAATTAATTTACACATTATATATTTTTGTAATTTTAATTCTAATTGTATATGCATATATGGATTAAAGAGGTTTTATTATTATTTTTATAATTTAACCAGGGGTGATCGCCATCCAGACGAGCTTGAAGTCTTACATCCTAGCTTGTTTCTTCACTCTTGGCGAGAGGCCCGCGACCGCCTTTCTCCGCCTTTGCACGGAGATTTAATTACCAAACCTAATATTAAATCCATCATTCTAAGGGTTGATATGATACTCGTGTATATACATTTATCCTTTTGTCAAATGCAATCGTTCCATTATCGATAGTCATTGATTAGTCGATTATCAACTTTGGGCGTAAAAGTGAAACAAATTGCCAAACTTTTATTTTGTCATAATTGTTTAATATATCCCAGCAACATAATAACATTATTGTCTGTTGAGTGTTGGTTGATTCGGATTACATCGCAAGTTCGTTCCGCATGCTCCAATGCATCGCAAAGCGGTTTTTCTGATTTGATGTGCATATTTCTTGTTACGGATTGCAACGACGTAGGTAAAAAAGACAGCAAACATGCCGACTACAGTTATATTTGTATGTATGACTGTAACTTGTCTCTATCTATGCAATTTGATAATCGCTTATCTTTATCGCTTTATCAGGGGCGGAGAAAGAATACTGACTTTTGCGGCCGGGGTCAGCCTGTCGTAAAAGCCGACAAAACAACCCATCCTAGCTACGTGGTAGGGCCCCAAGCCCGTTTGGATGGCGACCACCTTTGGTCTTAAGTATGCCGCCATAGTAACCTTGTGTTGTGTGCCGGCATTAGTGACCCAAGTTCCTGTACTCTTATGCGACAGCAGCGTGTTCGCGATGCCACTGGTGTTGCAAACACCCATAGGCGACGGTAACTGCTAAATTCTTAGTGGGCCGTCAGCCTGTCTGCTGTTCTACAGCAATAAAAAAATCGCTTTAATCTTATAATCTATATATCAATACGTGAAGCGAAAACTTATGAAAATTGCGCGGAAGGAGGAGTATGAAATTAGGCTTAAAGTTTATATGGAGGAGAAGTACAGAAAGCTAGAATTATGGTCGAATTTCAACCCCTGGGCGATCACTAGTAATAAATAAATATCAAATATGTACTGTAAATAATTCCGTGAAAAGCATTCACGGATATTATTATTATCTACACTTCAAGACCTGATGACAATACACATATTACAATAGACATACAATTTAATAATTTTATTCCATAGTCCTTATCAGGATTAAAGCTTTCTTTTCTTTCTGCCGAAACATCATCTGGCGTTTAATTAATAACACTGCCGGAAGATGGCGTTAAATTATTAAAAACATTTTCCGACTGGGAATTGACAAGTAAATTATACTTTATAGTTAATCAAACTAATCGTTAGCCGGGCGCAAAGGGTAGGTTAGATTTTTTTGCTTATTATAAAATTATTCTAATTGCGCGAATAGCCACACAGATACGGGTGGTCATAAAAAAAACAACCGTAACCTACAAGCAAACTGTGTCGGAAGTGGAACGCACGGACGCCCGGCAGATATGCTCCCTTGCTCTGTCTCTGGTGCGGCCCGGAAATCTAACTAACCCTTTGCGCCCGGCTAACGTAAAAGTACCAATGCTTTGTACGATATTTTTAAACTTAACTCTGCATTTCGGAATGAAACTACATAGTAGTATCATAAAATGATAATTATTGATAACGAGCACCGCTTTTTAAAACAGGGACATTAATTCATCAAATCAAATCAGTAATTTTATTCTTAAGTTATGAATTATTTTTTACTTTGATTAATTATAGATTGATTTTTAGGTATTTTTAAACAATATTTTTTAACAATCAAAATATTTATAGATTGACGACATAAGAGGCACAGCGGCTTTCGTACGGGTTGAATTTCCGAGTTGAAAGTTTAGATATGTATTTATACGTTCCGTTCCAGACCGCTGAAACCTGGTCGCCACCATCGATCTTGAACTCTCGCTCCCGGTCATCATCCTAGTGATGGTCGGAAGCTAAGCCAGATGGAACATCGTCACCTCCTGCGAGACAGTCATGTTCGCGAAGGATAGGGAACGCGCCAGGCTCTCATTGCCCGAGGTTAGCGATATACCTCCAGCCGCTGTAGTGATCGGTCGCGGCCCCCTAGAAAAGTGCCGCAGCTAGCACACACATGGCCAATAGGAGCTCATCACTCCCCCGGCAATTGAAAGTGGGCCGGGGCTATGGTCTGATTATTTCGTCGCGTCCAACGGCCTCGGCACTTATGGGTCGAGTCGGAAGACTACAGACTCCTATCTCCATACCTCATTGTTAGGCTCATGAAGCAAATTTTCAATGAGATTGGAGAGGAGTGATTCCTATCTAGGGGAACACAAAAAATCCCATTGGGTCGAAGTGTCAGAGATATTTCTCGGCCCCAAATAAGATAAGGGTCGAGTCACACCGGAATGGCAGCGGCGCGGCGAGCACTTTCAGTGTGAAATAATTTTAAATCATAACTACATAATTAAAAGATCAGTATCGCGGTGCCGCGAGCGGCTTTGTGTCGCGACCTTTTCAAGCGATACCGATTTTTTCATTTCATTTTAAAAATCTTCGCCACCTGCCTTTTCTAATTAAAATTTTATAAAATACTTTGATATTGACAAATCAGTGCCGGAAGCATTGGAGCCACATTAAAAAAAAAAGCGATACTGATCTTTTATGTAGCTAAGATTTAAAATTATTTCACACTGAAAGTGCTCGCCGCGCCGCTGCCATCCGGTGTGAATCGACCTTAAGGCGTTAGAGGAAACACCGGGGTGGTTTTACCAGCGACGTGCGTCCCCCAGTCTAGAGAAGGGGACGTAACGAGTACCACACATCACCGATGGTACCAGAGCGGCGGCCTGTGCAATTTAACTTTCAGCGTTTTCAGAAAGTGAGTGAGATGTGTAGGCTATGGGAAAAATCTCATCGAAGGTTACGGTAATTTTATCTAGGTTTGTAGTGCAGCACTGAGTAGTGCTATTGAAGGAACGAAAATAAAACACGCTTTGTAGATCTTAAGTTTATTTATCAAGTGGTATTTTTAGAAAGCGTATCTGGTTCGAATGTCTTCCAGTTTCTTGGATACTTCAGCAGGAGTACGCTCCAAGTCTCCCGCGATGGCCTTTTGTTTTGCGGGATCAAGGGAGTTGAATTGTTCACAGAGATCGCCGTCTATCACATTCTAGAAAGATAGAGAACAAGAGGTTAAAAGAGTACAACACTAATCATAATTTTCCTCTGTGCAGGGGCGGAGTAAGAATACTAAGAAAAGAACTGCGCGGCCAGGGTCGGCGTGTCGTAAAAGGAGACAGCCCTATCTCATCTGGGTGGCAACCACCCTTGGCCTATGTATGCCATAGGCAATAATGACACTGGTTCCTGTACCCCTATGGGACAGCAGTGTATTCACAGTGCCCCTAGGCGTCGCAAACAATCTATAGATTGTTTGACTATTAATTAGGCTGTCAGCTCGTCTGCTGTTCGTCAGCAATAAAAAAATATAATAAGAGAGCTATTATTATAGACAATTGTTCATTCCAAATACTACAAACCAATCGATAGCGAAAGGTTCGACTCTCTGGAATACAGCGTTCGCAGACAGCGCAGAACCGCCATAACGGCATGCGCATGCGCCGTCATACCAACGCCCTGCTCTACCAACAGTGTAACACAAATGAAATCTTGGGAGAAATACATTTGCTGACATACTGTCGGCGTATTTAAAAATAAGTCTTTCACACGACCCTGGAACCTTGCAAAACTACGTGTGCGGCTCACATAGACAACTATGAGCTAAATTAAGATTTTTATAAGAGTACCCGCTATCTGATAACTGGAATGACAAATCATATATGACAGAAGTGAAATTTCAGAAAAGTATTTATTACATTTCTCATATATTAATGTACCAAAAGCTGTGAAGAGGCGAAGATTATAGGAAACACTGTATACTCATATCTATCTCATTCTCTTGCATGCTAAATACTATTTATGATGAATGTTTGTTTCATCTAATTTTCAAACCACAACGGTGCTAAAGAAATTTCACTTAAAAATAATATTTTATTTATTTTAGTTAATATAATTTTTCATTTTCTTTACTGCAAGAGGAGTAATTTGTTGGCTTTAGAAAATAATAGATGGTTTTCATTTGCAAACCCAGAATGGCAAATATTGCACGTTAAAGAACAATAATTTACTATAAAAGATTGAGTAAGGCTCCATAAATAAACATACCTTAACTGGATAATAATAGCTGCGGTACGAAAGATGATCTCGACCACAAAGCGGTGGGTTTTCACTTCTCATATGCATTTCCAAATGTTGGAAAAAGTCATGGTCTTCTCTCGAAGTGAAAGGCAAAAGAACCCCAAGGGATCCGCTTATTGTTGCATACAACAAAGCTTCAGAACCACCCGGTATTAGTGTTGCTCTTTGCAAAGATGTCACCGTTTCACCGACATGGAAATTCACCATTATGTCGCCTTTCTGAGATGCCCCATTGAGAAGCCCTGGAAATCATGTTCATTAGAGAATTCTGTAGAAAATTAAAAACAAACTATTATTTAACATTGGTAAAATATCAGATTATATGATAGAATCATATTATTTCATTAGTCTAGCATGTGTATCAGTTTGTCTCATCACTGATTAACGAGGATAATTTACAATTTTTTTTAAATAAACTAAAAAATTCTTAATTAAATCATTTAAATTGACAAAAGACAGTTTACTTTTAATATTTGGATAAAACACAATTTGAGTAGACAATATTTGTTATATACAGTCGAAACTAGGGGTGTGCAAATATTTTAAATGAATTCAAATAATTTTAATTAATTGAGTCCTACTATTCGATCACTCTTATTCAAAACCTGGTATAATGACATCTATAGACTCTAAAACATGGAGTTTTTGTTATATAGTATTAAACTGGATCTTTGATGTTAGTTAATATAACCGATGTCGTAAACAATGCCACTATAGACGATACTATATAGTATATGCCAATTAAATATGACATCATAAATATTTACCTCTATCCCAAAGCGCCTTATTTCCCGTTGGATCTTCATCGACATCATCAGTGATAGACTGTGGCAGTCTCATCACAGCTATATTACCAAATTTATCAGACATAGCAATAGTGTCATAATCCAAAATACAACTATTTGTGATCCATCTTGGATTTGTATCATCTGCAAATATGATCAACTGGTTTTCCCTCTTTTTGTACTTTACACATAATACTGATTCCTGGACATCAGAAACATATATCCTTTGTCTCACAGTTTTAATATCTGCTATGAGGTTTGGAATGTGTCTGTTTTCACATTTTCTCAGTAGTTTCTTTTTGCCAATGTCATACAGTCTTAACATTCGGCCGACGCCGGCCAACAGTTTGCCGTTGAATGCTGCTAAAGCTCCAGGATATTCGTCTATTGGAGTTTTATGAACTAATTCTAATTTTCCAGTATTGTGAATCTGAAACAAATAAATTATTGTAATTTTTTTTATACACTTTAGCGGTGGGTGCATATGTATATGGGTGTAAAAATAATGAGGCTTTATACGACTATACTCTATCCACTTTACCAAAAAATAAAATGTAAACAAACAAACCATATTTCTCAAACTTTTTTGACAACCGACTGCACATTCAAAGATGTTTTATGAGGTTATTACTTGAAAATATCAGTTACTAACAACATGATGGGCATAATCCGACTGTAATAATAAAACACTCGACAATAGAACGTTGAATAGTACACTTATAATTACCAGCATAAATTTGGAAACATTGTCTTTTTAGTTTCTTTATAATGTAAGTTAGTTATTACAATTAATGTTGTCAATATGTAAATTTTATACGCAATATATTTATCATTCTTAATTGTAAAAATAAAATTGTTTTATGTTTTTTTTTCTAAAAGTAAGGAATAGTAATATAAAAAAATAAGAATGTAGGAGATATTTCTAATAAATAATTAAAAGTTGCATTGATAATTTTTATATCACGTTAATTATTGTAAAATCGACATCCAAAAAACCCTTTTTACGATTTGTTTACATTTTATTTTTGGTAAAACGGATAAGGTACAGTAAGTTTGAAGCCATTGAATTTACGATTACCAGTTTAATGTCCATCAAAATTACTGATTTTCAAAAATATTTGATCAAATGATGTACAAACTCATGTCTCATGAATTGTTGGAGTCATATTTTCGTACCTTGTAAACATGTAGACTGCCTTCGGTGCAGGAGCGGGGCGAAAGCACTGTGTCCTTGGCGACGCCGACCACGAGGTGCAAGGCGGCGTGCTCGGCGTGCGCGGACCAGCGCAACGTGCATACCGACACGGCCGCCTCATTCTGCTCCAACGGCAGTTTAAACAATGTGTTCGGTTGGCCTCCGCCGATGCCCATGTCTACAACACGGACTTGCGACGCCCACATTCCTATATCAACATAACTATATTATTTCCTAGCCACTATAAACTTCTGTTATACATATATAATTCTAATACACAGTTCAAGTGAAAATGTCTCCCATACTTGAAGCAAATGATTAATAAAACCATTTGGGATTATTGTTGGGATAATGATATTGCCATGCCCGATTAGAGTCAGTATGCTATAAGCATTTTCTGCTCTTGCCCAGAGAGCATGGCTTTATACCTTTCGTAATTAACCTAAAATTAAAGTACAAAAAATTACATAAAGTAATATTGATTTAAAGAAGACATTCAACTGATTCACCTTTATAGACCATAAATACATGTCACTGAACACCTATTGGATTGTGTGAAACAACATGTTTCTTTGCCAGTTTTAGTTGGTCAGTGGTTAGTGCAACAGACCTAAATCTCAAAATCGAGACTAGCCAATTATTCTTTTCAAAGGATAAAACACAAAACTTTCATTTAAGTTGATTTTTCTAGAATATGGGTGTTTCATCAATCCGTGGTCCTGATAGATGATGATAAATGAAAAACATGAGTATAAAAATTACCTGCTCCAGCTTTGGGTGATGTAAAAATATTCTCAGGTAAAGTATCAGTTAGAAAAGCGTCTGCCATTTCATTTGCCAATTGCTGTTCTTCAGAGCCTCCGCCGGCCGCTGCTTCTCGCATTTCTTGTGCCATTTGGACTCTAAAAAAAAAAAGTAAAATAATAAAATATCATGCTGAACATACATTTTGCTTATTGCAATAAGTATGAAGTCAGTACTGCAGGAGTATCAACATTAATATTCAGTGTTTAGTGTATTTTAGTCATCATTTAGAATTGCAACCCAGTTGCAACGGGGATTAATCCTTTAAATCATATCTTACGAAAAACTTTTATACAAATTTGTTATCAAATGAGGAGAGTTTTATTAGGAAATAGAAAGAAATATAATAAACCATCAATGTTTTTGAACTATGTTTATAAGAAAATCTTTACCTCCTTTGTTTTTTCATATCCTCAGTGTAAGCATTGTGATCAGTTTCTAGAATAATTATGTGATTGTTATCAGAATTGATAACAAATTTCCTTGGAGTGTATTCTAGCGGTACATATGTTTGGTTGAAAACTGCACCAAGTTTCTCCAACGCCAAAATCCTAAGGGTATTTGATGAAATTGCCACAATACCCTCAGCACATTGTTCTGTAAAAGAATACTTAGTGTAAAAAAGTATAATTTTCAAAGAATTTCCACAGAGAATATCACCATGTTTTTATATTTTCCACAAAATTTACTATAAGTAGTGTGAATTTGATGGAGGCATATCATACATATATATATATATATATATATATATATATATATATTATATATATATATATATATATATATATATATATCACAAAGTACATAATATACAGAGACACCATCCAGTACTAGCAAATGGTATCACCCTAATACTGGCTATTGAACTGGCTATTTTTCTTTCTTCGAATTTCCAATAGATGGCGCCAGTGAGAACTCAAATAACACGACACGTATTGCCATCTAGTGAGAGAGTGCCGCTAACAGTATGCCATTTTACAGTCAATATTTGTACGCAGCCGGAGACTTGATTACAAGTAAAAAGATTTTGTATGAGTTTGTATTAACAAACTCATACAAAATATTTTTACTTATTCACTCCAATGTGCTTTCGTTTTTTTCAATTGCATCAAAGCGACGACGGTTTTGGATGCCTCGCTCTTAAAATTGTGTTTAAATTCAGTTTTTGATTTTTTACTGTCATAAATTTTTTTCTGCAAACGAGCACATTTATGTTTTTGTTTTCATAACAATACTGCGTTTGAATTTTTTATTGAGATTTTTAGTCAACTTTGGTGTGTCATTTCATTCATTCTGGTGGTCATTTTATTTTAATCGTGATTAATTTTGTTCACGATTAAATTATTCTACGGATTCTTCGATTAACAATTAAATATCCGTGCAGGGGCGGAGAAAGAATATTAACCTCTGCGGCTGAGGTCGGCCTGTCATAAAAGGCGACAAGTCAAGCCACGCTCGGCTGCATCCCGGCGCCACTGGTACAATAGCACCAGGACTCGGGCCTCGAGGTCCCATGGTGGGGATCCGGCCAGCAGGGAGGCCGCTTCGAAGGACACCGTGCGGTATCCCCTTATCGCCCTGACGGCCAGGACGCGCTGCGGCCTGCGAAGCAACGCCGTCGTTTTGGCCGTCAGGCGATCCGCCCATATCGGGGCCCCGTAAAGGGCCATCGACCGCACGGTTCCCTCAAAGAGCCTGCGGCACACTGCGCCCGGCCCGCCGATATTCGGCAGCAGACGGGAGAGTCCCGCCGCCGCCCGAACTAACCTCGGCGCCAGGCGCTCGAAGTGCGCCGCAAAGTCCCATCGCCCGTCGAGCACCAGGCCGAGATAATTCATGGACGGCCCGACGGCGATGCGGACGCCTCCTACCGTTATGCTCAGGCCCGGTGGCGGCCTCTGGGAGGGCCCGTAGAATATAAGGGCCTCTGTCCTGTTTAAGGCCACCTCCAGGCCTAGTAGCCGGATTCTAGCCACCGTTTGCGCCACCCCAGCCGTGCCCAGAAGGCACGCCTGGCGGGGGCTCCTCCCGCGCGCTATGACGAGCGTGTCGTCGGCGTAGCATATAATGCCGACGCCGGGGAGGAGCGCCCCTCTCAGGACCCAGTCGGATGCGATGTTCCACAGCAGGGGGCCCAGGACCGACCCCTGCGGAACACCGCACACGACGTCTCGCCGACTTTGCCCACCCTGGACCGGGTAGACGACGGCACGATCGTCCAAATATGCCCCGACTATGCGACGGAGGTAGGGAGGCACCCGATGGTACTTGAGCGCCTCCCGCACGCAGCTCCACGGTAGGGTGTTGAAGGCGTTGGCGATGTCGAGTGACACCGCCAACAGCACCCTGCCTCGAGCCACCGCGTCCTCCGCCTGGCTCCTCAGACGCGTGATCGCGTCAATGGTGGAGCGCCCCTTTCGGAAGCCGAACTGTTCGTCCGCCAGGTTCGGCCCCTCCGTCTCTAGATGCCGGACGAAGCGGTCTGCGAGGATTCTTTCGAAGATCTTCCCCACCTCGTCCAGCAGCACGATGGGCCGATAGGCGGACGATGAGTCCGCTGGGCGCCCCTCCTTCGCGATCAGGACGAGCCTCCCCGTCTTCCATCTGCGGGGAAACCGGCCCGATCGCAGACACGCGTCGAAGAGCCTCAATAGTCGGGGCTCCAGGACGTCGTGGGACAGAACCCACGCACGCCCCGGTATGCCGTCGAGGCCGGGGGCGGTGTTCTTGGCCTTCAGCCGCAACATCGCTGCCCCCAGCTCTGCCCTGTCCACGTCGGGCACGGGGTCGTCATCCGCGCTGGGGTCCCTCTCATCCCAATGAGGCGGGACCATGGCGGGAGGCGAGTGCTCAGCCCTCGTGGGGAACAGAGCGCCGACAAAACCATCCACCTGGCGCGGGGGGAGACTCTCGGTCAGCGGGGGCGCCCACGGGTGGAGCTTGCCCCACACCGTTTTGTAGGGTCCCCCCACCCCCCCGATCCCTCCTGGAGAATATCGCCGGGTCCACGTCCGGTCTCCGCTTCGGCACGACGATACTCCCAAAAGATTTTGCACCAGTTGTACTTTTTGCTTATACAGTCACCAACTACTCGTAAAATCAAACAAACCCAAACACGACGGGTTTATCACATCTAATTTAGAAGTTCTTATAGCCACCTTCCGCCTCCATCATCAATCAGTTCAGCTCGATTTTAAAATAATATTGCATTGTCACCATTTGAATAAGTACACAAAATTCCAACTCAATCGGTTGAAGATATCTGCTTCAAAATTAAGTTGCAAGACTTCACCCGAACATACTTACATACCTACTTACATTGTGATATGGAAAGACAAGCAGTATCGCACCATATGGGTTAAGATTTTTTCTATTTAGGCACTTGTGGTTTTATAAAAGCCAAAGTACAACATAATTTGTTAGGTTTATAATGGACTCAATACACTGTGGATGTGCATTTTATGAATAGAATTCAGATCATATTCCATTAAAAGGCATCAAGATTACCCATGTACCTAAATACTTTTTAAATAATATTTTGCAAATCAAGTTTGATATGCATGATGTCTCTGTCTTATTTACTTCGTTAGAAGAGAATGGCATGTTTCTCTCAAAATATAATTTCGACGAATGTGTGCAAGCGCGGGTCAAGCATTCCGGTTATACGCCATCTAGCGTCACAACCGCAAAACACTACGAAAGCTTCATAGCTGAAATGTAGCCACATGTAGCCTGTATTTCGTATTCTTAATTGATTATTATTTATGGTGTTTCTTATCTTCAAATTTAGGAGTTGAATTAAGGTTGATGTGAAGTTGTGTTTATAAAATATGCTAGTCTTTATTTTAATCTCAATATTTCTACTTAATTCGGCTTATTCACATTTTATAATTTACAAATGTTAATGGTGGTGCCATCTATTGCTATTTTTTTAGAATTAAATATAGCTTGTATGGGTTGGTAGCCCATGATATATATATATATATATATATATATATATATATATATATATATATATATATATATATATATATATATATTTTATTTGTTTCAGTCTGGATGGTCCGAATAAATCAAACAAATTTGTTTCTGTAAAAATAACAGAAACAAATTTGTTTGATTTATTCGGACCATCCAGACTGAAACAAATAAATAATATTATAAAACGACAATTAAAGTTGATTACTCGTCTCTCATAACTCTTGCTTTTCTATCTATTAATTAAATTATTTAAATCAAATCTGTAACGTAATAACGTAAATATTGTTTACTTTTTTGTAGGCAAATGTCATGTGTCACACTTCTATGACACATGACATTAAGCGCGTTAAATCAAAAGGGATTATGTCCTGGTTACACAACCTAACCATAATACAATAACATTAAAGAGATGATATTCTCTTTACATCTCCCCTCCACGATAAAAACGGTAAAAATAACAGAAACAAATTTGTTTGATTTATTCGGACCATCCAGACTGAAACAAATAAATAATATTATAAAACGACAATTAAAGTTGATTACTCGTCTCTCATAACTCTTGCTTTTCTATCTATTAATTAAATTATTTAAATCAAATCTGTAACGTAATAACGTAAATATTGTTTACTTTTTTGTAGGCAAATGTCATGTGTCACACTTCTATGACACATGACATTAAGCGCGTTAAATCAAAAGGGATTATGTCCTGGTTACACAACCTAACCATAATACAATAACATTAAAGAGATGATATTCTCTTTACATATATATATACAATATATATATATATATATATATATATATATATATATATATATTTTTATCCGTGCAGGGGCAGAGAAAGAATACTAACCTCTGCGGCCGGGGTCGGCCTGTCGTAAAAGCCGACAAAGCAGCCCACCCTAGCTACGTGGTAGGGCCTCAAGCCCGTCTGGATGGCGACCACCTTTTGTCTTAAGTATGCCGCTATAATAACCTTGTGTTGCGTTCCGGCATTAGTGACCCAAGTTCCTGTACCCTTATGGAACAGCAGCGTGTTCGCGACGCCACTGGCGTTGCAAACATCCATAAGCGACGGTAACTGCTAAATTCTAAGCGGGCCGTCAGCCTGTCTGCTGTCCTACAGCAATAAAAAAAATTATTTTTTTGCCCTAACATTGTAAATTATAAAAAAAATTATCGAATTAAGCAAATAACTAAAATATCAAGTTTAGATCTCTCAATTCTTTTTTTAATGTATTTTATAATTTTAATTTATGACATTACTATTGTTCTATTGGATGATACAATAATATGTATTACCTTTAAGTAGAAACTTTACTGATTTGTTAATTTTTATGTTATCTTTATATTGTGGATTTATTTTAATTGTATGTATCCCAAATAAATAAAAAATAAATTGGGGACAAGTTAACATCATGCTTTAATGCTATAACAAATCATGTATCTGTTAGTATGTCCACGACATGGTTTGGCCGCCTTCATCGCCTGAATGGCTCCAGCTTGGCTATGGAATATGCCGAGTTCACTCTCGACCGCGAACGGGAGAGTGGTCTGCTCTGCGACGTTGTGGGCCCATCACTGTAGGGACAGCTACGCACCACCCTCACATGGCCACACCAGAGGCACGGCCATGCAAACACGTCGGTGTTATTATAAATTGCATCTCTTCAATAATTAAGAATATTACCTGAACTGAACCCAGCAGCATATTCCAGACATTCATATGACAATGGAGTTAGGTGGAATCGGTTCTGATAGTGATATCCCAACCAAGTCCTCGATGACACTGCCAATACTGCTTCATTAGATTGTACTCGTACTTTGAACAACTTCACTGGCCTAGATCCCAAATACCTGAAACAAGTTTCATGCTTGAAACATAGTCTACATGTATTTTAAATATCTTGAAAAGAGAAAATGACCTCAGATCTGGTTAAGTAATCGTCAATGTATTTCAGATGAAACACGGAGCGAAATTGTTTACATCATTGGAATAAAATTTTACTCTATTTTTTTTTAACATTTGGAAATATACCTAGTTCTAGTGTCTGCCAAATCTCCACTAACAGAATCCAACGTAGTTCTCAATAATACACCATTGCTAAGTCCAATATTTAAATGTAAAGCTGACTTTGCCCCAGATTCAAAAGGTTGTTCCACTATACATAAAGATTCGGCGCCCGCTGGTAATGCTTGCATAGATCGCGGTGATAGACAATCCTAAAACATGAAATAAATGTACTAAATCCATATATTTTATTGAATTGTACAAAATCCGTTTTTATTTATGATCAGAAAGTTTGAGAATAACGCATTTTTGGTTGTTTGTAATCAACAATAATCAGTGGTGTCCTTTTATCATCATTGAGACAGCAATAAAATTTAAAATAAAAATATAATAATTTAATTTTTTCATCTATGGGGTATTAAAATTTCAACAATCATGAAAACTAAATTGTGACCATAACAGTAAATGAATGAAACTCAACTCACCGAAGGGTCCAAAGATATTATTCTGACAGTGTTGTCAGTTAATCCAACTGCCAAGAACCAAGCCCTTTGTTCCCCAGCAGCCACAGATCCTAATGCCATACAAGAAACATCTGAGGAAAGTTTCTTTCTTTCTGTATATTCGTTTAGTTGACCTGTCTGAAAATTTATAACAAAGTTAACAACAATTTTATTGGCTTAATCTAGGATTATTATCTAGCTTATTCTAGACAGAATATTTTTAAAGTTACACAAAAATATGTATTGTTCACGACATGGTTTGGCCGCCTTCAACGCCTGAGTGGCTCCAGCTTGGCTATGGAATATGCCGAGTTCACTCTCGACCGTGAACGGGAGAGTGGTCTGCTCTGCGACGTTGTGGGCCTATCACTGTAGGAACAGCTACGCACCACCCTCACATGGCTATACCAGAGGCACGGTCATGCAAACGTCGATATTGTTAAAAATATTTTTTTTATTATATATTGTTATTACTCACAGGGTCCATTTCAAAGTAGACAAGCTCTCCACCAGTCAATGCTATCACCACTTGTCTCTGGTTTACAGCGCATTTCACAATAGACTTCTTGCCGGGCGCTTTCCATTCGTTTACTCTTTTATCTGCGCGAATGTGCCGGATACCATCTGGATATACTTGTACAAGAGCGTCGTTTCCTAAAGCATGGCAACTCAACGTTGGCGTTGTCCCCAAGAAGCCAGAATCCGTCACTTCTTCAACAGTCTCACCAATAGAGAGCACAAGAGTAGCATTTACGAATGACACAATGATGTACGAGTCATACTCCTCTGGAACCAAAAGAAAAATTCAAATCTAAAAAGAGAATATTTTAGCCAATTTCACCAAATAATCTTCATGTGACGACTGCCTCCAGTGAACATACGGAGTTGCGATGCCTACCTTTGTTCAGTAGCTACCATCTTTTCGTTCATCAGCCGATAGAAGATTCTGAAAAGAAAAACCACTGGTGTTTATGTATGACGATAAACAACCAGGGTTTTATTAGTAACTTGTTGATAAAGAGGAGCATTCATAAGTGGTTATTGTGACGTCACGGTATGTCAGCAACACGGACCAAAGGTTCTAATCATTATGCTCCGAGAAGCTTCAAAACTTTGTTATCAAGCAGTAGAATCTGCATTGAAAGGTTATCATTTTATACTTTCATTGAACTAACTGGACTATTCGTTGTAGCTTAGACCACTTTTGTTACTTTCCATGTTACATTCAATATTCTCATGTTCAATGAACATACCTTATTAATATTAAATTACTTAATGTTGATATGTTTTTAATATTTCAGAAAACTTGAAATCTTAATTTAACAATGTACTTTAACTTGGATTTACTTAATAAATAATTAATAGCACTCACCATCTTTATGTCGCCTGACAGTCCACACAGCATTTGGTGAACCTGGCAACTCTGACACAGCCATTTCAGCTACTTCCAAACCATGTCTTAAAGCTCTAAGAGAGGACCTGGGTCCTCTGCCACAAGCCAAGTACACTTGTGGCGTGTCCTCACCAGCCAAATCAGCCACATGGCATGCTAAAATATTTCATTAACAATTAAATTTATGGTTTCGAAATTTACAAAAAAGTAAATTATTTGGTGGCAAATAAAAGAAAGCATATATTGAACACAAAGTATATAGTGTAATAAAATTCCATTTTAATCCATTATAAGCAGAATACAAGAAGAACTGGCACTCTTATGTACTTTTTGCTTTTTTACAGGATATATGTATATCAAGAAAACTAGGCTAACATACCTAAAATTGGTGACAATGAGTCCATTTCATCAACAAGTACAAGATTCCTCAGAGGTCTGGGAGCAAAGAAGAATGTATCACCCTCCTCCAGAGGCATTGCTGAGCTAAACTCTGGCTCATCATCTTCATCCCCTAAGTGGGCTATTTGATATAAATAACTGAAAAATAATTTATATAATTACTAATGTATTTAGATCCAAAAAAATGCTATGCAGTATAATTGTAAAATGTTTTTGGAAAATATATGGTTGAGCAATAAAAATTGTGCATCTCCAATCAGTGTGCACTCACCCCATAATAAAGGGAGGACCTTGGTTCAGAGATTACTTCTATAGCATGTAATCAAATCTGTTACAAGTGATCATGAAATAAATTCATGTTCACAGGCTCAACATGCACAAAAACATTCATTATATTCCAAAAATAAATCAGATTTTTTTTTAGAAGAGTTAAAATATGTTCAAGTAGTGTAATACTAACTTATAAAATAATACTCACTGGTTGCCAAATTCACACGCAACAAACAAAAATCCAGTTTTCAAAACACACATGGACGTCGCCACTGGTACTGTGTCAAAGTATTTCAACTTTATTTCTGTGACCATATCTTCATCAGTCTCAATGGTTATCTTAAATATATCTCCTTGCTCAGTTTGTGCCAGGAAGAAGAACATTGATTTAGTTTTATGTGTTGCAGAACACACAAATATCATTCCCCTCTCAGGGTCATCCAGGTCATTTCGTCTTCTAGGTATGGGACATCGGATATCATGTTGATCACCCAAATTTTTATATGTTAAATAATTTTCTGAGCAAATAAGCACTCCAGAAGGCCCATCATTGCCACCAGGTACTGTTATAAGGAAGTTGGCATGTTCTTCTAGCGGCTCAGAGTATTTCCTCACTACATGGTTCAAACCCAAATCTAATTCATAGAATGTTAGGGTCTGTTGAGTTTTTTGTGCAGCTTCACCTACAGGAAATAAATATTCATTGATATTCCAAGTACAAAGGAAGTTTGGTGCTGATATATTTGTTGTTGGTGTTTAGTATCATACAAAAGAGGATTTGGCGTCAAAGGCAATCGGAAACACGGACCTCTAGCTAATCACATAAAAATAACAAATTTTGTTTCTATAAATAAGAAAATAATAAGAATGAATACAAGACAATGTTCAAATAGAAAAATATTTTAAATGTCATTGTTTGGCTCTATAAATTCAATTAAATTATGCATCTTTTATTAAAAATATTTATTTAAATTTTACTAATACATATTTGAATTCTCAGTAATTATATTCGAGGTATACAGTTGTTAAGTACTCTTTGAAATGTTATTGCACTGTCTATAAATAACCCTATCAACATTTTAGAATTAAATATCAAAAACCTTACCTGTGGGATCAGAGTCAGCCTCTTCATAGTCTATCTCAAGGCAAGCAAACATTGGATTCTCAAAGCCAACATCCACTCCCACCATGTGGTATACCAATGTGTTTGATTTGTGAGCTTCGAGTGGCGATGATATTGTTAATCTGGCCTCAGCATCTCTGTTCAATATGTATACAAGCTTCTGCTTTTCAATTGCACCTAAACAAAATCAGACATTTACAATGATAACCAAGTATTTACTTCGACTTAGATCATAGCAATTATGTAACACTCCAGCCTATTGCAAAAGGCGATAAAAACACCCTAGCTAAGTGGTGGGGCTCCAAGCCCAACTGGATGGCAACCATCCCTAGATTAAAATATGTCACACCATAATGACTTTTTGTTGTGTTCTAGTACTAAGAAACCAGGTTCCAGTTCTTTTTTGAGGCAAGCTGGCAATGCCTTAGGTGTTGTAACCGTCTAGTTGCCACAGATCAACATAGTGGGATTTGCCTGGCTGCTGACCACAGCTATAAAAAACATGGTATTAAAATAAATCAGATGACTCACCTATCATAACAGCTCTGCCCTTAGGATCTATTGCCAAATATTGGCCTGGAACTATCCGGCGGCATCCTGATTTGCCAAAAGTTTCTTGATGAACTTTTTCTAGAATATTTTTTGTGGGTATATATTCCAAAATTACTATACGACCTGAATCTGAACCAATTACAATGTAATCTGGAAACAAAATAAATATTGAATATTTGAATAATTTTGATGGCATTTCTTTCAAAATATGGATATGAAATGTTCCACTGCGGTACATCCCAACATTCACAAAGACTGTAAGGAGCGACGCTTTGGTATTCCTTCTTTGCATCTAGTTATCCCATACCCCTCTTATTTTAGACGCATGGAGCAAGATGATGCATACTGAATTCAAAGTTGTGAATACAAATATGTGTAGACTTATGGAAGAACATTCATGAAGCAAGTAAAGATTGGATGTCATGTCAAGAGGTCAAGGAAAAAGCACTTTGTAGAGGACTGGAAAATGCTCCACCAAAAGCAGCAGCTCTTAAATAATTGATTGACAACTTACATAAAATTGTACTTGTAGTATACAAACTTGCCTCGAGGGGCATTTGAGTGGTAAGTGATACCTATCCACCATACATTAACCACAACAGTTATATAATTTAAACATATGAAATTATCTGCCACACTACTTTCTCTGTGCAGGGGCGGAGAAAGAATACTGACTACTGCGGCCGGGGTCGGCCTGTTGTATAAGGCGACAAAAAAAAACCAACCTTGCTACGTGGTAGGACCTCAAGCCCGTCTGGATGGTTACCACCCTTGGTGTGAGTACACTGCCACAATAACTTTGAGTTGTGTTCCGGCATTAGTGACTCAAGATCCTGTACACTTAGGGGAAAGCAGTGTGTTCACCATACCAACACCCATAAGTAACTGCAAAATTCTAAGTGGGCCGTCAGCCTGTCTGTCAAACAGCAAGTTAAAAAAAACCTAATATTAAATTTTTTCAATTAAAATCATGTTGTTGACCAAGTTTGAATTTTAAATATTCTTAATAAATTTGAACTCTGTAACTAGCTTTGAGACAGCAGCGGCGTTGTTCGTCTGGATGCGGTTTAAATATTTATAATTATAAATAAATAAATAAATTATAAAACAATTTTAATAAAGTACTAATGTCAAAACCTACAAGTTAACCGAAAGGGAAATTTGAAGCTTGTAAGACAACTGAAAGTGGATCAAGCATAAATGCTGTTATAAACCAACTTGTCCGATCTAGTTGAATGAGGTTATTATGTATTATCTAAAACACGTGCTATAAAATTAGGTCAATTACCTTTGGTTCCACCGGTTAAGCGAAATGACATAATAGATCTGATTACACCAAATATTTCAACCTTCATCAACGTGTGCACTTTGCCGGTATTTGGATCAGGACGTAGAAGCTCCAACGTTTTTCCACGTGATATCACAATCTCCTGTTGTTTCGTTCCAGAAAAATTGCCGTGAACAGCATGTGTTATGGCTGTCGAGCCTTGTAATGTCAGGTTATACAGAAACATTTTCCATCAACCAGTCTGAAAATAGATAGGTTATTAATAATGGCATAATAACGAATAATAAATGGAAACGCATGGTATATTTGGAATATTGTATTGTTATGCTCGTAACTAATGAAAGCAGAGGTAAACTTGTACTTTCGAATTTATGAGCTTATCCATTTCGCACCGAAAAACGACCACAATTGATATTTTACCAAATGTGGAGATACATGGTGCAAATAAACTAAGTAATAAATAAAATATAATAATTTAAGTCGGGTTTTATATTTACCTGTCCAAAATATGAAAAGATTGCCGCAATGCGGCGAGATATAAATTTCTTTACTTAGTTTCAGCTCCGTCCATGAAATCCGCAGCAAAATGGCGGAGGCACATCTAGTCATGGTCATGGTGAACCGGCTCAATTGACCAATCAAAAGAAAGCATATTCATAATGGCGGCAGGTTTTATAGGATAGGACTGGGGATGCCATTTTTTAAATTATATAGTGTCTATGAATGTTTTTCACAATGTTATAGCGCCATCTAGTGTTAAGTAGCTTTTGCTACATACTAGAGTATGAAATTATGAATGTAAATAGTTCATAGATAGACAATGTCGACGACAGCGTTTATAAACTATTAATATTTTTGTTTCACAGATGGAGTTATGTTGTTGTTATTAAATGTAAATTTATGTTTTTTTATTAAACGAGACAATTTATAGTGAGTCGAAGGAAATAAGGTGGTAAAAATGGTAAGCCACTATAAATTTATCACACGAACTCATTGATTTCAGGGTTTACGACTAATAAAATATTCAGTATTCTACTATATTTATGTATATTAAAAGTTAAATACGTTTTCTGGACAATGATGACTAACAGATTTCGTATACCATGGGTACGAAACATCTGAGGCTCATAAAGTTAAAGAATCTCAATGCACAATTGTGCCTTTTTAAGTAGTTCGGCCATTGTAACATTTCTTCGATCTATTTTCTGGCAAAGACCGACGGAGGCATCACGACACCGGTCCGTTGTCGCTGTGTGGGCGCACCTGAGTATTCCGATTCTTTCTTTGACATGCCGATTCTTTGCTCCAATTAAATGATTTACATTCTTATTTGTATTTTAAACATTATGTTGTTCTCTTCGAAGACCATTTTTTTCCCTTTATTTATAAATTATTACAATCTAATCTAGAAAAGACTAATAAGTAATTTAATTCCAACTTAAAATTACGAATAATATTTTAAACTAAGAATGTGTCCAATAACACTTTTCTTATTGTCTCTATTTAAGGAGAAGACACGTTGGTCATGTGTTGTTCGAAGACCATGATGAATTTATATTATAATTATATAATAATGATTAAATATGTTTGTATGAAAA
This sequence comes from Malacosoma neustria, assembly GCA_963693495.1. Classification (NCBI taxonomy): domain Eukaryota; kingdom Metazoa; phylum Arthropoda; class Insecta; order Lepidoptera; family Lasiocampidae; genus Malacosoma; species Malacosoma neustria. The sequence continues at coordinate 8,417,197 of OY856381.1, read as the reverse complement.
AAAGGTCATTAAATGTTTAAATTTCCGAATGAAGTGTACAATAATTATAAACTAAACACTAATCCAGGGCCTGAAATACATACACGTCAGTATTTTTTATTACATGAGATCCCTATCTGACGTCGTAGTTCTCGTAAATAAAGGCCTCTTGACCTTATGAACTCAGAGTATCTACTCAAAAACTTAATAGTTATATAGAAGTACTCTTTCTCTCTCTCTTAGTTCTAAAAAAACGAATTTCTCCACACTATTATCAAAAGCAGCTTAAAGCCAATATTATTAACTTCAAACAAGTACGGTCACGTAGTGTCATACAAAATGTATTGCTACTTAAATATGCTACATAATGTTGTATGTAATTTAGTGAGCAATTCTTCCTTAGTTGGTAGCCAATTATATGAGTCGTGGACGGAGGCGCACGGGTCACGATCTGCGTGGGCGACGCCGCGATACTCTTGATGCACGTGTGCTTCTTGCGTTGCTACATAATCCGATTTGTGCAGGGGAAATATGCGATATAGAGGTAAGCTACATAGCTTGAATCAATTTTTAACACTAACCCAATGTTTCATATGTACATATTCCTACAGCGGGTGTATTGACCCGTCTTTAAAATGTCTATATTGGGCAAAATATTTTTTTAGCACCGTTTGGTATATACAGGAGAATTTCGATTATCCGAACATCGATTATCCGATTTATCTTCGCCTATAGGTGTTTGCAACGCCAGTGGCATCGCGAATACGCTGCTGTCCCATAAGAGTACATGAACTTGGGTCACTAATGCTGGAACGCAACACAAGGTTATTATAGCGGCATACTTAAGACAAAAGGTGGTCGCCATCCAGACGGGCTTGAGGCCCTACCACGTAGCTAGAGTGGGTTGTTTTGTCGCCTTTTACGACAGGTAAACCCCGGCCACAGAGGTTAGTATTCTTTCTCCGACCCTGCACGGATAATACATAATATACATAATCATATCGATGGATTAATCAAATCACATTTTATCTGACCAGTAATGGTCAGTGATCCTCTTTTTGAAAATAGGCAACGATTTAACTTGTCTAATGGTCAAAGGCAGCGAGTTCCATAAGTGGACAGCCTGAACACGAAATGAATTGGTAACAAAGGAAGAAAAATGTACAGGTGTCATTAACATGAGATTTTCACTAGAGCGTAATTCACGAGAATGAGAGGAATGAAGAAAGCTAAGCTTAAGGTATGGGGGTGTACGGTGGTTAAAAAGGATATTGTGAAGAAGTGGAAGTAAATGAACATTCCGGCGAAGGCGGATAATCGAGAGTCGGGAGAAGTAGAGATTGTCTTAATGACAAAGTGATGATAATTGAGAGTTTAAAAAATGGTGAATCTAGCAGTAAATTGGGGCAAAAGTATGATGTAGAAACTTCTATGATATCAGATATCAAAAATAATTCAGATACCATATTGAAATTCACCTGCGCGCTTGAGAACGAAGATGGAAGCTCGCAACGTAAAGCTATGAAAAAATATCATAATGTAATTCTGGAGAGCACTGTTTTTACTTGGTTCTTACAAAAGAGAGTAAGCGGGCAGCCCCTAACTGGACCTCTTTTATGTGAAAAAGCATTAGATTTTAATTAAAAGCTTGGTGGTGATACTTCTTTCAAGGTGTGCTGTGGTTAGCAAGATTTAAATCTAGACATGAAATTCGCGAATTGGAGATTCAAGGCAAAAAAAACTGTCTGCTAGCGTTGCCTCAGACGACTCATTTGTAGAAGAGTTAAAAGCATTTCTAGATGAAAAGGAATACGATTAAGATGTTGTATACAATGCCGTAGAAAGATCTTAATTGGAAAGCTCTACCAAGCAGATCACTAGCATCGCGCCGTGAAAATGTAGCACTGGGGCACAAAGTGAGTAAGGATAGAGTTTTACGGTTATGGTTTGCGAGAACGCTAAAGGAGGACATCGATTGCCACTGTTACTTATTGGCAAATTAAAAAATCCGATATATATATATATATATATATATATATATATATATATATATATATTTTTTTTTTTTTTTTTTCTCTACCTTCAATTCCGGTTGGATGGGAACCATGATATGTGGCGCAAACTTGGGGAGGTCTAAATCCAGCTGTGGACTATGATTGGTGCCGATGACTATGGGAGCCCAACGAAAACTACAAAATTTCACAATCACAAATCATATCCTAGCTAATAATTGCAAAATTAAGTTTTAATCAAAATTCGTTTATTTGTAACACGCAGTAAATAAATATTAGCTAAATATACAAAAGGAAAACAAAAACTATCAAAACAATCTGTCGAGTTTCTAAAATGTTTTCGGAAAATGGCCAAACAAATTACTAGCTACAAATAGCTCCTGCTAATGGGTAATACTAAATTTGATATAATTGTTTGAATACTTGTTTGAGTCAATCTAGAATAATAAACCACCCACACTTAAGTTCAAAATCAGGATTATCTCCATGTTTATAATTGACAGTTAGGCAAGCCAGTTCCTCTATTAGTCTCAATTCAAACACCACCGCCCACTTTGTTTCGGAAACGGCTTATTTTGTTCTACCCACGTCCAGGTGTTTGACCGATGGAATGTGGTATGGATTTAAGACGGGTATCTGTTAGCAGTCTCAAAATTCTCCCTTAGAAATAAGTAAAACAAGCCATACCAAGCCAAAAATAGATAATTACAAAAAGAAATTGTATAAATAGGTGTACCTGAAAGTCACTACCGGATTTTTAACAGATGTCGCTAGGCTTAACATCAAAGCTATACATGTTATATTTTGCGAAAGTGCCTGAAAACGTGCATTACTTTTCTTATTTAATCAAAAGAAAAAAGCTGCTGTAAGTCATCGTTTGGTGGTAGAAACTTACGATGAGCATGCTCAATCTAACCTTAAAAATATGTGAGGCGTGGTTCCGAAAATTCATAAGTGGTGATTTCGATGTGCAACAAATGACAAAGATGTTCTGATAGACTGAAAAAGTTTGAAGATGCGAAATTGCAGGAGTTATTGGATGTAGACCCAACCCAAACTTAAAAATAATTGGCAGAAGCGTTAAATGTGAAAAGACGTTAAAAGCGCCAAGCCAGGACTTTTTGGGTCTACCCCTCCTGCCGAGGTCCGGCGGAGGCGGCATGGCCAGACATTTGTTTCCCACGTAATCATTCGGTTGCCGTAAAACGTGGCCGTACCAACCAATAAATAAATAGAGACACATCACAGCGTAGCTAAGCTGTAATGCGCACGTAGACTAAATCGCATACACTACACAAGTTATTCTGATAATTACCTCGGCCACAATCGGAAGATTATGGCGATTTAATATCGAATTTTCAACGATGGTTCCAGACCTGAGATCAGACACCTCAGTTCATCTGCTGCAATTTCCTAATTGTAGGTTAGTGTTTGTGGGCTCAGTCTTATTAAATAGATTTTTAATAAATCGGCTTATCAAACATATATTTAGTAAATTGCCTCCATAAGCAGGGTATTGAAAATTGCCTTGGTGTAACGGAAACGGGTTTGATTCTCTCGCATCTGGGTGTTTATTTTATATATACGATTTGGTTTATATATACGAGTAGTATATTAGTTATCTAGATCCCATAACACATGTGCTATGGTTTTTACTAGATGAATTATCCCACTATACATATATTGAGATGCCGAGGAGCGGCGTTTAAGAACGTCCGGGACAGACTGATCATGTATTTAATCCTTTCTAAGAGTGCGAGATCGCAATGGATCTTTATTGTGCATAAACAACGGGCTTGAAATAATCAAAATTGCGTTTCTATTTTATATGCTAATAAACCATTTAATGAAGGTCCGAACAATTAATGGAATTGCTACACAAATTCTAAAATTTATATCAGAACTCGATTTAGTTAATTTAAATTATCCTCACGTGTGCAATATCTCACGACGGTCCAGGGATAGCGTGGATATCGAGTGAGTTGTGTGCCAAGATTACGGATAAACTTATCGTCAGTGCGAGCAGTGGGCGTACTTTGTTTTATGTCGTGTTACAATGCAAGAGTTCAGAAGAATTCTTCCTTTTAAGTGTTGACTTATTTCCTATAATTCGAAAATTATATATTTTTGTAAGTAAATGTGTATATGTAAATATAAATATTACAATATTTTCTAAATATCACTAACTAATTTTAAATTAATTAAAATTAATGACATTCTAAATTATTCTAAGAATGTCTTGATTAATACATTTAAGGCGAAGTAACTCATTATCGAATTTGTACTATTTCGAAAGGTTTTATTTTTTGTCTTATGTTAATGTCCAGGTTGCCAGCCTTCGTTTTTTTCCTCTCTTTATTCGAATCAAAATTCTCGCAATGATGGCATTATTAGCCTCTTGCAAGGATGTTATGTCTAAGAGACAATAATACGACAGGAGTAAGATATAGCAGATCCTCTGTTGGACTAGAAACGTGCTGACGACAAAAGGTGTCCGTGTGAAAGTGTATACTGATATACACTTGATCATTGATCATAGCTGATCTGACTGAGATATCAGGTGTCTTCACGTGACCTGATAATATCAAAATTTGTTTAGTCTACTAGGGAATTACGTAATTTACGTATACGATGTGATTACATATTCAATAAATCGTAATAGATTCGTCCAAACTCTAAAAGCTAATTAGGAATGTTATGTCTAGCCAGTATTTTGCACATCACTATTGAATTATATTCCAACGTCAGTTCCATCAACACATCGAAGACATTCAGTAAACAGTACCACTGTCGTGGTTCGCACAATTTCCACGAAACTATGTTTGATAAACATTATATACAAAGAGAATGCCACGCGCCGTATACAAACATCGCTGATTCATTGACGTTTGTCAGTGAAATGAGTCTATTCAGACCGTCTTTTGTTTTTATATCAATGAAGGTGCTCGTTATTGATAAATCGTTCGTATATGATTCGTAATTATTTGATCACTTAACGAGTGTGTGCTAGAATACTGACTTTTGTCCGAAAGCATAAAAATGAAGCGGTTTACGTCCTAATGTAATTTTTCTTAGAGAAATTTTTGTTGTTTGGGATGATTATAAGATTGTTGTTATTACTTCATTATTAAATATTAAATTTAATATTTACTTGAATATTGGAATATATTATTTTTTTAATTGCTTTAGGACAACAGACAGGCCGATGGCCTGCTTAGAATTTAGCAGTTACCGTCGCTTATGGGTGCTTGTAACGCCAGTGGCATCGCGAACACGCTGCTGTCGCATAAGGGTACAGGAACTTGAGTCACTAATGCCGGAACACAACACGAGGTTATTATGGCGGCATACTTAAGACCATAGGTGGTCGCCATCCAGACGGGCTTGGGGCCCTACCACGTAGTTAGGGTGGGTTATTTTGTCGCCTTTTACGACAGGCCGACCCCGGTCGCAGAGGTTAGAATTCTTTCTCCGCCTCTGCACGGACAAAAAAAATTATTAAGTAGCAATAATAATAACAGCTCATAAACATCCCATTGCTGATCTCGGGCTTAACTAGAGTAAACGGACAGCATATCCACCACGCTTACCCTAGTGGATTGTCAGGTTAAACATACCGGTGATGTTTGGTATTATCTAAGGCGAGAGAACAGCCTAAGTAGTTGCTATCGTGGAATTCAAACCAGTAACCAGTTAGGTTGGTCTCCGAATGTTTTACCACATGGCTACCTTACTATAAAGCAGTCGCTCGAGACATTTAATACTCAAACATTTGACGATAATTTATAATTTACAAATAAATTTTGAATAATGTAATATTTTTTATTCATGAAGACTTAAAATTTTGGAAGGGAATTATTGTATTAAATTCCGGTGAAGCGAAAATTTCACTATGACACTTAGGACTCGCAAGTAAACCGTATTAAAATTTGCGACTGATCTTGTTGAGGAATGCAATATAGCTGGAACAAGGCCCAAAATCCCAATGTATAAACATTCCACATACACCCTGGGTAACTTAATATTCGACAAGCGTATGGGGCTATAATACGTTAGGGCTCACAGACTCAAAACTTGAATTAAAAAAATATTTTATTATCTTTGATACTAATATCACATGCGTGATAAGTAATTTTTGTTCATTAAAAACTTTTATAATGATGTATTGTGCAGTATTTATAAACTTGAAATTTTTTTGAAAATCTTATATTACATTTTTAAGAAAACATACGTTTTTACAGTTTAATAGCGGATAGAGATTTTAAGAAATATTTTCTTTTGACGTGTGTTTATCGGTAGTGATTAGCTCAAACGACTAGATGTCAGTCAGACATCATTGCTTTAATAAAAGAGAAAAATTACGTAAGATAATCATGTCATTTCAGTATCGTCAGTATTATCCAGTTGCGATCTGTTCTTATCGACTATGTTGTGCTATTTCATACGTTAGCTAAGTTCAATGTCGTAGTTTCTAATTTTGTAGGGCCGACGATTTGGACCAGTTACGAGAATACGCTAGCTGAAAAAATAAACCTTTACACCTTTAGGACATTCTAAAGGTGTAAAGATTTATTTTTTCAAACCTAGAACGTCTAATAATTAACCTTTTTTTATATATCCTTACTTTATGTCGAGGATACAGCACCGAAACGTTTACATTATCACAAGTCGCCAACTTTATATTATTTTTCTGTTTTATTAAAATAATGATGTCTGTCTGACATCTAGCCGTTTGATCTGATCACTGACATGCGTCAAAAGAAAATATTTCTTAAAATCTCTATTGGCTGTTGAACTCTAAAAACGTATGTGTTGGATCGATTGCTCTTTTCAAAAACTTTTGAACTAAAAATAGTAGTAACTTCGATCAACAATGATCGAAGAGTAGTAATGACCGTATTTTACAGAAACTCACGATATTATTATGTCTCTAAAACTAAAACTACTAACGAGAGAAAAGCTCGATTAGAGTGTGAGATTTAACCAAATTTAGTTAAATCGTAGAAGCCAAAAGTAGATTTTGCAAGGGCGGTGATCGGTGTTTTGGTCAATATGCCACCATGACCGTCACTGGCTAGCAGCTTAGAGGAGCAGCGCTGCTGTTGAATGGATACGGTGAGCTTGAAAAATACGTATTTATGTTGTTGACGTCAGCTTTTTCCTTGAATCTCTACGTGGTGGAGACAAGGTTTGACCGAAACAAATGGTAACATTTATGCTTGATAATTATTTTTTTAATGGTGTAGAACAGCAGACAGGCTGACGGTCCGCTTAGAATTTAGCAGTTACCGTCACCTATGGGTGTTTGCAACGCCAGTTACATCGCGAACACGCTGCTATCCCATAAGGGTACAGGAACTTGGGTCATTCCGGAACACAACACAAGATTATTATGGCGGCATACTTAAGACCAAAGATGGTCGCAATCCGGACGGGGTTGAGGCCCTACCACGTAGCTAGGGTATGTTGTTTTATCGCCTTTTACGACAGGCCGACTCCGGCCGCAGAGGTTCTTTTCTTTCTCCGCTCCTGCACGGATAAAATTTTTTTTATTCGTGAATCCTATTTTTGAATGTACCTAACATTGAAGTTTCAGGAAGTCCTGTATTAATCTTTCACGAATATTCATAACCCTATTGTTCCCCTACCAGCAAGTGCCGGGCCCTACTTTAATAAAACATCTCGATAATGAAAAGTCAGACAGTCATAGAGGGTGGCGAATTAACCCTCAGCTTCCAGCCCCTCTTTGCTAAACAAAAACAACCTCTGATCAAACGGTCTAGTGATTAAATTTCAACGAACAAAATTCGGATATGCGATGCGTTATAAATATCTTAATGGTATAGAACCAAAAAGTATCTTTTGCTCTGTTCTTCTCGAAATGACGTATCTCGGCATAAGGGCGATGTAAATTGACCCTAATGTCATTGACCTAAAGTTGCTTACGTGTGCATGAATTGAAAGAGTGGGTTGATCGCAATTACGAAGGCATTTGACATTCATTGCGTTTTATTCAAGGCGGCACGTGCGAGGCCACCTGTTATTGATTCTGCACTTGTTGGGTATCTAGAAAGGGGCTACGTAAGAACTGGTCATTTGAGAGAATCATCTCTCTTGTTCTGTGAAGTGCAGTGGCTGCTACGAGAAATGTCATCATCATCATCATCTCAGCGTTCATCCCGGTTGCAACCCAAACTTGCATTTCAGTGCCCGGGGTCCGCTTTCCGACTTTTTCTACTCCACTTCGCACGGTTTTCAGCATCCCTGGTAGTGAGCCCATTGGCACGCATATCACCCTTTACGACGTCAAGCCAGCACTTTTTGGGTCTACCCCTCCTGCCGGGGTCCGGTGGAGGCGGCATGGCCAGACATTTGTTTCCCACGTAAGCATCCGGTTGCCGTAAAACGTGGCCGTACCAACGGAGCCGACACTCCTGCAGTTTATCCGCAATGTCACGGACATGAAGACTACCGCGAATGCGGGAGTTCCTACCGCGAATGCGGGAGTTCCTACCGCGAACGCGGGAGTTCCTACGAGAAATGTATGGTTAATAAAATTAATTTGACACTAATTGCAGTTATTTAGCTGTCAGCTATGCCCACGATACGATATAGTAATAGTAGATGTAGGTATATAATAGTATTCACTATTAAATGTTAATAATTTAACATTATTATCATATTGTTGAAACTCCCTTATAAAATATTGATATTGTATTTTTCTTTTTTTATTAATACGCCGAATAAAATTCTGTTTTGTGTTTATCTTACTATATTTGAATAAACTTTTAAACATTTACATATTAGCGAATGCAGAATTATTTTTATAGATTCTATGATAATAATATGCGTTAAGTGACAGTTACAGACAGGGGCGACTATTTGTACTTATGAACATCACGGTTATACTTAATTTAACTATAATATATAAGTACTATATTTTTTTATAATTTTAAAGCATATTAAAATGTTGGGTCATCTGCTTATGAGGAATTGAGGCACTGAAAACGAGCACTGAGTCGGTAATTCCAGCACAGCATAATATTAAGTTGCCAATCTTATTTGTCATAGGCCTCATAGGCAACATTCGCTTACTTTGTGTGAATGAATATACGATATTTCAATGTTTACTTTTGTAATTAATGTTGCTTTTTATCAAATAAAAATTTTGTTCTTTTTTGTATATGTAGATAATTTTGAACTACATTTTAATACCCCCTTTTGCTGTTTTTGTAATACTTGTCGCATCCGGCAGTACGCAATAGACACTTTGCGTGTCATATAACAATAGTATTTACATATAGTGACTAAATCATTGTTGATGTTTATGGCATTCCGTTGTTGGTATGCTTGGAATATTTTTCATTGAAATCAATTCGGGCCTCGTTCAATGCAAATGGCCGGCGCCGGATGCGGACCTCCCATCGGCTTCGCTGTCGCACCGGTGACAATGGGTACGAATACAAAATGGCGCCTACACGGTTTATTACCAACCAGTTGTCATCCAACACTGGCTCCACACCAATAAATACTTCCGTCGGTTTTCATAAAATTAACATTTTGATTTAATTATGATACTTAATTTTTATTCCAGAAGCCTCGGCTACCATGCATTTCAATTGTACGAGTAAGTAAAGATATATTTAATTTTGATAATAAATTTTATATTTATAAATACTATGTAAATGTAAATAAATATACATAATGTTGCTACAGCTTCATGTTTGGTGATAATCTTATAATATCTAAATATGCCGCCGTAATAATCTTGTGTTGTGTTTCGGCACAAGTGTCCCAAATTCCAGTACGTCTACGCGGACGGCAGCGTGCACCTGTGGATCTTTGCTAAGCTCCCAGCGCCGCAAACATCCATAGGCAACGGTAACTTTTTTGAAGTGAAAGTGGCGTTGTGCATTTTTTTGTGTAGGGTAAAAAAACGTTAAACAAGGCTAAAGACCCAAGAGCCAAGGGTGATGATGGAATTACAGCCAGGCCAAGACCCAAGAGCGCCGGGTGATGATGGAATTACAGCCGAGCTTCTGAGAGCTGGTAGTACTCCTGTGCTTAAAACCCTCCAGAAGCTATTCAATTCCGTCATCCTCGAGGGCAAAACGCCGCAGGCATGGCACGGAAGTATAGTGGTGCTGTTCTTCAAAAAGGGCGACAAAACCCTTTTGAAGAACTTTAGACCGATATCACTTCTGAGCCATGTTTACAAGCTGTTTTCAAGGGTCATCACAAATCGTCTCGCGCGCAGATTTGACGACTTTCAACCTCCCGAACAAGCCGGATTCCGAAAAGGTTTTAGCACCATAGACCACATACATACGCTGCGGCAGGTTATACAGAAGACGGAGGAGTATAACCAGCCACTATGCTTGGCGTTGGTGGACTATGAGAAAGCCTTTGATTCGATCGAGACCTGGGCGGTGCTTCAGTCTCTCCAGAGGTGCCACATTACTTATCGATATATCAAAGCGTTGAAGTGTTTGTATGAAAACGCCACCATGTCAGTCCGCCTCCAGGATCAGAACTCGAAGCCTATCCGACTGCAGCGGGGAGTCAGACAAGGCGATGTGATATCGCCGATGCTGTTCACCGCTGCGTTGGAAGATGTCTTCAAGCTTCTGGACTGGAACGGACTGGGCATCAACATCAACGGCGAGTACATCACTCACCTTAGATTCTCAGATGATATCGTAATCATGGCTGAGACCATGGAAGACTTAAGCCATATGCTTGATGGCCTCAATACAGCTTCCCAAGGAGTAGGTCTCAAAATGAACATGGACAAGACGAAGATCATGTCTAATGTCCATGTCGTACCTACCCCCGTAACCGTTGGGAACTGTACTCTCGAAATTGTTGACGAATACGTCTACTTGGATCAAACGATCCAGTTAGGCAGGTCCAATTTCGCGAAAGAGGTCACTCGTCGAATCCAACTCGGATGGGCAGCGTTCGGGAAGCTCCGTAAAATCTTTTCGTCCCAAATACTGCAGTGTCTCAAGACGAAGGTTTTTAACCAATGTGTGTTGCCATACGGAAGTGATGACATACGGAACGCAGACGTGGTCGCTAACTATGGGCCTTATGAGAAAGTTCATGGTCGCTCAGAGGGCAATGGAGAGGGCTATGTTCGGAGTTTCCCTTCAAGACCGAATCAGAAATGAGGAGATTCGCAGGAGAACCAAAGTCACCGATATAGCCCGGATGATTGCAAAACTGAAGTGGCAGTCGGCTGGGCACATAGCTCGAAGGACTGATGGCCGTTGGGGCAGAAAAGTCCTCGAATCGCGACCGCGTACTGGAAGACGCAATGTTGGTAGGCCCCCCATAAGATAGACCGATGATCTGGTCAAGATCGCCAGAATAGGTTGGATGAGGGCAGCGCAGGACCGATCATCGTGGAGATCTTTGGGGAGGCCTTTGTCCAGCAGTGGGCGTCTTCCGGCTGAAATGATGATGATGAATACCAACCTTATTAATAATTTTTATTGCTGTAGGACAGCAGACAGGCTGACGGCCCACTAAGAATTTAGCAGTTACCGTCGCCTATGGGTGTTTGCAACGCCAGTGGCATCGCGAACACGCTGCTGTCCCATAAGGGTACCTACAGGAACTTGGGTCATTAATGCCGGAACACAACACAAGGTTATTATGGGGGCATACTTAAGACCAAAGGTGGTCGCCATACAGACGGGCTTGAGGTCCTACCACGTAGCTAAGGTGGGTTGTTTTGTCGCCTTTAACGACAGGCCGACTCCAGCCGCAGAGGTTAGTATTCTTTGTCCGCCCCTGCACGGTTAAGTTGAAAGCAGTCATAAAATAGTGTCTTAGCAGTATTTTAAAGCATATTATACAGTACATGGTTACTTTAATGATATTAATGCTTGATTGACCAGTTGAGTGCAAAACCGCTCATTGCCATGAAGTCATGGCACGGCATGACATAAGCATGTTGTCAATAACTAAATTGAGTGTTTATACTTATGTATTGTGATTATATTCTCTGTTTGAATATACCTAGTCAGGTCATAAATTCTGTCACATGTTTAATGTAAAATAATTGTAACAAGTTTATTCATTATGTAACCATTCATATACCAAAATGAACTTAACAAAACATAGATTCTTATGACATTAAAGTTTATTCAAAATGACCTCCGTGATTTTGAATACAAGCCTTCAATCTGCGCGGCCAGTCGTCTATCGCAGCACGAACGAGGTCCATGTCAATATCGGCGGTTGCCTTAATCAAGGATGTCTTGAGTGACTCCAAATTGGGATGAGGCTTTGAGCACGCCTTTTCCTCCAAGTGTTGCCATATCTTGTAATCTAACGGATTCAAATCTGGACTGGAGGAGGGCCAGTCTTCGTGCCGGATGAAGTCGATTTCACGCGCCGCCAGCCAGTCTTGTGTGCTCTTCGCTCTATGAGCTGGCGCCGAATCTTGTTGGAATACCCAGTGCCTGTTATTGAACATGGTATGAGAAACAGGTTCCACAAGGTTCGTCAGGACTGTATTTTGATACACAACAGCATTCGTTTTTACACCTTTCTCACAAAAATGTACCTCTGTTAAGCCCCAATAAGAAACTCCCAACCATACCATGAGCGAGGATGGAAAATGACCTCGTTGGACACACGGAATACGGTTGCTCGCTTCTTCACTACTGTGTGCGTACACCTTATCATTTTGTTTGTTGTAGCTCTCTTCTACGGTAAACATTTTTTCATCCGAAAAAAGAATTTCCCGATATTTTTTTCCCGCGTACCGCTTCAACAAAGCGCGGCATCTCTTCAGTCTCAGGTCCATTAGACGAGCATTCAAACGATGTCCTGTTTTTCTTCGATATGCCCGAAGCCCTAAGTCTTCATTTAACACCCTTTTCACCGTGGTTCTGCTTAACCCCATCTGAAGGGCCAACAGTTTCTGCTTACGTTTGGGATTTCTTTGAATTCGTGCCTTCACAGCTTTTATCACTGCTGGAGTCCTAACAGACCGAGGGCGACCACTTCTTGACCTGTCATCTACACTAGAGTCTTCATTGTATCGTTTGATGGTACGATAAACGAATCTTTTGGTTATATTCAAATTTTTCAGTATGTTAAATATTTGAATTGGCGCGTAACCGCAACGATGCAACGCAATAACTGCAACACGGTCTTCTTTAAGCGTCCACTCCATATTTAAAAATGAGTAAAATTGCTAAAAGTATACATTTTTATTTTCATGAACAATTCTAAATTCGAATTCAATAAACTTTTTTGTGGCCAGCATTCTAAAAGAAAAGTTTTTACTGTGTGACAATACTTATGACCTGACTAGGTATAAATAATGTTATTATGAACCTGAAATAAGAGCCTATTAATTTAGGTCTATATTGAATAAATAATTGGCCGTGTGGTCCCGGCCGAAGAAAGAATAGGGCCACCCCAAATCATCCCAAGGGAGTCGTAAAAGCCGACTGATGGGTCACTCCCTCTGTCAGCTTGCATGCGGCGAGGGAAGAACACTTCTAGGTTTCCCTTTAGAGGTTGGGAGGTCGGACGGCAGTCGCTCCCGTAAAAACCAAAACAAGCCAAATAAAACATGGGTAGAACAAGGAAAGGATGTGTCACGGATAGGGCGTCGCCGCAAAACGACGCGCAGGAACTTCGCCCGACTCCTGTGACAAGTGGACTAGGGCTGCCGTGCCGTGGGCGAGCACGGCTAAAGACACTAGCCCCACCCAAAAGGAAACTCCGCTTCGCAACGTGGAATATTGGCACGCTAACCGGACGCGCGAGAGAGTTGGCCGATGTGCTCTCCAGGCGGAGGGTGGCCGTGGCGTTCCTGCAGGAGACTCGGTGGAAGGCCAGCAGATCCCGGTTCATTGGGAATGGCTACAAGCTGATCTACACAGGTGCACCTGGTGGGGAGAATGGGGTTGCCATAGTGCTCTCAGAGGAGTTCCAGAACGACATTTTGGAAGTGAAACGTCATAGCGACCGGCTTATGGTCGTTAGGGTGCTTATCGATGGGGTAGTTACCCACTTGATAAGTGCCTATGCGCCACAGGCCGGTTGTGACGACGCCGATAAAATAGCGTTTTGGAATCAACTCGGAGAAGTGCTCCGTGGAATCCCATTATCACAGGGGATCGTTTTGGGGGGTGATCTGAACGGTCATGTGGGTGATGAATGTGGGGAATTTGAGCGTGTTCACGGTGGATTTGGGTACGGTAGCCGCAACGCGGAAGGGGAGGACATCCTCAATACGTGTGCGGCTGCCGACCTTGCCATCGTGAACACGTATTTCAAAAAGAGACCCGAGCATCTCATCACCTACAAGAGCGGGAGGAATGCTACCCAAATCGACTTCCTACTCACTAGGAGACACCACATCAGCAAAGTAGCCAACTGCAAGGTCATACCCGGTGAGAGTCTCACTGCACAACACCGTCTTCTTGTCATGGACCTCTGCGTGAAGCCCAAAGGCAAATGTGTCGACCGCCTTCAACGCCGAATCAGGTGGTGGCTGCTTGATGAAGTCAAGTCCCAGGAGTTCGCCTCTGCCATCGGCGACAAGTGCGCCGGAGGTGAGGGCGAACCGGTTCAATCTTACTGGGACAGGATTCAGGCGGCTATCCTTGGGTCGGCGAGAGAGGTGCTTGGCGTGTCTAAGGGCGGACGCAAGTGTGACAAGGAGACTTGGTGGTGGAACGACTCAGTCCAGAGGGAGACCAGGGCGAAAAAAGCCCTCTTTAAGAAGTGGCAAGCGTCCGGATCTCCTGAAGATCGCGACGCATACAGAGATGCCAAACGCGCCACCAAGAAAGCTGTAGCCAGAGCCAGACGAGACCACTTACAACCACTTTACGATAAGTTGGACTCGTCTGAGGGGCAGAAGCTCATATATAAGTTGGCGCGCTCCAGGGTCAAAGCGGCACAGGATATCTCCAAGTGCCGCTGTGTAAAAGACCCCGGGGGCAACTTGTTATGCGAGGACCTCGCGGTGAAGGAGAGATGGCGCTCATATTTCCACGAGCTGCTGAACAAGCAGCATAAAGAGGTGCAGCCGCCAGATCTTCCTCCGAACCAAGGACTAGTGCCACTGATAACGCCTGCAGAGGTCCAGAATTGCCTTCGCCGCATGAAGAATCGGAAAGCTGTTGGATCCGATGGAGTCCCCATCGAAGCCTGGAAGGCGATGGGCTCTCGTGGTGTGGGCACTTTAACCGACCTTTTTAACCGGACACTCCTCACCGGTACGATCCCGAACCAATGGAGGCTGAGTATCATTACTCCAGTCTTCAAAGGCAAGGGATCGGTGCAGGAGTGCGGTAACTACCGCGGTATAAAGGTCATGTCCCACACCATGAAACTCTTCGAGAGGGTTATCGACTCTCGGATTCGACAGGAGTGCACTGTCTCGGAGTGTCAATATGGGTTTCGCCCTGGTCACGGGACAATGGATCCTGTTTTTGCCCTAAGGACTGTCGCGGAGAAATACAGGGCGAAGAATACGCCTCTGCATTGCCTGTTTCTCGACTTGCAGAAGGCCTTCGACTGTATTCCTCGCGCGATAATCTGGTGGGCATTGCGGTCCAAAGGGATTCCAGAGGCCTATATTGAGATCATCCGAGACATGTACCGTGACTCCGATTCCGTAGTTCGGACTGCTGTTGGCGACACAAAACCTTTCGCCATCACCGTCGGGGTGCACCAAGGATCCGTCCTTAGTCCGTTTCTGTTTAGCGTGGTATTAGACGTATTGTCAGACAGCATCAGAAACTCACATGAGCAGCCCCCGTGGCTGCTTATGTATGCTGATGATATCGCGCTGGCAGACTCGGACAGGGGTAGGCTGGTGCGACGTGTGAAGGCGTGGAAGGAGTCGCTTGAGAACGGTGGTCTGAAGCTCAATGTGGCGAAGACCGAGTACTTGGCCTGTAACTCCACAGATCCCACACCCGTACGCATAGACGGCAACACGGTCGAGCGCACGGACCATGTGAAATACCTGGGAACTGTGTTTCATGCGTCTGGTGACATCGATTGCGACGTCAAGGCACGCATTGCTGCCGCGTGGGCCAAATGGCGTGAGGTAACTGGTGTCATTTGTGACCCCAAGATGCCGGTAAAGTTGAAGGGACAGGTCTATAAGACCATCATTAGGCCTGTCCTTTTATACGGCTGTGAAGCGTGGCCGGTGTTAGAGCGACACAAGCAAGAACTGCGTGTCACGGAGATGAATATGCTGCGGTGGATGTGTGGAGTGACGCGGAAGGACCGCGTTAGGAACTCCCGCATTCGCGGTAGTCTTCACGTCCGTGACATTGCAGATAAATTGCAGGAGTGTCGGCTCCGTTGGTATGGCCATGTTTTACGGCAACCGGGTGCTTACGTGGGAAACAAATGACTGGCCATGCCGCCTCCGCCGGGCCCCGGCAGGAGGGGTAGACCCAGAAAGTGCTGGCTTGACGTCGTAAAGGGTGATATGCGTGCCAATGGGCTCACTACCAGGGATGCTGAAGATCGCGCGAAGTGGAGTAGAAAAAGTCGGAAAGCGGACCCCGGGCACCGAAACGAAAGTTTGGGTGGCAACCGGGACTAACGCTAGGATGATGATGATGATGATGATATATTGAATAAATAATTTTTGATTTGATTTGATTTATTAACGAGTTCTAAATTGCTGTACAGATTTTTTCTTAAATACATGTTCTGTACACGGTGTTAGACATTGATTAATAAGTGAGAGCTCAATAGAGCGTAGGTTAGCTCTCGCTTTGCTGAGATCGTGAGTTTCGTGAGTGCGCACGATTGACGGGACACGTCAAGTCACGATTTAGAAGGCGGCATTTATAATCTAAAGTAATATCTCGTGTTGTGGGAATTGGCGTTGGATGGCATTTGTAAATGTAATGAGATCACTTGTGTTAGGACTAGCATAGATAAATATTATGATGATGTACATGACGGAAACAGAATGAATTAATTACAATTCTTTTTTCAAAACTTTTCAATAATAACGAAATAACAACGAACTTTAATAGCGATTTTTTTATTGTTGTAGGAGAGCAGACAGACTGACGGCCCGCTTAGAATTTAGCAGTTACCGTCGCCTATGGGTGTTTGTAACGCCAGTGGCATCGCGAACACGCTGCTGTCCCATAAGAGTACAGGAACTTGGGTCACTAATGCCGGACCACAATATAAGGTTATTGGCGGCATACTTAAGACCAAAGGTGGTCGCCATCCAGACGGGCTTGAGGTTTGAGGCTCTACCACGTAGCTAGGGTGGGTTGTTTTGTCGCCTTTTACGACAAGCTGACCTCGGTAGCAGAGGTTTCACAGATTCTTTCTTCACCCCTGCACGGATCCTTGCATAAAGAAAGGGTAATTGAAATCTCACCACCTGATTTTTGTTATCTACCTTCATTCTCGACGAGGTGTACGGAAAAAGTGAAGGTGGGACGAAAGTAGTATCGCGTGAGTCTCTAAACGCGCGGGACGGTCGACGTTCGACCTCCCTGAAGACCACTCTCTGCGACGTGCGCATTTGGCTTCAGTTACTTCTTACTAACTCGTATTGGCCGTGCCATATAATTGTGTGTTTAGTGTCTAGTTTATGACATTTAGCTGGTGTTATGTAACAGGTCCTCCGTGAGCGGACCTAAACCGAACCGGGAAGAGGTCCGTGACCGGCATCGTAAAATCTGCAATCATAATAAAATTTAGGGTCTTCATACTTGAACATGGTTTGGCCATGTTTTGGTCGAAGGGAAGAATGCTATATAACAAGGGAAATTATCGAAATGAGAGTGGTTGGATACAGGACTAGGAGTAGACCAAAGAAACGATGGATGGATTGCGTAAAAGGTGATATGGTGAATATGGTAATGGAAGCAGATACATGTTGTGCCGACACCATATACTCGTAATGTGGGATAATGGCAGGAAGAAGGTCTTGAATGGTTGTACCAAAATAATGATGGGGATTAAAATAAGTTCTGTTTTTGAAAAATATTTGTGACAATAATATTTATTATTTTCTACAGTGGTCAAATGCAGCTCCTGTAAACTATTATGAACTTACATAATTTGTATTATGTGCGGTTCTCTTGAATTTCCACAATCCTCTGACAAATCTAGGATTATATTCCAAGTCGTGAAACATGACAAAACAAAACCTTTATATCTTGTATTATAAATAAATTAAATATATACGTATCACAAATTTTGTTTCACTTCAAATCATTTTAATTTTGTTAGATTTTCATATTAGAAATGGCAGGAACGTTATATCTAATAATAATAATATATTTATCAGCGCTTTTATATAATGAGATCTATTAAGTTCGATCATTTTTAACACTGCTTTACTTGTGATTTCAAATAAAATAAAAATATTCAAGTTTTTTTACACTCACTCAATCATTTGAATGTATTTTATCGTATTAGTATTTCGAAACATATTCTTCATAGATTAATATTATTATTTATTTTATGTTTTTACATTACTTATCAGTTATTACATCGTAAAATGTAAAGGAATTTGATCTGCATGCATATATTGATTGACGTAACAGATAATACGACTTTCCTTTCAGGAACCAGGAAGCTGACAGGTGATATGACTTCCTTATCTTTTACAAGTATATTCTAAAATGATAAATTCCGAAAAGAAATAATATATTATATCATTATATAGTATCACACGGTTTTATAAAAATTAAAAGATACAAGAAATATATCAAAAAAATTATATATTACTTTAACTTATAAGTACATATTTTCAATTTATACATAACCAATTAAAAATGTTAAAATCGCCTTAAATAAGCTCAATTATGTACATTAGATAAACCTATTATGCTATCCAACGTGTTAATTACAAGTTAATTAATTAATATCGGTCGATTGGATGTTGTTTCATTGGTCCACTCGCAATAAAATTGATCGGCCCTTATCTGTTTCTCAATTAACATTTGGAGTCATTAAAAAATCAATTATATCTTGTGTCTATCTGGGTAAACAGGTGGCATTTGAATAACAAGTATATTTACGTTTTCCTTACATATTCATGTAGATATATGTAAGGTAGAATTAAGTTATAATAAGGATTGATCATATTATATTGCACAAGGACTATTTCAATTATGAGAATACCTAAAATGTGTTGAATATTTCAGATTTTTTATTGCTGAAGAACAGCAGACAGGCTGACGGCCTACTTAATAGTAAGCAGTTACCGTCGCCTATGGATGTTTGCGACGCTAGGAGCACCCCAAACTTGCTAATGTTCCATAGAAGTACAGGAACCTAAGTAGTTAGTGCCGAAACACAAAACACAGCTATTATGGTGGCATACTTAATAGACCGTGGGTGGTCGCCATCCAGACGGGCTTGGGGCCCTACCACGTAGCTAGGGTTGTTTTGTCGCCTTTTACGACAGGTCGACCCTGGCCGCAGGCGCTAGTATTCTTACTCCGCCTCTGCACGGAGAAAAATCTTGGGTGGATTCTAGTATTGTGGTGGGGTGCACCGCTTTGCAGACATGAATTCGTAATCGCATGATTCACGTTAAGACATAAATAGTTTAATAAAGAAATGTACAGAAAAATAAGAAATAATCAGTGGTGATCATTTCCCTGTGAGCATTCTATTAATGAACTAGCTGTACCCTGCCACGCTTCGCTGTGGTACATTGTGATTGTATGAATGGTTGAGAAATGAGAAACAAAAAAATAGATAAAAAAGAAAGACATAATAGATAAATCCTTGATGCGGATTATACATATATCATGCTAAAATTTCAGCTCGATCGGTGCAGAATTTTTTTGAGTTTTTGAAGCGTACACAAACCAACATAAATTTTTTATATATAGATAGATATATAGATAGATATGATATTAAAATACAATTGTCACGTATCGACGTTGAAGGAAAACATTGTTAGGAAACTTGCATACTGAGATCATTTGTAGATTTGTCACCAATCCGCGTAGTCGCATTTGGTGTAGGTGCCCTTTCGTTATTTTATTATAACTTTAACAGATTCTAGATAGAATTTGTTATAATGCTAATAGGCGATAGATAGCTAATAGATAGAACAGCTAAAATGGCTTTTTAAAATGACAACCCGCGTCTTACCCTCCCAAAATCCAGAAAGATAATATGTACCAAGAATTAAAAGAGTATTTATAAAAGTGGAGAAGGTATAATGCGTTTCAAATAAGAATAGGATCGACTTTGCGCCATGTTGTGACGTTATAGCATAATATGTTTTTAATATTTATTCCACTAACTGTTGTTTAAAATAAAATTAGGTATGTTACCTGTATTTATGACTTCAAATTCACTCACCATTATTGATACGCAAATAAGGTTTCGTTCCAAACCGTACTTTTCTAGTGACATTTGACAGATAGAGGCCGTTGACGGTTCTTATTTGAATCGCATTGTACTGTTTAAAACGCCCTACTTATTAAATACAAAAGGAAAACCAAGTGCTGCCTTAGGACTAACTAAAGAAGTATTCATCTGTCGAGTTTTGGGTCAAACTTGTTTCTTAGAAGTCGAGTCGATTTTCACCCCGAAAGTTGTGCCAGAAAAATAATGAAAATACAATAACATCCTTAATTTACGTCCCACCTATCGCGTAAGTCCGGGGTATTACTGTATACAGGATGCAAACCCTAATTTGCCATGGATTGAATGTTTAATGTTATTTTTATTGCTGTAGGACAGCAGACAGGCTGACGGCTCACTTAGAATTTAGCAGTTACCGTCGCCTATGGGTGTTTGTAACGCCAGTGGCATCGCGAACACGCTGCTGTCCCATAAGGGTACAGGAACTTGGGTCATTAATTCCGGAACACAACACAAGATTATTATGGCGGTATACTTAAGACCAAAGGTGGTCGCCATTCAGACGGGGTTAACGCCCTACCACGTAGCTAGGGTGGGTTGTTTTGTCGCCTGTTACGACAGGCCGGCGTAACAGGCCGGCCCCGGCCGCAGAGGTCAGTATTCTTTTTCCGCCCCTGCACGGATAAAAATATGATGATTTTGTGTCATTTCAGCCAAGCTAAAAGAATTCTATAAGAGCCAGCACAGGTCAAGCTGTTTTTATTTTGGCAGATTATATTGTGTCGACTATAAGCTTTAATAAGGATGTATTCTAAGCCATTAACGATAAATATTGTAAAGCGGTGGTCATTATAAATTTCTTTTTAAACTACACCTTTAGATAACGTGATACATAGTTCAAATGTTTAGTTTACGTTGTTTCTGATAAAAAATCAAGCGTGGGTGAAAATGAGGATACGAGTAATAAAAGTCCTGTTAACTTTCTAAAATATTCAAAAATTTTTCTGAGATAAAGTATATATAGAAGATAAATTGTCTAGGATTAGTGGGCAACAAAGGGACATTAAACACATCCATGTCGCATAGTCCCGGTCGGTATCGGGAATACTAAATTAGGCGAACGCACCTGTGTGGCCTTTCGACCAAAAAACGTGGGCGCAACCTCTGCTGTAAACGAATTACTGCCCACTCTACCTGAGTCTACAACTTTAAACCCGACGTTTTGACAATACGCCTTCTTAATACATCATATACATCGATGCTTCTGATTGAATAATTATTTCAGAACTCCTTACCTTACCAGCAATGTTAAATGAAAAATAATCAGTACCCGATTCACGGTGATTTGTAATAATCGAAATATTAGTGAAGTGGTCCCGCCTCATTCTCAGGTGCATTTTGTATTGAAGAAACATTTGTGTTAGTTTTTTTTTGTTCTGTTTTAAAATGCCTTTTAACGTCAAAGTTTCCCAAGATTTGTTAATAAGGTGATTTTTGGTAGTCCGCGTATTGAATAATAAATCTAATTAATCAATACATCATATTATCCAAGCCTGAAAAGTAGACAAATAACAATAATGATGAAAAACAAGTGATTTTATAAAAAATACTGAAATCTTCAAACGATTACTGCTCAATGCCCAATGGAAACGTATAAATGTTATTTGGTTATCATGCTAAAGGAGAAGTCCTTTATCCAAACTGATAAATTTTCTGCGGAAGTAGATGTAACAGTTGGTCGTCCTCGTATTAATCTTCTCAAAGTCCCACTGGTGGGATCGGGCCTCTCCGTAGAGGATACTGGCGATCTTATGCTTGTCCAAGGAGGATTGGATTGGATTATAGATATATAATGATCACAGTATACACATTTCCTCATAATGTTTATTTTCTTCGCCGTTGGTACGTGTCAAGTACATATTACAATATGAATGAATGAAACTCTTTATTGTTCACCAAAAAGTAATACAGCATCACCGAGAGAAATAAAATGTCTATATAAATACATAGCATGAACAATAGGCGGATACAATATATATATATATATATATATATATATATATATATATATATATATATATATATATATATATATATATATATATATATATATATATATATATATATATATATATTACTTGAAAAACTATCTAAGAGGTCCATGTTATTGTGACAATCGAATTCATGGCTGCTAGGTTGTCTTTGGATACCGCTTGGTTTCCACGTACCATAGCTTATTGCTGTAGAACAGGTTGATGGACCCAACAGCAACCACGCTTGTGGATATTTGCGTTGCTGGCTGGTGTCTCTGGACACTGCCAACAAGTCGCCGTCCGCGTAAGGAACTGGAACCTGAGTCTCATATGACACACTCTCATGGTCTCACAAGGTTGTTATGGTTATATTACGATGTGCAGTTTAAATTTGTGTATACAGAACCCTGCTATATTATTCCATTCTATCTTGGAAAAATATTTGACTAGTCATTTCATGGTCCTTATTATAATTCCCTAGTTTATACGAGAATTTAAATTAGGTTAAGATAAGGAATTCTTCAAAGATTATATAGTTTTTATTGAACCCCACAACAATGACACGGTTGCCTTTTTTGTAAAGCATTGTCAATGGCCAATTTATGAATTAATATTATCACGATACCTCTAAAATTATACACATTGTATTCAGGACATTATTTTTTCCTTTACATATATTACATAAAAAGCTTGGTAATTTATTAATATAAAAAGGTGTTTCAAATCGGAGATTTTCGATGCAATATATGACCATATGTTGTTTATAAATATCCTGTCAATAAATTTAATGAATATTGCTGAATAATTTCTTAGCCATTTTGTGCAATATGATCTATAATAAAGTATTACTGCTAGTGTTAGCTACCAATTGAAACATAACTCCGTCACATAACTTTGACGGAGTAATGTTTTGATTTGTGCCATGGTGAAAAGTACCGTTGATGTATATTCATCAACAATTGATGACCTCCGTGGCGTAATGACGTTTGGACTTCGTAACGTCTGCCGGGGTCACGAGTCTGCAACAATAGAAATATTATAACATTATACAATAATATAAATACACTGCGACAGTTCACACAGCGCATATAGTTAAAGTAAGTAGAAAAATGCTTCTGTATGCGTATTTATGTAAGTTGGGTGAGCAGGTTGGAGTCGATCCCCTAATTAGTGGTTGTTCAGTTGTTGCAGTTGGACGCGGAGTTTCGTCGGGTCGCTGGCAACCTTGTCGATAGCGGTCGTGTCCGCCGATATGGATTACTTCCAATCAAATACACTTCACTATACTTGTATATCTTGTATATTGAATATTATTTACCAAAATCAAAATGATCCACACATTATAAATTGACAAAATTGTGAGAAGATGTTGACGACGCGGAATCTCGAGCCAGAAGGGCGAATTACGTATAGTCATTTTGTTTAATTTGGAATTTTGAATATAATTATGAAATCTCGACGGCCATGACTATATGTAGTGAAAAACTATTTGTTAAACAAAAAGTATAAATAAAAAGTAAGTATAAAAAATATGTTGTGCGACCTCCATACTCCACAACTTATATACTAATTATATACTTTTTAAAATAAATACGCGACTACCGCAAGAGATGTACTGAGTTTGTAGTAGTATTATCTGAGTACTGTAAGTTGAACAGGTGAATGAGTTTGAGTTAGTGTATCTGGGTTCAAAGTTTACAAGAGATGGAAAGTGTAAGAGTGATATTGAAAGAAGAGTGAATGCAGGAAACATGGTGAATGGAGTTTTGCACTTCTTTATGAACAGTCGGAAGGTGTCTAACAAGGCTCGTCTGGCTGTGCATGAGGGGGTGTTGGTTCCGACACTCATGTACGCAAGAGAAAGTTGTGTATGGCAGAAGAAACATGAAAGCAGAATAAATGCAGTTGAGATGAGAGCGTTAAGAAGTATGATAGGAGTCAAACTGAGTGACAGGATAAGAAATAATGAGATAAGGAAACGTTGTGGTCTGAAAGATGTAGTGTCAAAATTGAGAAAGGTATGCTGAGATGGTTTGGCCATGTCGAGAGAATGAATGAAGAACGATTGACGAAAAAAGTGTATAAGGCGAGTGTGAATGGAAGTGTTGGACGGGGTAGACCTAGGCGGACGTTTCGAGACCAGATCAGGGACGTCTTGAAAAAAGGCCAGGTCAAAAGTACCCTAAACCGAAGGGCATGTATGAAGGGAATAATGAAAGTGGACGAGGCGAAACAAGTATCTAAGGATCGTAGCAAGTGGAAAGAAGTGGTCTCTGCCTACCCCTACGGGAAAGAGGCGTGATTATATGTATGTATGTACTGTAAGTACTGATCCGATTTACTGAAGCCTTGAAGTTGCGCTATGGAGGTCGATAATTGTTTACTATAGCTTCTGTTACGTATTTACTCGTAGCACAATCAATTTACCGCGAATATTTCCTAGTATCGAGTTAAGCAAATGCATTGCCACCCCTATTCTAGAATAGAATAGAAAGCTCTTTATTGTTCACCAAATAATAAAAACTGCTTAAAATCTAAATTAAAAAAAAGGAACAATCGGCGGTCTTATCGCTAATAAGTGATTTCTTCCAGACAACCTAACTAGGACCGCATTAAGGTTTATTCGACGACGACGCTGCCATCTCTCGATTTTTTCATTCAACATTTACGTTACGCACGCGTCGCGACGATTCACGTTGTTCTGTTCCAATATTTCAAGAAGCTAACTAGCGCTATCGACAGTAGTTCGTGCCGGTGCCTCCTACAGCCATAATCGAAGAGCCCCAGCACTACGAAGACCGAGGTAAGTGGTTGTGCATTTGTGTTGTTGAAGTTCCATTCCCGATACCGAAGAGCTTCTATCGAAGTTATGAAATATTTTTATCGTTATAATAACAGAAATAACGCTGTAGGGTTTAACTATTTAATTCCATTTTGAGCGACATTTTATTTCGTAGTGTATTTTGATGTTTGGAATTTAAATGATACTCGTATCTCATTTCCAAGTCTGCGTTAGGTAAAGAAACTTCTTTGCCCTTTTAAGCGAAGCCGTCAATTCCGCTTTTTGCTTTTACATCTAACTCTGTAAGGAAAGGTGACATCGCCATACGTAAAGAACCTTATTATTTAAAGAAATCACAGCCGCATCGACCATTCCATACTCCATATTTGGCGGGAAAATGCACATTTTAATGTGCCCTTTATACAGGCAAAGGAATCTAAGGTCTTGTTCAAACTATGCTACTTTTATAGTACTTTAGTTAATTTTTTTTATTACTGAGGTACAGTAGACAGAATGTTTGCGCCTCTAGGGGCACCGCGAACACGCTACTGTCCCAGTGAGATACTAGAACGCAATAATAACACAAGGTTATTATGGCCGTATATTGTCTAAGTTTATGAGAAGTTTTGTCCGTGATAGAACCCATGAGTTTTTGGACTTTAGCGGCTGGACAAGTCCAGTGTTCACGCTCCACACGATGCCTTGGACTGATTAAATTAAGTACATACAGAGATTCTTAGTTTCGTTTGCTTTCCTTCCATTTTTTTAGTTCAATTTCCTTTCCTGGTTTTCCTGCCCAGTTGTTCTCCTTTACTAAATTAGTGGCTAATTTACTAAAGTGCATTGATTTGTTTATTGCTTAGGATTGGGGATCACGACCTGATCGCTCCTGTAAGAATTAAATTACGCCACTTCTATTCCAATTTGCAATGTCTTTAATATGCCTGTTTGTTTATGCAAAAGGAATTTTATCGAACGCAAAATAGGCATACATAAAGTCTTGTGACCTTTAATTTTGATGATGCAATATTTAGCAGCTTACCTCGGCCTTCGTATTAAGAATTATGGGGGACTTTCAACCGGGATGAAACCTTTGTAAAAATAATACTGGTATAGTTATAATTTATATAATCTTCTAATTTATTTATATAATTTGTTAATTATATTTCGCATCCCGAGTCTGAGTGTTTAAGATTAATATGTATGTATATAAGTAGTAAATCACTTTTATAGTACCCATAACAAAAGCGCTCTGCTGCTTACGAGTGCTTTGATACTAGATGGCTCTGAAAATAAATTATGAAGGGTACACCTGAAGTTGAATAAAGACGAGGACAATAATGTCGCTTCGTTTGAACTACCCATTGCAGGTATACTTGGCAGGTGCACTAAATCGTCTTCGCCATATTTAAGTTTTGTAACTAACTAAGGTGTACAATTCGATACGAAAAAGTAACAAAATGAAGCGCTGTTATATGTTATTTTTTTTTTTTTTATTGCGTAGGACAGCAGACAGGCTGACAGCCCGCTTAGAATTTAGCAGTTACCGTCGCCTATAGGTGTTTGCAACGCCAGTGGCATCGCGAACACGCTGCTGTCCCATAAGGGTACAGAAACTTGGGTCACTAATGCCGGAACACAACACAAGGTTATTATGGCGGCATACTTAAGACCAAAGGTGGTCGCCATCCAGACGGGCTTGAGGCCCTACTACGTAGCTAGGGTGGGTTGTTTTGTCGCCTTTTACGACAGGCCGACCCCGGCCACAGAGGTTAGTATTCTTTCTCCGCCCCTGCACGGATAGATGTTATCTAACATATGTATTTAAATTATGAAAATTAGCGGTAGTTTTGAGTGTTAGGCGAAACTAAAAATTGGATTATCATATTGACAATGTAAAAATTACTCGAGTATCAAAATATTCTATAACTTTCCGACTAATACTATAATAAATAATGTGATATTTAGTATTGTTGCAACTTTTTATTGCTGACTAGTTGATACCCGCGAATTCGTCGACGTTACTTAATTTATTAACAAAGTTTTCGTCATGAGGCAGAGGTAGAAGAGACTTGCCCTTTCATACGCATGGGCGCAACATTGCTTGCCCCACTTCTCCGCAGCAAGTAAACACACTGAACACGTAGTGCTTATAAGACTCGTTGTTTCTTATAACTTTGTATAAAATAAGATTATCACAATATTTTTTTTTAAATAAGGGTGTGTAAGAAATAAAACTTAGAAATTTTTATTGTAATCTATCCATTAGTTTTTCCGTGTTTTTTTTAATGGCTGTAGAACAGAAGACAGGCTGACGGCCCGCTTAGAATTTAGCAGTTAACATCGCCTATGGGTGTTTGCAACGCCAGTGGCATCGCGGACACACTGCTGTCCCATAAAAGTACAGGAACTTGGGTCACTAATGCCGGAACACAACGCAAGGTTATTATGGCGGCATACTTAAGACCAAAGGTGGTCGCCATCCAGACGGGCTTGAGGCCCTACCACGTAGCTAGGGTGGATTGTTTTGTCGCCTTATACGACAGGCCGACTCCGGCCGCAGAGGTTAGTATTCTTTCTCCGCCCCTGCACGGATAGCATAGGTGCACGGATAGGTGTTGCAGGCACAACTGCAGACCTCTATCATTTTATTTACATAGAAGCTGACAGGGCTGTCGGCCCACTTAGTAGTAAGTAGTTGCTTATTATGTTAGCGGTGCCAGGGGCATCGTTAACATGCTGCCGTCCGCGAAGGGGAACTAGAATCATTGATGCTGGAACAAATACAGGGTCAATATGACGGCAAATTTAAAGACCAAGGGTAGTTGCTATCCAGAAGGGCTTGAAAACCTTAAAAATTTAGCTAGGGTTGTTTTATCGCCTTTTCCTACAGGCTACCTCCGGCCGTTGGGGTCCGAACTTTTACGATCTTTGTACGAAGAAAAATAAACTAAATTGAAACGATATAAATACGAGTATACATGGATCACACTTATGAAACTTTCCTAGAAATCTAAATAAGCATTTCAGTTGAAGCGCCAGTAAAGCTGGTGTTATCTGAGCACAATTCGCAATTTCCCTATCAATTGTGTGGCTACTATTATTTATTGAGGCATGTGTTGTTCTCACAGGTCGCTCAGGAAGCCGGCTGGGGTTATCTCCCGGCAACGGCAATGTGGCGCCGCCTTATCAACCTGACTGCCATGCGACACCTATTAGTCAGAGGCATGTACGTAATGCTACCGAGTAGATTTATGGATTATGTCAGCTTGTTGGTCAACAACACTAAAAACAAAATGTTTTCCAATCCTATAAATTCAGTTAAAGTCATTAAGATAATTCTAATTAGGCGAAGATAAGTATTTTCAAAATAAGAATACTAGAGTCTATAAATCTATGTCAAATGGAATTCAAGATAAATTTAATCAAAATAACTTTTTTACTGATTGAAATGGGAGCAACGGACACATATTAGTATAATTACTTCGAGATTGAACTATGATGTATTAGGTCAAGAGTGAATGAATGAATGAAAACACTTTATTGTTCACCAAATTAAAACTATGTTCTTAGCTCAAGGCTGAGTTGCTTTTCAATGTTATATTTAGTTTTAAATTGTTGTAGAGAATAATACCCAAGACATACCTATATTTTAATATTGCCTGTCAATATTGACATGACTTGTATCATAATAGTCTTTCTTTTATTAAGTCCATTGAACGTCATCTCCCAAAAAAATTACTTCCATTATAATCCGTCTCCGTCTTGGACATGTATGCACACCGGTTTTTTTGAATAAACTTAAAATTTGTAACAGTTCTATATGTGAGTGCGGCTTAGGCGAAGGTTCAGTTGAACATATATTCTTCGATTGCCTAAAAATTTCTACTCCCGTATATGATATCCTTCCCAACGACATCCCACGTCCCATCAATGTAAATTTTTTATTAACTATGGTTGATAGTCAGTTTATTACTGTTTTAAGTAAATTTTTAAGTTTAAATAACATTAGCGTGTAGTGTAATTAGTAAACATAGATATTTCAAATAATATGTAAAATAAATATGTATCATTCTGTAAATATTCGTATAAAATTGTATCATTCTATTTTTAAATTCATATTTTTTCATTTTCATTTCATTTTACTTTAAATAATCATTTTCTCTTGGTTTGTAGTTAACTAGTTAAAATTACTGTCCAAATTATTTCCTGATCCTTGCAATTATCCTCTTCCGACACCTGCCTTTTCTAATTATAAAACTCTTTAAAATACTATGACATTGGCAAATCAGTGCCCAAAGCATTGGAGCCACATTACAAAAAAAAAGTTGAATGATTTTTTTTATTTCTTGTTGGATCATTTCAATCTACTTCTTTCATTTCAATATACTTCACTTTCTTGGAAAGTTCATTCAATGTCGCTTAGTAAAGGTTGCCTTTCAAGCGTCGATATATACTTACTTGGTCAACTATGCAAAAAACTTGATAAATTGAACGGTTGGCACACATCATACGAGGTTACTTGTTGTACATTACCATCAACAAGTAGGAAAGCAACTAAGAACGCTATTATTGCGTTGCGGTCTCGCGGTCGCAACACCTGCGAATCTCGTGTCAATGATCTCCGCACGTTGACATACCGCGGGCATACTTGTTGGTGATTATTCTTAAGGATTTTATACATCGCACTCTACTGTAGTTTATCCCGTTATACACTATAGTTTGTTCGGTCACGGCATATATCATTGTGTTATAAGTATTTTTTTTATTGCTGTAGAACAGCAGACAGGCTGACGGCCTGCTTAGGATTTAGCAGTTACCGTCGCCTATAGGTGTATGCAACGCCAGTGGCATCGCGAACACGCTGCTGTCCCATAAGGGTACAGGAACTTGGGTCACTAATGCCGGAACACAACACAAGGTTATTATGGCGGCATACTTAAGACCAAAGGTGGTCGCTATCCAGACGGGCTTGAGGCCCTACCACGTATCTAGGGTGGGTTGTTTTGTCGCCTTTTACGACAGGCCGACACCGGCTACAGAGGGTAGTATTCTTTCTCTGCCCCTGCACAGATAAAAAAGTATTTCATAAAGCAGTGATAAACCAAAGCCATCGTTAAAATCTTTGCCGACTTCTAGCGTGACGGTTAACGCACGTCGAAACGATTGTGTTCAGGGGCTTCTCGTACCGCGTCTGGGTATTTATTTATAATACGTATATAAGAACAAAATAATCTAAGTAGTATATCAGTTGTCATGTACCCTTAAAAGAAATGCTAGCAACTTACTTTGGGACTAGATAGCGCTGTATGAATTGTCATAGTGTATTAGTCTTTGGATTAAATTAATATAAGATAAATTCTACATTTTATTTAAGTTCTTGAATAGATTAACAAAATTAACAAAAACTATTTGTAAATGAACCTGTTAGCATATTAATACTATTGTTACGACCTTTTAGTGTTTATTTAATTTATTTAAGATTTATTTTATACTAATTTGTTACCTCAAATGTTTTCTTTGATATCGCACAATCTGTATAATTATTTACCTATTATTAATAATAGTTTCACTCGTTTTAGATCCTAAGGCAAATTATGTCTAATTTTACTTTTCCTTTTATCCAGAAACAATTCTGACATGATTCAGTTACAGCCGCTCATCTACGAATTGAATGAATGAATGAATTTTATTTATTGCACAACACATAAAAAAGTATTAGACAAAAACAAACAACAAAGATTGTACAATTGGCGGTCTTATCGTTGAAAGAGATTTCTTTTAGGCAATCTTAGAATGGATTAGATTTCAAGAAGGCTGGAAGTGGTACGCTGTATATCTATTGCTTATAAATACACGTATACAATAAATATATATTATATAAATAATACATAATATTAATTATTATAATAATGTATTGAATTAAACAAATATCCTCAAAAAGTACAGAGAAGGAAAAAAGGATGACTACTAAGCATTGAATCACGCTCACCGTACGAAATACGATTAATACGACTAATAATTATACCGGTTCTAGTGGTAAAAGACCAGTTAAACAATTAATGAAGTTAATGAATTAATATACCTCACAAAAACATTCTCACGCTTGTTATATTTACTTTCGTGCGTTCTGATCTAAGATTTGATCTCTTCTAAGACAAAACTAAGTAAAGGACTGTTATAAAGTTTGTATAATATTTTAATTTTAAACTTATAAGGATTTCATTCGAGTCGTATCCGAGGGGGATGTTCTAAACAGGTATATCATCATTTCAGCCGGAAGACGCCCACTGCTGGACAAAGGCCTCCCCCAAAGATCTCTACGATTATCGGTCCTGCGCTGCCCTCATCCAACCTATTCCGGCGATCTTGACCAGATCATCGGTCCATCTTGTGGGGGGCCTACCAACTTTGCGTCTTCCAGTACGCGGTCGCCATTCGAGGACTTTTCTGCCCCAACGGCCATCAGTCCTTCGAGCTATGTGCCCAGCCCACAGTTATATAGTTCTAGGTATTGTGATTGGGGTAAATCTACAAGCCCATTTGCGGTAGTGTCTTTTCCAGAGCCACAAGAAAATATGTCTAATAGATGTGATCACTTCGCTTTTCTATTGCTGTTTATAAACTACTAAAAATGTATATTTGATAATGATGATCAACTAATTTAATTATTTTTTATTTATAACTCATCAACAATGTTTCTTGAACAAATTGCGTTAGTGGAAATTATAGCAAGGTCCAACGGATGAGCATTAGAATCCTAGAACGCAGGAAAGGTCGCAATATGGCTTATGTTTCTATACGGGGTCGGAAATCTTACAAAAGTTCCTAAAATTATTATTAAAATCACGATAGAACCCGTATTATCAGGGCATTATTTAATATTTTTAAGATTAAAAAAATAAAATGTATCAAAATGCAAAATGAAGGCGATATAATCAAATAATTAATCTTGACCTGAGTTGTCTGGAAGAGATCTTTTTTAATAATAAGACCACCATTTGTGCAATCAATGATATGTTGTTTCTGATTTTATAATCTACTAGATGACCCGGCAAACGTTGTTCTGCCTTATGAATTGAAAAAAAAAAAAAAAACTATTTCCTTCTCCAAGGTCTAATTTATGACTATACCGAAATTCATCAAAATTGGTTCAGCTGTTTAGGCGTGAAAGTGTAACAAACAAACAAACTCACTTTCGCATTTATAATATTAGTTAGGATAGAATATGTAAGTTAGAACAAGTTATATACATATAAGAAGTTAAAGCTAATTTCAAGTCAAAGGCATTATTAGTTTTTATCTAGTGTACTTACAGCTTTAAAAGCGCTGCACGTGTGTGGGCCTTCCCATTAACAAATAGAAACTCGTTTCTGTTCGGGCTAAATCTGCATAGTACTGTATTTCTAATCCATATTATGTAATAAAAATCGTGTATAATGTATGCAGTAGTATTGATGTTAATATCATTTTTATTCATTACTATGTTAATATGTATTGCAGTGGTGTAGTGACATTTCGACGAGAAATTATAACGAAATGGAAATACGTTTTATGTCGTATATTACAATATATTATGTATTAAATTTAAAAATGTAACCTATGTTCTTTTCTAAGGTCAAATCTATACCGAAATTCATCAAAATTGATTCAGCGGCTTGGGCGTGAAAATGTAGCAGACAGTCAGACAGAGTTAATTTAACATTTATAATATTAGTATGAATATAACAAATTTAATATACTCACTAAGTAAACGAAACAATGAAAATGATTTCAACTTAGTCATACCATAATTATAGGATTTTATTTTGTTATGGTTAATATATCCATTTTATGCATTAGTGTAATTTGCTATCCTAAGGGGGCTTTCTGGTTTGACGATCGGATTTTTAAGCATTTTTTTGGCGAGAACCAATGAAGAGATAGAACTTTGGAGTTTTCATCATTTATTTATAAGTGTTCCAAGAGTATACATGACATATAAATTTTTTGCCAAAAATATTGATTAGAACCAAAGTTATAGTGCTCCCTCCACGAAATCAGCTGATTGGCTTATATGAAACTAAAGAAATTGTGTGTTTTAATAAATTTTAAGTGAATCGGCCAATCCGTTCTTGAGATATGATGGGGAAGTTTGAAAAACATAGTATTCAGAAAAACCCGTTTGAAGTTTCAAGTACAGTTACAACTATAAAAATCCTAACTTATCATTAATCTGTGATACCTGGTTTATAGAGTACCCCTTCCTCTTGAAAGCCTTCCACAGCAGATTTTTCTGCTTTTGCTGCAATTCTGGCGTTTTTGGTGACATCATGGGCGCTTCGCTCGGACCGCGAGATCCGCTTTTTATCACGTTTTTCTACGTAAACATGCGCTTCGCGTCTAGTAGGGCGCCCATGATTGCCATTATTTTTGAAATTGGAACCGTTTATAACGGCCAAAAACGTTGCAATTTCAATTAATTTGATGCCAGGGTGAAGGTATTTTGAACGTCGAACTTCGATAAATAGTACTATTTGTGATTGAAGACGTCGAACGTCCAAATCAACGAATTGAGGGATTTGTTATTGTTCTACGTTTCTGAACCTAAACAGCGGGTCAACAAACACATTTCTCCTTTAACAAATCTTCATAAACAGGTTTAATTGCTTTCAAGACTTTGGGTAGTAAAGGTGGCTTGTCTTGATGGAATTGGTCGAACTCACCCAGAGCCTCCGCCTTGCGCCACTTACACCAGCTGTTTTCGCCTTCCGGGCAATATTGATGCTGAGGAATTTCATCTGATGAACTTTTGTGATAAAAAGTCGCCCAAATTACTTTCCTCATTTCCTCAACGGAATCTGGATGTTGTCGAATAACTAACCCATAAAACTTAGTTTCTTGGTTTCATTTCTGTGATTAGTATATCAGTCAGTTTACCAGCACCTTTACCACTGATTCCTTTAGTATTTTTATATTTTATGACCCCAGGGAGTAGTTTTCTAAACTTGTCTGTACTTATATAAGCATATATTTGTATATAAGGGTCTCAGACAGAAAACAATAGGGTTGGCCTCTCAGCTCTCAGCTCAGTGCTCCGAATATCTGTCTCTTCTAACTGCTGTATCTTTATAATGGTTCAAATTTTAAAAATTCACTTTACTTCCATATTCTTACTTCCATATATTAAGGAAACAATTTATGCAAATGAAGTCGATTTTTTGAACCCATCAAACCAGAGAACCCCCTTAAATTAAATAACATATATTTATTTATTAATGTTTAAATGGTAATAAAATGTAGGTACAATTATTTTTTGAATTTTTGTAAATTTACAATATAGAATAATTAACAATATACAAATTAAAAATTATATTCAAAATTCATTCTTATAGGGAAATCTAATTAAATTTATCCAATTAAAATAAATATCCACTGTGTTAAATACATCTGCAAATTAAAATGAAACTGATTTTAAAACACGAATTATTCATTTATACACTGTAGGTACCACAAAAAGTTTTGTACAATTATGTAATAAAGTATGAAAACACTCGACGAACATAATACAAGATATACAGGTACAATGGTTTGTAAAAAAACGGTAATTTAGAGTTAAGTACTTTAGTTTAAGTGGGTCGTTAAAAGCTTAAATGTAAGATTATATTGTTTACATTCCTTTTGTGTAAACCTGAACAAGTAACATAAACTATTTTCCATTCGATAGATATTATTTCATTTTACGCTTGTTATTTAGATATGTATGCTAGAGAAAATAATTCAAAACTTATTAGAATAAAACAGGATGGCTACTAATTATTTCTTACAATAATTTATTTTCTGGATGTAGGTAGTTTTATACAAAGTACGTAATTCGTACCTAATTTTAATCAAGATTCTAAGCTGTCATTCTATCTATCAGTTAAATTTCGGTCAAATATATGTTTAAATTTAAAATAAAGTTTCCTTGCACTAGGTTAAAATGGGATTTTCGCAAACATATAATTGACACATAGAAGAACAAAAAAATGAATCATACACTTAGAATAATTATACAAATATCTTGTCTTGTACCGAGATTGGACCCACGTATATATGCGTATCCACTGGGTCAGCCGAACAGCGAAACATGGGGTTTTTATTAATCAAACTGATTCGTTTACTTACATCATGCCTTCTTTATTTTTAATATATATTAAATTATTGGTCCACAAATATCAACAATGACCGAAATGTTGGAATCAGAAAAATTGCATCTAAATTTCTATCTACATTTCTTTGTGCGAATAAGGGGCGAAAAGCATTCCTTGTCGCTGAATCATTTAGTCGCTTTGGACTATTTGCCGTTTGCGGTTTGCATGATCACGTAGATTTCTCTTTAATGTACAAATTCTCGGTATTGTTTATGAATGGAATCTTATATGAAGTGGCATTCTGCATATTTTCCTTTCGGCAATGAAACGACTTAACGCATTTACTACATCTACATATACAGATAATAGGAATAAGCATGCAGTGTATATTAATGTACATGTATATTGTAATTTGTTTCAACACAAGTGACCATTTCAATAGCAATAGTAAGAATAGTTTGGTTAGCGAGAGAGGTTTTGAATAGCGCATCGCTTGTCAACACGACTGTGCGCCCGCGCAGTTATTGCCTATTGTTCACGAACAAACGCAGGAAACTGTAAAGTTGAAAGTCGGCCTGTCAGAGATTTCGCCGTACCACGACCGACAGGTAGGTCGCAGGTGTCTCTATTCCGTGTTGGCTGCTCACCGTCGCTGCTATGTTGCAAACAAGCTTATAAACTCAGAAACTGTTGGATGGTATTATGCCATACAGCATTTTATAAATAAATATTATATTTTATTAACATATACTTTCCATGTTGCAGGTTTATGAATGCACTTATCCCCCGATTTACACTGTACCTGTTTTACACGATTTCCTCGTATTGTTTATACATTAGAGTAATATGTACCCGTAATATGTAGATACATGCCGAAACACAAAGTACTTAGTTCATGTGGAACCAAGCAAAAAAATGCCCATATTTTAGGCCATGAAAACGACTTTACATATTACAACTGGTAAATTATAAATTCTATAGCATTTTGGAATCTTTATGTTTGTTTTGTATCAATTTTTGCCGTAGGACAGCAGACAGGCTGGCGACCCACTTAGAATTTAGCAGTTACCGTCGTCCGTGGGTGTTTGCAACGCCAGTGGCACCGCGAACACGTTGCTGTCCCATAAGGGTACAGGAACTTGGGACAATAATGCCGGGACACAACAAAAAGTTATTATGGCGACATACTTAAAACCAATTGTGGTCGCCATCAATTCTGTCTTGTATTGTTGTCCTAACACGTATCTATGGGTTGTTTTGTCACCTTTTACGATAGGCCGACCCCGGCCGCAGAGGTTAGTATTCTTTCTCTGCCCTTGCATGGATAAAAAGCTTTTATAATGCCAAATAGGGAAAAATTAAAAGATAAAAACTAACCTTTTCATTGGAAACAAAAATAAGAATATTGGAACGTTTATACTATAATAATAAAGAAAGATAACGATGTTTGTGATTTTTTTTCTATGAATGAAGCCAGAATAAGAACAATAACAAAAAAAAATTAAGATTTCATTAGAAAAGTGTTTTTTGTTTTATATGTTTTACTAGTTTTAATTCCAAAATGCTGTTTTAAAAATATCGTCGTACAAAGCATCCCACGCTTTTTAGAACAGTGACATTAGTTTTCACGTCAGTAATGTTATTCTTATGTCAAGAATAATTTTTTCTTTTTAGTTTGATTAATTATAAAAAGCGTGTCTTTTAGTTTTTTAAACTATAATTTATATTTAACTTTTTAGTTTGATTAACTATAAAATGTAATTTATTTGTTGTCAATTCCCAATTGGTAATTATTATTTTAACGCCATCTTCCGGCAGTGTTATTATTAATTTAAAGCAATCTTCTAGCAGTGTTAATAATTAAAGGTCAGATGGCGTTTCGGCACAATTGTGAATTTTTTTCATTGTTTAAAGTGGGTAAAAATCGAGTTCGAAAATTTACATACAGATCAAGATAATATAAAGCGCGTAAAAAAAGATCAAAAAGCCAACGTCACGCGGTGTTCCCAGGCGGTCACCTATCCAAGTACTGACCGAGCCCAACGCTGCTTAACTTCTTCGGTGATCGGACGAGAACCGGACTGAAAATTCATTAATCCTGAGGATCCTTAATGATACAAACTATACAAATTATTGCATTATCATCGGTGCTTGATAAGTATGCCAAAATTTCGAGTTAATCCGACGTTTTGTATATCAAAATCACGTTTAAAGTTTCCGTTACATAGGCACATACTAATATACATTTGAAGCTAATAAAAGCGTGATAAAAGGGATGATAGTCATGCTATATCTCTTGGATACACTTTATTACTGAATAAAAATATGGAATATGTCAGTTCAAAGTTCTCACAAGTACATAAATTTTGTGTTTTATTAACGAGTCCTCACAAAAAGAGAATATAATAATTGCAGCACAGTTTTTATATCGTATTCACTTATTCACCAAGGGCTTATTCGTAAGGAGCAATGAATATTAATAAATTCGAGATTGTCATCTTTATTACATAACACCATCTAAAATCGCTGGACTGTGAAGAGCATATAATAATGTAAGTAAAGTAAAGGAAGTTGTTTTTGAGAGTTTTGTTGAATCATAAAAGGCTATACCAATGATTGTTACAAGTATTGTGCGGAGAGCAACGGGTGTTGGCACAACAACGCCGCTCGCTGTTGGCAAAGGAATTTAAATGCTTAAAATTCATACAAACTGACATTGAAAAGTTGTATAAAAATATATTTACACGAACATGTTAACCATGCGTTGCAAATAGGCTAATAATGCGCAGGTGTAACGGGTTAATTGTATAATTCTACCATTTTGAAATATATTGTGAGAAGTACGTGCATTAGAAGATGAGACCATTGTCCAAATTTACCATACTTGTCTATTGTAGACATTGAATGCTTTAAATTGATCACTTCAAGCATCAATAGACGATTTATGTCGTCTAAATGTTCTGTTCTATGAAAATGCTAAGTAACGGATTTTTAGGAACAATAATTTAACCTCTGTTTGATATTTTATAGTAATTAAGCTGCAATATATGTTTCTCTTGAAAATAATCTTAAGTCTAAACAAATATTTAAAATTGTACTTTATATAATGTGGAAATATTAAAATACTTATAACAGAAAACGTGTTTTCAAGCGCGTTTTATTACTCCGATAGTATAAATACTATCGTATCACGGCTCACGCTGTTTTACAGCTGTTCTAGAATTCTGTGTATGAACGTTGCTTTAATATAAAAGAAATATGAAACATAAACTAATGGTAACTAAAGAAATATAACGCAAAAATAGCAATATACGAGTGGCAATATAGAATTGAAAATATTGTTGCCAAGTCCAGCTACTTCTTCAAGAAAAACTGATAGCGTGTCATTGTGTTTGCATTTGCAGTTTGCAAATAATTAATGCTACAATGATACTAAAATAGTAACTTTAAAATTTATATTTGTAAATTTAAATATGTAGAAACCAATTAGAGACGAATAAAAAAAGTTAATTGTTTATTTTGACGAGCTCCGTGGCGTAATGACTATCGCACGTCAGTACACTTGCAGAGGTCACGGGTTTGATTCTCGTTGCATGTCTGGGTGTATGTATAATATGTATTTATTAAAAAAAAGTACATGTGTAGTATATTAGTTTATTTATTTATTTAGTTTAGTTTATTTATTTTGTTACAATTTCCTTACTTCGGATTGCCTGGAAGAGATCGTTTTAAGCGATAAGGTCGCCCATTGTCATACAGCTTATATTTTTGTATACCTATTTTAAGTTAGTTTTAAATATCTGTATGCAATAAAGAGTTTTCATTCATTCATTCATTAGTTGCCTAGTACCCATAATACACCGGGAACGTCGTAGAATAATGACTAAAAGTCGATCCTGCGATGCTCTCACGCATGGTTCTGGGTGGAGATCTTTTTTTTTATTGCTGTAGGACAGCAGACAGGCTAACGGCCTGCTTAGGATTCAGCAGTTACCGTCGCCTATAGGTGCTTGCAACGCCAGTGGCATCGCGAACATACTGCTATCCCATAAGCGTACAGGAACTTGGGTTACTAATGCCGGAACACAACACTAAGGTGGTCACCATCCAGACAGGCTTGAGGCCCTACCACGTAGCTACGGTGGGTTATTTTGTCGCCTTTTACGACAGCCACAGGGGTTAGTATTCTTTCTCCGCCCCTGCACGGATAAAGATAAGATCGGGGTTTTAGTGGGTATGCCGATGGACACCACTCGCTATTGCATGCTAGCCAGGCGAGTGGCCGCAGAAAGACGATGACCTCCACATAACTTCCCCCCGGAGCTGGCGTAGTACCTGTGATCGGGTTTCCTCGGGATATAAAAAAGTATTCATAACAGAATTTGCTACTTTGGGACTAGATGGCGTTGTGTGAAATATTTATTTATTAACAAACCCATAACCATTATAGAATACTAGCTGACCCGGCAAACGTTGTTCTGCCATATAAATAATAAAATGTCAAAAAATAAAAAAAAATTTTGGGGGTGGGTCACCCCTAACATTTAGGGGGATGAAAAC
This sequence comes from Malacosoma neustria, assembly GCA_963693495.1. Taxonomy (NCBI): domain Eukaryota; kingdom Metazoa; phylum Arthropoda; class Insecta; order Lepidoptera; family Lasiocampidae; genus Malacosoma; species Malacosoma neustria. The sequence goes on along the minus strand of OY856381.1, from coordinate 8,377,356 downwards.
TAGATGTTGGCCGATTCTCATAGATACCGGATAAGCACAAAAAATTTCATCAAAATCGGTCAAGCCGTTTCGGAGGAGTATGGCAACGAAAACTGTGACACGAGAATTTTATATATTAGATTGTCAGCGAGTTCAAATATTCTTAACAGAACGCTCTATTATAATATTACGATCAACCTACTCGAATTTATGAATGCCTGCTAACTTAGGCACGGAAAATAAAGTTAAACAACCGTACAGCCTACTTACTTTCCCCTACACGGTTGCTAAGCAACGGCTTTCCATGGCTACGAACATTGGTGGAAAATTCAACATGGCGGCTTTATCGATCGTGGGGGTGGTTCAGGGGTTGAGGGGCGTAAGGGGGCTGAAGCATGCTAAATTATACTTAGTTTATATAGTAGTGGGGACCGGAGACTTCAGTCATGTAATTACCTAAGTCAAAAAATTATTTGCATTGTTTGGGAGCATTTTCTTTTAAATATCCTTTTAGTAAAATTTATTATAAAATGTTGTATCTCTTCTTAATACCTAGTTGTTATCTGATAATATTCTCTAATTGTTTACATTTATAAATAACATAATATAATATATAAATACTTATAATAACATAAGTGGCGCTGTGTACTGTTATAGTATATTTATTTAAATTACTGAATTACATCATTATATTATTTAAGACAGGAACTTATCAAGGTTGGAATTATTTTACGACGGAAGTCTCCTTGATTGTATTTTGTTTCCTTTTTAGCGAGGGGTCATTGATACGAAGTATGTAATAACATATTATATTTAGATGAAATTTTGTTTCTTTTGCATTGGATGGATTTGGATGGACTGAACTCAACGAAATGTACTTTATGTATGTACTTTTATCTATTTTCGGTTCTATTTTTTATTTTCTTATTGTCTTCTACATTTGACATTTCATTCAAATCATTATTAGGGTACCTCGTAGCTACCAGGTAACCTATATACTGTGCTGGAAATCCTCTACATACTGAGCTCAGTGGTATTATAATCTATAGGTTCAAGGTTCGAATCCCACAATAGCATGCACTGCTTAGGCAGTTTTCTCATCTAATGTAGCATAATTACCATGTACCAGGTGATAAAACATCTGAGCACACCTGTATACCGAAATCACGGGTATGTGTAACCTGCCAATCCGGCTTGGATAAGCTTGGCGTACTGTTCATTTCTCTTAAGGGGAAGCCCAAGCCCAGCACTGAAACGTTACGGGCTGTTATTGTTATTGAAGTGATAACTTCTTTTGGGAGGGTAAACCGCTTTGTTACGTAACGGGTTACGGCGGCAGTCTGTCTGGCTTCCCTTTCTCTCACGCATACGGCAGCGGTAGGCAGGCTCCTCCTCTCTCACTCTAACCCACAGCGTTAGATCTATTTGAATTACTTTATTATAATGAAATACAGTTGATTTTTTTTCTTTATAATGAATTTACATTAGGGAATAATTTAATTTATTCGGTCCTCTTATCTCTTCTTTCGCCGTCGCAAAATGAAGGCTTCTAACGTTCCAAATCCTATCGACAAGAACAATTTTTTCTGAAAACAATTTACATATATGTAAATTATGTAGTTCATGGTCGTTTCGAGTTTTATTATATCATTTATTAATTTAATTCGACGAATCGACTAATATTTGGGAACGCGTTTGAAAATTGAAAACATTGTTTGGCAATCATAACAGAGCAACATAAAAATGTGGGTACATTATCGAAACCCAGCGTCAGTTTTCATAATAAAAAGAATTTGTTTTTCTTTAAAGAAAAACAATATTGAGACAAACTTGTAAAAGTAACGTTAATTTATTGCTTGTTTTGCGTTTGTTCTCGCGAACAGATGTTATAATACCGCAGGTTAACAAATAAACTGGCCATTTTATTATCGGCATATGTTTGATGTGGTGTTTTATCTGTACGATGGGCGTGTCTTAGTGCGAGACAATGATCTATTTTTACGTGGAGCGCGTAAAGAGGCGGCCACGTGGCGGGCAGCTGCGCGCGCGCACGTGCCCCGTATTTATACTGGGCCGACGCCACTGAGGCCACCGAGACGCCACCGACGCTGACGATGCACCGCATATCGCTCACCACAACAGAGGTAAACTTTAAAAGCCAAAAACCAAAGGTAAATTATGTGTCGAAACGTTGAACATAACTCACAAAAGATGGATTGCAAAAGAGCTACCTATGCTGATACCGACTCTGTATTCGGAAGCCGACCAGTTACATTTCCCAATGAATGTTTGCTATACCGCCATTGCTGGACTCTAGCAGGAAGGTTCAACCCAAAGAAATGTTGTAAAATGATAGCAGATGATATTTATCCTAAAAGTCTCAACATATACTGAAGACCGTATGAAATGTAGTAAGAAACGCGCGAAAGTGGATCATGATTTAACAATGTTGACTTACTAGGGTCGCAATATTATTCCTTTGATTCATGCTAATTCGCTGACCAATGTGTCAGTCGAGAGGTCGCTGGAAGAATCTATGTCATCATGAAGTGTACCCCGCTTAAGAGTAAAATTGTTGTTATTAGATTTTTCATGCAAAACTAGATAATGTCAGTTATAAGATCGTCCAGCTTCAAATCTGTTATACATGGTTTCGATGTAATTTATCTATTACTTTCTATATAATTAGTCGATCTATATAATGAATTAGATCTTAGATCTAGTTCTGGAGCAAGTGAAATTGATTATTTTGTCTACTTTTAGTCATTTGTTATAAGTTTGCAGTATTTAAGTTTCACCCTTATAGTTTTTGGTGCAATAAAAGCAATTTAAGGAAAAAAAATTAATTATATCTTTGATCTCTTGTTACGGTCAAAGTCATGAAAAAAGATTCGATTAGGAACGTGTCTCCAGAAATTAAAATTTATTGCACTCTGATTTCTTGTGAATTTAAATCAAAACTTGTAGGGCACCTTCAAATTAGCCGCAAAGTGTCGCGCTGCAGCTGCGCGGCTGCAGCGCTGCGGCCGCGCGGCTGTCGCTTGGTTCGAGTATCATAGTGTTGTATACACGATGGACTCAGACGAAGAAACACTGCTCTTAGTGTTATGATTTTTCTCGTCATATTTTTTGCAAAAATGCCTAAAGTGAAATCTAAATAAATTAGAAATTTTGTAAATCAGAATTATGATTTATTAGCAACAGATGCAAAATAAAAATAGAATTTTTTTTGGTCACATATTCTGTCTGTTTGATGATTATTTCTTATGTACAATTAATGCGATTATTAAAAAAAAAACAACATTCTTGTGATTATATTACAGTAGTGTATTTTGGTTTTAAAAAAACCCTAAAGAAAACCGGTTTATTTTCAAAGTAATCAGTACATACCGGTGTTGAAAATCATAATCGATTCACATCACTAGAACCACAAAGTACAACTGATGCGTGACCGCAGCGCGGCTGCAGCGCGGCTGCAGCGCTGCAGTCGCGCGTTTTTGATTTATATGGATTTAGTAAACAGCGCGGCCGCAGCGCTGCAGCCGCGCTGCTGCGGCGCGACACTTTGCAGCTAATTTGAAGGCGCCCGTAAATTGAAATGAGTTGCAGGGTGATTCCAAATATTGCACTATGGGTCACATGTTGGAATGAAGAGTCATGAGAGAAAATAATACGCGGATTTCTTTTCCTTTACTCATTACATTTCTTCTTCCTCCTGTCCTTATCCCACATTATATGGGGTCGGCACAACATGTTCTCTCCTTCCATTCTCCACTGCTAGCTGTTATCTCAATATTCACACCCTTTTTTTCCATATCATCTTTTACGCAATTCATCCATCTTCACCCAAGACATTTGTAACCCATAAACGTCCCACCGCTGGGCTGGGGCATTCTCTTAAAGGGAATGAACAGTATACCCACCACGCTTGTCCAAGGCGGATTACTGTTAATAGACTCGCGTGCATTTCTGCACGTATTTTTGTTTTTTATTTTATTATAGCTAACTAATTGTATAAACAATATTGTCTTCATTTAATATCAATCAAAACTGTATTATATTCCGTACCACATCACAGATCTGTCTTACGTTTTCTATAGAGCGAATCCGAAACTGCTTTTTGTTTTTCAGGCTTAATGACAGCCTATGGCATCCTGCTGCTGGACTAAGGCCTCCCTCTGGAGAGAGCGGACACCATACCCACCAAAGCCGTCGAAAGCGGATTGATGGGTTACACATACCAGTGATCTCATCTCAGTATGCAGGTTTCCTGACGACGTTTTCCTTCACCCACACTAAATATTAGAATAGGTTTGGTTAAATTTGATTATTATAGAGACGACTGCTGTCTATCTAACACCTGATCATTTTAAAAGGACAAGGGTCGAAGTATTGTCTGTTACTAGACATTTTAATAGAAGTGTGTAAACTGTTAAATTTAGTTCTCTGAAACAACTTTCTCTTATACTCTTTGCGTAATCCATCTATGCTGTTTAAAATAATATTAACAGCTGTTGCGAAAAGAATATTATCATATCAAAGAATGGCTCCAGATTAATCTTCAAAAGATGTAACGCCTCGTTTGAAACTGTGATGAGGATTTTTAAGTGTCATATTCCCGGCAGGTGTTGTACATACGTTTTTATTTTTACGTTTTACGATCTTGCAGATAGAAATCAAGACGTGCCGCTCTAGTCACCTAATCAATTGCGGACCAGTTAATTTTTATGGACTGTGTGAATATTTTTATGAATTTCTTTACGATAACATTAATGTCAGACAGCACTTCAGTGGCGAATATAAATGATTATTTAGAGTTGGATGTATAAACAGTAAAACATGGAAGGCCAGCGACAGATTGGACAGCAAAATATGTACAACGCCGAGGTTAATTTGCTCGATTATTATGAAACTAAGGAGTAAAATGAATGAAGTTATCTTCATTATATCCGGTTTCACATGGATTGTATGCACAGTCTTCTTAGAAGCGTTTCATCTCGCTTCTTTTGGAGATGAACAGCCTGAGATATGCTGTATAATGATAGATAAACTTTTGCGCGCCTGTATACATCGATACCCTTCTATAACAGTAACCGCTAACTAACCGCTAACTGAGTGAGCTCCGAAGATGTTACCAAATTTAGTTTTAACAAAGATGATCATCATTTGAACACCCAACTGTGAAAAATTGGACAATGCACTTCCTTTGTTGCGGTTAGCAATATAAGTATTCTCTTTGTTACTTACTACGACTCCCTAGGATAGTGATGGGGTAGTTCTTATCTTATTTCTATCTTGGACCAGACCAGGTTAAGCCTTCAGTTTGCTCTATAATCTATTTTATAAAATATTGAGATAAAATTATCCAGTAATCGATTTAAGATTTACTTGTACCTAGTCAGGTCATAAGTATTGTCACACAGTAAAAACTTTTCTTTTAGAATGCTGGCCACAAAAAAGTTTATTGAATTCGAATTTCGAATTGTTCATGAAAATAAAAATGTATAACTTTTAGAATTTTACTCATTTTTAAATATGGAGTGGACGCTTAAAGAAGACCGTGTTGCAGTTATTGCTTTGCATCGTTGCGGTTACGCGCCAATTCAAATTTTTAACATACTGAAAAATTTGAATATTACCAAAAGATTCGTTTATCGTACCATCAAACGATACAATGAAGACTCTAGTGTAGATGACAGGTCAAGAAGTGGTCGCCCTCGGTCTGTTAGGACTCCAGCAGTGATAAAAGCTGTGAAGGCATGAATTCAAAGAAATCCCAAACGTAAGCAGAAACTGTTGGCCCTTCAGATGGGGTTAAGCAGAACCACGGTGAAAAGGGTGTTAAATGAAGACTTAGGGCTTCGGGCATATCGAAGAAAAACAGGACATCGTTTGAATGCTCGTCTAATGGACCTGAGACTGAAGAGATGCCGCGCTTTGTTGAAGCGGTACGCGGGAAAAAAATATCGGGAAATTCTTTTTTCGGATGAAAAAATGTTTACCGTAGAAGAGAGCTATAACAAACAAAATGATAAGGTGTACGCACACAGTAGTGAAGAAGCGAGCAACCGTATTCCGCGTGTCCAACGAGGTCATTTTCCATCCTCGCTCATGGTATGGTTGGGAGTTTCTTATTGGGGCTTAACAGAGGTACATTTTTGTGAGAAAGGTGTAAAAACGAATGCTGTTGTGTATCAAAATACAGTCCTGACGAACCTTGTGGAACCTGTTTCTCATACCATGTTCAATAACAGGCACTGGGTATTCCAACAAGATTCGGCGCCAGCTCATAGAGCGAAGAGCACACACGACTGGCTGGCGGCGCGTGAAATCGACTTCATCCGGCACGAAGACTGGCCCTCCTCCAGTCCAGATTTGAATCCGTTAGATTACAAGATATGGCAACACTTGGAGGAAAAGGCGTGTTCAAAGCCTCATCCCAATTTGGAGTCACTCAAGACATCCTTGATTAAGGCAGCCGCCGATATTGACATGGACCTCGTTCGTGTTGCGATAGACAACTGGCCGCGCAGATTGAAGGCTTGTATTCAAAATCACGGAGGTCATTTTGAATAAACTTTAATGTCATAAGAATCTATGTTTTGTTAAGTTCATTTTGGTATATGAATGGTTACATAATTAATAAACTTGTTACAATTATTTTACATTAAACATGTGACAGAATTTATGACCTGACTAGGTATAGTGAGCTATGTATTTTCAATGTAAACTTAGTTTTCCGAATGAAATATTTTTCTTAGAAACATTAGTATAGCTGTCTAATGTCGTTTCTAGTGTGCACCAGCCCTGAGTAGAGGGTGGGCGAACTGTCCGTTAAGCGTCGGTGAGTTGCTGCGCACGCGTCGTCGCCTTGCTTAGCGCTCCAATGTGCTGGGACAGGTGCGGCCGGCTGCCGCGGATTTTCATACAAAACCAACGTTTCAGATATAAAAGGCACTTCCTTTCATCCCACCACCTACCGTCGGGAATGCCCATTAATTTGCCAACACAATATTTTTAGTGCGCGGCTCGCGTGTAATATATCGTGCCCACGTGTCGCCGTATGTCGCCGACGAACGGCTGCGTCAAATTATTTTCGTTCATGTCACAAGATACAGCGCTCATCTGGACGGTTTTCCTTTAAAAATCACACCATTTGTTAGCTTAATGTAGCTACGAAGAACGAGCGCATCCGGTGGAAAACATATGTTGCGCGAGATGAAAATGTCAACTATTTCTAAACTTTAATAGCTTAATAATACAAATTATACAGTATAGATTATAATATTAAATATAAATTTAAAAACATTTGTATATGCAAACACTAAAAGTGGTCAAATTTCTATGCAACAATCTCGTTCTCGATTTGTGAATCGCTTTGCAAAATGGCAGGTGGGCAATAAACTAAAATTACCACCATATATCACGGTATTATGAAATAACGTCCAATTCTTAAGAGGTAGAATTTTAGTCATTCATGAATGTCAGCCGGCTGCATTATTCTTCGTCAACCATTTTCTAATAGTAATTGATACGAGGGTGGTCTGAAAAGTTTTCAACGTAACAAAGATAAAAGACATTTCTTCAGATTTTTATTTTTATTTTTGAACATTGTCTCCTTGTAACTCTAAGCACTTCTCCCAGCGATGTTCCCATCTCTGTGACCCGTCCAAATAGTACTCGGTGTTTTTCTCTGCAAAATAATTGTTCACGAAGCTGATTGCCTCTTCATTTGACGAAAATCTTTGTCCTCCGATCGCAATTTTTAGACGAGGGAACAAAAAACGTCGCTTGGGGCTAGATCTGGTGAGTAAGGTGGATGTTCATGCAGTTCTAACCGTAATTCGTGGATTTTCGCCATGGCAACCGCTGTAGTGTGAGACGGTGCGTTGTCTTGGTGAAACAGGATTTTCTTTTTTTGCAAATGTGGCCGTTTTTAGCAAGTTCTGCCTTCAGCTTGTCAATCATTACTTGACGTAGTATGCTCCTGTAATGGTTTTCCCTTTTTGAAGATAATTGTTTAAAATAAATCCATGACTATCCCAAAAAACAGTCGCCATCACTAATCCAGCCGAAAAAACAGTTTTTGCTTTTTTTGAAGCCGGTCCGTTTGCAGTCCATTGTTTGGACTGTATTTTTGTTTCGGGCGTATAATGGTGTATCCAAGTTTCATCTACAGTAATTAATCGGCGTCAAAACTCACATTTATTGCGTTTAAACTGCGCCAACAGAGCGTTGGAAATGTTCATTCGACCACGTTTTTGGTCTAACGTGAGCAAACGCGCAGACAGATTTCTCATGTCTAAATGTTGATTTAATATACACGTTCTTTTAACATGTTCATAACCTCTGCTATGTTTCTCACTTTAATTCAGCGGTCATCTAGCACTATTTGTTGAACTTTGGCGATGTTTTCGTCGGTAGTTGTAGTTTTTGGACGTCCCAAACGTTCATCGTCTCCCAAGCTCTTACGGCCACGTTTAAATTCAGCTGCCAAAAATTTCACTGTGAGAAATGATGGTGCAGAGTCTCCATACATAGAATTCAACTTAACTTTGATTTGCGTAGGCGTATAGCCTTTCAAAAACAAATATTTAATGACAGATCGATACTCGATTTTGTCTAGTTTCATAAAAACACTCACATCAACTCACTCAAACGACTGTTACATAATAACTGCGAGTCCAAAATGGCTGAAACTTTGGTGAGTAACTGTCAACAGATGAACAACGAAATTCACTAACTTTTATTTACGAGTGTTCCTATCTTCATGTTGATGTCGGAAACTTTTCAGACCACCCTCGTATATGACGAGTAAAAAGCAGAAAATAAATTGTTGACAGTTACGTATTCAAATAATTTGATTATCTTTAGTCATAAAACTAATCATAAAATTAATTAGTTTATTCAGTTGTACCGAAAGCTATGAAAAATCCATGTAAAATATTAAAATACTATGAATTTACACAATAAATTGATAGATGCATTTTAATTTGTTAATTAAATACTCTTTGCTAATTGAAACTGAAAACATAAAGCTAAAAGCGGAAGCAACTACTGGAAATCCCCTAAATACTGCATCTACCTATGTAAACTGTAAGCACTTGTACAAGAATAAATCATGTGATTGCGGGTCTTTATTTTTCTAAGCTTCACAAATATTCTTTGTGATATATGATTAGACACAATCTGTTTTATGGCTATTACGATTTATTAATGGTTGTTCTTTCAACGATGAATTAACATCAAAGCTTTTCGTACAACAATACCGGGCGCCCGTTTCTCTAATCATTTTTTTATCGAATAATAAAATATTAATGAAAGAATTTATGATAGTTTCATAATAAAGAATTTTTATTTTAATCAACACTAATAAAGTTGAATTTCTTTATAAAATGCCACTGTGTTGAATAATATCATGATGAATAAAATTTTATAATGTTGGAAATGTTATTGTGGTATATAACAATGAAAAAAAATCCCAGTGTTGTATATTTATTAAATAAAAAACTTACATTAAAATAAACATATATGTTGTGGTGGATAAAAAATACTAATTGGAATTTCTTGGAAAATTTAAAATGATTAATATTGAGCACGCGGTCTTTAACACAGCGCTTACGCACCTATAAGACAAACGCTGAAGACAACTGTTGTCTGCTCGTCGCGACAGCTGCGTCCTACTTGCGTGTTAGGACTCAGTCATACTAATCAATAAATATTTCTACATCTATTTATATTTCATTTAGTTAACGACCTTAGTGGCACTAATTACGCATGTTAAAACGCCTCTAGAATCACGGTGGATTCCTAATGTATTTGTTTACGATTTTTTTTATTGCTGACGGCCCGCTTAGAATTTAGCAGTTACCGTCGCCTATGGATGTTTGCAACACCAGTGGCATCGCGAACACGTTGCTGTCCCATAAAGGTACAGGAACTTGGGTCACTAATGCCGGAACACAACACAAGGTTATTATGGCGGCATACTTAATACCAAAGGTGGTCGCCATCCAGACGGGCTCGAGTTCCTACCATGTAGCTAGGGAGGGTTGTTTTGTCGCCTTTTACGACAGAACGACCCAGGCTGTAGAGGTTAGTATTCTTTTTTCTTTTCTATCTGCACGAATTTATTCCATCAATTTTCATTTCACATACTTGTCACCATGAGATAAAGAATAAGCATGGAAAGAAAAGACACGCGGTCTGGCTATCTCAAAAGGATCTTAAGACCTCAGATTACAAGATGGAAACTAGAACCGCAACCGGGAATTAGAAACGGGCGATAAAAAGTCATTTTAGATATAAATGTTTTTAATATTATTTATTACAGTTTATTACGTAGTTATATTTTTAATCTTTAAAGTGACTCATCTTCAATAAATCTGTTATATTAATTACATGGAAGCAAAGCACTGGATTTTGAAGTACTAAATTTAGAAAACCTAAAGACGTGTTTAGATAATTATGATATCCTATAGTATTTCACATGTTATACGTGCATGAGAGTCTCTAGCTTGTATGCACATCCTAACACTGCAATACAAATGCGTATACGACGTTCATACGATTTTGAATCTTATTTCGACGTACTTGCTGTTGCAATATACTAAATTGTAATTGAAAGTGGCTGTCAAGAAACTGCTGTTCTTATTAGTCATGAAAATCACTCTACATCGAATTAATAGACGATTTTATAAATAAAAGCGCCGATCAATTTTGTTCTTGTCTTATCGAGATTAGAATTGTCTGTCGACATGTGGATGTCTGATTCAATAATTCCTGATGTCTTAATTCACTTTGCTGATTAGATGAGACGGAATTTACAGTCATATTCTGTCGTTTAGCGAGTTATACTATGTCTTTAATAGGCATGCGGCACGTCATAATAACGAGAATATATTTGTAATTGTTTTGTATTGTCTAATATTTTCGTAATAAAAATGGGTAGCTAAATAAGTGGCTGAATGTAAAACTAGAAAACAGTTGTACTAATTTAGCTCAATTTTAAAATATTTGTAAAAATTTGAGTAAGAGTGATATGGAAGTAGAAGAAGAAACATCGATGGCAGTCGCTCCTGCAAAAAAACAATGAAGCCAAATCGATCTATCTCATTTCGAGATATAGTATAAATAAAAATAGTCATACATGCCCTTCGGTTTAGGGTACTCTTGACCTGGCCTTTTTTCAAGACGTCCCCGATCTGGTCTCGAAACGTCCGCCTAGGTCTACCCCTTCCAACACTTCCATTCACACTCGCCTTAAACACTTTTTTCGTCAATCGTTCTTCATTCATTCTCTCGACATGGCCAAACCATATCAGCATACCTTTCTCAATTTTTGTCACTACATCTTCTTTCAGACTACAACGTTATATATATATATATATATATATATATATATATATATATATATATGAAATGAAAATGAAATGACTCCTACGCATGCGCGCTACACTGCTTGCCCCACTTCTCCGAGAGTAAGAGACTAAGAGAGTAAGAGGCTTCTCTTCTACCTCTGTCTCATGACGAAAACTTTGTTAATATATCAAGCAACACGGACGAAGTCGCGGGTATCAGCTAGTGCATAATAATTTTACTATGCAGGTAGATATATTAAAGTACATATATTATTATTCGAAAGGAATAAAATAAAATTTTATACAATCTTTTAATTTCAAATTCATTTTAATGAACTTTTCTTTGAGTCAGCTTAACCCTTAATAAAAAGGAACTAGCCATCCACGTTTCGCTCGGTGAGAAACAATATTATTAATTGCTTAAAATAATTCAGTAATTTTTAGTTTATCGAAAACTGTAAAAGTTTACAATTAGAGAACTTTTTTTTCAAGTTATCATTTAAATTTATATAACATTATTATATTACAGTACTTGTTGCAGTTTATTCAAAGTGAGTAATTGGTTACTTAGGTCTGTCGAGTAAGTTGTAAATGTCCAGTGAATCACGCCGACACGTGTCAGTCTGTGTTGTCTTGAAGACAACGCTTCTGCGCACGCGATTGATTTATTGAGCGCCACTTCTTGTGCGTGCTCGTCCAAATATATTGGTTGAATCACAGGTACATAATAGAAGTGGTTGGATCAAGAAGATAAATGGAAATATATTAATTAAAACTGAATTTTGAAGTCTGTTTTCTTCCTACTTTCTACGTTTTATTAATATACTATCATAATAAATAAAATAGATATAAATGTAGTCACTATAAGGATTTATATATATATATATATATATATATATATATATATATATATATATATATATATATATATATATATATATATATATATATATATATATATATATATATATATATATATATATATATATATATATATATATATATATACCTAGTCAGGTCATAAGTATTGTCACACAGTAAAAACTTTTCTTTTAGAATGCTGGCCACAAAAAAGTTTATTGAATTAGAATTTCGAATTGTTCATGAAAATAAAAATGTATAACTTTTAGAATTTTACTCATTTTTAAATGTGGAGTGGACGCTTAAAGAAGACCGTGTTGCAGTTATTGCGTTGCATCGTTGCGGTTACGCGCCAATTCAAATTTTTAACATACTGAAAAATTTGAATATTACCAAAATATTCGTTTTATCGTACCATCAAACGATACAATGAAGACTCTAGTGTAGATGACAGGTCAAAAAGTGGTCGCCCTCGGTCTGTTAGGACTCCAGCAGTGATAAAAGCTGTGAAGGCACGAATTCAAAGAAATCCCAAACGTAAGCAGAAACTGTTGGCCCTTCAGATGGGGTTAAGCAGAACCACGGTGAAAATGGTGTTAAATGAAGACTTAGGGCTTCGGGCATATCGAAGAAAAACAGGACATCGTTTGAATGCTCGTCTAATGGACCTGAGACTGAAGAGATGCCGCGCTTTGTTGAAGCGGTACGCGGGAAAAAAATATCGGGAAATTCTTTTTTCGGATGAAAAAATGTTTACCGTAGAAGAGAGCTACAACAAACAAAATGATAAGGTGTACGCACACAGTAGTGAAGAAGCGAGCAACCGTATTCCGCGTGTCCAACGAGGTCATTTTCCATCCTCGCTCATGGTATGGTTGGGAGTTTCTTATTGGGGCTTAACAGAGGTACATTTTTGTGAGAAAGGTGTAAAAACGAATGCTGTTGTGTATCAAAATACAGTCCTGACGAACCTTGTGGAACCTGTTTCTCATACCATGTTCAATAACAGGCACTGGGTATTCCAACAAGATTCGGCGCCAGCTCATAGAGCGAAGAGCACACAAGACTGGCTGGCGGCGCGTGAAATCGACTTCATCCGGCACGAAGACTGGCCCTCCTCCAGTCCAGATTTGAATCCGTTAGATTACAAGATATGGCAACACTTGGAGGAAAAGGCGTGCTCAAAGCCTCATCCCAATTTGGAGTCACTCAAGACATCCTTGATTAAGGCAGCCGCCGATATTGACATGGACCTCGTTCGTGCTGCGATAGACGACTGGCCGCGCAGATTGAAGGTTTGTATTCAAAATCACGGAGGTCATTTTGAATAAACTTTAATGTCATAAGAATCTATGTTTTGTTAAGTTCATTTTGGTATATGAATGGTTACATAATGAATAAACTTGTTACAATTATTTTACATTAAACATGTGACAGAATTTATGACCTGACTAGGTATATATATATCTGTCTATATACATAAATTTTGTCTGTAAGGTTTTAGAAATTTTAAAAATGTAATTTTTTTTTATTGCTTTAGGACAGCAGACAGGACCGTTTAGGATTTAGCAGTTCCGTCGCCTATAGGTGTTTGCAACACCAGTGGCATCGCGAACACGCTGCTGTCCCATAAGGGTACAGGAACTTGGGTCACTAATGCCGGAACACAAGGTTATTATGGCGGCATACTTAAGACCAAAGGTGGTCGCCATCCAGACGGGCTTGAGGCCCTACCACGAAGCTAGGGTGGGTTGTTTTGTCGCCTTTTACGTCAGGCCGACCCCGGCCACAGAGGTTAGTATTCTTTCTCCGCCCCTGCACGAATAAAATTGTTATTATAAAGCATAGTTTTAAAAAAAAATGCAGATTATACGCTAGCATTAAATGTTATTTTATTATGCCCCCCTATTCTGAGAATAACCTTACGGCAGAATAAAGTTCTCCCTCTGATAAGAAGGTGAATCAGTTCGCAGTTTTTATTTTGCTTAGGACTAGAAGACAGGCTGACGGCCACTTAATATTAAGCAGTTACCGTCGCCTATGGATATTCGCGACGCTAGGGGCACCGCGAATACGCTAATGGAGGAGGATGGACGAAACACAATCTTGTTATTATGGCGGCATTCTTATAAACCGAGGATGGTCATCCAGACGGGCTTGGTGTGCTACTTCGTAGCTCTTTATACTCCGAATGTATTTATTTATTGTTAGAACTGTGTACATTATAATGTTGGTACTTAAGTATGTACATTTTGTATCAACAGTTTGCCTTTTTAAGGCGTACAATATTTATAAAGGTATTTTTATGCTTCAAATTATTAGAAAATAATAGTAATACATTCATTTATTTATTTGTAATTATAATTTTATTATATCTAATTGTTTTATTAATTTGAAACATAAAAAGTATATAATTAAATTAATTTTAACAAATTTATATTATATTTATAATTTATTAAATTAATAAAATAATATGTATCAATTATATATAAAAGTATATTTTTTGATTTTAGTTCCTTTAGCTTAAATTGCCTTTAAGATAACTGTGAAATGACAAGTTTACTATTTAGGTGTTTTAGTAATTACCTATCATCACATTTGTTGTACTCAGCTGGTATCACAGCATTCACAAAACAAAGTGTATGCACCCGAAATCCAATCTTTTGATTGAGCACAATTAATATTAAGCTTATTCTAGATCAAATGCGTAACGAATTGATAAAAATGATCTTAGAGTTCGATATAAATCTAATTAAAAGCAGGTGGAGGCGAGTCATGAATCAATTATCGTGATAGAAAGTTATTCCTGTGCAATAAATTACAATATATATCGAACTCCTAAATTGAGAGGGTTTTAACCAACTTATATTAACCAACTTATATTATAAGCATTATTAACACCATTTTATATAGCTTAAAAAAGAAACAAGTGCTTGATTTATAAAGTAAACAAAAATGTTTGACATCAAAATTATAACTACAACTATATTTGATTTTACATGTTACAACAGTCCGTGGTGTCTTTTTGGGCTCGGGCCTCCTTCCAGAGGTAACGGTAGCCTTATCTCCCCCCAGCTTGTCTAAGGTGGATTGACGGGTTACACATACCGTTGTGGCAATTATGGTGTAATATGAACAGCGAGGAATTCTGCCTAAGCGGTGCATGCTATCAGGGGATTTGAATCTGTGGAGGTCACGGGTTCGAATCCCGTCCAACATCTGGGTGTTTATATATCATATTTATGTATTTATTTACAAAAAAATATGTAGTATATCAGTTGTCTAGTACCCATAACACAAGTGCAACTTAGTTTGGGACTAGATGGCGTTGTGTGAAATGTCGTAACATATTCATTATATTTATTTATATAATACCACTGAGCTGCACTTAATAGTTACACATTAATTAATCGATATAAGAAGCATGAAGCCATATTCGTAGTACTAGGTGTACCGTACTGTAATAGGTGACTATCATCAAATTGGTTTAAAATTAAAATAGTTGCAAATTAATAACGACTTAAGAATGTACAGTTTTAAATTATTACTAATAGATCAAAACATTTTAGATATATTTTGATGTATGCACGGTCACAAAAACTAGAAAGTACAGAAGTATATTATATGTATGCAATTCGTTTTCATACATACGTTTGATGATTGCTTTATTGTAAAGCATGAAAGTTAAACCTGGTACACGTGGTGGCAATAACTGTAAATTTGTAATAATTTTTTTTTCAACACTAAAAAACAATACATGATAGTACAGAAACTGGCAGCATTGTCTTCGGTTTCTTGAGTCCCGATATTATTATACTTCTATAACTAACTAATATACCTAGTCAGGTCATAAATTCTGTCACATGTTTAATGTAAAATAATTGTAACAAGTTTATTAATTATGTAACCATTCATATACCAAAATGAACTTAACAAAACATAGATTCTTATGACATTAAAGTTTATTCAAAATGACCTCCGTGATTTTGAATACAAGCCTTCAATCTGCGCGGCCAGTCGTCTATCGCAGCACGAACGAGGTCCATGTCAATATCGGCGGCTGCCTTAATCAAGGATGTCTTGAGTGACTCCAAATTGGGATGAGGCTTTGAGCACGCCTTTTCCTCCAAGTCTTGCCATATCTTGTAATCTAACGGATTCAAATCTGGACTGGAGGAGGGCCAGTCTTCGTGCCGGATGAAGTCGATTTCACGCGCCGCCAGCCAATCTTGTGTGCTCTTCGCTCTATGAGCTGGCGCCGAATCTTGTTGGAATACCCAGTGCCTGTTATTGAACATGGTATGAGAAACAGGTTCCACAAGGTTCGTCAGGACTGTATTTTGATACACAACAGCATTCGTTTTTACACCTTTCTCACAAAAATGTACCTCTGTTAAGCCCCAATAAGAAACTCCCAACCATACCATGAGCGAGGATGGAAAATGACCTCGTTGGACACGCAGAATACGGTTGCTCGTTTCTTCACTGCTGTGTGCGTACACCTTATCATTTTGTTTGTTGTAGCTCTCTTCTACGGTAAACATTTTTTCATCCGAAAAAAGAATTTCCCGATATTTTTTTCTCGCGTACCGCTTCAACAAAGCGCGGCATCTCTTCAGTCTCAGGTCCATTAGACGAGCATTCAAACGATGTCCTGTTTTTCTTCGATATGCCCGAAGCCCTAAGTCTTCATTTAACACCCTTTTTACCGTGGTTCTGCTTAACCCCATCTGAAGGGCCAACAGTTTCTGCTTACGTTTGGGATTTCTTTGAATTCGTGCCTTCACAGCTTTTATCACTGCTGGAGTCCTAACAGACTGAGGGCGACCACTTCTTGACCTGTCATCTACACTAGAGTCTTCATTGTATCGTTTGATGGTACGATAAACGAATCTTTTGTTAATATTCAAATTTTTCAGTATGTTAAAAATTTGAATTGGCGCGTAACCGCAACGATGCAACGCAATAACTGCAACACGGTCTTCTTTAAGCGTCCACTCCATATTTAAAAATGAGTAAAATTCTAAAAGTTATACATTTTTATTTTCATGAACAATTCGAAATTCGAATTCAATAAACTTTTTTGTGGCCAGCATTCTAAAAGAAAAGTTTTTACTGTGTGACAATACTTATGACCTGACTAGGTACTTTCTAACTTTTTTCTTTCTTTTTAAATGTAGAAAGCAACGGTAACGTATGGAGAAGACATGTTGTTACGCAGATATTCACTTTGCGCAATATATACTTTATATTAACTAAGAATAAAGCTTAACTTCTGTATTCTTGTGCACCGTAAAGTGTGCGTACGCATAGGCGTTAGTTTGCTATTAATCAAGATCCATAAGTGATAGTAATCTCAGCGCCCGCGCCGGCGCCGCCCGCCCTCCCTGTTTGTATAGGTGCGTGGTACAAATGTAATCTACATGTAATTACTAATAATAAAAATATGCTTTAGGCAGTTTTGCGGCCAGTGCGCTTAAAATTATAAGATAGTTTTTTTTTTATTTAAATGAGTATGTCTCTTCTCTATTATTAAGATAAGTATAGCGTACATATAATAATAAATATCGTAACAAAATTGTTTTAAAATTAATTGTAATATTGTCTTGTTAATGTATATAATGATAAATAAGAAATGATTAAACAGAACGGCGTTTGCAATAAAATAAAATTGCATCAAAGAGATGACGGATGCTTTTCCAAGCTCATTAAAAATTACCAATAGGTAGAAACATTCCATACAAAGTTACGATTGTATTCAAAGTACTTTCATCTGTTTATTCGAAGATTTTAATATTTTAATCGGCCATAAATATTTGAGATAAAGACATAACTTTCCTTGACAGTTAATCGATTGAGCTTCGGTTACGATTGCCCAACAATATTTATAGCTGGCTTTCATTAATTTGTGTAACTTATTGCGTCTTGTTATTTTGAGAGATTTTTTTTTGTGAAGTCACGCGTATACGGTATTTGTACGTACGTATGGAAATGTTGTCATGTTAGAAATTATATTTAAAACTTGTTGTGTTGACAGTTTGGATTATGCTTATACGTACTAGATCTTGTTAATGGATGTGAATTGTTTTATAATGGTATACAATATGTTAATTTTATAGAATTGTATAATATTATTTGTATTTTCCTTTATGAACCGTCGGAAGGTGTCTAACAAGGCTCGTCTGGCTGTGCATGAGGGGGTGTTGGATCCGACACTCATGTACGGAAGTGAAAGAAACATGAAAGCAGAATAAATGCTTGAGACGAGAGCGTTAAGAAGTATGACAGGAGTTAAACTGAGTGACAGGATAAGAAATAGTGAGATAAAGAAACGTTGTGGTCTGAAAGAAGATGTAGTGACAAAAATTGGGAAAGGTATAGGTAGGTAGGTGCCGAGATGGTTTGGCCATGTCGAGAGAATGAATGAAGAACGATTGACGAAAAAGTCTATAAGGCGAGTGTGAATGGAAGAGTTGGAGGGGGTCGACCTAGGCGGACGTTTCGAGACCAGATCAGGGACGTCTTGAAAAAAGGCCAGGTCAAGAGTACCCTACACCGAAGGGCATGTATGAAGGGAATAATGAAAGTGGACGAAGCGAAACAAGTATGTAAGGATCGTAGCAAGTAGAAAGAAGTGGTCTCTGCCTACCCCTACGGGAAAGAGCCTTACGTGAACATATCCTTAAAAGAGCTGTATGCTGACATATACACGCTAACCTTCTCTCTCACGGGTCAATGGGCTACATCAGTGATCTTTGTGTGTTTCCTCGTTATGATTTTCTTCACAAATTATATCATTAACATTATGGAATTAAAATAAAGTTTGAATTAACACATTAGTTATCAAAAATTTTTGAAACAGTTTTGTGCAAATACTTCTTACTTTCATAGATAATCGGAGGTAGATGGCAATTAAATTTTAACCATCATCTATTGAATTTACGACCCAGGAAATGGCCTACTTATATATATTTTTCAATAAATGTTATAAAACCTTTATTGAGAGACTGACCGATAAAAATTAATGCTTTTGTTTGCAATCAACTTGATTATAATTAAACAAAATACGAAAAATAATGTAAACCAATATTGATATGTCAAAGTTGTTTTAAACTGAAGTCAAAAAGCCACTAAGCAATTAGGTGAAGATATAATGTGTGTATACAATATCTTTTAAATTTTCACTTGCACCACACGCGAAGCCCGCACGTGCGTTGTATATTTTCACAACAAGTCGAATTATTCGCCTCGAATCTGTAATGGTAAGCAATGTAAGCATAAAGTGAATATACTCTATGACGTGTTAAAAAGTTTTCAATGTTATTGTTTATAGTATAGAGTGTATAAACTCAATGTGGCGTTGAGAGAAGCTTTTAGTTTGCCTCGTTGATGAAAGTAACGATTTGATGGTATACATTAATATTTTATATGTGGGTTTGTATATTTATAACAAGTGCTTGTTTATAATGAAAATTAGGTGAGCTAATTATTTATTTTCTTTTCTTGGGATTATATTTTTAACGTTTGATTTTGCAAGCTTTTTTAAAATTCAATGTCACGTGATTGTGAGAATTGAAGACAAGCAAATGGATCTTATTTAATTCATCAATTACTTTATGCAGATAGAATATATATTAAGAGTATTAGGACAAGGTTTGCCTATGATGACTGCCCAATGTTTTATTTCCTCCTAGACGAATTTGTAGAAATACTACACAGTTGAATTTGACAAGTATATGAAGCAATTATTTTTATTGTGTATTATTTGGAAATCAGATTGTTAATCTATATAATATATTTATATATTAATAATTGTAGTAACATAATGATATAATTATTGGTAAACGATCCAATTTAAAATTTATTCGACATAAAATAACTTGAAATATTTTTACATCTACTTTTTATATAGCTATGTCGCTCAGCAACTGTATGTTTTTAATGAACTCGACGTTAAGAACTGCTCTTATATTAAAGAGTATTTTAAAACAACATAATAAACAATTGAACCATTAAGTGTATTTTGACTTCCATGATATTTCCAAAAATTACAAGCGGAAGACCAGCTCTCGTCTTAATGATCAGCATAACGCTGAGCTTGGTATTTTTAATGACACTGTATTTATTACAGTTTTATAATTTTATATCTAGAGATATATATGTTATAAAAAAGAATTAAGTCAGTATGGTGATGACGTATGCTTATTTCATCTAAATCGTAATGTTGAATCCTATTTAAATTCTGAATATTGAGTATATTTTAAAATAAATGTAAATTAAATGAATGGTGAAAAGGCCACCTTTCAAAAAGACAGAGTGAGGCTCGAAACTATTACACGACAAAAAGTAAAGTAAAACAAACTCACCATGTTTTCCTATAAAAGCAGAGACTATTTAATTAGCCGTGGTAATGCAATTCCTTTGATGGGTGTCGCGCTGTAGGGTGAAGTCCCGATACAAATTGGCGGGCGCATGTCACGTAACTTAATCAGGACCCTCCCTGTATGCACGCCCTATCTATGTACAATATATTTATATGCCTAGATATAAATTTGTATCGTTTCTTCATGGAAACTTTGAACTTTATGCCAAATTTTCTACTCAAACTGTCAAGTTAATTTGAGTTGATATGATAAATTGGGCGTGGTGGGTAGTTGTCACATGTACTTCTAATTAATGTAAAATAGATTTAACAACTAAAATAATAATCGTAAAAACGATAAAGTAAATCAAGAAAAAATGTAAAAGAAAGAGCTACAGGGGAAAAAATGACGACAGGGCCAAAAACGGAAAAATTGTCCCTAACAATACAAGTACAAGGCTAAGCCAGTATACCTAACAGCCCATTTAAAAAAACATGTACTTCTAATGTTTTGTATTTCGTGTCAACTGCTCAATCTTCTTCCTGGCCTTATCCCAAACTATGTGGGGGGTACAAAATGTTCTCTCCTTCCACTCTCCCCTATTAGTTGTCATCTCAAAGTTCATCCAACGTTCAACCGGTTTTACCATATCTTTAATACAATCTATCCATCTTTTCTTTAATCTACGTCTCCTTTTGCATATCTATTCTCATTTCAAACATTTTTTATAGTTATGTAACATTCTTCGCTTCGCATTATTATTTTTTTTTATTGCTGTACCACCTACCACACGAAAAACACAAACAATTATTTGAATACAGTATAACAAGTCGTA
This sequence comes from Malacosoma neustria, assembly GCA_963693495.1. Lineage (NCBI taxonomy): Eukaryota > Metazoa > Arthropoda > Insecta > Lepidoptera > Lasiocampidae > Malacosoma > Malacosoma neustria. The sequence goes on along the minus strand of OY856381.1, from coordinate 8,355,958 downwards.
AATGTAACTCTGTAAATCGTCGAATTACGCACATAGTACATTACTCGGTATAAAAAATAGGGCAAGAGACACTCGACATTGTGGCTGTTTGAAACCAAAGAAAGTTGTCATCGATTGCCCACGTCATGCTGCACGTGCGCTTTTACCAATACCGCGAGTGTAGGGCACAAATAATCAAGAGTTCAGAAGTAAACGATAATATACTTCATTTTTATATATACGCTCTGTGATCACACGAAAGCTAGTTATTTCGGCTAATCGAAATGGCATGATGCAGTAAAATTATACCTAGTTTTGAATGGTGGAGATACATTCTGAATGGTATTACAGTTCATTTCGGAAAGTGCATCTATGCAAAGGGACTGTGCGAACTGTAACGAACTGTGCAAATATGTGAAGTTGAGTTTCTATACTTTTAATATTTTGTGGCAGTGGGGAGTTTTCATTACCAGTAAAAGCTAGTACTAATCTCTATGGGAAACCTTTTTATTAAATTGGATCGGGCGCGGGCAGACAGCTGGCCAACTTGTACGGGCTCGCCCGTATGATTTATGCAGCTGACGATTTGTATAAATTAGATTAATTTGCTTGATTGTATTGATTCTTAGATGGCAGTGTTTGTTTCGTGTAAACTGTGAACATGTTAAGGATGTTATTACAAAATAAATTCATTTTGTATGAAAAAACAATCTTTTCTGAATAATCAAAATAGTAGTTGTTTGTTAACATAGCAAACTTTTTTATATACTTATTTTATTCTTTAAAAAAATTCTATTTCATTCCTATTTGTGTAGTAATCTAATCTAAACACACTATATTTAACTTAAAACTTATTATTATATAATACAAACAAAAATATCCTATAATACCTACAATTTTAATAACATACATTTCTTTTTATCCAGGAGCGGAGAAAAAATACAGACCTCTGGGGCCGGGGTCGGCATGTCAACTAAGGCGACTAAAAACCCAAGCTAGGTGGTAGAGCTTCAAGCCCGTTAAGATGGCAATCACTCTAGGTTTTTAAATGTACCGCCACAATAATCCTGTGTTGTGTTTCGTCCAACCTTCTCCATTGGTAGGCCATATTCCAGTATCCCTATGCAGGCAGCAGCGACAAAGCGGCGCCCCTGGCGTTGCAAAAACCCATAGGCAACCTAAATCTTGTGTTCTGATCCGGAATAAATTCTAAGTCGGCTCAATCTGCTGCCATAAAACTATTAAAAAAAATTATACTCCTTGGAGCTGGATATAAATTTGACCATAAGATAAAATAATCTCTTACTGAGTTTAGCAGACTGGCAACTATACACTATACATTTATTTATTTTTATTTGGAAAACTACCAGTGTTAATTCGCTAAACTTAAAGCTTATTATTAAAAATACCTACTTACATTCGTCTATGTAACGATATCTATTTAGTAATAATAAAATGAAAAAAACCGTTACTAGGTATTTTTTAATGTTTTTGGCAGAAAATTTACTTAAAATCGTCAATTCTGAAAATAACATCTACGAGAGTTGCGGTGCGAGTGCCAGCCGGCCCATGAGTGCCTTAATTCCAGCACCTTTTAGGTTTCCTATTCTTGCCGGTGTCCAGAAGCAGCATGATTAGACATTAGTTTCTCACGTAAGTAGCCGTGTCCTTGTTGTTGTTGTACGTTGTCATAGCAGCAAAAACTTACGAAAATATTACTATTATATTATTATTATATTACTAAGAAACTAATCTACGGCTGTAAATAAACTATTTTTACTATTTATAATTTTTTTCATGATGTTTTCAGCCTAATTTTAGATCTAAATATATGAAACTGAATAATGTTACGAAGTTATAGTCGTATGTATGATTTGCAAATTTATTTAGGAATTACGCAATGGGAACGAACTTGTGGATTGCAAACACGTTCGCTACTCGGTTGTCGGAGAGTGGAAAACTGTGTAAGTTGCGTTATAGGTTGCTAATAAAATATTACCGAGGGTAAGACGTAGCTATTAAATCTGGGAAGTTATTGATTTGGTCGTTAAAGACAATAATTTAATGTTATACCATTCATAACTTTTTCAATAATAATAAATTATTCCGTAACTTGTATTTGTTATTGTATTTTAAACTAATGAAATCCTATATTACAAGCTTTTACACAAATATACAATGCATCCCTGCAACGACCGTACCCGACTACTGGCGTAGCCACTTTTTCATTTTTCAGCCGTGTCGATAGTAATTAAACCAGGCAAGCCTATGTACAAATAATTACGCCATTTAACAATTGTTCTCAAGCGAAAGAAGCCGCTGTATACGCTAGTTTCGTATATAAACAAAATGTCATTGATCTACATTGTACATTAGTCACCGGAAATACTAAGCACTACTCGGCAGCTTCCGTTTTGGCACGTGAACGAACTTCCGGACGAAAATTCAACGTAGGGTTTGTAATTTAAATCGGTGGGAAAATCTTATTGATTTTATACACCGAATCGTATCATATGTCTTATTACTATGGAAATATTTCCGTTTCATAAATATTCATAAATAAAAATATGCTTAATGAATTTAAGGCGAGTCTTATGATCGCTTTCAGGGTTTCACGTTGAGAAATAATAAAACTGTTTTTCTATCGTCAACATAAAATAACAGTCGAGAAAAGTAAAGTAAATTTTTTAGTATATTTCACTCAATTTAATAAATTATCCAAATATGTATTTTTGTGGGTGTCCAAATATATAAACGTTTTCATACTTCATACTATGTATACTATAAAACTTTAATATTATAAATGTGAAAGTAAGTTTGTTTGTTACGCTTTCACGCGAAAACTACTTAACCGATTATCATGAAACTTTGTACATATATTCTTGGAGGAATTAGAAGTGACATAGGATACATTTTAATGAATTTTTTTACGAAGGTCCCCCCCCCTTTCTCATTTTTTTGCCTGTTAATCGCCCAGCGGAGCGGCCTTGATCGGCTAGTCTTTAATAGATTTAATAGATCTATTAATTAATAGATTAACTAATTATAAACAGTTCATAACCGTTTCTTGTATTTAGATGACGATTTGTATTGAATTTTGAAACATTATTAGATTTTCGTACAAGTTATATGTTGTACAGGTAAGTTATTTATTCATATTGTCATCGTATGAATTGAAAATTTGCACTCATTGACTTCATTTGTATGGTTTTAGCAGAACGTTTTACGACCGGTCCAATCTATATAACTGTGTAAAGTCAATGATGCTTAAAAAGACAAGGGCGGAATAACAAAGCTCCCCAGAGAGACACGCTTTTAGCAAAGGGTTGGGGTGCCGCAAGGACCGTCGCTAGGACATGTCAAGTAGGATATGGAGACATCTCCGTGTACACATCTACGTTTTTAATGAATTATTACAACGTTTGTGCATTAAGTATTGCGTGATATTTATATAGGTACCACTACTATAATCCTAATGTTTAGCAGAGCTAATGATTATCTCAAGGATTGAAAACTATTAAAATTATATGAATAACTGCTGAACGAACTTTACTCACTGATTAAATATGATTGTTCGATCCTTGCATAAAGGGTGGATGAAATCCTCCTGATTTAGTAAACTATCCTCAATTTCAAATGAAGAAATGGTGAAAGCGAGCGTAGAGAACCAGAGCGTATTAATGTTCGACCTCTTCGAAGACCTGTACCGTATGCAATGAACTTCATATACTCGTGTTATCTTTTATTAACCGGGCTAAGACATAGTATTAAGTGTATCAAAATAATAATAATATGTGAATTGAATCTGATGCCATCGTTTCTCTGTGAGCAGAAGCCTGAACGGAACTTTTTTTGAGTCGGACACTTGTCAGAGTGGTCGTGGTTGCGTTGACAAGGCGCTCGGGGTGGAGTTTGCGAGGTCCATCATCATATACCCGAAGATCGCCTTCTTGGCAATGGCGGCAATTTTGGCGTTTGAGGCATTCCGAGTGCACTGGACTGGGTAATTCTAACGGAATGGTGATCAGCCACGTGATCTCTTGCCTTCGACCTGTTCCTTGAATCACCAGTCTCTCCATAGAGTTGAAATGTGACCAAAGAACTTCAATATTCGCAGTTGCACAGTTGACGAAAGTTAATCTTTGATATGGAGTTCTTCAAGGATGGGTGCATTGGTGCGGAACGCCATCCACGGGATCTTAAGGACGCGTTTCCAGCACCACATCTCTAGAGCATCGATTTTACTTCGATCTTGCAGTCTCAGAGACCAAATTTCGGCTCCATAGTGAAAGATTGGAAATACAAGACATGTCATGAATCTGACCTTTGTGTTCTTGGTGATTCTCCTGTCCTTCCACATCTTTCCTAGCTGTTTCACTGTTGACCAGGTAATGAACGGAATTAGGAAAGGGTAGGTAGGGAGGCAAGGTTAGTAGATTTTTTCCACTGCTACTTTATCTCTTTACTTTGTCTTTCATGTCTGTGACTTGCAATCGTACAATCATAAGCAAATTTTTAGTTTCTACGACCTCCGTAGCACAACAGATTTCGCATGTCAAATTTCATTCAGGGTCATGAGTTCAATTCCCACTACAAGCCTGTGATATGATTTACAGATGAAATGTAGTAAATTAGTTGACAATTTATTTATTTTCGTTACTTATTTTTGGTATAGATAACACTAAGTAAATTATCAAAAAAATACGATGACATATTTAAAATATGGTATTTTAGAAAATTTCAAGGAAATTTTTTTTTTATTCAAATTTAATGTTAAAATATCAACAATGTAGCCATTTAAGTAACATATTAAAATGTTCAATGTCTCTTACCCTTAGTCCATTAAGGCATGGCACGCCACGCGTCTGTTATCGGCTAGCGTGTCCATGCCACGTGTCCGCCACGCTGACAAAGAGAATGTGGGAGTTACGTTTACATGGAAAACATCAAGCATATATACATTAATAATACGGGCTTAATGTATTGGATGACGCAGAGGTCGGGAAGGTTGAACTAATTTCCATTATTCAAGAAAGAAAATGTAGATTTATAGCAGAAATATATTAAATGAAACCCGACTGCAATAATAAAAAATGGATTATAAATCCTTATGTCGATTAATATGGTTTCTATTTCAAAGAATAGAAAGCTTTATCATGTTTTATAATCATTTCATTTCCATTACAAAATCCGCCAAGCTGTTTCAGGCTTTAAGGCGTGCGCAGGAAACTTCATTTATTGTCGTGATAAACATAATACACATTTTTCCTAGTCTTAGAAAAACTAACTAGTTTAGAGTGTAACGCATGTGTCTGTTTGCATTTCTAAATTGACGCACCACAGACAATATCTATCGACATATTAATCTAAGTTAGATATATGTATTTAAAAAAAACATTATTTCTAAAAACAATTTTAACAATTTTGTGTGTATAGATACTTACTTTTCTATTGTACTGTTAGTTTCCCATGTAAATATTAAAAAAAGTTCTCATTACCTATATTCACCTAACTATTAATTTTGGTAGTATTAAGTAGTATTAATTTCGTAGTATCTGCTTTTCTAATTTTTTCCTTGTATTGCGCGATTTTTCTAATTAATGACGGTTATAAGGTTTGAATTGGCATTGACATGAAATTTAAATCAAATAATTATTTTAAAATAATGTCTATCTATCCATAATGTATTGCTTCTAAGGATAAATACACAACCTAAATGTACACTACGTATAATGACTGTATATATACATGAAAGAGTATAAGACATAAAAATTATTCTAGACGAAGCTGTCGAGATTATATAATAAAATAATACACGAGTGCATCTGTTAGGTTAAAAGGTTTTATGTTCAACAAATTCTGGTACATTATAACTCAGTTTTATGTCTTGTTATATAATTATAGAAGTTGAAGAAAATCACGCTTTATCAACCGTCTACTAACGTCCCCTTCATCCGAAGCCCAAGACGTAGAGACCTACCACGACGCAGTAGTACTTTAAAACTGAATTATAAGAGTAACATAACAGAGGTCTGGCTGAGTTGGATGTTTTGGCATCCCCTCGAAGCGATCCCTAAGGTTGGGCGGGCGGGGCGAATCACGACACGGCTCTTCTGAATGCAGCGCATAATTTCACCTCGGTCGACGAACTTGGCTTGGCAGGCTTTTTGCGATCATTTTATATTATGCTCGTCTATTCAACGAGTACAACTGTTTGGTTCAAGGTACTAAAAATTATTTGATTATAAAATATGACAAGATCACTCAAATTATTTATAATTTGTAATTACTTACAAAAGAAATAATGTCATTATTACCTAAAAACATGGTGAAAAAGATTTTATATTTACACGTAGGACAACATATATGGCCAGTTAAATTGGCATGTGTCCATAGTAAACTTTATTTTAATTAAAAAAAGCAAAGTTGTCAAAAATAATGTTAATAATTTTGTCTGTAAAATTATAAAAAGATTACATTTATCAGTTGTCTAATACCTATAACACAAGCGTTCTGTTGCTTACGTTGGGACTAGATGGCGCTGTGTAAATTGTCTCAGTATATTTATTATTAATTAAATTTTTCAATTATTTCAAATCGCTACTTCGTGCGCGGATATTTTTCCTCTTCCAAATTATAATCTTTTTACTATCCAATTCTGTTAAGCCTTTCTAGCATAAATAAGTGAAAAAATCCATCCATCTGAATGTCATATTTATACGATTAGTATTCATTTTCACGAAAATCTGACGATACAATATTTCGAGATGTTGACTGTATGTGAATACAATCCTTGTTTTCCAATTACAGAGCATAATGCGACTCAGTGGCGCACAATGCCGAATTATGCTTATGGTTAATTGGAACGTGAATTAGTTTTCAAATGCACCACCAGAGTGCGCTAAGTTTAGTGTTGAAAAAAAAAATAGAATATGGATTCGAATTCTAAATTGATTATATTCACATTTTAAATGTGGAATATAAAAAAGTCAATGTTTGTACCTTCATCCATACTTATATTTATTTTTTTATCACAGTTTGAATTAACTTTGATTATTTCCAAAAAACTACGACGAAACGAAAGCTTTAAAATTTTTTCAACAATAAACAATATTACTAACGATAATATATAAATAAAATTTCGATCAATGCCAACTTAAAGAAAAAACACTTGTTAATTTTCTGTCACTGAGTTGGTATTCGATTGCACGCATCACTTTTGAGAGTGTTCGATTGTGCTGTAGTTGAAACATCAACGTTGAGCATTATGTCGCATAATGCGCTCTAGTGTTTTAATTGGGAAACAAGGAATAATAACCAATTTAACTAAAAAGAGAAACGCAGTAGTATTATGAATCATAATGACTCGTTATGTTGTGGCTATGCAGATGTGTAACAATTCGTCACGAGCATAATCGGCTGTGAACAATAAATGCTAATCGAATAAATTGCGGTTCGGGGCACTCGAAAGTCGAGTGCATTGTGGGATAATGGCGGGATGTATAGGTCTTATACATGGGAACAATCTACATGCTTTGATTTTAACTTGGTTTGGAATTACTTAAATCACATATATAAGTATACTGGGACACTTCACACAGCGCCATCTAGTCTCAAAATACGTAGCATATCATTTTTTTACAGGAACTAGAAAACTGATATGCTACATAATATATATTTTTCTTTTGCAAATAAATATATTAAACGGAAATCGAATTCTTGCGCTCCGCAAGCGTATTGAAGTGTTTACTTTTTACGCCACGGAGGGTATCAAACTTACTTTTTTTATATAGCTAGAGTTGAGCAGAGAGGCAAACGACCCACCCTAGTAGGTTGTCACCGTCACCTATGGACGTTTGCAGCACCAGAGGCATTACCAACGCGCTGCCAGCCTCGAAGAATTTTCTCGCAATAGAATACGCTGTTCTCTAGTTTTGTACACATTGATCATTCGTCCCAGCAATTAAATACAGGAGGTCCTCTAGCTCTTGTCTACGCCTAACCATCGCCGTCTTGTAACTGTACATTGCAGGCTGAGTTTTCATGCAACTGGGACCTTTTGAACTCTTGGTAGTAACCAAGAGTAGGTCCTCTGTTAAACATCCACAGCCCGTTAGTACAAGCATAAGTTTGTTATCAGAAACCCGTTGTAACAGAACGTTACAAATATTCCAACTTTTATAAATAATTATTGAATTTATCAATTAGTAAATTAATTTATTAAACTGTTTATTTTAATATTTTTTTAAATAAAAACTAATTACCTTTGTTAATTTATAAACATAAACAACTCTCATTTCATCAACTCATTTCACAGTAAAGAATGTATCCAAGTCATTTTGTTTCTACCCTACGCGTCGACTACCGACATTCATTGAACGCTGCCTACCCTGCCTAGCGGAAATTGACTGGGGAAGTGTGGTGAATCAGACTTCTGAGAGCGGAGCCTAGCCTAGGCAAACCTTTCTTTTCTTTTTTTACATTTTCTTTTAAAATTACTCTTAGGAATAAATTTATAATCAGTTGTTATTGTTTATGTTTTTTTAATCTCTAGTTTTTTTTTTGTTCACATCTTCAATGTGACACCGTGGTTGGTCAAACCTATTTTGACACATTGAACCGGCTTGGTTATAGATACCACGCAAAAGAACTTTTATTGTCTTGGTCTCTGATTCTACAGTGGATGCAGTACATTTCTGGCAGTAGGATAGCTTGTTTTGATAGTTTAAATTCACTCGGAGACTCCTGCCTGCTAGAAGTGATAGCGAGTTTTACTCGCTTGGAATCACTCGCGCATTTCCTATCGTAATTCTAATGCGTAATGCCTCATTACTACCGACGCGTGTAGTACTAAAATACTCATTTACATATGAATAAGTTAATATTTCCATTTTCTTGGGCGTGCAAATATCCAATAATTGTCGAAAGATATATAAACTTTATATTCTAAAGATTTACCGCCATAGTATCAAGTAGGATAAAAAAAGTGTGTTTCTGTGATTCACACACGGCAGAAGTGAAACTTCAGAAAAATAGGTAATACGAAGCCCGAACAAAGAGGAGACGAAAATTATAGGAAACTGTACACTTATATTCTCTCATTCTCAAGCAGGCTAAATCCTATTTTATAATAATATGTTTGTCTGTTTTTGGTGTCGCTTTTTCCTTTCATCGAATTTTCAAATCGCAATATATTTAAATAATAAATTAACATCATTAATTGAAACGTTCCTACCATACATTACAATATTACTGTTATATACAATAACCTTGTAATCACATGAAATAATTGATGTTTAAGGAAAATCAGTTACTTCCCGTGTTTACGTGTAACCACTTCTCTTATTATAGGTATACATTTGCATTTACAAGTATATACTTAAAAGAATAATGTGAATAAATGAACAAATCATTAGTTATTCATTTCTATAAAAAATAGATGCGACTAATGGTTCATTCCTTTCGCTAGTTCACAGACGAAAAAGTATCATTCAGTTATTTTTTGTCACTTTGTAAGGCCAAGGTTATATAACATTCCCATGTGTGAAATTCAAATTTAAACGTATACAGTCTACTCCATCTACTTCTCTGTACTGCATAAGAAAAGCAAGGGTCATGTAAGGGCAATGACGAGGGTATATAACTTCGCTCTGGTATTGTGTATACAATAGCAGACCTCAAAAACTTCGAATGTAATTGGGATGAAACGTTTGAATAAGTTTTGCTTCGTGCAGTGGCGTACTTGAAAACTGACCCCTGCGGCTGAGGTCAGCCTGTTGTTAAAGGCGACAAAAACAACTTAGCCAGGTGTGAGCCCGTCTGCATGGTAACTGCCTCTGGTCTACAAATATGCGGCCATTATCATTATAAACGGACTACAGTGTTCGCGGTGCTCCTAGCGTCGCAAACATCCATAGGCGACGGTAACGGATTACTATAAGTGAGCCGGCAGCCTCTCTGCTATTTTTCAGCAATAAAGTAAAACAAGATTTTTTTATTGCTGGTTTACAGCAGACAGGTTGACGCTTAGAATTTTGCAATTACCGTTGCCTATGGGTGTTTGCAACGCCAGTGGCATCGCGAACACGCTGCTGTCCCATAAGAGTACAGGAACTTGGGTCACTAATGCCGGAACACAACACAAGGTTATTATGGCGGCATACTTAAGACCAAATATAGTCGCCATCCAGGGTTTGAGGCTCTACCACGTAGCTAGGGTAGGTTGTTGTGTCGCCTTTTACGACAGGCCGACCCCGGCCGCAGATGTTAGTATTCTTTCTCCGCCTCTGCACGGATATAGTGTAATAATTATTTATCTACCAAATAATAAATAAGCAAGGCAAAATATATTGTGAGTGTTATACGTGAGGTTTGCATTGCAGTAATTAGCTAGATTCTATAATCTCTAAGTCTATACTTAGAGAGGTATATGTATTTATAAAAGGATATAATAAAAAGGATGACAGACTTTTCCCCAATGATGATGATGAAGGGGTTAACGTCAGGCAGGCGGTCGGTTGTAAAAACTAAGCCACAACTATTATACAACATGTAACATGTTGTGCTGACCCCATATAATGTGGGATAAGGGCAGGAGGAAGAAGAAGAAGAGGTATAAAGAAGAGGTATATGTATTTATATGAGGTATGTTGACATTAGAGACTCCCGACTAGAGTTAAAACAGTATACCCCCCACGCTTGTTTAACCCGGATTAATGGGTTACACATACTGGTGATTTTGTTATGCAGGTTTTCTAACGTCGGCACGTGGCAATTATGGTGTAAAATGAAAAAAGCTACCTACGCGCTGCATGCCATAGTGGGTTTCGAACTCGTCACCTCTAGATTGGTATCTGAGCGTGATAAACTTAAGCTGCTACTTTTTACCCCAGTACTTTTTAGGGAGTAATAAAAGACGATAGATAACGCTGTTTTTTAGTTTACAGTAAGTTTAAGGGCATTTTTAAGTTTCATAAGTTCTACGCTTTGGTAGAAGTGCCAAGCGGCAGTTGTGCCTCTAAAAACATTTATCCACTACTACACACCACTAGCTATTTTCATTGTGAGAGGGTTACCGATTGGGATCTATGGAAAAAGGCGCTAAGTTTTGCCCAGTAACCACACTGTACAGTGATCTCTGTGGCTTTGGATGCAATCGAGATTAACTGGGTTGGTGATATAAATATAAAGATAAAAAGGTAGGTAATAGAGGGCATGGTATTTAGCACGCCCTTGCGACGTCCGTTGTATGACAAATTGAAACTGTCTGGATATTCCAATATTTGTTTGTGGACAGGATGTTTGCCGTTCATATAACCGCAATGGACTAAAAGGTAAGAAAATATTTAAAATTGAATACACCTCGACATATTTACGTTTGCAGGTGGGCGATGGAGTTCGTTTGATAGTCGATTTGAAAATGTAGGAATGACGTAAGCTCTTGGAAGTATTCACCGGTATATTTAATTTTGTCGAAGTATATTCGATGGTAAACAAGCAACAAAAAGTTATCCTGATGCTAAGGACACGACCTGGCCGTGAATATCGAATAAGTATCTTATCATGTCGACAAACAAAATGCTTTTTACACGAATGCCCTCAGATAATGCGACTTATTTTTTGTATATTCAGGCAATATATGTGGATGCTGTGCGATGACGATGTTATCGCACGCGTTATCTGGCGGAAGGCGCGCTCTTGACCCCCAATGATAAGCCTACACCGAAATAACTGAATGCTAGATAAGGTTCGGAAACGTATGGTTTTGAATGGGAACATTTACATACACATTTATGATTTTCATTTAGGAATTGTATCGTAGCCTATGTCCTATTCCAGATTGTTAACTTTGTGTAATGTTTTATCCAACCCTGTTTCCGTTCGGTCGTGATTGAGTCAAACACTAACAAACTTCCATACCAACGTTCACATTCATAATTTTGGCACATATAATATTGAATAAGTCCCATTTCAAGTAGGTTTCATCAAAACACCCGCAATAATTATCACAGAAGCTAATTTCGATTACATAGACATAGATATGAATGAGATTCTATTCTTGTGCTGAGATAATTATAGATATATTAAGTGGAATCGATTTGATTTTGATTACTAATGCCTCCCTGGCCCTCCAAACGCAAAAGGAAGATCTTGCCTTATCCTTTGCAAGGTGTAAAACCTTTTATATGCATCCCATATTTGAGGTACTATTTGTTATTGCTATATAATAGCAGAGAGGCCGATGGACCACCTAATAATAAACAGTTACCGTTGCCTGTAGATGTTTGCGATGCTGCCGACCACGTATAAATTTTATAAACCCTTTTTAATGAATAAAAAACCTCAGTGTACTTATTCCACATCCTCGGTGTGCGCAAAATAAACGATCTGGAGAAACTTTCCGTGCTTGATCGGCGAAGAATTAAATAATGGTGAAGGATGATGGCATCATCTAAAAAAAATCTTCAGAATATATAACAAAGTACATTCATTTGTTGGAACTCACGAAACTTCTCGATTTTAATATGAAGAAACTAAACGAGTAATCTTCCAAAAGCACACTATATTAAGACATTAATGACAGCCAAATTACGTGAAAACGATGAAACCAGAAAGATTCATGAACGAAAAAAATATATTGCCTGAAAAATTTATAGTTATCACATTAGCAGGTAAAATATAAAACACTGTCACGTTTAATTTAGATTTCTGAGTCATTCCAAGAGGAATCTATTTAGGAAAAGTATGATATTTTCACTGTGTTTATTTGTATACTAGATGACCTAATAAACGTTGTTTTGCCAAATAAATAACAAAATAGGTTATGTGCTTCTCCAAAGTCCAATCTATCTCTATACAGAAATTCATCAAAACTGGTTCAGCAGTAGGACAGACAGACTTTTACATTTATTATATTAGTATGGATAAGATGTGTTCGTAAATATTAGCTGGTTAAATTTTTGTACACATAAAAAGGATGTAAATACCCAGATCATTGAAAACCATTTATAGATACAATGAATATTATCCCCAACGTGAAAATTGAACTAATATGCAAGTTTACTTATGTTGTGGTTTTAGTGGGTATACCAGCGACGTACGTCCCCAGCCAAGACAAGGGGACGTACGGGCGCATTGCAGGGGAGTCCCGGGAGTCCGGCACTAGCCCGCCGCCGGTTCCCAAGCAGCGGAGTGTGCGTCATGCATTGCATTTCCACCGCCCAAAAAAAACCTGTAACCAGTCAAGCTGTTGTTTTGTATTAATATGATTCGATAGATTTAAGTAACCCGGCTTAAATTTTTATTTTACTTTTTGCGTTAAAGCATTTTTAACAGTAATTTTGATTGTCAAAGTAGTTAACACAGACAAACCATTGCTTAAAATCGAACTAATCTGTATAAAGTTATGTGTGGTCATACATAAAAAAAGAAAAAAATATATACGCATCGAATTGAGAACCTCCTCCGTTTTTTTCGTCGGTTAAAAATCATGCACACACAAATAATATCGATATATCATTGGTTCAGCTAAAATAATTTACAACAAAAATTATAATTGTTGGTTCAATCTAATTCTATACTAAAAATATAATTTGTTATTTAACGTGGAAACCTAAATAGACAACGACACAGTCGAACTTTAATATTTGTGATATTGATTAACACAAAGTGCTCGTGACACTTTTCGTGACCTTATTACCATCATATATGAGATATATGTGTTTCATTTAATTTTAAATAATGAATGGATGTTAAATAATGGAAATAAAATATATAAGTATGGATACTAAAAAATAGTACTTTAGTTTTCAGCATCGCCGCTAGGGGCGCTGATCGAAATATTTTACACGGATGTGTTTATTGTAATCAAATAAATAAAAGAGACTACTATAAATGATGTAAATACATATAGTTAATACTCAATATTACGTGAGACCTTCTAAGAGTATTTTAACTGGCGTGGAGGCAACGTAAAGGTCGTATTAGGCATACTTAACATGCAGTCATCAATAGATACTTTTATATTATTGTGAAATATTTGATTCTTATCTTCGAAATATTCTAAATGGCTAATACTAAACGGAAAACAGGGTCATCCCAATTTGTTTTAAGGCCGTGAGATATTACTTCATTATTTTTTTAGGACTTTGTTTTTTAAACATCTCAGTCAAGTTTTAACTACTAGTACTAAATCATTTTCTTGTTAAAATTACACTTAAATAGCAAATTAGGTTCTAACAATACACAATGTAGCATTCTTAAATCCATTTAACGTAGTCTAAGATTTTTTATATAGGTATGGCCATGAGATTATATTGGTAGAATAGTATATTATTATTATTTATCTCAAGTCATATTAAATTGATCCAACTCATACACTTACCTTACAATTACGATTTTAAAAATTATAAAATACATTTAATTTCTTCATAAATAAAATGAAGTTTGCAGTTCTGCGCGCATCACGGCAAAACTTATAGGTATTGGAATTAATACGTAGAGTTTTACTACAGATGGCGTAGGTAGGACAGTATTTCGTTGTCACCGACAGTAATTGAATTGAAACAGCTATTATTGAACGACATTTGTATATATGTCAACATTTGTGCCGAATAAAGTGTTTTTACGGGGAGTTTTACTTCATTATTTTATTATGAAAAAAAGCGCTGCTGAAGCTCATCGTATTTGAGTGGATTTTGTAGTTTTTCATTAAAAAACACTACGAATTAATTCCAACACCTAATATTTCAATTAAGTTTTCTAAGTTTTATTTCTTAGACACTTGGCCCATATTAAATAAAGTTCAATATCTTCATTTATTATAAAGTTATTAAAGTTTTAAGAATGGGTGTTTTCTTGCCGTGGAGAAGTAGGGCAAGCGGTGTAGCACGCATGCGTACGAAAACTTCTCATATTTTTTCGATTTACTTTTTTCCGTTATTCGACCAGCGAAGCGGGTGGGAAAGGTTAATAATATATAAAATATTAAGATACAATTTTTGTTAGTACATATCGACGCTTGAAAGGCAACCTTTACTGAGCGAACTTTCCAGCAAAATGATTTGAAGTTTAAATATTTAGAAAACAAATATTATAATTCACTTAATTGTTGGATTGAATGATTATTTACTTCCTGTTGGATCATTTCAATCCAACAATTAGGTGATTTATAATAAATTATATCTAAAAATTTGAACTTCAAATCACTTTCCTGGAAAGTTCACTCAATGTCGCTTATTAAAGATTGCCTTTCAAGCGTCGATATTATAAACTAGCAGCCCGTCCCAGCTTCGCATGGGTATTTAACAAAAAATTAAAAATTAAACCCTTCTATTTTTTTTCGGTCTCGGGGAAAAACCTCTCTTGACGGGTTATCCCGGCCCGGGGGGACCGAGGGATATAAGGGACTCCGGAAAAGATGTTCAACCCATTAAAAAACCCCGCTGTTCTCCTATCGTCTACGCCCGGGCCCACGGATATATGGCCTGCCAATCTCGTGGCCCGGGCCGGCGCCGGCCCACGCTTTGTCTTAAAGCGGGCCCCTTCTAAAGTGCTGGCGCCAGGGGGTCAGGGTTTCGTCCCCCCGGCGCTCTCTTGTAACAACTCTAGGAGTTGAGGGGGGCTGTGGAACAGCACGCGGCCTTCTCCCTCGCGGCAATAGTGCGGGCGGCGGATCCTCCCCCGAGGGGCCGCCCGCGGTCGTTTTCTACGTCGGCCGGAGATCGTTGCCCGCCCTCCGGCGCCGACGACGCGGCCTACGTTGGCGGGAGGGGAGTGCGGTGGCGGACTCCCGCTCCCGTTCCGCCGCCTCCCTTGCAGACACTACTGCCTCGCAAAAGGAGGCGACGGCCGTCCATCCAGGATCGCCCCCGACCATGGACAGAACCAGGGCCGGGAGTGACAGGTCCGCGGCCAATTCCGGACGGGACTCGCATCCCCGTCGCGTGCTAGTCAGGCGTGGGTACGACTACCAGATGACACTCCAGAAAAAGCAGAGTCGCCTGACGTCGTAGCCGGCCCAGCAAGACCAACCGACAGCGAGGATGCAATTCCCGCCCCATGAACACTCTGTGCAGGCGCAGTCGAAATAGGCATGGTTTCGACTACCAAATCAGGTCCCAGGGTAGAACCCGGAACCCAATCAGTATTCGCAATCATCCTACCGGGGACCACGCCACGAACAGAGAGCTAAGTTGGAAAGGATGTAAGAGGTAGACGGAAAGAAAGGTAGGACTCTGTCGCCTCGAACGAAGAGGGGAGTGAAGCGACGGATGCTCGGGCACCTCGGGTACGCACACCCGTGCACTCCTCAGACAGAGGAGCGCCCCTGAGGGCAAACCCTTCTATTTGCGTCAGGTTACTAAAAAAATAAAATTATAAAGAAAGTTTGAATATTATTATTTCTATGAGCTTTTATTTTAATGATTTTTTTGTTATTACTTTTTATTTATTTTTCGTTATTTTTTAATAAGTAGGTATTCTAATTTTTGTAAAAACCCCAGTGACGCACGCCTACATTGCATAAGGTGCTGCCTAGCTAGCCGAACAGGGTGAGCGGCTACCACGCAACATTTTTCTAATACTTACATTTTTAAACTCGTGATATCTTTCGAATGGAATATCCGAATTGAATAATTCAAAAAGTTATATAAAGGTATTGAAACAGTTTTGAATATGAAGTAATTTATTTTGATAAGGATTAATACCAAGATCCAAATAAAGAGTCTTTTCTAGGGGCGGCATTTCAATTAAATTTTTAAAATAAAAGAACACTTATTGTGGCATAACTATAATAGTTAGACATATGCTGTCGCGACACTTTTTGTAAATAATGATGTGTTCTGCAAAGTTGTAGTACATTATTTTATTCTATCATCAATAGTTTTCACAACGCACGCGATTTAAATAATATTTTAGGTAATTTTTTTACACTTTGGGTTACATTATTGGAGTTTTAGTAAGGATCCCTAATTTTTTTGAAAATATAATATAGCCTATGTCACCCGGGGATAGTGTAGCTTCCCAACAATGTAAGAATTTTTTAAATCGGGTCAGTAGTTTCGGAGCCTATTCAAAGCAAACAAACAAACAAACAAACAAACAAACAAACAAACAATCAAATCTTTCCTCTTTATAATAGTAGTATAGATATAGATAAAAATGTTATTTCATAAATAGGTATTATTTATAATTGCATATATGTAATATGATTAAATTATTTAAATATGGAAATCTACCCTGTACGCTATCATGTTCATTTATAGATGATTATATCTACCAGATAAAGATTTATATATTATCTACCAGAGTTCAGCTACAAAATTAAGGTTACCGGCAAAGTTGCATATACAACTAGTGTACATACTAATATACAAATATTTACACAGTTCTGTGCTGTAAATTCGTCGTCACTTTAAAATGTTAGTTTTATCACTTCGGATTTTTTGCGTTCCATTTTTTAGAAGTCATTTTAAGTTTTGAGGCGTGAGAGTATCATTTTGTGGTGTAAACATAATAATTTCTACAATATTTTTATCTCAAACTTGACGTAAGTGCCAAAAACTTCGGTTATCTGTTCGCAGATGAACTAAATAATCGTTATTAATCGTTTTTAAGATGTTTTAAGTGTGTCAACATTTAAAAGCTATATTAATAATTTACTAATAATTTTTTTAAATATTATTATGTATTACAAGGTAATGCAAGATTTGATTTTAAACATCGGCATTGGCAATAGTGTAATATTTAGTAGCAAAACTTTTTTATTTTATTACAATTCTTTATTTTATTTATAATTTTTCTTATAATTAACTGAATTTAAATACATTTTGCAAAATAAAAAGCAAACTGCGACCCTGCCAGGATTCGAACCTGGAATCTTCTGATCCGTAGTCAGACGCGTTATCCGTTGCGCCACAGGGCCAGTTATTTCAGTGTTTGAATTTATAAAATAAAATCAATATCCTAAAACTACTACGCAGCAAATGCCATATAAACAATAAACAATAATATGTATCAAAAACTGAATTTTGTACAAACGTTTTATTTATTGATTTATGAATATACTTTGGCAAAATGTAGACATTCCTATACAATCGACTGTACTACAAATAACCTCTACTTCAATCTATTGAACAAAGCATTTCTTGCTTTAATAAGTATAAAGGGGTTCATTAGCGAACACGTGAATTTTAAACTAATTAATGTAGATATTGTTACATAAAAAGCCGTGTGCGGGCCGCGTGGCCTCGTTATCGGAGAACTCCGCACGCGGCGCCACTGAGCCAGGGGGCGCTTGTATTGGTTTTTGCATTTTATAAACAGACTAGCTGTGCCCGCGACTCCGTCTGCGTGGAATAGTGACCTTATCACTAAGGAGTATAAAAATAGATGTTGGCCGATTCTCAGACCTACTTAATATGCTCACAAAATTTCATGAGAATCGGTCAAGCCGTTTCGGAGGAGTACGGGAACGAACATTGTGACACGAGAATTTTATAATATACCTATATATAAGATGAGGATAGATAAAATCAAATATAAAATTGTAAAAAGCGCCTAAAAATAACATTTAAAAACTTTAAATTACATTTATTTTATTCGTCACACGATATAATATAGTAAAATTTTATAAGAATATAAATTTTAATTGAGACTACAATTCCTTAGATGGTTTGCAAAATATATTACAGCGTATGAAAATTGTTATGAAGGATTTACTGACAATTTTAATATCATTTTTGCACTTAAGACGTTGCTTAGAAGTGACGTGTTAATTTTTTTATTGCTGAGAAACAGTATTATGGCCGATGGCCTACTTACTATTGTAAGCAGTTACCGTCGCCAATGGATGTTTGCGACGCACATGAACACGCTGCTGTCCCATAGGTTACAGGACCTTGAGTCTCTTATGCCGGAACTTGTGGCCGGAACACAACACAAGGTTACTACGCACAGACGGGTATGGTGCCCTTTACTACGTAATTGCATTGTACGTAATTGATATTTATATTTTACAATAAAACTATTTTTTAAATTACCACAATAACACGCATTTCAAATAATCGAGATATTTTATTCACACTATAAAATATTTCATGAAGACTATTACGACTATGAAATAATGTGACAAGGTCTTCGAAAGAGCATCAGAGCGTCATCAAGTGACCGGCAATGATGATGTACCGCAACTTTTCCCCCATAAAAAAAAAACCGGTTTTATGACACATTTTTGTACATAACCATAACAAAATGGTAAAATTTACTAATCTTCATGATATAAGTTTTTTATTGATAATGGTGGGAAGCTACGTATATGATTTTGAAATGTATTCGTTAACAAGAAATTTATAAGCGATTTGAATTATTAAATAAAATAATATATATTGCCATCGAATAAATTCATAGAGTATGTAATTAACAATGTGTAAATAGTAACTATGTAATTGATTAATGAGTAAATAATACATTAATGAATAAAGTAATCAATTTGTTAAATGTAATTTTACATTTGTAAGGTATTTCTAAAATTCTATTTTAAGTATTTAAATTGCAATATATAAAACAAACAACTGTAATACTAGTGTTTTTAAAAATTACGTAGTTATAATTATTATTGAGAGTATACTTAACGATTAAATATATGACTAAATACATTATTTTAAAAATATAAATTAAAATAATAAAAATATTTTTGTAATGTCCTATAAATAGAACTTTGGATTAACTTGAATCTTATTAACTAGAACATTTAACTTTACATGTTTTCGTTAACTATTTTTCCATACAGGGGCGAAGTAAGAATACTAACCCCTGCTACCGGGATCGGCCTGCCGTAAAAGGCAACAAAACAACTCTAGCGACGTGATAAGGGCCCAAGCCTGTCTGGATGGCAACCACCCTTGGTCTATAAGTACGCCGCCATAATAACTTTGTGCTGTGTTCCGGCAAAAGTGACCCAAGTTCCTCTTATATGACAACAGCGTGTTCGCGATGCCACTGGCGTTGTAAATACCCATAGGCGACAGTAACTGCCAAATTCTAAGCGGGCCGTCAGCTTGTCTGCTGTCCTACAGCAATAAAAAAAATTATTTCACCTAACTCAAAATTAGTTGGAGTAAATCTTAACCTCTACAAGTCGAATGTTTCCTTACAAAATTCACTAAGTCGAAAACTCGAATTTTTTGGCGTCACCTTTCAAATTCGACTTACAGAGGGTATACTATATTACGCATTTTAACGAGAACTTAATGTTAATAATTCTTCATTCAATGCAGTTTTGTTTTTATTTTTATATTATTGCTATTATACTTGTTTTATTTTATTGCTGAGAAAAAACAGACACGCTGACGGCCCAGTTAATAATAAGCAGTTACCGTCGCCTATGGATGTCTGCGACGCTAGGGGCACCGCGAAAACACTGCTGTCCGTATAGGAGTAGGAGTACTGATGGGTTGTTTTGCCGATAGGTCAGAATACTGACTCTCCCCACCTGCATGGATATGTTTATATCTATAATCAATATAAATTCTAGATAAAACAAACAATTCTGTACATTATCAATATATTTTTAAAGACTGTTTTCAAATAATCGTGTTTTAAAATCAAACATTGCTACGTAAGAGATACAGAGGTCCAATTTGCTTTTTTCGAGTTATAAGGAGAAAATAGGTACTCAAATTGCTTATCACTCAGGGACTCGCTAATTATTTCGCTTTATATATATTTCGAGCAATTGAAGTTCAGAGTTGATGCGAAGGGAACACCATTTTTCGAGTTTGTGAGATTTTCGACTTATCGAGGGTCAACTTAAAAAGGTTCTACTAACTTATTTTTAAGACAGCGTACTAATAATGTTTATTAATCCGGCAATTGAGAATTTATTATTATATTGTACAGTGACGTAAAAACGTAGCATATCCATTCATAAAACATATAATTTAACAGTCATTTACTCGTCAGGCAATGGACCTTGTACGCACATTGCCTAAAAAGACAACGTCTTTCATATTTGAAGTAAACTTGTAGTGTGAGGTGCTAAATGCGTGGGCTGTCCGTGAGAACGGCAAACAAGGGAGGTTACAAAATTTCCATTCATAAACCTCATGCTTCC
The DNA here is from genome assembly GCA_963693495.1 of Malacosoma neustria. Classification (NCBI taxonomy): domain Eukaryota; kingdom Metazoa; phylum Arthropoda; class Insecta; order Lepidoptera; family Lasiocampidae; genus Malacosoma; species Malacosoma neustria. Next base: position 8,334,867 of record OY856381.1, on the reverse strand, counting down.
TGATTCCTATACAATTACAAATTCTACAATGGTCACCACGTTCATTCAGTTTCCATGTTTAGCGTTGAATGGTTTCTTTCATGTTTAACCAACAGAACGGTGAAACACATTTTAGAATATACACCAGTACAAGTTGACCCGGCAAACTTTGTTCTGCCATATAATTTTACTACATTGATCAAATAGTTCCCGGTTTGACATATAGATGGCGCCACATATTCAAAATTTATTATAGCATTCGATAGCGTCATCCTTTATACGTCAAAATTTCATGACAATTGGACCACATGTTCTCAAGTTATTGTTGTTTGTGTCAAGCAACTTTGGCGTCTCTTTCAAAAGATGGATAATAAAGTATTTCGTGTGTTGATTAAGCATTGTTTTTTGAACGGAAAAAATTCGAAAGGTGAGATTCGAACCCGAGGCCTTAAGATTGGTCTCTCCAAATGTAATGTCATTCAGCTGCCGGCTACTTTTTCCCGGATATATCTGTATAACTTGTATATACAAACCAAAAAATCAAGTAAAACTCATTAACTTTAAATTGAGGTATTTGTTCATTGGAATCGCTTACGATTTGTAAATGAGTTTCAAGAATGTCATTAGCTGGGCGCAGCGTATACTGGCGCCAGCATGTCGGTATTCTTAGAACCTGAGACAGTCACACGATAGCATTCTGTCGTCGGGCGATAGAATCAGATTGCCGACACGACTGCTTCGTTTGCAATTCTGATATGCACATTTGCAAAGTATATACGCTTATTTTAAATCATTCATCATTGTCATCATCATTACCATTCAAGTGATTAAACAGGGTTGTATTTAAAGACCGCAGACTGGAAATAGGAATATTTGGAGTCTGGAGTCATATAAAAAGCGACAAAACAACCCTAGCTGCATGATAGGGCTCCAAGCCAGTCTGGATGGCGACACCCAGGTGTATAAGTATGCCACTGTAATAACCTTATGTTGTGTTCCGGAATTGGTGACCCAGGTTCCTGTATCACCAATGTCGCAAACATCCATAGGCGATGATAACTGCTTACAATTAAGTGGGCGGTCAGCCTGTCTTCTGTTCCTTAGCAGTAAAAAAAGTGGAGGGTAAAAAGTCGGAAAGTGAAATCCGGGCACTAAAGCAGAAGTTTAGGTTGCAATCGGGATTTAACGCTGGGAGTCCGCTTTCGACAAGTGTGGCTACTACTGTAAGTTCTTCTAGAGAGGCAGGCCCGTGTCCAGACTACTGAGACGTTATGCTTTTATTATATAGTTGAATAAATAATAATAACGATAAATATAATAAGACATTACACACTACGACTTCTAGTCCAAAACTAAGTTGCATAGCACTTGTGTTATTCTTCTGCGAGGCAGTTATGTCCGCAAAGGAGGCGGCGGAGCGGGAACGGAAGCTGAATAGCACACTTCTCTCCCAATGCAGGCCACATCGACGGCGCCGGAGGGCGTCCAACGACCTCCGGTCGTCGTAGAAAGAGGCAGCGAGTGGCTCCTCGGGGTGGATCCGCCGCCCGAACCATTGCCGCGAAAGTAAGGGCCGCGTGCTATTCCGCGGCCCTCCTCAATTCCTTAGGGCACGCAAAAGAGAGCTCCGGGGGGACGAACCCCTGAACTCCTGGCGCTACAAACCTAGAAGAGGCCTGCCCCGATACAAAGGGCAGGCTGGGCCACGAGATCGGCAAGTCACATATCCGTGGACCGGGCGTAGGCGATACAAAAACAGCGGGGTTTTTTAGTGAGTAATCGGATGGCCAAACATCATTCTCAGAGTCCCATATAACCCGTATAACCCGTTAAGAAAAGGGTTTTTCCCTGAGACAAAAAAATGGGTACTTACATATATACTTTATTTTGTAAATAAATACATATTATACATAAACACTCTCACGCTGGACGGGAATCGAACCCGTGACCTCGGCAAGCGTACCGACGTGCGTTAGCCGTTACGCCAGGAGGTCGTCATATAACATATAGCTACGGAAAGCGATCAAATGCTTCGCACAAAAATGACCAGTTGGACAAATTAAGACGCAAAACGGGATAGTCTCATCATCCCTAATGCATGCATATGTCGTTGCATCAGTTTTCCATCGCTATGAATAATGGACCAGTTTATCCAGACCTTGCAACCTTTTAGGTTCTTTTAAACTGTGGATATAAAGTCAATAGGAGGCAGAGATCTATTTTAAATGGATGTTTATTTATTACGTAGGGTGTTATGCCATATGGAGTACCAGGACGCTTGGGACTGCCGCCTAAGATTGCTTCGGATGGCACCAACTGTACAAGTTTTGCAAAACAAACATTTGGTTTCTATAGAAAAGGGTGACGAACAATTCTTCATTACTGTACTCAAAACTATCAAAAAAAACGTATTAATATAGATCATATAATATGTAGATATATTCTTAAGATTGCTTGATTAATTTTTACTACGAGTATATTATATATTTCGAGATAAATTTTGAAATTCGAAGATGGCAAATACGAGTAGACAACTAAATCTCTCACGCAGGATGATATTTCTTTGTTTGATGAACATTTTTATTTATTTATCGTGTATATAAGTAGTTCTATATTTTAGATCGTAAATTACAATAATGAATTAATTATAAGTGGATGATCACCGTCTCAAAAAGTACCTAGGCAGGTCATAAATTCTGTCACATGTTTAATGTAAAATAATTGTAACAAGTTTATTCATTATGTAACCATTCATATACCAAAATGAACTTAACAAAACATAGATTCTTATGACATTAAAGTTTATTCAAAATGACCTCCGTGATTTTGAATACAAGCCTTCAATCTGCGCGGCCAGTCGTCTATCGCAGCACGAACGAGGTCCATGTCAATATCGGCGGCTGCCTTAATCAAGGATGTCTTGAGTGACTCCAAATTGGGATGAGGCTTTGAGCAAGCCTTTTCCTCCAAGTGTTGCCATATCTTGTAATCTAACGGATTCAAATCTGGACTGGAGGAGGGCCAGTCTTCGTGCCGGATGAAGTCGATTTCACGCGCCGCCAGCCAGTCTTGTGTGCTCTTCGCTCTATGAGCTGGCGCCGAATCTTGTTGGAATACCCAGTGCCTGTTATTGAACATGGTATGAGAAACAGGTTCCACAAGGTTCGTCAGGACTGTATTTTGATACACAACAGCATTCGTTTTTACACCTTTTTCACAAAAATGTACCTCTGTTAAGCCCCAATAAGAAACTCCCAACCATACCATGAGCGAGGATGGAAAATGACCTCGTTGGACACGCGGAATACGGTTGCTCGCTTCTTCACTACTGTGTGCGTACACCTTATCATTTTGTTTGTTGTAGCTCTCTTCTACGGTAAACATTTTTTCATCCGAAACAAGAATTTCCCGATATTTTTTTCCCGCGTACCGCTTCAACAAAGCGCGGCATCTCTTCAGTCTCAGGTCCATTAGACGAGCATTCAAACGATGTCCTGTTTTTCTTCGATATGCCCGAAGCCCTAAGTCTTCATTTAACACCCTTTTCACCGTGGTTCTGCTTAACCCCATCTGAAGGGCCAACAGTTTCTGCTTACGTTTGGGATTTCTTTGAATTCGTGCCTTCACAGCTTTTATCACTGCTGGAGTCCTAACAGACCGAGGGCGACCACTTCTTGACCTGTCATCTACACTAGAGTCTTCATTGTATCGTTTGATGGTACGATAAACGAATCTTTTGGTTATATTCAAATTTTTCAGTATGTTAAAAATTTGAATTGGCGCGTAACCGCAACGATACAACGCAATAACTGCAACACGGTCTTCTTTAAGCGTCCACTCCATATTTAAAAATGAGTAAAATTTCAAAAAGTATACATTTTTATTTTCATGAACAATTGGAAATTCGAATTCAATAAACTTTTTTGTGGCCAGCATTCTAAAAGAAAAGTTTTTACTGTGTGACAATACTTATGACCTGACTAGGTATATCATAAAGTTTTGCTTATGATATAAGTATCGATATAATTTTTTTAAATAAATGTATCTACGTGGTAGGGCCTCAAGCCCGTCTAGATGGCGACCACCTTTGGTCTTAAGTATGCCGCCATAATAACCTTGTGTTGTGTTCCGGCATTAGTGACCCAAGTTCCTGTACCCTTGTGGGACAGCAGCGGGTTCGTGATGCCACTGGCGTTGCAAACACCCATAGGCGATGGTAACTGCTAAATTCTAAGCGAGCTGACAGCCTGTCTGTTGTCCTACAGCAATAAAAAAAATTTACTGCATTTACCGTTGTTCTCTCCATGCAGGAACGGGGTAAGAATACTAACCTCTGCGGCCGTTATTGTAAAAGGCGATAAAACAACCACCAAATTAGGCGGTAGGTCCTCCTGTCCGTCTATATGGCGACCTAGGTTACAGTCCCCCTTTGGCCTCTGTTTGGCCTGTTGGCAATGCCCTTGGTGTTGCAAACGTCCATAGGTGATGGTCACCACATGCTATCAGGTAGGCCATTTACCTATCTGCTGAACGCCAGCTTTTTAAACAAAAGTTATTTCAAAATCTTTAGTACGATTACAAGAACACGTAATTGTTTCTTTGTACACTTGTCTAATATTAATCCACAGCAATTGTCAACCAATAAAAATAACAATCCATCATGGGCGCGTGTTGTCTAGTAGAATTTATATTGTCATAAATTCATATCAGTAGGGCGACTTAATCAAAAAGTGCCTTGCCCTTCTCGTAGTTGCAGGGCCCTACAGTCGAATATATTCATTTCGTCCGCAATATTTGTACATTAGAGGTCTCGGCTCGCTACGCTCCCCACTGCGGATTGACTTCAAAGTGCTATAGGGGAAAATTTACCCCTACTATGAGAATCTACGAAATTCATTCCTAAAAATCGATTAAACAAAACTTTTACTTTAATTTTTTCTGCCTTAGAATCTATTTAGTTCTCATGTCGCAGGACCTGCAGGGTCACGGTTGCGATTCCACTACTAAATCGAGGTGTTTATGATTGATATATGTATTTAGTTACAAAAGTTTATTAGTAGTGTATTAATTATCTAGTATCCATGACAGCGCTTTGCTCCTTTGTCATAATTTTTCTTATTATTTATTTAATGAATTATAAACTCAGATGACATCCATATAGCATATTTAAAAAGTGTATTAATTAGGTAATATTATCAGTGTCCTTCGTGTTCATATTTGCATCGTCCTTCATTATCCTCAGAAGGCTGCTAGAGAAAGAAGATTCCTCCTTATTTATAAAAATAAGATAAAAATTAAAAGAAACAACGGACTTTCTAGGGTGACGTTTAGTTACAGTATTGTACATTCTTGACAACCAAACAACTGGGATTTAAAATTAATAATAGATTATAATAAGAATATATTTTTTGAAGTGAAACTTCTTTGGGCGCGTAAGTGTTAAATTTTTACGGATGAAACCGCAAATTAGCGTCACGAAGATGAGAAAGGTTTTTTCTAATACTTACATTTTTAAACTCGTGATATATTTTGAATGGAATGTCCAAATTGAATGATTCAAAAAGTTATAGGAAGCAGTCTTTAATATGAAGTACTTTATTTTGATAAGGATTAATACCTAGATACAAATAAAGAGCCTTTTCTAACGGCGACCTTTCAATTAAATTTTTAAAATAAATGAACACTTATTGTGGCATAACTATAATAGTTAGATATATGCTGTCGCGATATTTTTTTGTAAATAATGATGTGTTCTGCAAAGTCGTAGTACATTATTTTATTTTATCATTAATAGTTTTCGCAGCGCACGCGATGAAAATAATTTTTAGGCAATTTTTTTACACCTTGGGATTATTGGAGTTTTAGTAAGGATCCCTAATTTTCTGAAAATATAATATAGCCCACGTCACCACGGGGATAATGTAGCTTCCCAACAGTGAAAGAATTTTTCAAATCGGTTCAGTAGTTTCGGAACCTATTCAATGCAAACTAATAAACAATCAAATCTCTCCTCTTTATTTATTTATTTAAAGTCGCTTTTTAACAACTCATATTTTATTATTATACCAAATATTTCCGTTCGAAGCGCAGTCCATTTATTAAATTTGGATTATAGAAATTTATAAGGCGCCGATTCATGGCCTTCTACAGTTCACTAAATTAGTTTGCCAAAGAAGTTTCATTTCTGACCCTACTTTGTATGCACGCATTTTATATTTTACTTTAAGTAAAAACCTTACGCATTACGTTCAGTTTGTAAAATAGTGTTAATGAAGAACAGCTATAGAAATTTAAGCAACTTCTATAATAAAGACTTTAATAATATCTTTATTTTATATTTGTTAATTTTCACTTTTTCATTTCTATCGTAACTCACTTAAACTCTTTAGTGTTTCGTGTAGTCCAGTAGTAAGGGATATAGGGTGGTCTAGGGCAAAGTAATGAAACCTTAAATCCCTGGTACGGACTCGTAATCCCATGGCGAAAAGTTATTTTGCGCGGGGATGCCAGTTGGCCGCAACTAATGGGGTTTAGTGTTTCATTTTCAGTGCAAATTGTGTTTTTGTATATAAAAGTATGTTGTTTTGTTACATTACAATTTTAGTATATTTAAAACTAATTTACTATGCCATAAAATAGCCGTGTTGAAATAAAAATGTAATGTAACTGTTCTTTACCTTATAAAGGTTGATTTTTTGTATATTTTAACATTTGTTGCTTATTATACGTTATCTTAACTAAAATAGACAAGTTTTTCGTAATAATCACATAAGCTACATAAGTTTTTGAGATAAAACTGTTAAACACTTGTGAAACTAGTTTTGTAATGGCTGATGTTTATGTCCAGTGACTTGGTTGCAAGCTTGGTCAAGATTATCTCGAGTATCTGCACTTTTACTGTGCACGGATCTCATAGCGGATCTCTCGTGTCGCAACCCTGTGTTTTGTAAAGCGTGTAGGGTTGTCAGAATTTTAAGTTTCTCAACTTTATTTTTTTATTGTTGTATTATATAAATCGTGCTGTATGACACGAATTAAGTATTGCGCAAATATTTCGCGTGAGATTCTCCACGGCTTGGCATACTCTGTTACATTCAGGGTTTACTATTTATGGTATTGAAAACAAATGAGTTGACAATGACGCAATCACATCATTAAAAGTAGCTTTTGAGGGAGGCCTACACCCGTGAAGTGATTTCTAAAAGAATAGAATAGTATAAATGCATATTACAATGTAACGCTTAGTACTTTTTTTATTGCTATAGGGCAGCAGATAGGTTGACGGCCTGCTTAGAATTTAGCAGTTACCGTCGCCTAGTGGTGTTTGCAACGCCATTGGCATCGCAAACACGCTGCTGTCTCATAAGGGTACAGGTACTTGGGTCAGTAATGCCGGAACACAACACAAGCTTATTATGGCGGCATACTTAAGACCAAAGGTGGTCGTCATCCAGACGGGCTTGCTGCCCGGCCGCAGAGGTTAGTATTCTTTCTCCACCCCTGCACGGATAGGATTTTTTGTAGAAATAAAGGCTTTTAGATATATTATTATTAGATAACGCTTTATTTATCACCAAAATTACAAATTACAGCATAAGTATACAATAGATTGACGGTGGAAAATCGGGGGCCTTATCGCTTACAGCGATCTCTTCCAGGCAACCGTACTCAAAAGGAATTTGGATAAAATATCTGGCGAGATGATGGCGCTATAAATATAGGAATATAGATATAATAATAAATATATATATTCCAAAAATACATACATACATACATACAATATACACATAAACAATATAAATAAATAATTTTAATATAATTATCCATACACACACATATATACATATATATCATATTTATTTTCGCTTTTCATATTTATTTATGTTTCGGCTGGATAGGCTGAAATGTAAAAAAGGTGTGTGTAAAGTAGGAGGCGGGAAAGATACCAAAACGTTCGGCAGTAGCTGAGGATCAAGGATATTTTGCAACGTCGAAATGCTTACGGAGTTCACCGGTTCGATTACTGCACCGTATCTGGGTGTATATGTAAAACATGTAGTTATATACTAAATAAAAGTATATCAGTTGTACCACACACATAGGATAATCGGCAGTAACTGCTTACTATCAAGTGGGCCTCAGCCTGTCTATTATTCTTCAGCAATAAAAAAAAATCAGTTAAATATTGACTTAACGTTACTCTGCATTTATTGTGCCAAGATTCTTAAAAACAAAATAGTTTTATTTTATTTATAGCTTACATACATTTATATACACTAGAGGCTTATATTTCCAAATAAAAAAAAATGTGTGCGTCTCGGGACGCCCGACAGAAGTGGTAACTTATACTTAATGTTTAACTTGAGAAAAGCTTAGGTTATTTTATTAGATTATTAATAAAACCAAAAATAATTCAAAAATAACTAAATAATGATTATAAAATAACTAAAGTTTACGAATTTCCAATTTTTCCAAAAACTGTTTCAAAATGATATTAAATTAAATTGTTCCCTAATGTAGATTCTTTATAAAGAAAAATAAAACTCAACTGTATTTCATTGTAATAAAGTCGCAATTCGAATAGATCTAGCGCTGTGGGTTAGAGTGAGAGGGGAGGAGCCTGCCTACCGCTGCCGTATGCGTGAAAGAAAGGGAAGCCAGAGAAATTGGCGCCGTAACGCGTTACGTAACGAAGCAGTTTACCCTACCATAAGAAGTTATCACTTCAAAAATAATATTTAGGTTATTTTTATAAATATAAAGCTTACTGTATGTACTAAATTAAAACATGTTGCAAGATTATTTGAGACTCTAGAAAACTATTGTATTGATCTGCACCTTGCAAATAGTTCTGCTTGACGAGCTTTTGAATACAGTTTTGCTAGGTGTTAGGTCCCCAAACGTGATCTGGATGGCAACCACCGCTGGTTTATAAGTATGCCGCTATAATAACCTTGTGTTATGTTCTGGCTTTAGTGACCAAGGTACTTGTACCCCTATGCGAACAGTTTCCGCGGTGACTTTGGCGTTACAAACACCTATAGGCGGTAACGGTAACTGGCTACTGTTAAGTATGTCGTCAGTCTATCTACTGTACCTCAGCATAAAAAAACATGAAACCTACGATATATTTAAAAATAGCGACTTCTAGGGGTTATTATTTTAAGTTTTTGGATTCCCACAGCCCTAGCGAGTATCGGATTTGCTGGTAAAAGCTCGCTGCCTCAGCGCCTTGGGCGTCGCACGTGCACCGCTCTTAATGAGACCGCGCTCCGGCCATCTTCTGATCGATCGATTGCGAACATGCCGAGCGCTTGTTTACTTCGCCGTTGAACTAAGTAATGGCTAATTAAAACGATTTATTACATTATACTTTCGCTATTTACTTGTGTAAAGGTAACAAATTCATTTGCCGTATTATAATATGTGTATGTAGGTATTTATGTATGTTTTAGGCATGTTGTGAATGCGTGTGTGTGTCATCATCATCATCACAGGGCTGTAGCTAGAGTCGAATTTGAGGTAGGGCAGCATTGGTTACAGGTAGGGCAGAAGTAAAAAGTTTATCATAATTGATCTGCCCTCGAAGCACGGGCTCCTAAATCAATCACCATGTATATATGTATCTTTTGTGACAGATCATGAGCATGGATCTAAGAACTATTAAATACTCAATGATGAAGAACAAGCGAACAAGATGGTTGAACTTCCAGATTTGGATGTAGAGATCCACTTCTGAGTGAGAGTGAGGTAATAATTAATTGTTAGGTGTGGTGATACGAGTAAATAGATGCGACCAAAAATAACATTTAGATCATATTGTTTCTGCAAACTTATTATAATAATTAACATAATAATAAAAAATATTTGAAACAGCCGATTCGCCATGTTATTAAAATGCGAAGAACGGAAAAGTTTAGATAACTATCACTATAATTTTTTTTTATCTCAAACTATGAACACAATTTAATTATAATAATTTATCTTAGTTTTTGATATTTTTAAGGTAGGGCATTGCCCCACAATGCCCCCACCCCCCCTAGCTACGGCCCTGCATTATCATCCTAGCGTTGTATCCCGGTTGCTACCTAAACTTCCGTTTCGATACCCGGGGTCCGCTTTCCGACTTTTCAACACCACCTCGCACGGTCTTCAGCATTCCTGGCAATGAGCCAATTCGCACGCATATCACCCCTTATGACGTCAAGCCAGCACTTTTCGGGTCTACCCCTCATGCCAGGGTCCGGCGGAGGCGCCATGGCCAGACATTTGTTTCCCACGTAAGTATCCGATTGCCGTAAAACGTGGCCGCACCAACGAAGTCCTGCAATTTATCCGCAATGTCACGGATATGAAGACTGCCGCGAATGCGGAAGTTCCTAACGCGGTCCTTCCGCGTTACTTCACACATCCACCGCAGTATATTCATCTACGTGACACGCAGTTATTGCTTGTGTCGCTCTGTGTGTGTGAGTGTATGTATATGAAATAAAATAAGTATTACTTATTGTAAATCACCTACACCGCAATATTACTTCTTATAATTCCTTCCAGTCAGGCTATCACGCAGATATCAGAGAAGAGTCGAAATAAGATCGCCTTTTGTTTAGTAAAATTCAAAAAAAGAATATAGTAATATTCTTACATTTAATAATGTAAGCATAATTGCTATCTGTACCACCGCAATAAAAAAAAGCAATAAAGAGTTATCATCTCATATATGGACAGGATTGTAAAATAAATCGTTTATGTTTTTTATAATCACACTGTTTGGATAAGAAGCGATGAAAATTGTTAGTTTTGTCGCATTTTTCATTAGCCATGTATTCCCAGGTTCTTTGAATAAATTGTTATGCTTATCTCATTTAAAAAGACCACACGTGACAAATTATATATGTATATATGTATGAATGTACATATGTATATTATAATAGATTCAGGTTTGATACGTTCTAAAGCTATAAATTGACGTCAGATGAAAATGAATGAATGAATCGAAATATTGCACATATTGAATAAATTTGTTATTTACTTTTAAAGTTTAATATTAAATAGTTTTAACTAAATAGATTTTGGTAGTACAGGAATTTCACAATCATATTGACGGATATGTTCACGCTGCCTTCAGTCGGTATTGAAGCAGTGATGAGAGAGATGACCTCTAATGAGCTTAAAGGCTTAAAGTCTTAAGCCTTTAAGCTCTGGATTAACAGAAGCCTTAGTCCTATTGTGTTACATAATACACTAAAGATTGCTTCATATATTGACTACTAGCTGACGCGGCAAACGTTTTTCTGCTATATAAATTTAAAAAATAAGTAGTCCATATCTTTATCCAAGGTCCAATCTATCTCTATACTGAAATTCTTCAAAATTGGTTCAGCAGTTTAGGCGTGAAAACGTAACATACAAACAGATAGACTTACTTTCAAATTTATAATATAGTATGGATGCAGTTGCGAAAGAGTGATATCATTATAGGTAGCCCGTTATTAGAAATGTTTGTCGCAAGATCGATGGGTGTTGGGGCAAAAGTGTCCTGGAGTGGAGACATCAAATTTGCCGGTCAGGACTGGTTAGGAAAAGCAAGGTTTGGGATTTGTGGCGTAAATTTGGGGACGTCTTCGTCCAGGCCAGAAAGTTTTACTGTAGGTTTGGACAGAGAATACCTGACGCGGTTGTCTATAGCTGATTGAAGGTTTAGAAACATTAAAGATATCGTCGTACTGGTTTCTTCACGCTGTTTTCATTGAACCGGTATGCGGAATTTATGTTAAAATTTGCACATTAGACGAGATAAAAACCGGAGAAATTCATGCAAACGTGAGCATCGAGCAGATGCCCTTTGAGCCCCTATCGAATAGTACCTCTGGATACCAAGCCAAGCTTATTTTATAGGTACATTGGTACTTATAGATAGGCTTGACTGGATGCAACGAGCCCAAGATAGGGCCCGTGGTAAACTTTGGGAGAGGCTTATGTCCAGCAGTGGATTTCAATAGGCTGATGATGATGATAAAATAGGCTTACAATTAGCTAAGAAAGGTTTATTTGAATACTATATTAACAAAAACTATTTATAATATTAATTATTATCTGGGTACATGGGTGAACTAAGGATTCTAAAAATCAGAAATTTCGTAATCAAAACTACTGACAAAAATAAAAAAACAATTCGCAGTCGGTAGGATTCGAACCTACGCTCCCAGAGGGAATCTGATTTCTAGTCAGACGCCTTAACCGCTCGGCCACGACTGCTGTGTACGAAGATACGAAATTATCAATTAATTTATATAAGGCCATTACTTGTACGAAAGAACGAGTTTTGTATCATGGTTATTGTGCAGTGATTTTTTTTATATAAATATTCTTATAATTCTTAAAAGATTATTCTAACGTTAAAGTTAGGTGCAATGTATATTATATTTTATACTGCTGCTCGATAAAGTTTAATTATGCCAAATGACTCAACCGTTCATCTCACTACAGTGTACCCTAATGTAACGAAACTCAATATAACGAATTCCTTGTACCTTTACATTACGAATGCATTTACCAAAACCTCTTTATAACGAAATTTTTCATCGTTACTGTACATATATAGAAAGTATTATTGAACTTTATTTAACGATTTATTTTATTAAAATTGTCTAAATTCTTTAAATAAAAAATACTAAGTAAGTATGTTTTCATTTAAGCGTGTTCTCATTTATTTGTGTTGGCTTTGGCAAGGTAATCAAATGAGTATTTACGTAACGTTGACGTTAATTATTAAGTGTTCCTACCTTTTAAAATGAATGGTAGTTTAACGTAGCCTCAATACAATGGACCTCATCGTAACGAATGACTTTGATAAATAACGAATGTTTTCTAATTATAAGTTTATTAACAGATATTCTTTGAGAGGTCTTTAATATAGGACGGTAATTGTATAGACACAGGGGCTTCCCCTCTTCCGGATACAGCTCTGGTAGCCAGTGCGCCTGCCGACCAACAAGGGGAACTGAAACGCCGTAAACAATCGTCCATTCGCAACGAATTCATATTTGTAGCTTTCGGCATTGACACTGGAGCCGTGAGGTTCAGAAGCCTTCTAAGAATCTTTATAGACATTTGATAAAGGAGGATCCAAAAATGGTATGCATTTGGGGCAAAGATAAATGTTGCCATCCAATGTTTTGGGCACGTTTTCAATTAAGAAACTGGAATGTACTCGTATATTATATATTATTCTTTTTCTTTTTTATATAATGTGGTATGTTTAAGATTTATATTTAGATTTAGTTAAGTTTATTCAAACAATTCCTTCTGTTAAAAAAATATATTTAAAGATAAATAAAAAATGTTATTAATTGAATTTAAAATAAAATGTTTTTTATTTATTGCTGTAGGACAGCAGACAGGCTGACGGCCCACTTAGAATTTAGCAGTTACCGTCGCCTGTGGGTGTTTCACCGCCATGCCAGTGGCATCGCGAGCACGCTGCTGTTACATTACGGCACAGGAACTTGGGTCACTAATATCGGAAAACAGCACAGAGTTATTATGGCGGCATACTTAAGACCAAAGGTGGTCGCCATCCAGACGGGCTTGCGGCTCTACCACGTGGCTGGGGTGGGTCGTTTTGTCGCTTTTTACGACAGGCCGATCCTGATTGCAGAGGTCAATATTCTTTCTCCATTTCTTTCTTATTCTCCATACTCATATTTTTCGGGATTGGAAGTATGAACCAGATTATCGTCATTTATTATATAATGGCTCTTTGATGAAAAAACAGAAAGTCACGCATTGATGCTATAAGTACTGACAATACAGGGCAATGTTCGAGCTCAACAATGTAAACTTTAAATGCAATAGATAGATGATTCTCATAGTGGTATTTAGACCAAAAGTAAGCAGAAAGCTTTTGTTATAGGTATAAAACTGATATACTTTCCTTTAGTAAATAAATGCATATTATATAATATAAACATTCACAATCATCCGTGCAGGGGCGGGGAAAGAATACTAACCTCTGCGGCCGGGATCGGCCTGTCGTAAAAGGTGACAAAAAAACCCATTTGGTCTTAAGTACGCCGCCATAATAACCTTGCGTTGTGTTCCGGCATTAATGACTCAAGTTCCTGTACCCTTATGGAACAGCAGCGTGTTTGCGATACCATTGGCATTGCAAACACCCATAGGCGATGGTAACTGCTAAATTCTAAGCGGGCCGTCAGCCTGTCTGCTATTCTACAGTCACAAAAAATATTTAAGGCGGGAATCAAACTCTTGGTCTTCTTAGTTGTTCCGACAATAGCCAAACATATATAAATAATAGAGAGAGAAATTCAGGTAATTTATTTATTTATTGATAAGATATACAGATTACAAAATAGGTCTTTGTATAGATACAGGGTCTAGATTAATAAAACAATATAGTACACATATCATAATTAAAAATTTTACTATAATAAGTTAACGTGAATAGGAAGTTGATACAAAAAAGAAAAACTGATTAAAAAAATGTGTACATCGATTGAAAAAAAAAGAGTATCTATCTAAATCCATTTATTAATGTCTATATATTTTTAAAATATTATATTGACTTGAAAACATATTTGAAATGAGTTGCCTACTGATTTGGCCATGGTACGAGTAGATACTAAAACAAAATAAATGAGGCAACAAATCTTCGTTTCTGCTATACGTATTAAACACAAGTGCGGTTTTATGTTTATGAGATATGGCGTTCTCGTGCGTCCATAAACTTCCGAACTGACAAGTTTGCATATGTGCTTAGTGATTATCTTTGAAAGAAATAAATTCATACTAATATTATAAATGTGAAAGTAACTGTCTGTCCGTTACGTTTGTACTAAACCGCTGAACCAATTTTGACGAATTTCGGTGTAGAGATAGATTTTGTCAGCTATTTATCGTTTTATTATATTTTAAATTTATATGCCAGGACAACGTTTATCAGGGCAATTAGTGTAGATAGTTTTAATAATGCAATCTACGTTAATATCGTGTCGACTAACTCTATAATTCATGAGATAATTCCAATTAATGTGATAATTATTATTTTGATAAATGGTATAGTATCTATATTTTTTGTGTAAAATAAATAAGAGAAATTACAAATTACGATCAAGGAATCTCTTTCAGACAATCTAAATCTATGAAATGAAATAAAAATTTATTATTTTATGAAATCATTTCGAAAGGTTACATACATAATAATATCATTAGCATGCATGTACATTAGTAAGTGTACAAATATTGAATTAAAGCTATATAATAAAATAATAATCATTTAAAATTTTTGAAATTGTGACACATAAGACAAAGTAGTATTTTGTTAAGTTTTGAAATTTAAATTAATATAAAACTTCTAAATCCCTTTAAACTGATTGGTATTATTGCACCTTTAGAATTATTATATTGACTTTATATTCAGTTTGATTCAAGAATACAAATGTTTAGATTCTTAATATATTATGCGGCTGCATCAAATCACATTTCTATTCACGAGTGTTTCGTCAGTTGTCAAAGTGAGTAATTGCTCACATCACGAACTGGTGGAAACTTATGAATAAAATAACAATATCGCACTGGCAGACACATTTGAATTTAAAATGAATTATAATTAGCCTAAAATAGACACTTTAAGGCAACAATGTAACAGGATGCAGTGTTATGAATTTTTCTAACGGATATCGTAGTAGAAGGAAATCCTTTAAAAGTTTAAAGTTATTGAATTCCATTTATTGTTATGTTACATGGTTACATTAACGAAACATTCCCAAAAGGTAAAACACTAAGCTATATTTTAAAAGAAAAGTAGATGTTGAGTTCATAATGTGATTGATTCAGTAAGAATTCGTGTTTTTACTTACATTTATTCATTTATCAGATGAAACTAATACTAACTATCGTGACGCAACGACCCAAAGGGAGCCTTGACCTCCGACATCCGATCACGCCATACCTATCTGTCATGCGATAGCTCTCGTAAGACATGGCTGAGGTTTCTTTATATCTAGAGTTCAGCAGATAGGCAAACGGCCCACCCTGGCAGGTGGTCACTGTCGCCTATGGATTTGCAACACCAGAGGCATTACTAATGCGCTGCCAGCCTTTAAGAATATTTATAACGCCTTTTATATAGAACCCCATATCGTACCGTGCTGAGAAAACCTCAGCCGGAAGCTCATTCCAGATCCTGACAGTACTCAACATGAACGTTCTTGAGAACCGTTTCGTACAAGAAAGAAGAGGCTCCAAGAAATGGGGATGAACATCCAGCCGGTGGCGGGGAGTGCGGTGGTAGAAAGACGACGAGGGCACCATTCTAAATAGCTCCTCAGAACACTCCCCGTTGTTCAGCAGTTCTTGAATTACTACGATCCCAGCGGTATTTAGGACGTCCAACTGGGTGTTTTGGTTGTCCCAAGTTAGTTCTCTACACGGCACGACATCATTTATCAGATACCGTCATAATATTTTTTAGCATAATATTGCATGTCTTCTTTCTGCCTTTATCCCGCATTATATGGAGTCGGCACAACATGCTCTCTCCTTCCAATCTCCCCTGTTAGCCGTCATCTCAACATTCACAACCTTTTTCGCCATATTATCTTTTACGCAATCCATATCCATCTTTTCTTTTTCTCTACTTCTGCTCCTGTATCCATCTACTTTTGTTTATATCATTTTCCTAGTTATATGGCATTGTTCCTTTGGCATTTTATGGCCAAACTACGCTAGTCGATTAGTTTTAAGTTTTTTAACCACTGGTGCTACTTTCTCACTTCCTCTGATATACTCATTTCTAATGTTATCCATTTTCGTAACTAAATTGGCATAATATTGTATGTGAATATGATTCTTATCTCTTTTTCTTTGAACATATGAGTGTGGGAGAGCTTTAGCATAATCGATATCTCTTGAACTATTGCATTGTTTAGCATATTCATCATTAGTAGCGCAGTGTCGCATGCGCACGTGGACAGCAAAACAATGCTAATGCGTGAACTAAGCGTTTTAAATTTAGAATAACCGATTGCGCTAACGGCATACAATGGTCTCATACGTGTAGATTTAACATTTTTTTGTTGCAATCCATTTGTTAGAATGATTAATTTATTACTTTAGATCTAATTAAACTTGCGTGCATTTCTGCACGTTTTTTTTTGTTTTTTTTTTTTATTATAACTAACTTATTATATAAACAATATTGTCTTCTTTTGATGTCAATCCAAACTACACTATATTCCGTCCAACATTTCACTTAACTACATGGTCTTTCTAAAATCTCGTGTGTTGTGAATATGTAACACCTCGAAAAGGTACGGGTTCGATTTGCTATGATAAGAATTAAATATCTATTTTTTTTTTTTTGAGGAACAACAGACAGGCTGATGACCACTTGATAGTAAGCAGTTACCGTCGCTTATGGATGTTTGCAACGCTAGGGGCACCGCGAAGACGCTGCTGTCTCATAGGTGTACAAGAACCTGGGTAAGTAATGCCGAAATACAACACAAAGTTATCATGGCGGCATACTTATAGACCAAGGGTGGTTGCCATCCAGACGGGCTTAGTGCCCTACTACGTAGGTAAGATTATTTTGTCGCTTTTTACGACAGTCCGACTCCGGCCGCAGGGGTAGTATTCTTACTCCACCCCTGCATGGAGAATATCTTTATTAACCTTGAACAAAAATTATAAAATACTAAAAAATAAACGAAAATATACTTCCGACTATAATGGAGTTTTAAAGTGAGAGCCCTGAACCATTTTATCCGTGCAGAGGCGGAGAAAGAATACTGACTTCTGCGGCCGGGGTCGGCCTGACGTAAAAGGCGACAAAACAATCCACCCGTGATAGGGCCCCAAGTCCGTCTGGATGGCGACCACCTTGGGTCTTAAGTATGTCTCCATAATATCCTTGTGTTGTGTTCCGGTATTAGTGACCCAAGTTCCTGTACCCTTATGGGACAGCAGAGTGTTCGCGGTGCCCCTAGCGTCGCAAACATCCGGGAACTGCTAACTATCAAGTGGCCGTCAGCCTGTCTGTTGTTCCTCAACGATACAACATGTTCTCTCCTTCCGCTCTCCTTTATTAGTCGTCATCTTAACGTTCACACCTTTTTTGCCATATCTTATACACAATCCATCTTTTCTACCCCTTTTTTTGTTTCCATCTACTAATTTCTAGCATTTTCTTTGTTACATGGCGTTCTTCTCTTCGCATTTTATATACTCATACCAGCCTAGAATTTTAAAGCTTCTGGTTGCACAATCTAAACACTTCATCCAGATGTTTCTTTCCTGCTACCTGCCCTTATTCCATATTATGTTTTTTTATTGCTGTAGGACAGCAGACAGGCTGACGGGCCGCTTAGAATTTAACAGTTACCGTCGTCTATGGGTGTTTGCAACGCCAGTGGCATCGCGAACACGCTGCTGTCCCATAAGTGTACAGGAACTTGGGTCACTAATGCCGGAACACAACACAAGGTTATTATGGCGGCATACTTATAAGACCAAAGGTGGTCGCCATCCAGACGGGCTTGGAGCCCTACCACGTAGCTAGGGTGGGTTTTTTTGTCTGCTTTTACGACAGGCTGACCCCGGCCGCAGAGGTTAGTATTCTTTCTCCGCCTCTGCACGGATGTGGTCTCGGTGCGACTTTAGCTATCTATAAAGAAGACAGTAACAAAAATACACTTGTGAATTAGTAATCGCAAAAGAAGCAGAGGACGAGCATCAGTACTTTGGACACAACATACAGGAGGCAACAAAAACGTGTGGTTTTGGTTTTACAGAATACCCTAAGGCAGGCTCAGAATAGACATACTGGAAGAAAATTTGCAAAAATTTTAACATCTTGATTATAAGACTACGTTAGAGAGAGAATTAGTAATATTTGTTATCTACATGACAGCGATAGTTTTTCTTATAGGTATTTACTTCGGATCACGTGTGTTAAAATTTTTATTAAATACAAGCAATAAAAATATATCAAATTGTTTGGAAGTTAATGCGTTCTTTACGTCAAATTTTATCGCTAGCGGTGGTCTTTTACATCATTCAATCGTGACACGTATATTAAATTTAAAGTATTATATAAATGTCAATGTTAGAAACTGTATGTTTTCAACAATCGTCACTTTGTGTGGAATAGGTGTGACATTCTGTTATTACGTCATCATTTCTGTATGTTGCCTTGTATGTTTATTTAATTAAGGTTATGGAAACGTCTAATATATGAAGGAGGAATTTTTTGCTGAGGAACAACAGATAGGCTTACCGCCCACTTTATGGTTGCCGTAGTTGCCGTCGCCTATGAAAGTGTGGCTTCGCTGTAGAGGGAACGATCAGTATCAGTGGCGTAGCGAGCTTAACTCGAGGCATAATACCTTTTTAGCCTCCCCCCCACACCCATTAGAAAACTATATAATATTATATGTAAAATATACTCGCAAATTAATAAGTAAATAAAATCATAGGCTCAACCTAGGTTCTAAATTTTTATTTATTGTTGTGGGACAGCAGACAGGCTAACGGCCCACTTAGAATTAAGCAGTTACCATCGCCTATAGGTATTTGTAACGTCAGTGGTATCGCGAACACGCTGCTGTCCCATAAGGGTACAGGAACTTGGGTCACTAATGCCGGAACACAACACAAGGTTATTATGGCGGCATACTTAAGACCAAAGGTGGTCGCCATCCAGACGGGCTTGGGGACCTACCACGTAGCTAGGGTGAGTTGTTTTGTCGCCTTTTACGACAGGCCGACCTCGGCCGCAGAGGTTACTATTCTTTCTCCGCCCCTGCACGGATAGAATTTAGAAATTAAATTTGAGAGAAAAATGTAGTTGAGAAAACAAGACTAAATTTTGTTCCTTTTTTCCTTTTTATTTACGAATTAACATTTATTACATTACACTGGCACTAAATTTAAAATATATTTTCCAAAAATCAAATATAATACAAATTAAAATTATCCAGCAATTTTTTGTTTTGCGGAAAGTTGGCGCCTCTTTGTGAGTAGCCCCCCCTGCCCCCTGCCCCCCCACCCCGCACTGCTACGCCACTGGTTAGTATACGCGGAATGTTTGTCCAAAAGGGCTTGACGAGCTACACGCACCGATCACCGTGTTATCTTCGATGATTTTATTAGTAAATAAAAAAAAACAAGAAAAATCTACCAAACAACGTAATTTTTCGATATAAATACAATTTTACAGTACACCGGCAAAGATAATAGGTATTTTATAAATAGAACAAATTAATATAAAATACAGTTTGTTAGTATGTATTTAATACACAATATTCGAGGTGAGTAGGGCGTCACTTCCGCTATGTTGCATACAATACTCGTACTGGCGGGCCTAGTAGATAACTCCCTAGCCTTGTGCAGCTCCAGCTAACAGATAACAGGAAAGTATTCATAAAGCATATGCAAAAATATCATTATACATTTAGCTTTTCAGAAAAAGGTCAACGATAAACACATGTATGGAGGAATTTATTTAATTATACTAGCTGCGCCCGCGACTCAGTCCGCGTGGAATAGTAACTTTGGGCAGAATTTTTTGGATATATCTTATGGTTTATTTTGGATTACAATAATAAACCCTATATACCCTATAAACCCTAAAATATAAATGAAATATGTAAACAGTTAGTATTATCGAATGCAACTGTTACGCCATGCACTTCCGGAATACGTACGTTGGAACCTACAAAGTCCAGCCTAAGCTAAACCCTATTTCATATGATTATTGACATAAATCTGAGGTTAACTTAAATTGGAAATTTAACCTAAATGTCCAGCCTAAGCTGAACCCTATTTCATATGATTGATGATATAAATCTGAGGTCAACTTAAATTGGAGCTCAAAATTTCCGAAACTTATCATTTTTAACAAAAACTATTTTTTTTTTCTAAAATAAAAATAGCCTAAGTTACTCCTTGTTACATCAGCTATCTGCCAGTGAAAGTCTCATCAAAATCGGTGCAGCCATTTCAGAGATTAGCCGGAACAAACAGACAGACAGACAGACAAAATTGTAAAAAATGTTGTTTTGGTATATGTACTGTGTATACGTCCGAATGCACTTAGTAAAAAGCGGTTATTTTAATATTACAAACAGACCCTCCAATTTTATTTATTTGTATAGATAAAATTCGTTTTGTTCGTTGACGGTTGACTTTGTCAGTTGTTAGGTTGGATTGGTAGATAGAGTAAGCAGCAAAAAATTATTGATTAGATTCTAAAGAAACAGTTAAAGTTATAAAGCATTCAGAAATGTGTCATCATCTAAGCGCCGTATACCGGTTGCAACTCAAACTTCTGTTTCGGTGCCCGGGGTCCGCTTTCCGACTTTTTCTACTCCACTTCGCACGGTCTTCTGCATTCCTGGTAGTGAGTCCATTGGCACGCATATCACCCTTTACGACGTCAAGCCAGCACTTTTTGGGTCTACCCTCCTGCCAGGGCCCGGCAGAAGCGGCATGGCCAGACATTTGTTTCCCACGTAAGCATCCGGTTGCCGTAAAACGTGGCCGTACCAACGGAGCAGATATCTCTGCAATTTATCTTCAATGTCACGGACATGAAGACTGCCGCGAATGCGGGAGTTCCTAACGCGGTCCTTCCGAGTCACTCCACACATCTACTGCAGCATATTCATCTCCGTGACACGCAGTTCTTAAACAAATATAAAAAGCATTCAGAAACGTGTGTTTCACCAGATGTCAGAGTTGCCAGATGTGGCACAGCTAGCTAGCTACAGTAAATTTTTCGACCATGAATTTTGGTTGAATCGCAAATTTTATTGAGGATTTGTTAACAAATTTCACTCTTCAAAAGATCGTACATAGAAGCGTTGATGGGTTGATTTACAAGACAACTTCTGAACGTTTTTGCTGTTTGTGAAATAGGAAAACCCACTAGTCTAGATTAGTCGTAATTCGACGAATGAATTATTCATATTTCGGAACACACGTCCTTTTTGGTTTTCAGAATTAGTTATTTATATATTTCTAAATATCAATGTACACAACAATATATTACATACATTATGAATATATACGCTTTGTTGTTATAGTTCATGCCTTTTGTAAAATATGAAAGTCGTGGGGTGAACTCAGGCCCTTGGGAAATACGCGTTGCCCTTTACACTCTATGAATATTTAAAACCTTCACAACGTCAGTTTCACTCAACTGTGTCGTCAAAAACCTTTGACAGAGGTTACATAGAGATATTAAATTTATTCTTTATTTATGTTCTGTTTCGTAGCATGTTTATTAACGTATGTTTGAAGCTTCGTTCTATTCCTAATTAGCATTTTTTGGACAATACTTCTCACTTTAGGTATATCATACAAAGTTGCTATCAAATGAAAGTAAAGAAATCATCGTGATGAAACATGCTCGCTGAGACAATCGCTGTATTTTGCCAATCCACCTTGGCCAAGTGGATATGATATGACGTCTGTGTCCTAGATTTTGGGAGAAGCCAACTCTTTACATATGTGGGAGTAGCGTACACTGAGTCACTCGTGTTCCTGTCTTCTTCCTTAATCTTTTGTAAACATAACCGATCCGCTATATCAGGTAGCATTAGCATATGTACATATATTATACTACCGGCACGCTATGATGGCCGTTTTGACGTTTGTTCACTCCATGAAGTTTCGTATTAATTAGTAATTACTTTTGAAGGAGCAAATTGCTGTTCTTTATTGATAATAACTGCACATCGCTATTGTAAATACATATATAGAACTTTAATATTAATTTACGCATTGTTACCAGTAAATTGTATACGTGCACGGGCGGAAAAAGAATACTAACATATGCTGCCGGGGTCGGCAGCATATGTCGTTAAAGACAACAAAACAACCCACTCTAGCTACGTGGTAGACCCTCAAAACCCGTTTGGATGGCGGCCACCTTTGGTCTTAAGTATGCCGCCATAATTACCTTGTGTTATGTTCCGACATTAGTGGCCCAAGTTCCTGTACCCTTATGGGACAGCAGCGTGTTCGTGATGTCACTGGCGTTGCAAACACCCATAGGTGACGGTAACTGCTAAATTTTAAGCGGGTCGTCAGCCTGTCTGCTGTCCTACAGGAACAAAATAGTTTTAAACACAAATGAACAATAATTCTCACTATGTTTCTGTAGTGTTTGTGTGTCTAATTCTGTTATATTTTATTTCAACTGATATTCATTGAAATTTATGGTAATTTAACACTCGTGCAAGGTGAACGTACTGGCTGCGATGCGCACCTGTATTTTTGGCAAAACATCCCAATCTCATGGAAATTCGGTTCTATTCTCAAAAGTTTGCCGGCTTAATTCAAATTGTTTGGTTACATGCACGGTGAAGAAAGTTTTAGTGTATTATATTTTTAAAACTTTCTTTGAGGACTATCTGAACATTGTCGAAGGCGGATCGAATTCACATTCTTGTTTTCCTATACAGCTGGTTCGTTGATATTATATAATATTCACTTAATTGTCTGGGTTAGCTTGACTACTGCCTACCCTAGTTTATAGTATGTGACACGTTTGAGTTATATTTTTTTATTGCAGAGGAATAGCAGATATGCTGATGGCCCATTTAATAATAAGCAGCCCAGGTAATGGGGCACCGCGAATACGCTGTTGTCCCATAGGGGTACAGGAACCTGGGTCACTAATGCTTGAACACAGCACAAGGTTATTATGGCGACATAGTGACTATTGCCGCCCCTACAAGGGGCCCAAAGCTCGTCTGAATGGTAACCATATTGAAAGTATCCAGCCATAATAACATTTTGTTGTGTTCCGGCATTAGTGATTCAGGTTCCAGTAGCCCTATGAGGACTTCAGCGTGTTTGCGATGCCCCTAGTATCGCAATCCATAGCCAGTCTGTCTGTTGTTCCTTAGCAGTAGCAAGCAGTTTTTATCCGTGCAGGGGCGGAGAAAGAATACTAACATCTGCGGGCGGGGTCGGTCTGTCGTAAAAGGCGACAAAACAACCCACCCTAGCTACGTGGTAGGGCCTCAAGCCCGTCTGGATGACGACCACCTTTGGTCTTAATATGCCGCCATAATATTCTTGTGTTGTGTTCCGGCATTAGTGACCCAAGTTCCCGTACCCATTAAAAAAAGTAAAATAAAAAAATAAAAATTATACTCTTGCGTGGTATAGACTCTTCGCCCAAACATCCAAAATGCTATGGAAATTCGCTACCATTCTAAACCGTTCGCTGTAGTTCAATTATGGCATGAATAATATATGTCGGATTGTGGCGTGAAAGGTTAACGAGACAGACGTGCCCCTTCGCCCCCGACACGTTTTCACTATCGAGTTCCACACAACAACATTTAAAACGGAGTAAGTTACATTCTAAACTTTTTTCTGTTAAGTATAATATGAGTATGTATTTATTTACAAAAGACCCCTTACTTTGGGATTAGATGGCGGTCTGTATCTTATGTAGTCCTAATGTTTATTATTAAAAAAAATTAGTTCATATCTTATAACGGTTCAATTTTAAATGTTATTTTTTTTAAGTGATTGCCTTGGACAGTTCTGTATCCGGGTACGCACAGAGCAATCGCACAAAGGCTATCGGTTAAGATCGGGGTTTTAATGTGTATGCCCTTCCTGGCTATTTTACTTTTTAAAGGGTTCAGTGATCATAGGCGTTTTTCATCCTACATTAAGATAGATAGATAATACTTTATTGTCACCAACTTAACCTAATGATATAATACAAGTTAAAGAGAATATTGAAAATATGTAGCTGTAAAGCTGATTAGTTTTATAACGTAGGTTTTAGCAGATTATCTTCAATATATTGTATTAATCTTATTTAGATATCTCTGATTTGTATACGTAATTACCAGTTCATTTAGTACACACTCCGTGCAAACACCTGTAGGTAAATAAACTGATAAGCTTTATCTGTTTGTGGCGGACTTTTGTCTCATAAAGTCACGGCAACGTCGCGTGACGATCGATATTTAGGTTATTTAGTGCAAAAATAAGCCTTTCACTAATTAATATCGCTTATCAGATCTGCGTGTTATAAATAACGGTCCTCGACCTCGATCGAATCATAAAAATGACAAATGATATATTTGTTTAGTTTGTTTGGTAAATAAGAGATTAAAAGTACGTGTTATTTAATTTCAATCGAAGAGATTTGTTTTTATGTCAGGTTAAGAATTTATTTCATAAGAAAAGAAGAAAGATGTTTGAGCTAAGTAGACTTCTTGTGGATATAGCAGAGTTGCGGCTATTATGGGACTAATATGTGCTGTATGTAGTGTACAAAATTTATAATTTTAACGAAATGCTGAGTCTCACTACATGGCTACAGATGCGGTCTTATAGAGTGGTGTATCACGGAAGACAAATTATTTTTATGATCCGCAAATATTTTTGTGGTCTGGATGTGTATGTTTCCAATCCATCCGTAACTGTATGTTTCCAAAGATCTGTGTAATTATATATTTTCATACAGTGTTGATATCCGTCTTATAATAAATGTACATATATTAGTATTCTTTTAACGATCTTAAACAAAGACATAATTTATTTAATTCCAGCGTGACTAGACTTTATTCTCTATCTATTTGTTTAACACTCAAAGAGGAAGTTTCTAGAAAATTTTAAAGACCACAAAATATTTCTCAAGCCATGCATGTTTTACAATTCTACGCAGCATGTTACGTTACAAGTAAACATTGTGTAACAAACGTTTGGAATTATGGAGCATTGTTTGGTCACAGATTGCGTACGCAAACTTTGGTTCTCGGTAATGTTGCTAAGTGTGTGATTTTATATTTAAAAACCTTTAATAATTTTAATACCTAAATTTTATTTTATTTTTGTTCCTAATGAACAGCATAAAGACCACATAATAGTAAGCAGTTACCGTCGCCTATGGATGTTTGCGACGCTAAGGCACCGCGAACACGCTGCTGTCCACGAGGGTACTGGAACCTGGTTCTTCAATGTTCGAAAACAAGGTAATTATGGCGGCATACTTAAAAATCAGGCGTGGTTGACATCTAGACGGCTTAGAGACCTAACACATAGCAAATATAAGAGAGTAATATTGTTATTATAAATA
Source organism: Malacosoma neustria (assembly GCA_963693495.1). Lineage (NCBI taxonomy): Eukaryota > Metazoa > Arthropoda > Insecta > Lepidoptera > Lasiocampidae > Malacosoma > Malacosoma neustria. The sequence continues at coordinate 8,308,751 of OY856381.1, read as the reverse complement.
TGTTTGTGATAAGAGACCAGCAAGACCTTAATAGACATCTGCTGAATCATGAACTAGGTTATCTCCGAGTGTATAATGGATTGTAAGTCAGATAGTGGCCTGGTCCATGTAAAAGCCGAAAATGTTATATCAAGAATTAGTTATTAGGGAATTACGGGTTCTAACCGTACTTACAATGCAAGCAAAACTTATTGCTACATTGAACTACATTAATTATCCCCAAACTAAGATACGTTTCTATTTCAGGTCATATACAACGAAAGATATTTGAAGTCACGAATAACAGTCAGTATGATGTAGTAGTAAATAATGAATATACCTAGTGGGACAATTCACAGAATGCACGTAAGTAGTGTGTACGCACTTGTGTTATGGGTATACTAGATAACTGATATACTACATATATAATACTTTTCTTTTGTAAATAATTATTTCTTCAAAAAATTAATTTCTTTTGTAAAAAAATAAACTCTAGTTAAATAAAATTATAGGAGTCTGCAGTTTTGCGCGCATCACGGCAAAACTGCTGGACATATTTCAATTAAATTTTTTAAGATTTATTTGTTAGACACTTGGCCCTTATCTAAAAAAAATATTGCGAAATCTTCATTTAATATAAAGTTAATAAAGTTTTACGAAACAACTATATTTAAAAACACTAACGTGTTCACTGATGTGTGCTTTCTTTCCGCGGAGAAGTGAGGCACGCGGTGTAGCGCGCATGCGTACGAAAACTTCTCATATTTTTTCGATTTACTTTTTTCTGTTATTCGACTAGCGAAGCGGATGAACGAAGGGTGAAGCGAACGGCTATACATAAACACACAGACGTTAGATGGGAATCGAACCTGTGACCTCCGCAAGCGTACCGAAGTGCGTTAGTCTTTATGCCGCGGAGTTCGTCGGAGTGACGTGTTTCTCACCTCTTACTCACACTAAAGTCCATTAAAATAATTGAGGGTCTGGTTTCGGTAAATTTCCGTTGTAGAACGAGCAATATTACCCGCTGGTATCGTTTTGGCTAACAACAACTTATTGTTAGCATAACCGTGCCGTCTGGAATAGCTCGCGTTGTTTCACTCTCTGTTATGTCTTAGGAAATATGTTGTATATTGTATACACGCGAAGTAATTGGGCTGGCTAGGGGTATGATTTAATTCCTTCTTCTCTCTCCTTCCACAGTTCTCATAAAATCATTCCCCTTTTAGACGCTCCTAATGTGCATATTGCACGTGATGGATAAGGAAAACATTGCGATGAAACATTACTCAGAGAAAACTGATGTATGATATGCCTTTTTTTAATTGAGGTGTGAATGCTTGACGTCCCACGGTTTAGGAGTTAGCGGCTGGGTCTATGCTCTCTCGGGACGGCCGTGCAATGCACTCACCCCCCGTGATGTCCCGCCTCTTACAAAGTTGTGTGCTCCGGCAGTCAAATTCACGCCACCGGTAGTCGCCCCCCGAGTTAATGCTGGGGTACAGAGGTTAAGCTCAGCAGTAGAACTTTATATGGTGTTATTTATGTCTACTCCTCCTACATTTGTCGTCATTTTTAACATTTTACCTAGCATTACATGTCCCTACCACACAAGTTTATTGCTTTTTAGCTTATAGCTATAACGCATATATTCAACACTAACTGATCCGGCAAACGTTGTTCTAACATATAAATTTAAAATAAAACCTTCAAGTTTTATTTTTGGAAACATAAAGTAGCCTATGTCCTTTTCCAAGGTCCAATCTCTCTCTATACCGAAACTTATCAAAATTGTTTCAGCGGTTTAGGCGTGAAAACGTAATGGACAAACAGAGTTAATTTCACATTTAATTTTATATTATTAGTATAGATTAAACAACATTATATATTACAGATACGATCATTTAAATACATAAAGGTCTGATTAATATGGACTAAAATTAAATTCCACGTCGTATAATGCTAGTCATAGTGATATTTTATAATTTTGAGTACATTTGTCGCAGTACTCGCCGAGTCCTTCCGTGCTTCGGCGATTACGATATCAGGTTATCTTATCAGTGCAAATGTGTTCATAACTCGCAAGTGCAAACACCTGTTAGACTCACCTGTCTGTACGTACCGATATATCTTTGTACCAAATCGCGATGTATTTATAGTGTTTCTATAATCAATCTCATTAATTCCTTATATTAGCCGAGTAAATATGATGATGTTTGTTTAAAGATTCCCACTAATATTTAAAAATTACAATATTTTATTTATTTTTATTTATTTATTCTTTATTGTACAAACATTTTCAGATATAATTACATATATTTTAAAATGGTACATTGTACAAGTGGCGGCCTTATCGCTTGAAGCGATCTCTTCCAGGCGACCGTTGGATGGACAGGAGTGATTAATAAAATAAATAAAAATATATGTAACGTGTGGGAAGGGTGGCAAATATATTTTATATACATGTAGATACTATAAATAAGTAACATAAATACACAATTCTATACATAAATAAATAAGAAAAAAAAGTGAAACAGAATGGGAGTAAAGTAAGAAATTAAATGCTTGATTTTAAAAAGTGTTCATGCAAAAGCTTCTTGAAGGAGTAAATAGACTGAGCTTCTCGAATATTAGCAGGTAGCGAGTTCCAGAGTTTCACAGCAGTAATTATTGTAAAAGATTTTAAATAAAATGTGGAGTTATGTGATGTGTACAATATGTTAGTTTTCTAATTTTGTGGCTTTAATCTCATCATTTGAATTCTTAGGTAATGGTTTATTTCAATCGTAATGGGCGATACGTACAATTTTAGTGCTATTGATTAGAAAATAATAGTTTAATAAAATATTTTCGTTTTGAAGGCGAAAATCGATTATAATTATAATCATCATGAATGGATTTTTAGAATATTTAGTCTAAAGTAATTATTTGTAATATAAACGAGACAATTAAATAAGTTTCAGTTGAAATTTAACATTAAAACCTACGGAAATCACAATGAATAAAATTAAACGTGTTAATATGTTCTCATAATAAAAAAAAATACAAGCTAAATAAAATGATAGAAATGGGAGTGAAAATGATAGAAGTGGGATACAGGAGTAGAGGTAGATCAAAAAAAAGATGGATGTATTGCGTAAAAGATATTATGGCAAAAAAGGGTGTGAATGTTGGGATGACGGCTAACAGAGTAGAGAGGAAGGAGAGAACGTGTTGAGCTGACCCCATAGAATAGGGGATAAGAGCAGCTGTGGTAAGCAACACTGTCCTGAATATCGATTAATCCTACGTCTTTATGATATTTAGGTAATAGTTTCCGGAAGTGTTTTGATACGACATGAATAATAAAATAGCTATTGCTCTGTGTATTATACATAAATGAAAAATTCGAAAAAATACTTATTACATTTTTTTCATCACAGAATATGTAACTGAAAAGTATTTTTAATATTATATAACAAGTACCATTGAATTGTAGTATGGTGTAATGATGGTTTTATAGATATGTTTTTTATTGCTGTAGGACATCAGGCTGACGGCCCACTTATAACTTAGCAGTTACTGTCGCCTATGGGTGTTTGTGATGCCAGTGGCATCGCGAACACGCTGTTGTCCCACAAGGGTACAGGAACTTGGGTCACTAATGCCGGAACACAACACAATTACTATGGCGACATACTTAAGACCAAAGGTGGTCGCTATCCAGATGGACTTGGGGCCCTACCACGTAGCTAGGGTGGGTTGTTTTGTCGCCTTTTACGACAGGCCGATCCCGGCGGCAGAGGTTAGTATTATTTCTCCGCCTCTGCACGGATAGTACATTCATTCATACACACGGATTAACTAGAGATATAAAAAATGTTCCAAAATTTTAATCTTGTATCGGTGCTTGTATCACTTAGGAGCTCGACATTCAATACGCCAAAGCGCGACTCTTTTGTATGTGTAATTAACGTCAGCACTTCCTTTTTTGTCCAAAGAGACAAGAAAGCTGATGAGAGAATTTTTGTTTTTACTGATGTGAATGCCATCTAACCTATTAAACCTTTGGCGGAATAACTACATGATGCACATGCTGGTGCATTTAAGCTAGAAATAATCTATTTTAGCCTTTCACAAATTCCTATGTACAATACAAGTGGCACAGACATAAAATTAGAAAGTAATAAAACTAACTCAACTGAAACTTTAACGCCCCTCTGATGGACCCATGACCTGCGCAAGGTTGCCGGTCAGGTCTGAATGGGAAAAGCAAGGACCTGGATTTATAGTTCAAACTTAAAGAGGCCCAGTAGGGGACAATGATTGATTAAATTTCTCAACTTGTGTTAGAAATAAGTTCACGTCGATAAGTAGTGCTAGGGCTCAACCCGAGCTGGAGGTCCAAGTCGAAGGCGCACGTGAAAGCATATCCTTTCGCCCGGGTGTTGAGCAGTAGGTGAACACTGGCCTGGGGTATACCAGTGATACCTCGCCTTGTCCGTCTCCCGTACTACCCCGCTAGCCCTTAGCGTTGCCAAACCAAATCTTTCAACCACATCAACAAAAAAGGGTTCACACACAATAATAACTATTGTGTCTGTGTACGTGACTGAACTATTTATAAAAGGCTGGATCGATTTTCATGAAATTTTGTGTGTGTGTGTTTTATATAATAATAATATATATTTATTATATGTTAATAGAACCTTATTTTATATAACTATAATATAAAAATATTACATAGTAACTGTATTTGCTATGAATCATTTTAACAATAGTTTTAAAATAGGTTTAAACATGATATTTTTCCTTCAGCTGTTCAAATGACGCAATTAGAAGTCGACTTTACCTGATTATTTGTACTGTTTATTGAATAAAGTATTTGTAATGTGTCAAATATGTATTTTAAATTTGAAACACTTTTATATTTTAAAATTATAACAATGTTTAATTAATAACGGGAGAATAAATGACGACCTCTGTGGCGTAACGGATAACGCACTTCGGTACGGTTGCGGAGGTCACGGGTTCGATTCCCGTCCAGCATCTGAGTGTTTATGTATAATATGTAAATACTTATTACATAACTAAATAGTTACAAAAGAAAAGTATATAAGTAGCATATCAGTTGTCTAGTACACATAACATGCTATACTACTTACATCCCCGATTACTGCCGACTTAGAAAATATTTGCTTTCAATTGCTATAAATTATAATTAACTAGTTGATCTGGCAAATTTTCATACATACATACATATAATCACGCCTCTTTCCCCTAGGGGTAGGCAGAGACCACTTCTTTCCACTTGCTACGATCCTTACATACTTGTTTCGCTTCGTCCACTTTCATTATTCCCTTCATACATGCCCTTCGGTTTAGGGTACTCTTGACCTGGCCTTTTTTCAAGATGTCCCTGATCTGGTCTTGAAAAGTCCGTCTAGGTCTACCCCTTCCAACACTTCCATTCACACTCGCCTTATACACTTCTTTCGTCAATCGTTCTTCATTCATTCTCTCGATATGGCCAAACCATCTCAGCATACCTTTCTCAATTTTTGTCACTACATCTTCTTTCAGACCACAACGTTTCCTTATCTCACTATTTCTTAACCTGTCACTCAGTTTGACTCCTATATTTTCTGTCATATTAATTAAAAAAAAATAGTACTATGTCCTTCTCGAAGGTCCAATCTATGACTATACCGAAATTCATAAAATTGGTTCAACGGTTTAAGCATGAAAGCATAACAAACAAACAAACTCACTTTCGCATTTATAATATTAGTTAGGATTAATGTAATTGGCTACGGCCATTTTAATTAATAAAAAATATATTAAAACTCATATTTACCGCGTTATTCTGAGTTATGAAATAATTATTACCTACTTCATAGGGATCATTCACACTTTTCGAAACAGCATTACTTAGGTGGTACTATTTCTAGAAGACCATGGAAACATGGGCATTGAAAACTTCCGGCATTAGTAACCAGGTTCCAGTTCTCCGTTGCGAACGGCAAAGTGCCCCTAGCGTCACAAACGTCTATAGGCGACGGTAGCTACTTACTATTAAGCGGGCCCTCAGCCGTCTCCTGTTCCTCAGCAATAAAAAATATATCATTATAGCACATTTAAGGCAATAAAGGTAAAAGTAAGGATACACAGTTTGACACAATACTTGATTCAGTAAACAGTACAACTAATCAGGTAAAGCCGACTTTTAATTGCGTCATTTGAACAGCTGAAGGAAAAATATAATGTCTAAACCTATTTCAATACTATGTTCAAATCAAGTGAACAATCCAAGTCTGGGAGGTTTTTGTGGGACTCTGTACATCCATTGAAGTACATGTCAAACTAAATTTCTAATTTAGCGTGTCAGATTGAAGAGCATAACAGATATGCTGATAAGGCTTCCATTTGTCGTAATCCATATGCCCATATGGCATGCTTGACTGTTATCTCTTTATTATAACTCCAGTGTTTGTTAGTAATTGCTACTAGATACGGCTGACATCGCTTATATATTACTTTCTTTATCTTATATAGCAGATCCTCGTTTTTAGGATTACATTAGAACTAAAATGTTTACCCAATGTTATACATCGTCTCAAAATGGTGACATTTTTATCCAAAATGGCGGACACCTCGGTAACATTTTTAGCCTACCATTAACTGCAACTGCCTCTCATTTTACTAATTGCTCTTTCGATATAAAAAAAAAATAAAAATAATGAGGGGCTTAAGTCACTGTCACGCACGCACCCAAACAAATACACGTAAACGCACCCATATTGACTTTCTTTCTTCATTGTTTTCTGTTTAAGTCATATAATTCTCGTAAATAGACGATGTCACTGCAGCACAGTTTCCAATAACTATTGCAGTGTATTGTCACCGTTATAATGCTTGTTACTTTTGTAAAATAAATCTAATTTAAAAAAAGGCTAAGGCCTATGATGAAACTCAACAAGAAAATGTCACGAAAGGCCAATTTAACAATTGACGCGCATTACTTGCTGATGACAACATAGTTGGTCACTGGATACGCAAGTGATCTGATATGGTCATGTCTAATGGTTTGATTTCCACGGAGTACAAAATTTATCAATATACACTCGTATATATATGCAAATAATTTCCGTTCAGTGGCGGAGTAAAAATTTTGACTCCTGCGGCCACAAGTGGCAAGTCGTAACAGACGACAAGCTAGGTGCTAGGGTTCCAAGCCCGTCTAAATTACAACCACCCTTGGTCTATAAGAATTCCGCCATAATAACCTCGTGTTGTGTTCCGGCATTAGTGACCCTGGATCCTGTGTGATACGGGTTTTAAAATCTTCAAAAATTGCATTACTTAATACTAAGACGACGATTGACTGATGAAAAACTGGGGAAAATAGTCAAATCAAGGTATATGGGGTTAATTTGCGAAAGTCCGCATACATTAAAAATTACTGCGTCGTAATGTACCGTATTCTGCAAGTGGTTACGCTATAATTGATACCGATTTTATCGTCTGATAACGGCTAATGCTGTTACGCGCACAGGTGTGCCCGCACCGGTGTGTGTCGTCACGGCCTTCGCCAGTCTTAGTGCACTGCATTTGAGTTTCAACAGAGTACCAGTCATTCAGTAAACTTTTTTATATTTTCAGGCAAATTTGTAAAGTTTTTGATGCAGTAATGCTAATTAGGATAATGTGAACCTAATCTGTATACATAAATTGGGTAGTAAATTGAGTCGTCATTTCGTACACCAACTGAATAAATTTATAACAGTTCTGTAAATCCAAATACATCAGCTTGTATACGTAGTTACATGTATATGTATTATTCCCCTATATTGGAAACATTCAGAGAAAGCAAAAAAATCACATAAAGTGAATTGTTGGGAAATTTATGATTTTCTACATGCAGGGGCTCGGCCTGTCGTAAAAGGCGACAAAACCACCTTAGCTACGTGGTAGTGTCCCAAATCCGTCTGGACGGTAACCACCTTTGGTGTGTAAGAATGCCGTAAAACCTTGTGTTGTGTTCCGGCATTATTGACCTAGGTAGGTATCCCTATGGGACAGCAGCGTGTTCGCGGTGCTCCAACCATCTATAGGCGACGGATACTGCTTACTACAATATTAAATAGGCCATATTACAGTTGTAAACATGCAGTATGATCGAAACCGGTAAATAAAACTACTATTATAATTAATGACTCATATTGATGCTGACATTATGCTTGTTATCCAATTGTATTCAGATGTCCGGCATAAGGTACGTTTATATTGGATATATGAATTTTTTATAGCTGGCGTTCAGCAGACAGCAAGTGCAGCACTCGATAGCTGGTGGTCATCGACGCCTATGGATGTTGCCGGCGTCGAAGAAATTTTATAATGTCTTTTTGAATTGCCACATGTCATGCTGAGAAGGAAAAACCTTAGCGTTCAATATGAACGTTCTTTTTCAAATTTCATAAATATTCAATATCAATTACAATTCCGCATAAATTGGTATACTAACTACTAATACTACAAATATATTACTCGTAGATATGACAGAATGGGAATCATACAAAGGATTAGGACTAAAAAGTTTAAAATGAACTACGCTTATTGTGATTTAGAATTAAACGTATTTCATATCTGAGGTAAGGTATAAATTTCTGAAATTTATTTAAAACATATAAGTTTCAATAACTTACTATTATACTCCTAATTATTTATTCATTTGTCAAATAATCCAAGTACATTCACATTACATACATTATTTTAATAGTGAAAGAGAAAAATAATAATAAATGAAACAAATGGAGGTGCACCTACATTATTAAGTCATTGGATTACGTAGTCTGCAGCACCGATTAATATAGGCGGAATCCAGCCCAGTCGCAAACATGTTCAGGATGTCGTTGGTGCTAGCCTATGCTTGGCGCACTAGAGATCCACCACGCTTGTGTATTGTGGCGTAAAAACTTTAACGATTTTTGACATTTTCTAAACTTACTCATTGTGAACGCACCTTAATTAGATATAAAAGTCTTTTCAATTCATAGTTCTTTTCTATTCTATGTGTTGAGATCAAAATTAAATAAACCAGATTTTATTGATCACTTGGTTGTCGTTGTCGCTAGCTCGGTGGCTACATAAGTAGTACTGTCGCATGCGCGGGTTCCTTCTTCAAATAGGAACACATGGTCTTCAAGAGGAGAGTGAACAGGTTTCTTATAGGCAAGCGTGCTACACCGTCGACCGCATCTTCGCTTAACATCAGGTGAGATCGCGGTCAAACGTACGCCTATCTATACTCTATACTACTATTATAAAGAGGAAAGATTTGATTGTTTGTTTGTTTGTTTGTTTGTTTGTTTGCTTTGAATAGGCTCCGAAACTACTGACCCGATTTAAAAAATTCTTTCATTGTTGGGAAGCTACACTATCCCCGGGTGACATAGGCTATATTATATTTTCAAAAAATTAGGGATCCTTACTAAAACTCCAATAATGTAACCCAAAGTGTAAAAAAATTACCTAAAATATTATTTAAATCGCGTGCGTTGCGAAAACTATTGATGATAGAATAAAATAATGTACTACAACTTTGCAGAACACATCATTATTTACAAAAAGTGTCGCGACAGCATATGTCTAACTATTATAGTTATGCCACAATAAGTGTTCTTTTATTTTAAAAATTTAATTGAAATGCCGCCCCTAGAAAAGGCTCTTTATTTGGATCTTGGTATTAATCCTTATCAAAATAAATTACTTCATATTCAAAACTGTTTCAATACCTTTATATAACTTTTTGAATTATTCAATTCGGATATTCCATTCGAAAGATATCACGAGTTTAAAAATGTAAGTATTAGAAAAATGTTGCGTGGTAGCCGCTCACCCTGTTCGGCTAGCTAGGCACTAGGCAGCACCTTATGCAATGTAGGCGTGCGTCACTGGGGTTTTTACAAAAATTAGAATACTTATTAAAAAATAACGAAAAATAAATAAAAAGTAATAACAAAAAAATCATTAAAATAAAAGCTCATAGAAATAATAGTATTCAAACTTTCTTTATAATTTTATTTTTTTAGTAACCTGACGCAAATAGAAGGGTTTGCCCTCAGGGGCGCTTCTCTGTCCGAGGAGTGCACGGGTGTGCGTGCCCGAGCATCCGTCGCTTCACTCTCCTCTCCGTTCGAGGCGACAGAGTCCTACCTTTCTTTCCATCTACCGCTTACATCCTTTCCAACTTAGCTCTCTCTCTGTTCGTGGCGTGGTCCTCGGTGGGATGGTTGCGAATGCTGATTGAGGTCCCGGGTTCTACCCTGGGACCTGATTTGGTAGTCGAAACCATGCCTATTTCGACTGCGTCTGCACAGAGAGTGTTCCCGGGGCGGGAATTGCATCCTCGCTGTCGGTTGGTCTTGCTGGGCCGGCTACGACGTCAGGCGACTCTGCTTTTTCTGGAGTATCGTCTGGTAGTCGTACCCACGCCTGACTAGCACGCGACGGGGATGCGAGTCCCGTCCGGAATTGGTCGCGGACCTGTCGCTCCCGGCCCTGGTTCTGTCCATGGTCGGGGGCGATCCTGGATGGACGGCCGTCGCCACCTTTTGCGAGGCAGTAGTATCTGCAAGGGAGGCGGCGGAACGGGAGCGGGAGTCCGCCACCGCACTCCCCTCCCGCCAACGTAGGCTGCGTCGTCGGCGCCGGAGGGCGGGCAACGATCTCCGGGCGACGTAGAAAGTGGCCGCGGGCGGCCCCTCGGGGGAGGATCCGCCGCCCGCACTATTGCCGCGAGGGAGAAGGCCGCGTGCTGTTCCGCAGCCCCCCTCAACTCCTAGATTTGTTATAAGAGAGCGCCGGGGGGACGAAACCCTGACCCCCTGGCGCCAGCACTTTAGAAGGGGCCCGCTTTAAGACGAAGCGTGGGCCGGCGCCGGCCCGGGCCACGAGAGCGGCAGGCCATATATCCGTGGGCCCGGGCGTAGGTGATAGGAGAACAGCGGGGTTTTTAGTGGGTAGTCGGATGGTCGAATATCTTTTCCGGAGTCCCTTAAATCCCTCGGTCCCCCCGGGCCGGGGGAACCCGCCAAGAGAGGTTTTTCCCCGAGACCGAAAAAAATAGAGGGGATTAATTTTTAATTTTTTGTTAAATACCCGTGCGAAGCTGGGACGGGCTGCTAGTCTACAATAAAAAAAAAAACATAAGTATTTATTTGATCTATAAACTATAATATTTTTCCTACGTTTGTACATAAGAAGCCTTACCATTAATATATTCATACACTACAGAGAACTGTCTTTTAAAATAAAATATGTGACATCAATAATGAGCTTATATAAATAAGTCAGATCGAATTATATTTTCATTAAATGTTGCCCATTATCAGTCATCAGTTACCGTTGCCTATGTATGTTAGCGACATCAGTGGCACCGCTACCACGCTGCTGACCGCATTAAGGAACCTGGGTAACTGGAACGCAAACTAAGTTATTATGGCGACATACTTAAGGGTGGTTGCCATCCAAACGGTCTTGGGGTCCTACCATGTAGCTAGGGTGGGTTGTTTTGTCGCCTTTTACGACAAGCTGATCCCGGTTGCAGGGGTTAGTATTCTTACTCCGCCCCTGCACGGAGAAATGATTAAATGTAATTTCTTTTCCATTTATGCATTGACAAGGTAATTAAAGTATTATTCTGAGAGGAATTTTAGGACACAAGATGCTTTCGACGTATTTTGGGTGTAACACACATAAAATTCATTTTCAATGCATTCTGTATTACCTACACGTACTTATTTTAATTGTGTGAATTTTGTAAGTAACTGTGAAAATAAAATCTATTTTCTTAATTTTGGCTTATGATACAAATTAATTATCTATTTCAAAAGCATCTTCAACTGGCCCTGTGGCGCAACGGATAACGCGTCTGACTACGGATCAGAAGATTCCAGGTTCGAATCCTGGCAGGGTCGCAGATGTTTTTTAAAAATATTCATTTTACTTGTTTACCTCGCTGTGGTAATTAGCCGTATTGTTCGACGTTATGACGGCATTGAGTTAATGTTTAGCGAACAAACGTTCACAATGTACAAATTATCGGATTTTTATTTAAAATTTAAACCTAACTACTTATAAAATAAAGGCTTATTTCCTTTACTGCAAAATGGCATTTAACTTCAACGCATTTTCAGTCTTATTATACGTTATCAAGGTTTGTTTTACAGTGTATATGTATTATATAAAGTATAATACACACGCAGCTGATCAAATATTGTAGTTGCGATAATTGCCCGTGATGCAATCGCGTGATCTTTCCGAATTTACGATGTTATTCATCATAACTATAAGTAAAATCATATGAATCTAAGTGCTAAATATTTAGAGATAGGAAATTATTTTTAGAGGTTGAGAACGAACCATTATTGTAGTATTTAAAACTCTTCTCATACTATTCGGGAGCAACTATTCTATGTGATCTATTGTTGTAATTTTTTCCACCGCTTTGAGGCTTGTAGGATTCCCGGGCCCCCATAGTTGACAAGGGAACACACGTCGCTGGTACACCTACTAAAACCATTTCAGTGTTCCTGTACTGTACGCAGTCCGGGAGGGAGAGAGAATTTCATATGTACCAGAGTTGAAAATAATAAATTTATTCGTATGATTGATTGATTGTTAATTTACAAAATAATGTTTAATGTTTCTCCAAAAATACGTTTGTTTTCTTCAAAATATTTAATACTCAAACGACTAACTATGAATTTATATCATTGTAGATTTCATATCACTATCCGTGCAGGGGCAAAGTCTGTCGTAAAAGGCGCGACAAAACCACTCACCCTAGCTACGTGGTAGGGCTTAAGACCACCTTTGGTCTTAAGTATGCCGCCATAATAACTGCGTGTTGTGTTCCGGCATTAGTGACCAAGTTGCTGCACCCTTATGGGACAGCAGCGTGTTCGCGATGCCACTGGCATTGCAAACACCCATAGGCGATGGAAACTGCTAAATCCTAAATGGGCCGTCAGCTTGTCTATTGCCATAAAGTAATAAAAAAAGCTAATAGCTCAAGAGATTTATGCCTGGCTACCACGTACTTACTAACAAATAAGCCCATTTTAGGTTCCTATTTTGGCGGAAGCCAGTTGTAATGTAAAAGACAAGTTCACAGTATGGTGTGTATGTCATTGTATTTTAAATTTGGAGAATTCTCGAATATTTTTTAATATCAACACTCCTTCAGACTGTTATGAAGACAACGTCGTTGCGTTTTAATTAAAAATAAAATATATTTTCGATTATTAAGTATATAATTATTTACATAGGTCGTTGACAAATCAATATCTGCTATGTGCACTTTTTTGAGATATAAACATTTTGACTATTACGACCAGCATGTCACCCAAAGTTTGACATTTAAAAACCACTGTGATTCTAATCATTACATTATAAATCACTTTAAAAGAAATTGTTTCTAATAACATTTTACATGATTGTTTTTAGTCCATATCTCAAAATGTAACTTTTTGTACATAGCAGGTATTGGTTTGACAATGAGGATATCGCATTTAGTTAAGACCTTTGGGTCAAGTTAACTAACCTGGCAGCTGCTCTGATAATCAATGAATGATATACAGTAATTTCCTTACCAGTATTGCCTGCAAGTCGTTCGCAAAAAGAACTTACCCATACTCCGTGACCCGTTTAGGGGGAGGTTCTCATATACTACAGTCTCACCAGGGGAGCTAAAAGTTATAAAATAGCTTACATGGCATGGGCACATTCCCAGTGGTGTTTTAGTAACACTTAGGGTTTTACGTAAGGAAATGCTTTGGTTCTGGCGCCTTGTTTATTGCTTTACAGCAGATCCAGGGTTGTCAAGCTTAGGTGACTGTTAACAGCGTATAATTACTTATATTTTTATTTACTGATGGCTGCAACGAACAAATTCGTTGAAAACAGTTTATATTCGTACAATTCAAATAGGATACTGGTGCCCACGAATGTGAACCCAGAGTGCGTAGGTTTTAGAGTGCAATAGAACTTGACTATCACGTTCTTATATCGGTTGTTTATTTCTTGATGCAAAAGGCTGTAATATATGTAGGTACCCACAGAATATATAATTAATCCCTATTGGTATAATTGTAACTGTGGGTAAACCTTTCCGCTATTACAAGAGTACGCAACCAGATAGATATTGTCCTCAAGAGCAAATATTTTTCAGGATTTAGGTCCCTTTTTTGGCGAATAAGGGCCAAAAGTACTGAGGAACTTTTATTAAAAGGGTATATTAAATGAAACGTTATATTTTATTACAAATGTTTTATTTCAGTTTGCTTTGATAATGGTACTTATCGAAAATTCAGTGCAATTTTTACAACTAATTACATTAAGGACAGTGTATACAAATGCGATTTAATAATTGTTACAATTTGTGACCCGTTTAATATTATTTAAAGTGAGAAATGATTTAGATACCGCACATTGTAATATACATTCATTTAACAACTCAATTACCGGACACATATGCGCCTCTCAATAACTAAAACTATAACAGTCTATTTAAAATTATAATACACGATAAGTAATATGTATATAAGATAATTAAAGCGTTTTCACCTTACAATCGAAAATAATAAGTTCTCTAATCATATATATATTTTTAGTTTAATAATGTATTTTTTATATTTTACTTACATTATATACATGTGTGTGATAAACGCAAATATTGTTGCGTGAACCACTTACAAAATAGTTACGATCTAATAGCAACGAAATCGCCATGCAAAATCACACTCAATAATTTGTATAACTAAAAATAATTAAATTATTTACGTAAACCAACTTTAAATCGGTTCACCTCTTTGATATAATTGGAAGCATCGTTTTCAACTAAAAATAAAAACCTAATATTTATTAAAAAGATTTATCAGGTCTTACAATTTGAAAACTACGGCATTTTGTACGTGAAGTGTCCGGAGAAAAATTATAGATCCTATTTATTACAGAGTTTATTTATGTTTGTTACAGAGAAGTGTTTAAAAATCATTCAACATACATATTTACAATGTAAAAATTACATTCACCAGACTAACAACTACCTAGTAAAGCTTTTTATACAAAACATAACAAAAGACCCGACGGCGGCGGATGCCAGTTCAGAAGCCGCCGGCGGGCGATTGCATTGCAATGCTTAGTCTTCTGCGAGTAATGCCACAAAACAATAATATATTTAAAAGTACATAGTTATTGATCGTAACGAGATCGTTGATAGGATATCATCGGACCGATGATGTTCACTGGAACTAATGCCGTAGACGCGGCCTCTCTCGGCGCAGCGCGGTCTCGCGGCGGGGCTCCTCCAACATCAGGGGACAATTATTCATAACACTTTTACCATAAATTAAATTGTCTTTAAACTATCCTATTTCTAACACGTCGGCGACCTGTCTGGCTGGTTTTGCTTTTCAGGTGTCTGTAACAAAAAGAAACATTTGTTTAGTATTAACAACATTCGTTGAAACATATTGCTTTCATTTACAAGATCAGAATGGTTAAATTTTATTATACAATACAATGATTGTCTACTCAGTGAGGTGGGGTGCACCAATCGTTGCACAGATGCGTGCGCACATGTTGCTTCTACAAAGGATATCGTATGAAAGTGACCTTTCTGGATTGATTACTCAATTTTAAGCATTCACCTATCATTACGGCATTTTAGTAATTTTATTTTAGTAGTTTTAAGCATATTTTAATTTGCACTCAATCAGATTATATGAGTAGTACTCGTTGCAGGCGGGATGCGCATGTGGCACCCGATTGCCTGCATGTACAAGCGTCCGGCCATCTGTCACCACATATGCGCTCTGTTTCAACGCTGTTTTAATTCATTAGTGCCCGGACAATGAGTCTGTTATTGCGCTACCCTAATTCGATCGCCTACTCGCCTCTGGCTCATCGATAAATACGGTAACACATGGAAAGCGTAAATCTGGATGGTTGCGTGTGGCATTTAGGTGGTGGCAGTGTATCTTTCTGGTGCAGGCGAGTTTTGGATTACCGCTTCCCGTCCGCATACATCCGCGACACAGCTGAACGGTCGCACGTGGCCACACCCTATTTACGGACACATACCAAAGGGAGAGCACACATGTCCCGAACGGATCGGGACTTTGCGCGAGCGCACACGTGAAATCCCTTTATGAGACGAGCATTGTCAGTCTGATAATGAATAGGTATATTATTCGATGATCGTGGCATTTATTTAGCTATCCGGCCACCGGCGCCGTCACGTGTGTTCACACGCAGCTGCGAGCGACCGTTACCCGCACAATGGCCTCGATCGATCCGTCGTTGCCGATGGAATCCAACCTATCGGCGAAATCGCTGCACGTGTGCAGAGGTTTGCCAAGATATTTCGCAGTAGAGGAACTGCATTGTCTACCCGTTCGCTGCGGTTAGCGTTGCTGCCGTTTATTGGTTCTCGGAAACATAAAGATGCTCGTAAAACTTTCACGTCTGCGATTTATGCGCGAGGAGCGTGGAGACAATGATATTCCGAGGAGCAGAGCGTGGGCGAGGACACCTGGCGGCTCGTTAGTGTCGACTTTCGGTACGACGCGTCGCGCCTGTGTAGGTGTATTACCAGCCAGGTTGCAGCGATCATTCCCACGAATCATAACGTTGAACCTTTTTAATACATTGCGCGAGTGGGCTATCGGTGAGGGTCTTTAAATGATTGTGACAGTAACATGCGGGTCTATAATCGATTATTTAACACAATAATAAGCACAGAAAAATGACATCTTCCATATCCCAAAATATCTTCCTACTTCATATTAAATGTTGCATAAGTGGGGTGGACACTGCCCTTTATATAAATGATTAGGGGTTGATATTGCCACTACCACAAAGGATTATTCCCTCGACAATAGTCATTATGATACTTAACAGCTTATTATGTCTAAAATGATAAGTCCATCTAAATCTTCACTGCTGCGTTGGAAGATGTCTTCAAGCTTCTGGACTGGAACGGACTGGGCATCAACATTAACGGTGAGTACATCACTCACCTTAGATTCGCAGATGATATCGTAATCATGGCTGAAACCATGGAAGACTTAAGCCATATGCTTGATGGCCTCAATACAGCTTCCCAAGGAGTAGGTCTCAAAATGAACATGAACAAGACGAAGATCATGTCTAATGTCCATGTCGCACCTACCCCCGTAACAGTTGGGAACTGTACTTTCGAAATTGTTGACGAATACGTCTACTTGGGTCAAACGATCCAGTTAGGCAGGTCCAATTTCGCGAAAGAGGTCACTCGTCGAATCCAACTCGGATGGGCAGCGTTCGGGAAGCTCCGTAAAATCTTTTCGTCCCAAATACCGCAGTGTCTCAAGACGAAGGTTTTTAACCAATGTGTGTTGCCAGTGATGACATACGGAACGCAGACGTGGTCGCTAACTATGGGCCTTATGAGAAAGCTCATGGTCGCTCAGAGAGCAATGGAGAGGGCTATGCTCGGAGTTTCCCTGCGAGATCGAATCAGAAATGAGGAGATTCGCAGGAGAACCAAAGTAACCGACATAGCCCGGATGATTGCAAAACTGAAGTGGCAGTGGGCTGGGCACATAGCTCGAAGGACTGATGGCCGTTGGGGCAGAAAAGTCCTCGAATGGCGACCGCGTACCGGAAGACGCAGTGTTGGTAGGCCCCCCACAAGATGGACCGATGATCTGGTCAAGATCGCCGGGATAGGTTGGATGAGGGCAGCGCAGGACCGATCATCGTGGAGATCTTTGGGGGAGGCCTTTGTCCAGCAGTGGGCGTCTTCCGGCTGAAATGATGATCTAAATCTTTATGAAAATTAAGATACACAAATTAACATCGACTGTGCGATAAATACAAGTGGATTTAAGGTAGATTTTTGAATTAAATTCAGGGTAATCAGCTGCGGGCTATAATTGCGACTAAGATCGTGGCGTATGCTCGTGACCGGAGTTTTGTGGCACACGAAGCTGATGCCCTGCGAGATACCGTCGTGAAATGGCTCACGACCGACACATTGAAGTTCCAACAAGATTGCCTCGGTTTGTTATTTTTTATTCGTTTTCTTGGACGGATTACTCGGTTTAGAAAATGAGAACCGATTATTTCGTGTCCGACGTCCTTGTAAGCGTATATTCCACATTTGTATTCAAGAATGCTGCCCGATTAGTCAACATTCCAATAGTGGTATGAGGTATTATAATATTTACAAATATCAGCGAATATAGTTATTCGCCGGCGCCCGAGGCTAATTAAATACGAGTTCGTTTGTTGTCCTTAATATTATTAGATACTATTTATGGAGATATCGAATTAAGAAATGTATCCGTTATTGTGACATTTGAAGATTTTGCTTACATAAAACTACAAATACAATATCGACCTGAATGATTATTTCTTTCACAAGATTTTCAACAATAGTTTGTTATGAGCCTTGTTTTTAGATATACATGTATACGATTGTATAATAAAAAAATCCTTCAATCGTCAAATTATGCGTATGTGGCCACTGATTTCACCTCATAAATAAAAGAAAGCATTTTGTGTTCATATCTCAAAAGCGCAGTTGTCACGTACATGTTAGAAGTAATTGAACAGGCCACATTGCGTCTCCTAAATCACGCTTGTTTTGAACATTTTCCTCAGTTAGAATAACTGGCAGTGATTAAAATTTACGTACCGCTGCCGAGTATTAACGAGCGCGCATTGCGCCTGCGGCCGTAATCTCAAGGCAATCGTATAAATCCTGCTCGATGCACCTGCTTGCGCAGACAACCATCTTGAATACCTATTCTTGCTGCGTTTACGGATATGACTTTACAATTGACATGTTTAATTGTTATAGACATTGCGATTATGTAAGTGACTACGTGTTAACCAATTCTATATATTATTGTATATATTTCCGATATTGGAAATCAAATCGCCTCCTTCATGTAAACATATTACGGATGAAAATGTTTTAAAGTTATGCCTGCAATAACATGCCACGGTTGTGTGCTCAGATATTTGTTTCGAAAGTAGTTAAAAATCTAAAACTTTAGAAATGTTTACAAGATCTTTTCGTATGAAATGGGAGCGTACAGGTGTCAGACGAAATTTATTTAAATGAATATAAATATATATTGAATATTTAGATTGTGTCAGTACACGGTTGTGTACGCGGCGCCGGCGCAGGTGTCCGCGCTTCAAGGCTGAAATTCAAAACAGCAGTCACGCATGCGTGAAAAGTGGTTTGCTGTGCGAATATTGGCCCAATATACAATTACATGTCAATCAGCACTATTTTTTACCATACTTGTTTGTGAATATTAAAATGTCAAAGACCTTTTATATCAATCTAAAAATACATTTATATGTTCTCTAAATAATGGCTTAATAATGTAAAATAAATATAATAAATATTTTGTGACAATTCACACAGCGCCATATATGCCAAGCTAAGTAGCATGACACTTGTGTTATGGGTACTAGACAACTGATATACTACTTATATACTCTTTTTTTTTTGGAATATATACATATTATACATAAACACCCAGACGCAAGACGGGAATCGAAACCTCCGCAAGCGTACCGAAGTACGTTACCCGTTACGCCACAGAGGTAGTCAAATAGATTATTTAAGCAACTTTTTAAGCCTTTTCTACGAGTAGATAATATCAATTTTCGGCCGTACGGTGGTTGTCAGGAATAGGGGTAATGCCGCCCCGGCACTTTTATAAGAAGTATTAATCAAAGTAATCCTTTTGCAAGCTCACAAATCAGCGCCTGTAATAATTAAATCTATTCCATATTTATTTTGACTCAGCTCGTAAACAACTTGGATGAAATACTTATCAAGGCGATATATTTAAAGTACCATAATTTAGCACTTCTTTTAAAATTAACAGTTAATATTAAAACGGATAAATACTTTTAGCAATTTGGTACAATCAAAATAGTCGGCAATTTTCTAAATCACTTTCAATGCTGTCACTCTTGTGTTGCAATTATGTCTGTTATGTAATTTCCTATTGCCTGTATATTTTATGTTGTGATTATCTAAATGCTCAGTTTGATGCGTGATTGGCCACGTGTTGTGAAACTCAAAATCTCCGCTTTTACCTTCCCGCGCTTGCGAAACACGCAGGTGCGCGCGCGCAGCAAAAACACTGTGGCACGGTCGATTTCATTTACTTTTTATGCAACCGTATCTCTTTACAATATAAAGGCAGTTTTAGTATGGAAAATTACTAGCAATGTATATCGCTAGGTCCATAACATGGATTGCTGTTTATTATACTACATATTAGAGTGAAATAGAATGTTTTCATATAGAGTAATTATAAAGTATAATGAACAAATTTAGAATTAGTATTTTAAAAAATTAATAATATAATGTATGTTGAACCGTTGGTATTAATTTTGTGCTAGTAGGAAAATTTAACAATTCTATTGAATGTTAATAACAGTAAATATTTTTAATATTTTATTTACAGATATAAACAGATAGGTGCTGCAAGTTTGAATTAATAATGCTTACCGTTTGGTTTCTGTGTTCTTGACTTGACGGAGATCTGTCGAGAATGGTGTTGGGGGTTGAACGAGGTCCAAGGGGGCGCCTGAGCGGTCTTGCCGGCGGGGAGGCTGCGCAGGGTGGCGACGCCGCCAAAGCACTTTCCGCGTCAAACTGACCAACTGCAGGGTGGTTCTCTAACGCAGACTGCAAGTCGCAGATGTAGTCGATGACATGCTGGATCACTTCCAATTTTGAAATCTTCCTATTCTTCGGCATGAATGGCACCAAGTCCTGAAGTTTTGAGAGATACATCTGTATCTCTGCATTCTCGCCGTCACGGTGCCTTTGCACACGTCCGGTAGCGATCGCCGGGACGGAGGCGCCGGTCGCGCACACTGCTGTTATCGCTTTCATTGTGACAGTCACTTAACACGAGCACTGGGTTGTGAATGAACGAGTCGAACGAACACAATACGTGTATCGTGCGCGGATCGCGAGCGAGGAATGAGGAGATGCGCATCGTGTTGTAGTATTTATGGAGTCTGGTGGGGCGCCGGGCGGGGTCGGCGTGTCCAATAGGCGCGCGGGGCGGGGGCGACGAAGCCTGATTTTCCCCATGGCGGTCGCCGGTGGGCGACTGGGCGCCGCGTCTGCCTGCGCTGGGCGGCCCTGGCTAAGGCCGTTGCCACGCTGCACTTTGGCCCGAGAACGCGTTCACAATACAATTTATTTGTTATTGTCTTTATTCAATGTTGTTTATTACGATATTTATTATTTATATCAAGTAAACTTTATCGCGATTTAACTGTAATGTAGTTTAGAATATTAGAATATTTTACCGAAATGCAAATAAGAATATTTTCATGCAATTAAAACTTCATTATAAATATTCATTTAGGAATGATCATTTTACTTATTTTTCTACAGTAAAGAGAGTAATAATTTTTATCCGTGCACGGGCGGAGAAAGAATACTAACCTCTGCGGCCGGTGTCGGCCTACGTAGTAGGGCCTCAAGCCCGTCTGGTTGGTGACCACCATGCCGCCATAATAACCTTGTGTTCCGGCATTAGCGACCCAAGTTCCTGTACCCTTATGGGAGAGCAGCGTGAATATGATGTCACTGGCGTTGCAAACACCCATAGGCGACGGTAACAGCTAAATTCTAAGCGGGCCGTTAGCCTGTTTGCTATCCTACAGCAATAAAAAAAAATAATAAAAGCAGTTTATTAATTTATCTTACAGTTAAATGATCCATGCAATAGGTATTTGTATTTATGTTATATATGAAATAATTTTTTCTGAGTATATTATTACAGAGATGACAGCCTATGTATGTAGGGGATTCTTATTTTGAAAAGTGTTGATCATCTAATTAATTTTTGAATGACCAATCACTTTTCAAGAGTAGGCTCGTTAATCCAGCATCACTTAACGCAGGACGTGTTGGAGGTGAGGCACAGGTGTGCGGGATGCGGGGGAATGTGTGAGTCAAACAATGGGCGAACGTGAAGGCATCCACTTGTTGTGGTCCCACGGCGACAGGTCCCGGAGGCTGCGACTGCTAAAAAAAGCTTTTGTTATAAAAGTATATTTGTGTGGAAATTAGTCATTGTATTAGTAGGATTGAAACGATAAATCTTTTATCAAACGAACTTCTTTCTTCTTATCCCAAGAAAATTCCTTATTAAAAATGTTCCATATAAATAACGATTATATTTAATTTCGCCTGTTATTAAAATTCATTAATAAGTTTACTTGCAGAGTGTGTTATTAAATAGTGTATTTAATGTATAGTCCATTTGGTTCGGCGTCCACTCTTGAGTGCAGTCAGACTGCGAAACTAAATGGGTCCAGTCCAACCCGGCACTTTTCCTATTCTCGAATAAGATTAAAGTTCGAATACATGTGGCTTAATTGGTTTTTTTGGGAGTTACTGTCATTTAATCCCCCAATTTCGTAAGAAGAAAGGAAAAATTGAACGATGGCCTTCCTTATTTTTTGTAAAGTATTAAAAGGAGTAATAAATTAGCCAGCTTTTACGACTTCCTATGAAAGTGATGTAGTATGATCCTTAAACGACCAACAGTATATCTAACCAAATTAATAATTGCTGTGGTTCAAATAATTTTATATTGGCGATGTGAGGAAATAATTTATTGAAATGAAGTTTTTATCCATACAATATTATAAATGTGAAACTAACTCTGTCTGTCTGCTACGTTATCACACCTAAATCGTTAAATCAATTTTGATATATTTCGGCGTAGAGATATATTGGACCTCGGATAAGGACATAGGCCTCTTTTTAATTTATATGACAGTTTCCCAGGTCAGCTAGTTCTTAATATTTTTAAATAACTTTATCATAGAGACAATTATCATTAGTTTTGTTTGTAAATTGTTTTCATGTTTATTCAAAATTGATTTATATATATTTTTTTTCGATAAATATTTACATAAATTTTTTATCATTATCGAGCCAGGACTGCAGCAAGGGTTTGTTAGGATTCTAACACTCCTGACCGGAAGAAAAAATATATAATGTTGCCTCCAGGACCCTCAAAAAACAGATAGCGAGAGCGAAATTTGAGCACATCGGCAGGATTGGCAAACGTCTCACTACCTATCCCTCTAGGACTAGGGGTTTTTGGGCTCTTACCAAACCTGTCGAAAGAATCAATTTTGAATGAATTGATTGACTAAGTTTATAACTATTGTTACTCAAATTATGTACACCTGAATGGAAGTGATGACATGTATGTGATTGTATATTTACCATATACACAACATTCGATATCATTTACACAAAATATGCATAATTTTCATATAGTCACGTATTTTGATATGCTAATACAATTCAATTTGAATAATAGTTTCAAAATAAAATAGTCATTTAAAAACTTTATCGATTTTGAGCGATATCAATAACCCAGGCCGATAAGTTCATACGAAAATTACTTTTAAAAATGTATAATCAAACGAAACCATAGACAATAAAGACCTATTTAAAGCGAAATCTTTGTTGTGCGGACAGAGGAATATGAAATTTAGCACAGTTAAAATTTATATGGAGAAGTGCAAAAGGCTATTTTTATTTTGTTTAAAATGCATTAAATTAATGAAAATAAACATCACACACACTATGGTACTGCTCGAAGACACACAAGAATTCACAAGATACCTACACACACATACCTATATACCTTACTTTTTATTCATAGATAAAATCTGTGGTCAAAATGTAGGTTAATTTAATAATAACATATTAAATAATATTAAAATTCATAATATATGTATATTAGTAAATAATTATTTAATAATATTATAATAAAATATATTTAATAAATCAACAGTCTTAGTGATTATATTCTCTCATACTCGACTTGATTATTATCTGGTCCTATTAAATGTCAAAATTGACAATAACGAGTTTAGAACTTTTTAATTTACGGACCATATTTCTCTATTACTATTGATATATTTAACCTATCACTTTTACAAATAAGATAGATATTGACAAAATTTTCGCCAAACGAATCGGAGCCATATGTACAAAGAAATAATAAGATTTTTTTTCATTTGTATAGTTATTTATAATTTGTGAAATACATTTTGCTCAAGCACAAAGAAAATGATGTATTAGTAATCTGAATTGATTTACTCTTGCCTATTTGTTAACTGAGTAGCCATGATGAAATCTTTGATTAAAGAGCCTTCGACAAAAGAACCTTAATAAAGTTCCAATATAAAAATTATATGAATTATGTTCGAATTTCGACTATAGGGCGACCACTAGTTACTTTTTAATTTGTAAGATTACAATATATCCATTCCATAAGTTAACATTGAATATAAACGAATTAGTTGAACTAAATCAGGCATAAATTGTCACAATAATAAAGCTACAAAAACAACCGCAAAAACTTCGGAGTCACCTTGAATGCGAGTGTAAAGAACTCAGGTAGTGGATTGCTTAATTTTGAGTTGTTTCCACCGACAAAGTTGATTAGTCTTGCCGTTTGTTTGTATTTCACATCATTGAATTAAATACTAATATTTATTAGATTCGGAAGATAATAAGATCAGTATCCATTAAAAATAATAATAATAATACTCTCTTTATCATTGTGAACGTCTGTCAAATATCAAAGAATAACAAGTATATTTACTATTCGAAGAAAATATAAATATGCTATCGCTCGTTTATACATACGTCGTAATTATGCATTTATAATTATGGCTTCTATATGAGTACCTGATCATTACATTGTGAGAGTGTGTCTAAGATGAAAGTTCTTTAGAACATATTTTTTTTCGTTCTCTAAATATTACCACCTCTTTAACGTCTTGCTCTTATTTCATCCTCGGCCTTTAAATATCAACTATATCTTTAGTGTAATCATAATTACACGTGTATACTTTATCTGTTAATTATAAATTTAATTATTTATTATAAAAGCCACCTTTTTTTACTTTGACATTGGCAAAATCAGTCCTTCAACTATTGAAGGCGTATATAGAAAAGAAGATTAATCTACTAGAAGATTAATCTCCTATGATTGCCGAGGAAAAGGAACCACAGAAAAGTTTTAGCGATAGTCTCGTTCTTATTGGTTTTTATTTATTGCTTATACGGAAATGTAGCCACGATATCCTTTGGACTGCAATTGACTACATACTCGAATACTTAGTACAATTAACTTTGAGTTTTTAATAGATTAAGTTTTATTGGACAGTGCATCAATTTTTTATTTTTTATTTATTTATCAAATTCACAGTTATTACATTGGCTTAATAAAATAATAGCACAAAAACCACTAAGGTTTGTACAATGCCATCGAAACTTAAGTCTACGCACGTTCAAACGACTGAGTAAATTTAGATTACAATTTCTCTAAAAAGTATTTTTTAAGTGAGGCTTTAATATTTTTTTGGGTTATATTATCTCTTATATTTGTTGGTAAATCGTTTAATAATCTTGGAACTAAGTAGGTAGTTGTGCGCTTGCCGTACATATTTTTCGCGCCGCTGGTAGCAAACCGATTATCAATATCTTACACTTTTCTTAAAAACTATTTGAGATCAACTTAACATGACTCAGATATTTGCTATGAAACGTTAATTCAAATAGTTTGCCATTAAAATTTTATTTATTCATCGATAGTAAATATTGATGATTCTCGGCTTTGATTAAACTTTTTAAAATATTGACTTGAATACCAAACCAAACATCATGTCAAAGTGAATTACGGTGTTGTTTTAGCAATAATGAATACTTAGAGATACTAATTTATAGTTGAAAATAATGAGGTCACCTTCCACAATAAGATATACGAAATGGGTATTTATGTATATAGGTAGATTTAGTATTAAAAAAAGAGAGATAAGGAGTAGTTATTGAAGTGAGAACTTCTTTAGCATCTTATGATCTGACTCTAGATGAAATGGAAAAGTCACAGTAAAAAGAGATACCTATATATATTATTTAAGCATATCTATACAAATAAATATAATTGGAGTGTTTGTTTGTAATATTAAAATAACCGCTTTTTACTAAGTGCATTTGGATGTATACACGGTACATATACCAAAACAACTTTTTTTTACAATTTTTGTCCGTCTGTCTGTTTAGCCAAAAGGCTAATCTCTGAAATGGCTGGACCGATTTTGACGGAAATTTCACTGTCAGATAGCTGACGTAACAAGGAGTAACTTGCACTACTTTTATTTTAGAAAATAAAAATAGGTTTAGAAAAAAAATACGACATCACGATTTTTTTTTCTGTTATTCAACCAGCGAAGCGGGCGGGAACGACTAGCTATAACGTGGAGAGAATGAAATAAAATACATTATAAAGCATAGATGTAGAATACTACTACTGTATTCTACTACTCTATTGTATGTATAGTATCTTGTACTACTGTATTCTATATCTATGTTATAAAGTATTTCCTATATTTTGGTCTCTTCTTTGTGTGCTATTATATTGAAATTTACATTTTTCAACGTTTCACTTCTATTGCGTGTGAACTGCACACACGTTTTTCTTTTATTGTTTATATATTCCTAAACTAAATAACTGAGATTTTAATGGTAAACAAGGGATACCTTGGGGCCGAACTCAGCACATCCAGATCTAAAAATGTTGTGCTTGCCTTCACGCGAACTGAAATAGCAACCTCGAAGTTGTAGTGGTTTGGAACATTGTATCTACTCTCGATAGTGTGAAGGGCACTTATATTTAGAAGAGACGTTGGAGTTGAAAATTTGATTAAGTTATTCCGATTTAAGATAATAAATACTGTATATATCTTAGTTAAATTACATATTCTTGTATTGCAATAGCTATTATGGGCTTTAGAATTGCTCATGCCGGATGTAGTAACAGGCAAAAAATATGGTCAAGTATGACGGACCGCGGACGCATGACGTGAAGCATTTAGTATTTTAATGTGATTACACCACGGAAGAGAAAATTAAATTTAAAATTATTTATTACACTGATAAACTTGATCCTATCATAATTATTAACATTAAATTTTAATCTATATTATACATTTCTGAGTGTTGTCGTGAAACATCCGCAAAATTAATTTGCTTTGTCAAAAAAATCTTGTTATGAATATCTTTATAAGGAATTAATACGAGTCGATTGCACGAATTAAATTTTGATGAAATAAAATCATTAAAATCCAAAAACAGCATAATAAAGTTTTTCGTAAACAATAAATTTATGTGACGCACGATTCTGGGTATTGTGACATACATTTGTTCGCTTTATAGTATTTATGCAGCTTATGTACGAGTATATTACAATGGTATTAGACGAATAGTATAATTAATCCAATTCAGTTACAGTATATGCTTGTATTATAGAAAAAGTAGTAAATCATAGTTTTATGTTTATTGATGTTTTAAGTATTGATATGTTTTATTTTTCTTTTATTTGCAACATTTAGTAAAATGTGTTGTGTAAAGATCTCAACTTACTAAATTGTCAGAACGTGAGCCGTTTGTAAGTTTCACCAAATGGTTCCAAGTGGAAAAACCTGATTGGTTATAGTTAGCTGATACAATGCTGAATTCGGATCCAAGTTTGGAACTTACTGAATGTATTATCAACTTAATGTATTTAGTTTTAAGTTTAATTAGGTCCAAAATAAAAATTTTTTTCTTTATTTCAATGTTTTTTGAAATATTGTATAGATAAGCTCATTTTTGCTTTTTTATTTACATTATAACAATGACTAAGATATAAGCTTGTACATATGTGTTTGTAGTATTATTTCTATATTATGTATAGTAGTAATATTTCTTATTTTTTATAATAATATCTTACATCAAAAAGCTGTACCTTTAAATTCGTATGTATAATACCAATATGTGGTTGAATAACAGTGTCCCCACTGTACGCTAATATTTGGTATGACTCAACCACAAACCAAGTTTGTACGATCCCAAAAAACTTGAAATAGCATTGTCTTTACGTCCTTTACGAGAATATACTCACGGAGTATATATTAAAAGAATTTAAAGGTAGTGATTGCTTTTCCACGTCTTCCAATTAAAGAATATATATTATTGAGACTATACAGTCTTAGTATATATAGTCATTTGCAGACGTGCCTTCACGGATACTTGGCAAATTAACAAAGACACAATTGCACCGGTGGCAGTATTATGCTCTCACGTGCATGACCATTGTCCGAACCACCTTCGAGACACCTTGCGGAGTTCATCGGATATTGTTTTCAGTTTACAGGTATATTTCCTTTGTCAAATGTCGAGACAAGGGAAAAAAATATCAAAAAACTATCCGCCACATATCTCAAAAGATGACAATTGGTTTATGTTGCGTTGAGTGTCTGGCGCAAAAAATCGTTTTGTTTCTTGCAGGTGTAATAAATGACATTTTAGGTGAAATATCGAAACTGTGAGTAATTATTTAATTTGTTCTTTACATTTAATTGTAGGTTGTAAATTTGAAATGAATTGTAATATGAGATGAAGAAATATGGCGGTGGAAGTACGCATTGTCTGGAATCGCTGTTCTCATACAATTACATAACAGTGCCAGTTTAGCTTTTTCACATAACATTGTTTCGTATTGCGATACAATATGAACATTTTAATACCTTAAATTTTATTTAGTCCGTAGAGTTAAGATTAATACCATTATGCTGGGTGGTTGGGCTTCAAGCTCGTCATCCACACTTGGGCTCTAAATATGGCTCCATAATAATCTTGTGTTAAAATAATTATCGTGTGTTAAACTATTAAGTGGCCATTGTTAGCTTGTCCGCTGTTTCACATCAATAAAAAATTAACATATATAAATATTTGATAGAATACCACACAAAGTGTGGAATTGATGTTGACGCAATAGACTTAATCAGGTTCTTTGAACTTATTCTAAATTTCAGTAAGAGTATAATCACATCAAATTAAAAACCATAATAGTGTAATTCTTACAGCTTTCTCAAATATTTAGGTTACAATTAAATGACTCTAATTCTCATTTCGCTGCTTCCAAAAGCATCCTAAACATTAATTGCGCCTCGTTAAACTGTTAAAGGGTTTAACTTTTTGCGTCGGTGTCCTTTTGTGATAACTAATTTGTGAAACGTATAAAAATGGGTACAATTTGTTGCAAAATTTCATTCCTCATCTTAGTTATTTAAAATGGAGTTCAAAACAAGAAGAGGCTAGTATTCTGACTCCATCCTTGCACGTAGATTTGGCAAATGTTTTATTTTATGTACAAATTGTCATAGTTGGTTAGGCCAAAGCTATGTTCCCATGCATGGATTAGGTGTTTAGACCCGGGCGAGGGCGCGCAACCCCAGCGCGTGCCGTGGGAGTGCCTCGCGCGTGCCGCTCCCATTGCGTGATACACCCTGATTGATCATTGTTATTTATGCCGATATTAGCTAACTCATTGTGTAAACATTCTTAAGTGCTTTTAAACAACAGCTTGAGGCCGAAAATAAAAAAAATTAATCATTAATTTGTCATTCTTCTTTCTTCCTAGTCGCCTGCTTCACTGAAGGTCGTGTCAACTCTGGAGCGGAGGCCGTCACTTGCCGTATTAGATTTTGCCAGGTACTTCTATTTTCTGCCGATCTCATGGCCTCTGCAACTGGCGTGCCGGTAAGGGATCTTATTTGGTCTGGACATAATAATTTGTCATGTTGTTTCTTAAATTTTGTTGTTGTCCGCAGTTCTGTCAACTCTAAAAGAGAAGATTGTCCACTGTACCCAAGATCATGTTAAGGTGAGTCCTGAAAAATCTTGATGGGTGAGTAGTATTTTTTGATAAACTCAGTGCTCTATCATTAGTTTTCATTTTTACTTATTTGAAACACCTTAAGTTGTGTCCGAGGGAGAGGCATTTGTCCAAAAGTGGTCTTCAATAGGCTGATGATGTGTCATTTCAAAATTAAAGTAGCCTAAGTTACTTATGTGGTATCGTACACGAATGCACTAGAATGTTCACCAACAGACGCAAATGGCGAGATATCCTAAATCGTATCAGCAAAGCTACGTAACGACCACGACCGCTCTGTCAAGAGCGTAGCGACCCAGAAGAAGTTACTTATATATACTTCATATTCACATCGGATCTACTAGCAAAAGTTTTAAAGTAAACTAAACCTTTATAAAAATTATGCGAGGAAATTTGTATATGCTGCCCTTTTATTAAGGAAATAATGATATTTTTGTATAACAAATAGAAAAGTCAATAAATGTTATTTATAAATTTGAGATATCGCACGCTTAATCATAAACTGACCGATTACGATTTAGGTCTAAAGTGAGATAATATAACGGACAGCATTGTATCGACGCCCTCTATCGGCCAAACTAAGATTTATTTTGATATCCCTTTCCCACACCGAGTTACCGCTATTTAGTTATAAGTCAATATATGGGATAAGTCGTAAATGACAAAACATTGTTTGCGATTTCCCAAAAAACAGGTTTTTTGAGTTAGTTCAGTTTATGATTAATCGTGCGATATGTCCATGAATCTACATGAATGTAAATGTACCCTATAGATTCGTTTATATTCTATTTGATTTTATCTCTTCAATACATAGCAGATACTCTTTCTAATACATTACGCTATACCCGTGGGCAAAACTCATAAAACATTGCGACCCGCTATATTGGTTTGCCTGTGGCCATTATTACTCCGTATGTGATTATTGGCAGAGCAAACAGAGTACGTTTCCAATATCGCGGTCCCACGGGAAGGCGCGAGAAATCCCTTAATTCGTCGTGCAGGTGCATGCTGTATGCACGCTTTTCCGACACGTGTCGGCGCGTGCAATGAGAACGTATAGACTTATTGTGAATGTAATGCACTGCACGCACTCTACCTATCTGTACGATCGACAGAGATAAATTGGAGGGAATGTACAGCAGGGTATACGCACTGCGGCTTTTGGTGCCGGCAATGGTATCTTCATTTTATTACGTATTATGTACATTGTGAACGATTTAATTATATAAATAAATACATCTGTCATGTTTCCCGTGCTAGAATACTCCTTGAATCTACTTTATAGGTTTTTCAGTGGTGTGGAACAGCAGACGGATTGACGGCCCAGTTATAAGTAAGCAGTTACCGTCGCCTGTGAATGTTTGCGACACCATAAGCATCGATAATATATTGCCGTACGCTTGTGGGAACTGAAATTTGGGTCACTTATGCTGGAACCAAGGTTGTTATGATGGTATATTTAGATGCCTGGTGTGGTTGCTCTCCAGTCGGGTTTTGAGCCCTACCATCTAGCTGGAGTTGTCTTGTCGCCTTTTAGGATAGGCCATATTACTCAGCCCCTGTATGAAGATATATGCACGGTGAATTGGAATCCAATCCTATTGAGTGTTATTTCAAAACTTATCTTTACTAATTAAGCGGTGACTCTGAATCATTACTGAAATAAAGTTATGTAGATAAAAGGGAAAAATAAATTATGAGATCAAAAGTCAGCTGACAACTAGCATACAAACACACGTGAACGCCTAATTTTAACTCTTCGAGAATGTTCACGTTATTAGCGATTATGTTGTCGATACATATCGTAGTGCGTACGTAATACGGCGCTTACCCAACTTTGTTATCTACATCCGTGGAACTCGTTCTAAGAATCTACCAAGGAATGTTGATGGGCAGTGACACATTCTCATTTATAGTTATTATAGATGAAAAACCTTATTCTGTTCCACATATTTCATAGTATATACCTCTATTACAAGTAAATAGATATATCTTTTCGATTAAATTTACTCTTATTTCTTTACTATCCACAAAGTGGACATGTTAGCATCATATTAAACTTAATTTGCATTATGAATCTCTTTAGAAATAATTTCTACTTTAATTATTTGTGTTTACTAAAATAAAAAGTAATCTCAACCAAACTTTAATGTATGGTCGCAGTAATGTTGTAATAAACCGCGATGTTATTCCAAGCAGAGCGTGGAAAACCTCAAGTTCCGATGGGAAGCGTCGATTCTCGTGTGAATGTTCACGACGTGGGATCTTTTGGGTCACAGGTCGGGAATAATTATGGGCGAGCGATCTTGCTATCCACCCGCTCGGTCAGGTCACGCGCGTCTCGGCGGGGTGCTTTGCTGTTAAGCCTCGTAATGGCTTGAGTTTAATTCTATCAAAGTAGTCATTATCCAAATGTTAATCCCAGCAGATGATTTAGCTTACAAAGCTTTATGAGTAGTGAATTAAAAATATCATAATAGGAGATCATTTATGGTCCAACCATTTTGTATATACTTTACTAACTACATTTTGACAAAATTTTTGAAGTTATGCTTTTGGCGCATTTGGATAAAAATAAGAAAGTAAAATTATTACACGCGTGCACACCGACATGATGACGTGTTCTGATAACTGGTATTGTTTTTTTATTTTATTAATTGATTTTTCCTTTTACAAATAGACAGAGTGGCATACGGGATGAAATCTTTAGCTATTTTTGGTTCTGTTACGCCAAATAAATATAACTTCTTACATGCATACGTAAGTACACACAAACACATTAAAGTATTGTTAAGCGAATAACATGATTGCTCGTTACCGACTAGTTTATTAAATAAAATATTGATTAAACTGTCTTAACAAGGTCGTAATAATACGTATACTATAATTTGGTTATACGCGCTGATGGGCACCAGTTATTATAACTTTGGAAATAATATTCCCGAAGTAAAATCATGTCATAATTTGGTTTGTGGCATGCGATACCGTGAGATTGGAGGTGTTCCTGTGTGAAACGGCCGGGTCGTGGGAGAATGGTCGAACTTTACCAAGGTCATGGGAAACTGATATATGTTGGTAATACGATGTTTTAATAGACGATGATTTAAGTTAACCAACATACTATGTGAAATTTCACAGGAATGTATAGGCATTTTTTGCTCTTTGACTTTTTAAGTCTGTGATGGAAAATTTTATATTGGAATGAAAATATGTGTATTGTACGATGAATGACTAGAAATTGAGAAAAATGAGAAAGCAGAAAGAGATTTTTTGACAACCGATTTCAAATATGTGATTTAGATAAATGAATTTTATAATAATAATACTTCATTGACGACTTCTGTGGCGCAACGGCTTCTACTCGTCAGAACGCCTGGTTATGGGTTCGGTTTTTATCCCAAGTCAGGGTGTTATTGTACAATATGAGTGTATTTACAACATAAAAATATACAAGTAGTATATTATTAGTGGCCAGAACTTTAAGTACTCTGCTAAGCAGAGCCCCAAAGTAAGCACTTTGGGGCTAGATGGCGCTGTACGAATTGTCTCAATTTATTTATAATTTATGTGTTATTATACCCCAATTGACATATATATCAAGAATAGCTTTTAAGTAATTGCCTATTTTTTATCTCTTTTTGGTTAACACGTATATGAAATATCTACTCTTTTTTCATCTCGGATTCATTTAAATCTTTAATTTCGGGGCATAAAATTCGTAATGTCACAAGGGTAGAACTTCTACGCTAATATTTTTTATTACTTTAGGATAGCAGACAGACTAACGGTCCGTTTAGTAGTTAGCAGTTACCGCCACCTATGATGGATGTTTGCAACTCCAGGGACACCGCTGATACGCAGCCAGCTGCGCTATGGTACTGGAATCTGATTACCTATGCCGGAGCAAAACACAAGATTTTTAATGAGGGCATATCTGTGTTGATGCTCTTCCGTAATACTTTTTTTAGAAGAACCATAAGAAATTTGAGTGAGCGACGTGGCTAATATAGTTGCAGACCTCGCTTCCCCGAAATATTTACCATGATCTTTTTCGCCTCTTTAGAGAAGTATTGAGGTAGTCTATTTCTTATTTCTACCTCTAACCACACAGCTAAGATATTATGTAGTACACAAAAGTCTTAATATTAATCACAAGGAGTCAATAGGTTTTTATAAATTTAGTTTAGATTATATAATCTAAACTAAATTTATAAAAACCTATTATATATATATATATATATATATATATATATATATATATATATATATATATATATATATATATATATATATATATATATATATATATATATATATATATATATATATATATATATATATATATATATATATAAAGATTATTTGCTAATTCATTAATATGTTCTTTATTTATAAATAAATAGAAAACGGAAAAAAATGTATTTTTATAAATTTATAAATTCTTGAGATGTTCTAAATAAAGAGCATTATTAATCCATTAAGCCGGGCAACATTATAACTATACTATATAGTTATACCTTTCAAAACACCTGGTTTGGCCATGCAATCCGCAGAGAAGAGTGCCATAGAATATGAAAATGATAGAAATAAGTGTTGATATGGATTATGGATACAAGAGTACAGGTATGTATACTAAAACCAGATGGATGTATTGCATAAATTAAGATATGGTAAAAAAATGGGTCTGAATGCTGAGATGGCGGCTATCGAAGGTGAGTAGAAGGAGAGAACACGTTGTGCTGACCACCCGGTCGGCACAACGTTATACCCATAACATGGAACTTATCCCTGTCCTTAGGTGTGCCTAGAGATCTACCATATCACATGCAATTGATTCTTTGAGGAATTTAAATCTGTTCCCCATATTAAATAAATCCTAATGTACATGAATTGAGCTTTAAGGCTGATTAAGTTGCTCTTTTGTACTCAGAACATGTAATATAGTCTTATAATCTATATAGATTAATACCGCTTACAAAGTAGGTGGGGGATTTTAAATTGCAATAAGCGTAAAAGGCATTTAATAATGCAGACGTCTGTGCACGTGCGTGTGTTGTGAACAAATACTCAGCAACAATTTATGTAATGAAGAATGAGGGGGTGGTTGGGGAGGGGGTCGTGTGCCGGTCACGTGACATCTTTACATTAATGAACATGCGGGTAGAGGGGAATCGTTGCTTTACGAAATATTGGATTTCTATGGGAACAGGAATAAAACCTTATTAAATCAATTTTTTTTTATTATTAGGTACGATAGTTCTTGTTTTGGACTTTGTTTTTATTTTAGAGTTTGAGTTGGTATCTTATATCTTAGTTATTAATTTTGCCTATTTCTATAGAGAAACTGGAAAAAAGAACTTTTCCAGTTAAATTTTTAGAATACTTACCTCTGTGGCCGGGGTCGGCCTTTCGTAAAAGGCGAAAAAACCACCCTAGCTTCATGGTAGGGCCCCAAGCCCACCTGGACGGCAACCACCCTATGTTCATAAGTATGCCGCCATAATAACCTTGTGTTCCGGCATTAGTGACCCTAGTTCCTGTACCCCTATGGAACAGCAGCGTGTTCACGGTACCCCTAGCGTCGCAAACATCCATAGGCGACGGTAACTGCTTACTATTAAGTGAGCCGTCAGCCTGCCTGCTGTTGCTCAACAATAAAAACAAATTAAATTTCCCTTTTTAATTTTTTTTAATATGGAGCCTATAGATAATTTCAAGATTTCCTTACAATTCTGCTCATTGAATGTCCATAGTGTTGTCAAAATCACGATAAATACTGTTTCGATATTCCCACAGCCTTTGTCATTGTGAAGGCTGGAGATCAATGACGATTGAATCACCCCACGATTATACTAATGCCATAACAAACATACCCACTTTATCCTGACCCCTGGTAGAAAAAGGAGAATGTTCATGTGATTGGTTTTTTAGTGTTATAGGAGTATGCGTATAATTTAGTGTCTTTTACCTACTGTTGGCAAATTTAATAATATCGTGATTGGTATGTACTTTATCTTGTACGGTCAATAAATTTAATTTGTCCAAGAATGTTCGTTTGACAATATACTTTGAACACCTTTAAATACATAAACACCATTATTTTATGCATTCTAGTGGATAACGTATCGTTATATTATGATTATCCGCACTTTCTTCTTATCAGTGTTAGCCAAGTGATGTTGCACTGTGAGACCTACTCAGAGATCATAGGTACGATGATTCCCACGATGACATACGTCGCATAAGTAGTTTTTCTCACCTAACATAAGTACATACTTATCATAATTGCTACGCGTCGACAGAATGTTATTATTATTTTTTATGTTAAACTAAAACATGATGACGTTACTTGTAAATTATTTATGCCAAAAAATAAATCAATTAGTAAAATACATGGAATTCGTATTGGGATATACATATGGATCGAGTCAACAACGGACCAAAAAGGTCGTGGCAGCTATGACCAAACTCACAATAAAATAATTAAATTTTCATGTCTGTATCTGCCAAATAATTTTCAATCTGAATGACAGATCGGAATATAAAATACCATCGGCTTTTACATTTGGTTTTGTAAAAAGTATCGGTTACTCTAATAGTAATCAACAATCTTTGTTTCATTAATTTGGCAACCCGTTCACGGTACACAGCATCCCACAGTCTGATTTATATATTTTAAATTGTTATGCTTTAATAATTTACTTTTTATGCTGTTTTATTTATTTATTTTACAAATTTTATTTCTTACATACATTGTTCTTAAAAACAGTACCGTAATTTTTTTATAATTTTTTTTATTATTATTGTTAATACATAAGTTTGCTCATATTTATGTTAAATTCCGTGACGTCATTACAAGGGCTTAACTATCAGCGTTGGTTTTTAGGAACCAGCATTATGATGAGTTAGGTCCTATTTTGGACAATGTAACTGTAATTTGTGGTGAAAATGCAATGTAAATTTACTGTATAAGTTGCCTAATAAATAATTTCTTTCTTTTTTATTTTCATAAAGATAACCTTATTCGTATGTTCATTGCACACTGTATAGTATCAGGTATAGTGTGAAGACCCCTTTAAATGCGACAGCTCTTTTTAAATTGGAATAAGCTGGATGTCTGGGGTGTTTTGACATGGCGTGGGAGCAGTTCCTATTGTGGGGTACTTAACTCTGATAAAGGCACTGTTGAACCATTAGCTGGATTCGCTTTGCTCATTCGTTATCGTTGATGAATGGACATTGGATTATGACACGCGTAAAGCTGTGTCTAACGCTTAATGAGGAGATATGGTTTTCCGTGATTTATTGCAAATACTTACGTAATTACTTATGAATTTGCTGGATTTTATCCGTGCAGAGGCGGAGAAAGAATACTAACCTCTGCGGCCGGGGTCGGCCAGTCGTAAAAGGCGACAAAACAACCCACCCTAGCTTCGTGGTAGGGCCCCAAGCCCGTCTGGACGGCGACCACCTTTGGTCTTAAGTATACCGCCATAATAACCTTGAGTTGAGTTATATATATATATATATTATATATATATATATATATATATATATATATATATATATATATATATATATATATATATATATATATATATATATATATATATATATATATATATATATATATATATATATATATATATATATATATATATATATATATATATACCTAGTCAGGTCATAAGTATTGTCACACAGTAAAAACTTTTCTTTTAGAATGCTGGCCATAAAAATGTATACTTTTAGAATTTTACTCATTTTTAAATATGGAGTGGACGCTTAAAGAAGACCGTGTTGCAGTTATTGCGTTGCATCGTTGCAGTTACGCGCCAATTCAAATTTTTAACATACTGAAAAACTTTGAATATAACCAAAAGATTCGTTTATCGTACCATCAAACGATACAATGAAGACTCTAGTGTAGATGACAGGTCAAGAAGTGGTCGCCCTCGGTCTGTTAGGACTCCAGCAGTGATAAAAGCTGTGAAGGCACGAATTCAAAGAAATCCCAAACGTAAGCAGAAACTGTTGGCCCTTCAGATGGGGTTAAGCAGAACCACGGTGAAAATGGTGTTAAATGAAGACTTAGGGCTTCGTGCATATCGAAGAAAAACAGGACATCGTTTGAATGCTCGTCTAATGGACCTGAGACTGAAGAGATGCCGCGCTTTGTTGAAGCGGTACGCGGGAAAAAAATATCGGGATATTCTTTTTTCGGATGAAAAAATGTTTACCGTAGAAGAGAGCTACAACAAACAAAATGATAAGGTGTACGCACACAGTAGTGAAGAAGCGAGCAACCGTATTCCGCGTGTCCAACGAGGTCATTTTCCATCCTCGCTCATGGTATGGTTGGGAGTTTCTTATTGGGGCTTAACAGAGGTACATTTTTGTGAGAAAGGTGTAAAAACGAATGCTGTTGTGTATCAAAATACAGTCCTGACGAACCTTGTGGAACCTGTTTCTCATACCATGTTCAATAACAGGCACTGGGTCTTCCAACAAGATTCGGCGCCAGCTCATAGAGCGAAGAGCACACAAAACTGGCTGGCGGCGCGTGAAATCGACTTCATCCGGCACGAAGTCTGGCCCTCCTCCAGTCCAGATTTGAATCCGTTAGATTACAAGATATGGCAACACTTGGAGGAAAAGGCGTGCTCAAAGCCTCATCCCAATTTGGAGTCACTCAAGACATCCTTGATTAAGGCAGCCGCCGATATTGACATGGACCTCGTTCGTGCTGCGATAGACGACTAGCCGCGCAGATTGAAGGCCTGTATTCAAAATCACGGAGGTCATTTTGAATAAACTTTAATGTCATAAGAATCTATGTTTTGTTAAGTTCATTTTGGTATATGAATGGTTACATAATGAATAAACTTGTTAAAATTATTTTACATTAAACATGTGACAGAATTTATGACCTGACTAGGTATATATATATATATATATATATATATATATATATATATATATATATATATATATATATATATATATATATATATATATATATATATATATATATATATATATATATATATACTCGTTTAAACTCTTCATCGACTTCTTTCATATTTTGAGTTTAAGAGAAGTAGATAACGGCGGAAGCAACTGTCAAGTTAGGGCCTACGCAGACCGGGACGGCATGGCAAGGGATTTAATTTTTTACTAATGGACATTCAAATGTATCGATATAGAAATACTACATAAATTGCTATGCTTTAAAATGATGCCGTGGTATCGAAAGGGATTTCATTGCACGGCATTGAAAGACGCGCCACAGGCTTCCGCGGCGAGAAACCGTGGCGTACCGCGTACTGCGGGTAGGCAACGACATGAGACATGCCAAGGACTCCGGCGCTCGTTTTGACTTGATCAAACCCAACTGAAGACTAAAAGTGTATCGGGCAGCAGGAGCTGCCGATGCGTGCTTTGTCGCGCCGTGGCAATGCGCTGGAATGCCGCGGTATCTAAGCGGCTAATGTGCGCTAACCGACGGCAAAATCCCTTGGCATGCCGTCCCGGTCTGCGTAGGCCCTTACTGCCTGCTATTATATAAACTGAACGGGCGTTACTAAACTCTTTGTTGACCGCCTTTGACTTTATTATTAAAAGCTTTTGTTTTCCATTATAAAAATCCAAAACCTAAAAAAAGATTGCTATCAGCATGTTGAGATATAAAAATCGCAATGCATACTTTTCACATGCTCTATTCACGGAACAAATGAGCCGTGAAAAGTGTAATTGAATTTTTCGAATACTTCACGGTTAAATCCGGGGTGAAAGCCAGGTGTATCGGGGCACGATATCTTGATTCACTTTTTCTAAGGGCCCTGTGAATGTGCGAACGCCCTTAAACCTCTGCGTCAATTATTCCTGACCCTAATTGCAGATGATGCGATATGCCACCATTGTGATCGAGTTGACGCCGCTATTGGTTTATTATTATTTTTTACTTGTTTGCTGTGTTTGGGGTTTTAAAATGTGTTCAGTTGTGCTCTATTGTACGTCTCAATACAATGTATTGACAAAACATTTTGTTATGCTAGCGCTCATAACGGCTTCTTATGTCGATATGTTTTATTTTTATTTTGATAGTGGAATAGTTAATTATAGAATAGTGTCTAAACGCTTACGGTTCTATTTCCAGTCCAAGCTTGGGTGTTTACATGCAATGTGTAATTGTGTATTTATTAAAAATAAAAGTTTACGCGTTTAGTATGTATGTTCTCTAATGCATCACAAGGCAAGGTGCTCTGCCGCATATTTAAACTTAATTCCAAATTAGATAGTACTGAATTATCACAGTATAGTTATTATTATTATTATTATTCTCTGATGCATTACATATGATGTAATAGATAACATGACAGATGAGTTTCTGACGAAAAGTTGTCTATTGGGCGGGACTTGGGAGGTCAATTATCAAATTGTTGTATATTTAAAAAAAACACTTATTTAGTTTGGTTATAATACTGGTTTTATCTGTGAAGTATTTGCCTTTACCTAATATTATTGTTAGATTATACTGTCAGTATCTGTTCTATTTTTAAATTAGAGTTTATATGGTTTATGATTAAAATTACGTCGCGTAATTCCTTCTTACAAATTAATCGAAGCGTCATCTGTGATGTTAATTGGCTAGCGCTATTAATTAGTGATGTAAAAATAGATCGGCCTCGGCGTTTGTTTATAATTGTTATTGTTGACGAATGATCGCATCTACTAATCTTAAGTATAATATTGTATAAAAGGAAATAGACAACCACTGCTGGTCGGGGAATCCCCCTACAGAGATAGGATACCCGCCACTCTTTTCAAAGGCGGATTGGTTGGTTACACGTACCTACTCATCCACGTGTGTAGGTTTCCCGATGATGTTTTTCTTCACCGTATCCTTGGAATACTGCCTTTTCACTGGAATTATGTACGATACTAACATTTATGTGAAATATTTTGTGCAGAACAGAATACATATCTATACATTTTTATCCATGCAGGGGCGGAGAAAAAATACTAACCTCTGCGGCCTCAAGCCCGTCTGGATGGCAACCACCTTTGGTCTTAAGTATGCCGCCATAATAACCTTGTGTTAGTGTAATAATTAGTGAACCAAGTTCCTGTACTCTTATGGGACAGTAGCGTGTTCGTGGTGCAAATGGCGTTGCAAACATCCATAGGCGACGGTAACTGCTAAATTCTAAGCGGGCCGTCAGCCTGTCTGCTGTCCTACAGCAATAAAAAAATCTATTTAAAACATTGTTTCGTACGAATGGAGCTGACGAATTTGATTGTGAAAACTCTTTGTT
Organism: Malacosoma neustria; assembly: GCA_963693495.1. NCBI lineage: Eukaryota > Metazoa > Arthropoda > Insecta > Lepidoptera > Lasiocampidae > Malacosoma > Malacosoma neustria. The sequence continues at coordinate 8,267,620 of OY856381.1, read as the reverse complement.
TAGATACATTTCTTTATGAGTGAGATTTGATTTGTATTTGTCTTATATTTCGTCATGTTCGTAGAATAATGTCGGTTTTGAAAAAAAAACAAAATCCACTTTTTACCATTATTTGGATACTACATTGTCTAAATGTTATCGTTACATTAAAAAAAAATTACGTGTATTTTAGAGATCAAATTAAGCAGTCGGTAAAGTGACGGATTTGATAGACGCTCAAAGTAAAATGACGCTTGTGTATATGGCTCTCCTGTAAAGTTTAATATAATGTCAGATCCTATTCTACGTCTATGACGATTTAAAGATAGCTTAGTGAACTTAATGGACAAGAATGGAAGAGATGCGAGCAAATTAAAAGACATAAATAGGTTATCATTTCCCGTGTCTCATTAAATGGATCTAAATAATAATTATAGCCAATTCTCGTTCTGGTATAGAGTTTGAATCTAATAATAAAGTTCAAACAAGGTGCTAGTCAAGAGTTCCCCTATAACAATCAGAAATACAGTTGGTATGTGAAATATGGTACGGCGCTTTTCACACCGCGCGCGAATCGCAGCTGCACGCGGTACAAGCATACAGCTGTCGCGTATGCAAACGCCCTTATACTCTAACACTTTTTATTACCCCGAATATGTACAAAATCAATGATAGGCGTTTATTGTAGATTACGATAATCCCAATAAACATAACACCGCTTTAATGAAATATATAATAGTTTGCTCATGATTACCATTTTCTTCCACGTTTCAATACTTCAATGTTAATGAAAGTATTTTTATAGCCTGATGATCCATTTAATAGTAAGCAGTTACCATTGCCTATACATATGGGAAGACTTAGGGGGTTGGGAACCTGGGTAACTTATTTCTAAACAGAACACAAGATTTATCCGTGCAAGATTTATGCGTGCGGAAAAGAAACCTCTGCGACCGGGGTCGGCCTGTCGTAAAAGGCGACAAAACAACCCACCCTGGCTACGTGGTAGGGCCTCAAGCTCGTCTGGATGGCGCCCACATTTGGTCTTTAGTATGCCGCCATAATGACTTCGTGTTGTGTTCCGGCATTAGTGTCCCCAGTTCCTGTACCCTTATGGGGCAGCAGTGTGTTCGCGATGCTGCTGGCGTTGCAAACACCTATAGGCGACGGTAACTGCTAAATTCTAAGCGGGCCGTCAGCCTGCTGTCCTACAGCAATAAAAAAGTTATTATGATGGTATATTTAGAGAACAGGTGTGGTTGCCAGCGGTTGGCAACGAATGGGGGAATTACCTGATCATATTAGGTGCACATGTTTTATTTGGAATACTAGTGTCTTGTATTTTATCTTGAAAATTATTAGATTAATTTGATTGTTACAGAAGCCATTGTTCCAACCCGAAAACTAAAACCCAAAAGGAGACGGTTTTGTTGTCTTAGAAATTACTCAAACTGGACTACTGAAACTGTCAACTGGAACTACCTGATCATTATTTATTTATTCAAATAGATCACTAACATGTCATACATTACACAATCATAAACTAATCCGGCATAGTATCATTCAAAATGTTGTCACAATTACAGGTGACGACTGCATGCTCAAGAAGGTAATTGCGAAAACAGAAAGATAAAATAAATATACAAATACAGAATGATCCCAAATAAAATACAAGTTGTACATGAAGAGCTAATGCCTTACTAAACAAAATAAAAACTAAAATACAAACAGTAACAACATAATGATAGATTTTTAAAATCTACTAATTCATCACATTTCCTATCATATTCATAAACTTGAAAATACTCCAAAATGTACAAAACGCACGATCACACGTGAATAACATACGGAACAATGTCTGAAAGTGAATGTTTTCAGATGTTAGGCATATGCCGGACCGGACGAGGTCCACATGGCCGGTACAAAGCGCCGTTGTTGCCCACTGCCCGCCGCACACAACTGGTTCGCAACACATCCAATTGCATATCTTCTCGAAAAAAATCGCAAAGTAGCAAGTACTAATGTATTAGTACCATAGTTGAGTATAGTAAATACAATCTCGTTCATAATTGATTTTATAGATTACTACAGCTTTTATTAACATACAAATACAACTTACTTTAGAGAAGTCTTCAAAATATCTCAGTACAGGGGCGGAGCAAGAATACTAAGAACCCTGCGTCCAGGGGCAGTGATAAAAGGCAATAAAACAACCCTATCATCATCATCTTAGCGTTCATCCCGGTTGCAAGCCAAACTTGCGTTTCGGTGCCCGGGGTCCGCTTTCCGACTTTTTCTACTCCACTTCGTACGGTCTTCAGCATCCCTGGTAGTGAGTCCATTAGCACGCATATCACCCTTTACGAGGTCAAGCCAGCACTTTTTGGGTCTACCCCTCCTGCCGGGGCCCGGCGGAGGCGGCATGGCCAGACATTTGTTTCCCACGTAAGCATCCGGTTGCCGTAAAACGTGGCCGTACCAACGGAGCCGACACTCCTGCAGTTTATCCGCAATGTCACGGACATGAAGACTACCGCGAATGCGGGAGTTCCTAACGCGGTCCTTCCGCGTCACTCCACAATAAAACAACCCTATCCAGGTGGTAAAACTCCAAGCCCTTCTGGATGGTACCCCTGGTGTCTTAAAATGCCGCCATTTTTATTTATAATTTATATTAATATAGAATGAATTAGTAAATTAATCCACATTTACTCGTTATTGCATCTTTGTTAATTTCTTGACTGTTTTGCTTGATTACTTGTATTATATTGACTTATAAACAATTTTCTTTATTTTATTTTACACATATATTTTAATTCTGTAAAAGTATATTAACCGTTGTAAAATACCGTATAGGTAGATAATCACTTTATGGATATTCTTAACTTCAGAAACATTGAAAGTATTGCAAATAGTATTTTATTTTGGCCTATTTTTTTAATCCAATCAATGCTTAGAGTATACATAAGCAAGCTTGCTTATGTATACTCTAAGAATCAATGTAATATCTGCAGAATCAAAGCTAATGAGTGTGTAACATCCTTAACCAGCTATATCGGTGAGCTCGCACGTGGCGAGCATTTGGCGGCAAGTTAGGGCGGCCCGCCCAAACACGTTAACTAATGTATTCCTGTTGTTACGTAGTTAAACGTTGTAGAGGTACTTTTAATTTTATATCTGAATTCATTATGTTTAAATTTACTTTATTTAGTTTGATGTATATTAGAAGTACGTGATAATTGGTTATTGTATTTAGTACGTGATAGCACACTCGAAGACTAACCTCGAGGTCTGGGGTTTGATTTCTGCTACGGGATGCACACAATGTTATGCGAGGACCTCGCGGTGAAGGAGAGATGGCGCTCATATTTCCACGAGCTGCTGAACAAGCAGCATAAAGAGGTGCAGCCGCCAGATCTTCCTCCAAATCAAGGATTAGCGCCACCGGTAACGCCTGCAGAAGTCCAGAATTGTCTTCGCCGCATGAAAAATCGGAAAGCTGTCGGAGCCGATGGAGTCCCCATCGAAGCCTGGAAGGCGATGGGCTCTCGTAGTGTGGGCATTTTAACACACCTTTTTAACCGGACGCTCCTCACCGGTACGATCCCGAACCAATGGAGGCTGAGTATCATTACTCCAGTCTTCAAAGGCAAGGGATCGGTGCAGGAGTGCGGTAATTACCGCGGTATAAAGGTCATGTCCCACACCATGAAGCTCTTCGAGAGGGTTATCGACTCTCGGATCCGGCAGGAGTGCACTGTCTCGGGATGTCAGTATGGGTTTCGCCCTGGTCATGGGACCATGGACCCTGTTTTTGCCCTAAGGATTGTCGCGGAGAAATACAGGACGAGGAATACGCCTCTGCATTGCTTGTTTCTTGACTCACAGAAGGCCTTCGACTGTGTTCCTCGCGCGATAATCTGGTGGGCATTGCGATCCAAAAGGGTTCCAGGGGCCTATATTGACATCATCCGAGACATGTACCGCGACTCCGATTCTGTTGTTCGGACCGCTGTTGGTGACACAAAATCCTTCCCCATCACTGTCGGTGTGCACCAAGGATCCGTCCTTAGTCCGTTTCTGTTCAGCGTGGTATTAGAAGTATTGTCGGACAGCATCAAAGACTCACATGAGCAGCCCCCGTGGATGCTTATGTATGCTGATGATATCGCGCTGGCAGACTTGGACAGGGGTAGACTGGTGCAACGCGTGAAGGCGTGGAAGGAGTCGCTTGAGAACGGTGGTCTGAAGCTCAATGTGGCGAAGACCGAGTACTTGGCCTGTAATTCCACAGATCCCACACCCGTACGCATAGGCAGCGACACGGTCGAGCGCACGGACCAAGTGAAATACTTGGGATCTGTGTTTCATGCGTCTGGTGACATCGATTGCGACGTCAAGGCACGCATTGCTGCCGCGTGGGCCAAATGGCGTGAGGTAACTGGTGTCATTTGTGACCCCAAGATGCCGGTAAAGTTGAAGGGACAGGTCTATAAGACCATCATTAGGCCTGTCCGTTTATACGGATGTGAAACGTGGCCGGTGTTGGAGCGACACAAGCAGGAACTGCGTGTCACGGAGATGAATATGCTGCGGTGGATGTGTGGAGTGACGCGGAAGGATCGCGTTAGGAACTCCCGCATTCGCGGTAGTCTTCATGTCTGTGACATTGCAGATAAATTGCAGGAGTCTCGACTCCGTTGGTACGGCCATGTTTTGCGGCAACCGGATGCTTACGTGGGAAACAAATGTCTGGCCATGCCGCCTCCGCCAGGCCCCGGCAGGAGGGGTAGACCCAAAAAGTGCTGGCTTGACGTCGTAAGAGGTGATATGCGTGCCAATGGGCTCACTACTGGTAGTGAGCGCGCGCGAAGTGGAGTAGAAAAAGTCGGAAAGCGGACCCCGGGCACCGAAACGAAAGTTTGGGTTGCAACCGGGACATAACGCTGGGATGATGATGATGATGCACAGCGTAAGCCGTTTCTGCTTAATTTACATTTTATGTGTTTAATTAGTGATGGACAAAGTAAGAATAAGACCAAGACTTGACAAGATAAGATTTTCCTAATCTTGGTATTGGTCTTGCTTGTACGGTCTTGGTCTTGGTTTTGCGTATTCAGTCTTGGTTTTACTCATTTGATTTGATACTAAGGATTTTTTAAATAATTTTTATAAATACATTATAACCATTTTTTAAAGACATAAACTGGCATAAGGCATGTATGTTAGTCTACCGTCTTGATTTCACTCTAACATATGGCATCATTTTGATTAAAACAGTTCCAATTGATGCTTTATTCATTCTAAATCTGGAAGTAAAGTCGGTGCCGGTCAAACTGTACCTGAAATTTATTCGACGAAACGTTTTTGAGGATTCTGCTGTTTCTTGTTCGCCGTTACTGCTAACAAAATCTGATAATTGAAATAAAATTTCAATATCAGTCTCACTTCTTCTTCCTGTTCTCATCCCAACTATGTGGCGTCGGCACAACATGTTCTCTCCTTCCACTCTCTGTTAGCTGCCATCTCGAAATTCACACCCTTTTTCATCATATCATCTTTTACACAATTCATCCATCTTTTCTTTGGTCTACATCTCCTCTTGTATCTATCAACTCTCATTTCTAGCATCCTCCTTGTTACATGACGCTTCTCTCTTCGCATTATATGGCCATACCAAGCTAAACTATTACTTTTCAGCTTCTTAATCATTGGCGCTACTTTCAAACTTCCCCTAATATACTCATTTCTAATTTTATCAATTTTTTTAACTCCGCTCATCCATCTCAACATTCGTATCTCTGCTGCATGCAATAACATTTCATCTTTTCTCTTTGTGGCCCAGCATTCTGATATTACACCAATATCAATCTCATTATCATTTGAAAATTCCATTTTGTTACTAGAAATCTCTAGATATCGACGGATCGTAAATAAAGATCAAATAAATACGGTTACATTGTGTGTATGTAAAATTAGAGATCGCATATTGAAATCATGGGGCTGTCACTTTCATACAAATAACCAACCCAAAATCCTGATTTGCCCTTCCAAAGATAGATTCGTAAAAAGGATCAACCATAACGATCTTTGGATCGAATATTGAAATGTTAAAAATAGGAAATATATTGAAATATGGATTTTAGATTGAGATCGAATATTAAATCGCTGTTTGAGAACATTCTTGTAGATCCTATTTTTCTAATAGTGGTAAAGATTGTTGTTTTTTTATATTTAGTGTCAAAATCTAGTAAAGAAAATTCGAAATTCCAATGCAAAAAATATTTTGTTTCCAGAAGAAAAATATATGTTCGAGTTATGATAAATACTTTAACTCATAATTTCAACGGAATTTATATTTTTTCGTTTAGTCTTTCACATTTGGTCTAACTCTTGCAGAATAAGTCTTAGTTTTGGTTTTGGTCTTGTTCATTCGGTCTTGGTCTTGACCTTGCAAAAAAGCTGCAAGACCGATACCAATTTCACTCATCACTTTGCTTAATATGTATATTATAGGCATCATGAGGAAACCTGCATACCCAGATCATCGGTATGTGAAACCCGCTAATCCGCCTTGGATAAGCGTCGTTTGTATACTTTTCGACCTCTATCCTCTAGGGCGGGATGGTGTAAGCTGTAATCACTAGTAGTACATATATAAATGATTTTATCTATTTTCTTTCAGCACTTTACTCAAGAGTAGCCGAAGGTTATGTATTGTTGTGAAAGAAGCCGCGAGTTTCATGGCCTCTAACTTGCCAAGAGGAAGATTGCTGTGAGCCACCACCAAAATATATGAAGATGGACGCATTGTGCACAAGCGGCCTGTGTCTGCATTCAAGCGCAACGCAATGCAGGACCAAGAGCATTCGAAGACGCTCGGCACTGCGAATCTCCTATTTAGAAGCCCTCATTACGTAGTTGTCGAATATGAATTGTACACGGATCCGGCAAAAGTGTCACCCTGCACACCCAAACCGACACTTAGTTTTTTTTTATTGCTTTAGGACAGCAGACAGGCTAACGGCCTGCTGAGGATTTAGCAGTTACCGTCGCCTATAGGTGCTTGCAACGCCAGTGGCATCGCGAACACGCTGCTGTCCCATAAGGGTACAGGAACTTAGGTCACTAATGCTGGAACACAACACAAGGTTATTATGGCGGCATACTTAAGACCAAAGGTGGTCGCCATCCAGACGGGCTTGGGGCCCTACCACGTAGGGTTGTTTTGTCGCCTTTTACGACAGGTCGACCCCGGCCACAGGGGTTAGTATTCTTTATCCGCCCCTGCACGGATACAAAGATGTTGATTGTTGTTGTCAGATGTTGATTACTCAAGAAGAAACTACTAAAAGTATCGCTTGAGGATATATTAGATGATTGACAACGAAATTTCGTGTCTTACTTTCAATGTGAAACGAGAAAAATAATTTAAATAAAAAGGATGACAGATTTTACCTCAAAAAGGGGTTAAAGTCAGGCAGGTGGCCGGTTGTAAAAACTAAGTCACAACTATTACAACATGTAACATGTTGTGCCGACCCCATATATGTGGGAGAAGGACAGGAGTAAGACTCAAGAAAAGCCAACCTCTATTTAATGAACAGTGTTCGTCCATGACCCACCTCATGAGCTGTCAGCACAAAAGTCGACACAATTTGCTCAAGAGAAGAAAACTTTTATTTTAAATAAATAGATTACACTCCGACTCTGGACTGGAGTCGAACTTCTGATACCCGCAAACGTCCCGACGTGCATTATACTAGGAAATTTTCGTTGTTTAGCACAGTACACCAGGTGGCAGTTATTTCAAACCCCAAACACTTCGCGTAAGAACACCACAAGTATTTAGTAATAAGTAAGTTTTTAATGTTCGTAGATTATATTCCATGATTAATGAGGAACTATTTTTATACATATTTTGTGTTGTTATTTATCAACGCTTAAATAGTGGGTTTTTACCAAGAATTAAGTTGACACTTGACCTTACATATCTAAAAGAACTCGTTGCTACTTCATAACTTGAAACCATGAGATAAAATTAATTACAAGCGTTTTATAAAGATAAGTATAAAACCAATAACTATGTCCGTTTGTTAATTTCTCATTGGTTTTAACTCTTTTCTATTGCTACCATAAAAATAAGTCGCAAGTTGTATGTACATGAACACCCAACTAACAGATATTTGTACTAATATCATAATATAGTAGAACCTCTTTAATTCGAAAACCCCTAAACTAGACAATATGTAATGTCCCTAAACCTCCGGTGCTCGAAATATAAACCCTCTATAAGCACTTATTTTTATTTTAATATCGAAAAAATAAATTAGATTTCTGTATCTCGAACATAGCAAACATTGATTTTACAACTTAATTATTTGAAAAACGACTTTAAAAATATAATATATAGTGTCTTATTATGTCTAACTCAAAATTGGTTTGAGTAAATCTTAACCTCTACAAGTCGAAATCCTTCATAAGTTGAAAACTCTGTAACTTGAATTTTCTGGCACCTCTCTTCAAGTTTGACTCACAGAGGTTCTAGTATAATCATATTTTCAAGATGAAACAGAACATGCAGATATCGAAACACGAACACATATGACTGGTAAATTACAATCGTAGGCACTACACTGTTAGAATGTTTGTGCTGTAAAATTATATAAATACATATTTTCTATACTGTTAATAATTGGACTAAGCTTCGAGAACTGTATTTAAAAGATAGTACCTACATCTAAATTCAATTAATTTTTAGTTTTGATTGCATAGAATAGTTAAATGTTAATTAACAAAAAATTATAATTGTATATACTCTTAAAATTATTAGAACAAATTTAAATACAGTCGACTCTCGTTAATTCAAACCTGCGATAATTCGAACCTCTCTATAATTCAAAGTTATTATGAGTTCCCCAGAAAATTTCTTTATATTTCGAACTAAATCAATATATTTTTATGCATTTGGTAATTCGAACGAAAAAACCAATTAGTACGTAACAAAACGACGCGTTAATTCGAACTCACCGGCGGCAAACATTCGATAATTCGTATAAGCAAGCCCGAGTAATCCATGAGTTGAGTATGTGTACTTGTATCATCGTACACGAGTTTTTTTTGTAATGATTGATTCGACACACTTCCGCACGAATTAGTTTGTTTAGCTAAGATTCAGTTATTTTTAGTCTTATAATAAACTCTTAACTTTTGTCATTCGTTGTTATTGTTAAAGAATAGTGATTAATAAATATTTTTATCATAATTGATTATCAAATTCAATAATTCAAAGTTTTATTTCTTTTCTCTCAAAAATTTCGAACCGTTTGACATTTCAAACACTCGATAATTCGTAGTATTTTAAGAGTCCCTCGAGTTTCGTTTTTAACAAGAGTCGATTGTATTTAGTTTTTGTTTTAAATTATATTAGTTAGAGAGAATGTTCAATTTGAACGTGACCATTCTCAAAAATAACTTTAAGGAGTGAAGGCGGTTCACGTTGATTGTCATTGGTTAAAACCTACAACTTTTCGAAACTTATTCCTTAACTACTTTTTGTTCTTGAGGTGGAATTGCTTCAGGCAGACTCCATCGCTATCCAATTATACGTAGCTACTAAACCTGGCTTAGATTATTTCATTACAAACTAAAATGAATTTTATAACTAATATTAAGTTATTCTTTGTACATAAGAAACGAGTAGGTCGTAAGATAGTCTGGAGTCTTGATTGATATCTGTCTCATAATACTCGTACACATGCGCTTGCGCGCAGGACGCGGTCTGCTTCGCTGTTGGACCCTAGAATTACACTTGATTAATGCTACAGTAGGGTAGCCAACCGCCTCGTATAATCATAGGCATACAAGTTGTAAACGAGAGAAATATATGACATTTTTACTAGAAAAGATTTAATATCCATTTACAAGTAGTTAAAAGTAAATTATTACAAGGGACGGAAGTAATCTATTTTGCTCGTCGTTGTCCACTTACTCAGGTTGGATATTCATAATTTCAAGTCATTTAATGGTAAAGTTATATTAACGACAAAAAATATTTTATTACTTTAAAACGACTATGAAATTGTAGCCTTGAAACTTTTAAATAGCTGGCTGGAATTGTATGTATCGTGTCCATAAAGGAAATAATTCATTTAAATTCAAAATAATAAATGAATAAGATATCTAAGTATAATTTCATTGCAATTTGAACTTTTTCCAGTCAGCATTAAATGTTCTGAGTTTGTAGAGCCAAGGGGAGGAGGAATTCTATAGAGAAAGCCATCTTGGCTGAAGATTCTTCTTGCGGAAGTAAAAACTGTAATTGGATAAATAAGAAAGCCAATTGATTGTCTATGGTCGCCCTTCCTCAACTTCTAACTATTCCATCATATAGCAACACGTAGCGCTGATGCAAGTGTTTGGGTTACAAGAATCGTATTCCATTAGGTAGCTGATTTAGGAACGACAGTATTCAATAAATTCGTATTCAATAAGAATGAGACCAGGCTACACTGAATAGATTTTTTTATCGCTGTAGGACAGCAGACAGGCTGACGGCTCACTTAGAATTTAGTAGTTACCGTCGCCTATGGGTGTTTGTAACGCCAGTGGCATCGCAAAGACGCTGCTGTCCCATAAGGGTACAGGAACTTGGGTCACTAATGCCGGAACACAACACAAAGTTATTATGCCGGCATACTTTTAGACCACGGGTGGTTGCTATCTAGACAGGCTTGCATCCTACCACGTAGCTAGGGATGTTTTGTCGCCTTTTATAAAAGACCGACCCCAGCCGCAGGGGTCAGTATTCTTACTCCACCCCTGCACCGACAATATAGTTACAAGTTGCTGAAAAGGGCGTAGACGTAGTTATCCGTGCAGGGGCCGAGAAAGAATACTAACCTCTGCGGCCGGGGTCGGCCTGTCGTAAAAGGCGACAAAACAACCCGCCCTAGCTACGTGGTAGGGCCTCAAGCCCGTCTGTATGGCGACCACCTTTGGTCTTAAGTATGCCGCCATAATAACCTTGTGTTGTGTTCCGGCATTAGTGACCCAAGTTTCTGTACCTTTATGGGACAGCAACGTGTTCGCGATGCCACTGGTGTTGCAAACATCCATAGGCGATGGTAAATGCTAAATTCTAAGGGGGCCGTCAGACTTTCTGCTGTCCTACAGCAATAAAAAAAGACAATTAATTTGTATTTATCCAATTGCTGTTTTTACTTCCGTAGGAAATCCCTTCCAAATTTGCAACCCCATAAATATGAGTACTAATTTTTGCAATCACATTTTTTGGTCACTCTAATATTTTAAACCTTTCCACTTGATTAATGATATCATAATGTTAATATTTGCATAAGAAATGACGATGAATGGAACATTGGTCAGAAAAATCTCTCTCCAAGTACATTGATAAAATTCGTCTCAAGTTACATTCTACCATATTGCGTAAGCTTAATGATCTTATAGCTGTTTGTATTAGATTTCATTTTAACTTGCATAGTAGCGAAAATTAACAATATAGAATAATAAACTCTTAATTTATTGCGACATGGTACAAATTCCAACAAATCTCCTTAATGACTTCGAAGGGACAGTTAATTCAAGATCTCGTGAACCCGTCCCGTCAGACGCGTCAATAAAAATATTCATTGCCTTACACTCTATTTACCAGTTGATGAGACAACCCTATAATAACAAGGATGTCACTAATATTCTAAACACGTACAATGTAGCTTTGAGATTATATCACCATGTACATGAGAAGTCAAATGTAAACGGGTTACTTATGTGAACGTAATATTTACTAACTTAAAGTGAAATACACGTATTTACATCAATAAAGTGATTTGAGCTAGAATATTCTTGTTGATGGTTATTCCCAATTCTTATTATAGTTAACTTAAAATTATATTATTGGTATAATATATTATTGTTTTTACCTTTAAATACTATTTTGATAATTATTTATTTTAATTCATTTCTATTATTGAAGTTCGAAGTCCATTTTCCTGTTTTAGGCGATAAGTAGCTTACGTTAATTACACTTTGAATTGAATGAATATAATAAATCAGCACTTTTATTACATACATGATGAAAGATAAAAAAAAAGAAAATATTTTCATACTACAACATAATAATCATGAACATCTATAATTATATAATATGCCACAATATAGGAAACGTGCTGTGAACAAGATAAACGCTTAAATAATGCGATTCAAATAAGAATAGGAACGTCAATGACCTCTATCTGTCAAATGTCACTAGAAAAGTACGGTTTGAAACGAAACCTTATTTGCGTATCAAAAATGGTGAGTGGAATTGAAGTCATAAAAACAGGTAACATACCTAATTTTATTTTAAACAACATTTAGTGGAATAAATATTAAAAACCTATGTTATGACGTCATAACATGGCGCAAAGTCGATCCTATTCTTATTTGAAACGCATTATACCAGTAATATTAGGCGTGTACCAGCTGGAAGCTTAGCACTGTTTTCCAGATAATCTATCAGTGGCCATGCTGTGTTTGCATATAAAAATACAGTATAAAATTTTTGTCTTACATCGAAAATATTCTATTCTCTGTATCTGTTTTCCAGACCAAATAAAAAGGAATCTAAAAACAAATTCTCACTGTCAATGACGTATTTTGTAAATTTAGTGCAATATAATTAACACAACAATAAAATCAGATAGAATATGCAGATGAGAAGTCCACTAGTTTGCTGTTTGAGTATTAAATAATACTTATATTTGTGGTAACAGGAACGTATCATCCCTGTGTGTAAAGAGGTGTCCTCACAAGCGGTCGCCTGATTGATCCAATGAAAAATGACGCGACAATGTTTTGAGAAATTGCGTGCTCGACGACTGCTTTGTCGCAGATTCAGTATGGGATTTTATTACTTGCATAATTTAATATGACGTTCACTCGTCCAACCGGATTACTGACTTACACTTTGTTAGCTTTTGTTACACTTGATTAGGGAGATGTCCACGTGATTTTGACGCGTCATTTATAACTGCTGGAAACACTATCTATCTGCGTCTTATTTTATTTTTATTTTAGTAACATGTTAAAAAGAAAGGGTTCAGGGGACCAAACCTTTTGGACCAAAAACTTCCTCCACTGTAAAATCTAATGTCATCTAAACATTAGATAAAGATTTGACTTCAGCTTAGGCTGAGATGAAGACATTACTATGTTGTACGTAAATTACTTCAAACTTCCTCAGATTGTGACAAGACTTAGTATGTAATTTCCTGCTTAGATGAATAAGATGGTTAAAACAAAAGAAATGTTGTCGCATTTTGTTTATTTATTGTTGAGAATGTAATTAAAAATGAATTGTTGTATGTAATATAGAAGAAAAATGATTTGCGAAATAAATCACTGTATAATAATTAGTGAGCTATGGAACAAAGTGCATTTGTGATTACAGAGTACAAGTAATTTAGTAATAAGCTAGAGATCGTAACGAGGGCGTCGAGGCGTCATTTGTCAGCGTAAATGATTTGTCGCTGCGAGCCGCCAGGTGTCCGGCCCCAGGCTCCGTATGTCCGTTCGCGCATTTATTTATGTCACTCGTTATTTTTAGTGTCCATTTTATTAGTGTTCTAATTTTAAACTTTTTTTATTGTTTAAAAAAGTTTCGCACAACATTTAAAGGAACTTTTATAGATTATCTAAAATATAATTATCGTTTATACAAGCGGTTATTTACCATCGGCTATTGTTGGCCACTGTTGGACTTTAAGATTTTTTTATTTTGTGCCACGCATTAGCAGGTCTTGAATTTTCCAATCCGGATCGAAACGTGCACACATCTTGAAAGAGACCCGCGCCATCTGTCCACGTTTCAGCTTTGTATTATATCGTTTGTAGAACACGTAATTTATGTAACAAGAACGTTGTATTGTATCGCTGGCGTTACATCTGTTACTTTTAATATTACTAAATCAGGAAACAAAGGAAACTTTATTGCCTATTTTATGGGCAGTAGTTAGGGGGCACCCGCGCCTGTTCGTTAGACGGAAACCAACCGCCACATTTGGCGATCACCTTTCTTTAGAAAGCTATAAGCGTTTGTTGTAAAACATTTCATAAAACAGTCGTTATCTTAGACATGTGCGCTGCAACTGCATGGCAGTGCCACAAAACACTAAGGATATAAAAACTTATTGCCGTTCTTCGCGCTCACATTTTTTTCTTCTCTCCTTTATATTCACCTTAATCTCGCACTTCATACTTCAGATTTTTGTTTTGTTTGTGTTGTGTGACAGATAATGAGTCTATTCAAAGTCTGTGATGAACGTAAGCCCATTTCAAGGCTTGAAACTAAATTCTAATTTTGCCTCGTCATTTGTTTTGTTTTGTTTGTCAAAATCTCCTTTCTTGTCAAAAACCAGTACAAACAAACTAATAGTACCTATCACATATCCAGCAGCTGCCGAGATTGCATTTCTTTCGTACAGAAATAGATGTTTTTTTTCGTATAGAAAAGTACATAGTTTTAATTATGAACAATAGAAGACAAATCTTCTAAAAATGTTATAAAACAAAAATATTTTAAGGGATGTGACATTGTCAGCCTATATTAAAATCATGAGACATCATGAGATTTATTATAAAAGAAAATTTCGTCATTTTGTATAATTTGGAACTGTCCGCCGAACGTAGGTATAATATATGAAGTACATACATAGAGTCTACATCTGAAGCACCAGGTTTGTTCTTCTGTGGCGGAGTTCGCATACCGGCGCACGTGTAAGGAAATGGTGTTTTGTTCGCCGTTCGCAAATCTGTGTGGCAGATTGGTGCGGCGTTATCAGGGAACCAGCAGTAGGAGCGAGCGGTAGCGGTCGCCATATGGGGGTGCGATAAAGAAACTGTGAACCACATCCATGTGCGTTTAGAAATAATGTGGGAATAAATAAAATGGGCATATTTCAGTATCATGCCTAACTGTTGTTAATTATTTTATGACTTATATTTGGCTCCTATTAATAGCAAGTAAATTTTAAATGTTAATTTTGCCGATTTTTAGAATTTAAAAAGGCATTGTTATCTGAATTTTTAAAGATGTATTTGAATTATATTTATATATACTATAGCGTTCTACACTAAAATACTTCAACTCCACGAGAACGTGGTGAATGAGTAGATTGAATTCGAGATGTGACACAGGGATCACGATTTCATTTCGTAACATTAGTTGCACCACCGATTCGCTCTTTAAGTACATTATATACTTAAATCCTAACTTAATATTATAAATGCGAAAGTGAGTTTGTTTGTTTGTTGCGCTTTCACACCTAAACCCTGAAGCAATTTTGATGAATTTCGGTATAGTCATAGACTGGACCTTGGATGAGGACATAGGCTTTTTGATGTGAAAATGAAACTTGAGGTGAGGAGGTGAACGTAGGTTCTGTTTTTTTTTTTTAATGGCAGAACAACGTTTGCCGAGTCAGCTAGTTATAATAAAGTGTGAAAATTGTTTTAGAAATAACATAACTTTCTGACTTAAAATATTTTAATAAAAACACTAAAGGGGTACGCTCGTCGGGTGTACTCCATCTGTCTCCTATTTTATTTTACAGTTCTGTTATTTGTCATTCTTAGAGTTGTTTTGTTTTGTACTATTTCAGATTAGTCACTGATAAAAACAGGTGTACTGACTACACAAGTAAATCATACTCGAGATACGAGTTCTTTATCATAAAGAATGAAGAATAAAGGATTACATGTAACACGTATTTGTTTATGATATGGAAACTATTTATTCTTCTAGGAAGATAAGATTCTTGTTTATGTGAGGTCATGTCTTTGCAATTTATTTAACAAAACGTAGTTAAACAAATACAAGTTTAACTAAACATAAACTAAACAATATTGATTTTTGTTATATATAATTCAGACTTCATGGTTATTAAGAAAATAAATTTTCCAGTTCTGTATAGAGTTGACGTAAAGAAGTCCTTTTGATAAAGGAAAGTCAGAATAGGAACATGGAATCTGACGGTAAGGACAGACTAAAAATGTTTATTCGCTCAGTGAGCTAAACAACCCGTTGCATAATGATCCCTTATGCAGATATCTTTAATGCATAAAATCATGGAGGAGGATATTTGCAGATGAACGAAAGTCACCGTTAGTCAACTATAATAAACATATATCAATAATAATAATAGCACTTAGACATGTTTTGGTAACCATCGAATTTGAAAGTATAAAATACAGCTTGTTCGACCGACGCAGGTGCTCCTTTTGGGTTTGGATGGTGAAGTGAAATGAGCTTCTAGGATACACTAATTTCAGAAGACTTTCAGTAATGGATGCTTGACTTTTTTACTTTGGAACAACATACAAGTTTACCTACCTACTTAAGAGTAAGTAGTTACCATCGTATAGGGGCGAAGAAAGAATACAAACCTCTACAAAAAGGCTACAAAACAACCCACCCTAGCTACGTAGTAGGGCCTCAAAGCCCATCTGGATGGCGACCTTTGGTTTTAAGTATGCCGCCATAATAACCTTGTGTTATGTTCCGGCATTAGAGACCCAAGTTCCTGTACTCTTATGGGACAGCAGCGTGTCCGCGATGCCGCTGGCGTTACAAACACACATAGGCGACGGTACAGTTACCGTTAACAGTCTAAATTCTAAGTAGGCTGTCAGACTGTGCTATCCTACAGTAATAAAAAAAAATCGTCTATGGATATTTGCGAAGCCAAGGGCACCGCTATCATTCTTCCGCGTAAGGTAACTGAAACCTGTATCACTCATGCCGAAAGACAATACAAGGTTATTATAGGGGAATATGTAGAGACCAGTGCGGTTGCCATCCAGTCGAGCTTGATACTCTGTAGCTGGAGTTGTTTTTTCGCGTTTTACGAGACGTCGCTGCCAACCATCTTACTCCAACCCTGAGATAGATGATGAAACTTTCGAAGTGCTATTGCATGCATAATTTATATATTACGATTAATGTATGGCACTTCTTGCAATGCATTTTAGTATTTGCAATCAGTGGTTGTTGAATAAATGTGAGCTAAGTGTGTGAAGTGCGACAGATGTGAGTGCCGATAACGCGATCTATGCGTAATGAGAGATTTAGTTACAACTGCGTCAACAGTTGCAACGAGTATCCATACTAATATTATAAATGCGAAAGTAACTCTGTCTGTCTGTCTGTCTGTCTGTCTGTTCCTCTTTCACGCCTAAACGGCTGAACGGATTTTGATGAAATTTGGTATGGTGATAGATGATAACCTAGAAATGGTCATAGGCTATAAATAATCACGTCATCGTTCTTAGGGGGTAGGCAGTAGGCAGATAACTAAATTGAGTTAGTGATTTTTTGTGCTTATCCGGTATCTATGAGAATCGGCCAACATCTATTTTTCATCCCCCTAAATGTTAGGGGTAGTCCACCCCTAAATTTTATTTTTTATTTTTTGACATTTTATTATTTTTATGGCAGAACAACGTTTGCCGGGTCAGCTAGTTATTAAATATTTATTAATTTGTTTTATATGTATAAGCAATACATACTTTTGTGTACTTACTTGAATAGAGGGGAATTTTGAAAATTCTCTTTATATACGTATGTCCTCATTCGGCTAACTACATTCTAAGTGGGCCATCAGCCTGACATGTTTTAGAGACCTTCGTATAGTAAACTAAGCTCCACGTCGGTATTATGTCATTGTCTTACAAAAAATATTATCAAATGTCTTTATATCTAATTACCGTTTCATAAACCAATTTTCGAATCAATGTATTAGGGCTTGGGTCGCGCCACATGATAAATCACTTGATATTTCAACATCTTGGAGTAAGAAATTCAATTGAAAAACATCGGTGAAGTGGCCAGAAATGATGAGAAATTTTACCTTGTTAATGAACTGGAGATTCCGCAAGGTTTAGATCACAACCGGGTATCATCGCCAAAAAGAGCATAGAAAACCTTTTTTTAATTTCATTGTTAATTTATGTTCCATTTTTGAAACTAGTTATTTGCATTAATTTAGCAATATGTCAGACATTTTTTTATATCCAAACGACCTATATCTATTAACAAATAAATTTTATAAACGAGGTGTTTAATTTATTTTGATGAATAACTTAAAACAAACATACAAATAAGAAAAAAAAAACAAAAAAAAACAAAAAAAAACCTATTTGCTGTAACAACCAATTTAGTTGTACCAGTAAAGTTAAAAACAACACTTGGTGTAATTTCCTTTGTAAATTTGAACAAAAGAGATTTAATCCACGGCAGTACAGTTGTTTCACACGTGTGCATGTCTGGACGTCTTCACGCGCAGCTGCGTGCACGTGCGTATAGAGCGCATCCAATTTGTGCACATCAGGTATATCTTTAAAATATGCATACCTTGAAGACGACAATGTAATTGATGATGATATTGTAATAATATAATTAAATATATTGGGATAATTCACATAAAGTCAGTCCTAACTAAGAGCCCTTGTGTTATGAGTACTAACTAGACAACTGATATACTACTTATATAATTTTCTTTTAAAAATAAATACATATAGATAAACACCAAGACGTGAGACGGGACTCGAACCCATGACCTTCGCAAGTGTTCCGAAATGGGTAAGCTGTTGCGCCACGGATGTCGTCAACTGTAAAAATATTACATAAGCTGACCTTTCTAACCCTGCACATAATTCTTTATCAGTAAATTAGGGGTAGCTTGGTTATTATTGACTTCTGGAGGATATTTGAACCCAGCAGTCGTTTTTTTTATTAAATTATTTCTATTGAGCTTTTCCTTTCTTCCAATTCGCTCAAGGAACGGAAAATACCTACATAAATAAATTTTAGTTTACACATAAAAATGGCTTTTGCCATGAAAATTTGTGTTATTATCTTGGAGTCGAAGGAGTTGTAAAACGTGATAAATGACTCCTTTTGCTAGTTTATAGGCAGCGATGGAAAACTGAATGTTGACTAAATAGGTTTATTCTTTCAAGAGAGGTTAGGCCGCTTCATCGACTCAAAAATATAAAGGTTTTCGCCCTGTGAAAATACTCAACTTAACTCTTAAGTTAAAGTGATAATTTCGGCAACTAGAAAAAAAACACTTTTCGATGTAAGTTCAAATATCTTTTCGAAAGGAAGTTTTTCAGTCAGTACTTTAAATAGAACCTTAGATTCCGTGTATAATACATTATAAGATCCACAATAAGATTTATCAATTTTGTTTTGTTACTCTCTTATACTTGTAGTAATTTAAACTTAACACTCGTGTAATCTTCTTAGTGCAATTAGTGTAAAAACACTTATTTGTCGTATTTATTTATAACTTTGATTAAATTTATACCAGTAATCATGATTATTAAATTATTTTCCCGTATTATTGTCATGATAAGTTTATGAATATAAATATATTTCTACAGCCAAGTAAAAAATAATAAGTATGGAATTTAAATTTTTCACTGCTGTTACGTGTTGAATATTTTAATTTATGTGAAGAAATTGGTTCTATATGACTAATATTAGTATGCTCTATAACAACTTGTTCACCGAATATTATTTTATTGAGTGAAAATTATTTTTGATATAATCTTTAGCTTCTTCTTTTGCTACAATTAATCCAATTACGATGATACTGTCTTTTTCTTCTATTGTATTCTATTTAGGTACTTATATATTCTAAAGTATTTGAAGTTTTCCTTTTTTATATTGCTGTAGGATAGCAGATACCGTCACCAATGGGTCTTTGCAATGCCAGTGGCATCACGAACACGCTGCTGTCCCATAAGAGTACAGGAACTTGGGTCACTAATGCCGGCCGGAACACAACACAAGGTTATTGGCGGCATACTTAAGACCAAAGGTGGTCGCCATCCAGGTGGGCTTTGAGCCCCTACCACGTAGCTAGGGTGGATTATTTTGTCGCCTTTTACGACAGGCCGACCCCGGCCGCAGAGGTTAGTACTCTTTCTCCGCCCGTCCACGAAAAAAACGGATCTTTTTTCAACATATTTTTTACACAATCCATCTTTGGTCTAGCCCACATAAAATTTACTTGCTTTTAAATTTGGTTAAACCATGCTAGTAGGTAGCATTTTAGCTTGTCTCCGCAGCATGCAATATCCCTTCATCCTTCCCCTTTATGACCCAGCATTCCATATACTTTATCAAAATATTTTAGTTAAAAAAAATGTAGAGACAATCAATGATGTTATAGTAAAAACAGTAACATCATTGGAGACAATCATATTTTTTTGTATCTGTTGTATTTATTTGTTCCAACAACCAGATGTTACAGCCAGAATTTACAACTAGCTCATTTGTGAAACAATACGGAACGGCCAATCTGCGTGTCAAAAAGTAAAAATATAATAAACGTGGCTTTCTTCAAAACAAATGTATTCTGTTCTCACAGCCATGTGGTCTGCAGGATTTTGGGCATTCGAGTCGGAAAATACTAAATCTGCCTTGCAGATGGTTCAGGCGGGGTGTGCGGCCTCTTCAAAGTACGATTCCAGTTAAATCATTTTGTATTTTAGGAGCCATGCGAATGACAAAGAAAGGGGGAAATAAACTATTATTACAATACTCCACAGATGACACAATGACACGTAATCTTGTACATTGATATTAATCAACCATTAACCATTATTAAAAAACCATCTAAACAATTTTGATTCTTGTTTTATTTTGATTTACACATACTTTAGATTTTTTCAATAACATCATTATATTACAAACTGGTCTTTATTTCCTTTTGCTTGTTCCCTTTACATAACTTTTTATAGCATTTTTGAGTATAAAATCATTTATTAACAATTTATATTCATGTAAATAATTACCTGTTATAATTAATTAATAAAACAAAAATCCAACAAACACAATATATCTAAAATAAATCTCCCCACTTATTATGAATAATTTCTAACATGAGCCTATAAATAAGCTAATCATATTTTTCGGTTCACCTAAAAACGTCTGTATCAACGTTGTTTGGCGTGGGCGGCGATACTTTACACCGCGGGAAGTAGGTATCAACCTGACGGATTGACAGGGGAAATTCATAAATAAATTTCAAGATAGAAAATGTTTTAAATATTTTGTCGGAGGATATTTTAATAAAATAATTTAACGAACACAGAATTTAAAGTCAATTTAGTACGTTAAACGCCGATCAGAACATAAAATTAGTTGAAACTATTTTAATACTAGACGATTTACAACTTTGCAGTTTCGTTACACTAGTGACAATGTGTCATAAAATATATAGGTATAATGTCATAATATATGTGAAAGATACTCTGTCTGTTACGTTTTCATGCCTTTAGGCAAATTTGAAGGCAATTTTGGCCAATTTCGGTATAGGGGTAGATTTTAACCTTGTAGAAGGATATAGGCTACTTTTTGTCGCGAAAATGAAACTTACAATTGAACATGAAACGTGAAATAGGGGTGAACCTGCTTTTTTTTATTGCTGTAGGGCAGTAGACAGGCTGACGGCCCGCTTAGAATTCAGCAGTTACCGTCGCCTATGGGGTGTTTACAACGCCAGTGGTATCGCGAACACGCTGCTGTCCCATAAGAGTACAGGAACTTTGGTCACTAATGCCGGAACACAACACAAGGTTATTATGGCGGCATACTTAAGACCAAAGGTGGTTGCCATCTAGACGGGCTTGAGGCCCCACCACGTAGCTAGGGTGACCGTGTCCCGAGGTGGGGTGGTGCTGGCGGAGTCTTTAGACATCTCCAACGCATTCAACACCCTACCCTGGAGTTGTATTCGGGAGGCTCTGAAATATCATCGCATGCCTCCCTACCTCCGCCATACGGTAAGGGCTTATCTGGAGGGTAGATGCGTCACCTATCGGGGACGTGACGGTGCCGGTCGGCACCTCATGTCGTGCGGTGTTCCGCAGGGATCGGTTTTGGGACCGCTCCTGTGGAACATCGGCTACGACTGGGCGCTGAGAGGCGAGCTCCCGTCAGGCGCCGACTTGACGTGTTATGCGGACGACACGCTTGTCACTGCCCGGGGGAGCTCACACAGGGAGGCGACGTTGATAGCCACGGCTACGGTGTCACAGGTGGTGAACCGCATCCGGCGCCTGGGCC
This sequence comes from Malacosoma neustria, assembly GCA_963693495.1. Classification (NCBI taxonomy): domain Eukaryota; kingdom Metazoa; phylum Arthropoda; class Insecta; order Lepidoptera; family Lasiocampidae; genus Malacosoma; species Malacosoma neustria. Next base: position 8,245,506 of record OY856381.1, on the reverse strand, counting down.
TGGAGGTGGCCCTAAACAAGTCGGAGGTCATGATGTTTCATGGCCCCCGGCGTGCGTCGGCGCCGGGATCACACATCGTGGTCAGCGGGGCCCGGATAGCTGTCGAGTCCACCATGAAGGATTGGTGCTTGACAGCCGATGGGAATTCGGGCTCCACTTCCGGCGGCTGGCGCCCAAGCTGATAGGTGCAGCGGGCGCGCTTTCAACGTTGCTTCCCAACTTGGGGGGCCCGAGCGCCGCCTGTAGGCGGTTTTACGTGGGAATCGTGCGGTCCATGGCGCTGTATGGGGCCCCTGTGTGGGCGATGGACATGATGGCTAGCACTCTCGCCATTCTGCGCAAACCACAGAGGGCGATGGCCGTCAGAGTCGTCCGCGGGTATCGCACGATTTCCTACGAGGCGGCTTGCGTTCTGGCCGGATTCCCGCCCTGGGACCTAGAGGCGAAAGTACTCGCGTCATTGTATCGATGGCGCGAGGAGTGCAGCGGCAGACGCGCTGCGCCGAGAGAAGCTCCGTCAGGTCTTGGTGGCGGAATGGCGGCAAAGGCTTCTGCGCCCTACCGACGGCCTCGCTACCGTCGAGGCTATCCGACCAGTACTCGGCGACTGGCTCGGGAGAAGGCACGGCTCCCTGTCGTTTAGGGTGACGCAGGTGCTGTCGGGGCACGGCTGCTTCGGCAAGTACCTGTGCCGCATAGACAGGGAGCTGGACGCTCGGTGCCACCACTGGGTCCATTGCGGAAAGGACACGGCGCAACACACGCTCGCCGAGTGGGTAGCTTGGGAGGAGCAGCGCCGTGTCCTCACAAATGAAGTAGGAGGAGATCTGTCACTGCCGGCCGTAGTGCCGAGGATGGTCGGTAGCGCAGAGTCGTGGGACGCGGTGGTGTCCTTCTGCGAGGACGTGATGTCGCAGAAGGAAACTGCGGAATGGGAGAGGGAGATCTCGACTGCCTTCCCCGGCTGCAGAAGGCGCACCGGGCGCAGGAGAAGGGCGGACAACACCCTTTTCCGGCCCCCATGAATGAGTCCAGGGGCGAGGGAGTTGGGGAAGTCCCCGCCTCTTATTCGATGGACCCGAGGTGAAGGCGCGCGCGTCTGAGGCGTTGCACGGGGTAGTTGAACACCTCACTACCTCGTGCAGGAGACGAGGCCCGGATAGACCGGGCCAGCACTAGTGTGGGACTGCGGAAGAATTAGGATTCCCGCGGCCATACGCGCACGTGTGAGGAGACACTGGGGTGGTGGTTTTAGCCAGTTTAGAGTCCGACACGCCCCTCCATCTTTCCCCAGGTGGAGGTAGTCCATGAGGATTTCCCCACTCCGTCAAAAAAGGGTTGTTTTGTGGCCTTTTACTATAGGCCGACCTCGGCCGCAGAGGTTCTTTCTCCGCTCCTGCACGGATAGCTTTTTAGGTTAAGTACTTTTTTTAAAATTTATATAACAGAACAACGTTTTCCGGGTCAGCTAGTACAATATAAAAATCACTTTTTGTGTACCAATTAAATCGTTCAAAATACTTCGAAAAGTCTAATAAAATGGAAACAGTTATATTTATTTACATTAGAGGATACAAATATTGGTTTCCACGCGACAACTCTAGTCAGTACTAATTTAATGTATATAGTTCTAGCATTTGTAGAAATATATATCACTCATCATATTACAGTGGTATACAATAAATCTTTGATATTTTTTGGTTATTAGAGAAGATAAGTGATCTTGTGATTCCTCTTATTATAGTAATAATCATAGAGTCGTGCACCTTAGTAGTTGAAATTTCGCTAATTAGCCCGATCTTTGGCTTGTTGCATTCTTTTCCTGCCAGCTGCTTTCAGCAGGTCATCGCCCCAGTCGGGGGCGTCCTACACTACATTTGCAAGTCGTGGTCTCTAGAACAAGTTTACTCCAACGGTTATCGTTCCTCCCGCATATATGACCAGCCCTCTACCATTTCAGCTTGCTTATTCGAGAAGCCACGTCGATAACTTGGATTCTCTGATGGGTCACCTCATTGTGGATGTGATCTCTCAGAGATGCTTCTAATTATTAATACTTACTATATACCAAAGATTCACAATAATAATAAAAAAAATCAAAAAATCAAAAATATTTGTAAATCCTTCGAAATATTAGTTGAGAAAATGAATTTAAGTTTACGAATTTACTTGGGTAAGAACTTAAAACTAATAAAATGATTATACGGGAAGATTGTTCTCTGTGCTAGAAATGTGCCAAGATCGGTAGAACGTTAAAAAGTATCTCTATGATATAATGTTGCATACATTACCTGTTATGATCCGTGTTACATACCGCCGTATATGATTAGACTAACAATTAGTATGACATTTAAGTACGCCATTGTTGCTAAAAATATGACGAATGACTGACATTCGCATATCCGGCGGACGCCGTTGGATGCGTGGCCAGTTTGTGTTATGAGTACTGCTGTATTTGTATATTTCGCCATCTACTCTCTTAATATTAATTAAGGCTGTACTTCCGGTCATAAGACCACATCATTACTTCTTTAAGGTATTATAAAATAATCCTTGGTTGAATCCGACGTATTTCGAACCAAACCAGGGGTTTGCTTTTTTTTTTTTTTTATTGCTCTAGGACAGCAGACAGGCTGACGGTCTGCTTAGAATTTAGCAGTTACCATCGCCTATGGATGTTTGCAACACCAGTGGCATCGCGAACACGCTGCTGTCCCATAAAGGTACTGGAACTTAGGTCACCAATGCCGGAACACAACACAAGGTTATTATGGCGGCATACTTAAGACTAAAGGTGGTCGCCATCCAGACGGGCTTGAAGCCCTACCACGTAGCTAGGGTGGGTTGTTTAGTCGCCTTTTACGACAGGCCGACCCCGGCCGCAGAGGTTAGTATTCTTTCTCCGCCCCTGCACGGATAGAATTTTACTGCACGGATAGAAATTGCTGCTCAGTATTTTGTCAAAAATACAGATTTTATGTAAACTATTGCAAATTAGACTCTTACCTATTATAGAGACCTCCCCCCCCCCCCCCCGACCCAAAGAAACTAAATCGAATATTGCCTTTATTGTATGTGAACTAAAGTTTTTAACAGTGATCAATTTATCACCGTTTATCGAATTAAGTGATCATGATTCTAACACATATTTTAATCAAATAAACTTGTCGACCAATCAAAACCTTTGTCAATTAAAAAATAACTTGTTTTCTACCAACATATTGTTCCGTTTGCAAAATTCTAAACACCAATTTTCATGGTGGAGCCAAATGGCGCATATGGCTATCAAATGTGCGCGCGGGCGCAGCACAAGGGCGGCATTCAGGTCTTCAGCAACTGCGACACCAGTGCTGCCACGTGTTGCGCACATTCAGTAACATGTGTTGATCGCACATCTACTGCATATATAAATTCTAATTGAATATCTAAGTTATTATTAATAGTTACGGGAAAAGTGGAGGGGAAAAGAGCCCGAGGTCGCTGCCCGACAAGATGATCTTACCAAGTGGCCAAAAAGCTGGGCACACGTATCACAGACGCCCTAAACCACGCCAAAGACAGAGAGCAGTGGAAGCGGTGCTGTCGTGATATCGGTCGGGAGCATCACGACGCTCAGCAGTGAGCAAACGATTGGAGGAGGAGGATCTAAGTTATTAGAAGGGGAATCCTTCCTTGTCTTCGGAGCCTAATTTGACCTCGTCTACCTGTGAAGCTGATGAAGAACGATTAAAACTTTTTCATTATAGTTTTTTTTAAAGAAAGTTTGCAGTCACCAGCGGTCTATCTTATTAAGCTCACCTGTAAAAAGAGAAAAGACATTAAATGTCAATTATTCGCTATGCTTTTTCTCCAAATACAAATTTTAACAAATTTATTCATAAGAATATGTAGTATCTCGATGCATAAGAACTGTAATTAACATGTGACTGTTTACGCTACGCAAGTGGGCGGGATAATTCAAAAAGTACAATGTACATTACATATCGGAACGCTTGCGGGGAGGCTCACGGACTCGACGACGACTCGAATCTAGACTCCTGAGTCTAGATGTTTATGTATAATTAATTTTAATTATAAAAGATAGTATATTAGTAATATATCAGTGGTAATGTTCCTACTTTGGGGCGAGATCGCGCTATGTGGATTAACGACGTCTGTGTCCCTTTCTCAAAGACGCCGAAAATGTAGTTGCAATTTTTCTGCTTCTAGCTGTGTTTGCTAATTATCTGTGTTCATCGGAAACACAGTAATATAGTTGTCACCATTAACGTCTCTCTCCGTGGTGCCGTTATTCTATTCTTATCTTTATTCCGAGAATACACGAAAAATATTTGTGTATAAATATTGAATATAAAATAAAAACACATTTGTATTCATTTATTTATACGTAACACGTCCGCAGTGGACTTATTTTTTTCACATCAACATGCTATGATATGACGCTTTTAGAATATACTGTCGTAAAATGTTTAGCTTTGCAGAGAGCCTACTCCTGACAAAAGTACGTTTATATAATTGTTTTTGACGGACCGCTTAGAATTTAGCATTTACCATCGCCTATGAGTGTTTGTAACGCCAGTGGCATCACGAACACGCTGCTGTCCCATAAGGGTACAGGAACTTGAGTCACTAATGCCGGAACACAACTCAAGGTCATTATGGCAGCATACTTAATACCAAAGGTATTCGCCATCCAGACGGACTTGAGGCCCTACCACGTAGCTAGGGTGGGTTGTTTTGTCGCCTTTTACGACCGACCGCGGCCGCAGAGGTTAGTAATCTTTCTCCGCCTCTACACGGATACTAAAGAAACAGCGTAACTGTTAAAGAAACAGGGCATAAAAAACAGAACATATGTAACCTATAAATTTTTGTTTGGCTTTGTTTAATTTTGCTGTCTATCTCCGTAAGTTTTTTTAAAATAAGTATTGATTGATTCTTAAGGTATGTTAAGGTTTTACATATAAATAAACCTTGTTTCATATGCTATCAATGCCTTGCAATGATCCTAGAAAATAGAGGTATATACTCGTATCTATTACAATTAGTTGATTATTGCAAGATATTGACAGCGCATGATACGAAATTATTTAAAAATCTCAGAAACAGCATCAATTAATATTTCGAAGACTGCCTTCTGCAATATAATAATAATAATAATTTATTTATTCATAACAATACTTATAACTATATACATTAAGTTGACAATTAAGTTATAATCAAACAATATTAAGGTCATCAAATATGGCCTCTAATAGAGGATTAAATCTAACTTATATGCTTATTTAGTCCTCATTATGTCATGTACAATGAAAAACGTCTTAATTTCTAAACAAAAATTTTTCGCTACTGGCATTGCTATTTTGGGTTTCCGTTAGAATTCCTCGGCTGGGATATGTCAAGAAGACATTTGACGGTTCGGCTACAAAGAGATGTCTATCTTGTCCACTCATTGTCCGCGTTCCGCAATGCGCGTGCGCTATCTGCAATTCAAACCCCGTCGTTTGACGTCGTGATGATGATGACATGAGATAAATCCGCAACTGGCATGTCAATATCCGTGCACTAAAAAGTTGCAGCATTAATAATTTTAAATGGAATTTTTAGTGTCTAAATAAGTACCTCATAAGTCTTTACTCACAACAGTCTTTACCCGGGGGTTTAAGGCGAGCGGGTGCACCCGGACGCAGAGCCCTAGGGAGTGCACGCAAGACAAGCACTAGAAATTTCGATATTTCATGAAACTTTAACCTATTCAATATCAACGTCGTTGTACCATTTTGTATACTTTGTTACGTCAAATACATGCACAAAATAGAAATATTTGCACCGATATTAAATTTATTTTATTAAAACAACATTGCGTTTTTTTGGTTGACAAGAGCGGTGGCGCAGGTTGACCAACTCGCACCGCAGCGCAGAAGATGCTTAAGAAGGCGATGAGCTGACGTTTTTACCCCTAACTGCTGTCCTTTGATGTATAAAGGCAACCTCATTCTGGGACAGCATAAGCTGGAACGGGACGTGTGTATTACTCATGTCAAGCAGGCTTTACTAATGAATTAAAGCTGTGTGACGTTACAATAGTAATCAAATAATAATTAATAGTGCAGTGTGACTCTGGCCAGAATTAAGAATAGCGCCACCCCATCATAGACCTAGAGAGTCGCAAAAGGCAACTATTGAATTACTTCTCTTTACTTGATTTTATTAGTTTACAGATATCATCAAGGTTTGTGGGTTAGGTAGCAGTTGCTTCTGAAAATATCAAGTTTAACTGCACCTTAGAGTATACATAAGCAAGCTATAGAGCACTCGTTAGCGGGTATGAACTGTTAGCACGGGTTTGAACAGTATCGAAGTCGCAAGGGCGACGCTATTAGTCACGAAGGGTCGAAAGCGCTGATTGTTGCTCCCGCTGATATTTATTTAAATTTAATGTTATAATGGTGAAATGTGCAGTACCAAGTTGTAAGAATGATTCACGGAAGCAAACTAATAAGAACAATTATATTTCTTTTCATCGGTAAGTAGTGTTTTGATCAGAAAACATAGATTTTAAGAAAATTACTCAGGGCGAGAAAGACTGTTGCGAGAGGCGCGCGGGTGGGTTCACGCAGCATGCGTTCCCGCGCCCCCCGCTTCCGACCTTCTCAGCATTGGAGCTAGTGCTGTACAACGTTGTACTCGAATATTATGTAATAACAGGTTTTTTTTTATTTCTTTATTTTTATTTTTTTCTTTCTTTATTGAATTTAAGAAAGTAGACTCTCTAACAAAAATGCTTGCGCAGCTTCGTGATAAACAACTAATAACACGAGAACATAATGATATGCAATATCATGGTTCTTAGTTTAGTTACCGAAACTATGAAACTGTTAGGAAAATATATATTTTCATGTATATTTTCTTCTTGCACACATTCCAATAATCGCCATGCAGCAACCATTTGGTTCATCTGTTGCGTGTTGTCATTCAAAAATATATTGACATTAGAATAAATTATCTTGTTCGTAGAAATTCGATTAGGCAAACAAAACGACAAGTTTATAAGTTTACCCATTTTAAGGGGCAGTAAGTTGATTAGTTTTTTTTGTGTGTTATTTAATTAATAAAAATCAATTTTCATTCTTTTTTTACCTTATTAAATTAAAACTATTTATAATATGCAAATCTTATTACCCTTAAGTACATACTTTTGTGAAATATACTTTTATTGATATTATTTTAAAAAGTCCTAACTGTATTTTATTAATCTGCTAAAACCTAAATGTTACTATATACATACTTACCTAATATTTACATACGAGTACATCAACCGTGGAACATCACTATTCGACCGCTACATCAGGTATCAGTATTTAAAGAACATCTGCTAACACTTGGCACAATGGACAGGGTGTCCAGCTTTGGAACTCATTGCCACTTTCTGTTAGAGAAGCTAAAACATTGTCAACATTTAAAAATAAATTACGCAGCCACTATTTGTCTGTAAATAATTATGCATAGCCAACTCTCTAGTTTGTTGTCTCTATTAGTGTCATAGTTGTATTAATTTCGAAAAGTTCAATTAAATATATTATATATGTATATATGTGTGTGTATGTGTATGGATAATTATATTAAAGTTATTTATTTATATTGTTTATGTGTATATTGTATGTATTTTTGGAATATATGTATTTATTATTATATCTATATCTCTATATTTATAGCGCCATCTTCTCGCCAGATATTTTATCCAAATCCCTCTTGAGTACGGTTGCCTGGAAGAGATCGCTGTAAGCGATAAGGCCGCCGATTTTTCACCGACAATTTATTTTATACTTGTGCTGTAATTTGTAATTTTGGTGATAAATAAAGCGTTATCTATCTATCTATCTACCTAATGGATAACTAGCGATGCGCGCGCTCTATAGTTTGCTTATGTATACTCTAAGAACTGCAGTTATACCAGCTGTTTTGTTGTGTTCTCTTGGTTAACATAAAGATACGTCTCTGAGATATTACTAATGGACGAGCGATGAAAAAAAGCGAACATTTCTTAATTTTATTTTAGTATAGAAAAACCTTCGGATCTAAAGGTAAATTATTACATGTTAAAACTTCTGAGTTATTCTTAGGTATTATAATACTTCTTGAGTAAAGAAAATAAATGGAATATGGGCTACCTTCATTTTTCACAATACACGTCAGTCTACCCAACCCTAAAGGGAAACCTGCTTACCTGGTGAGGTATATTTTGACCCTTTACATGAATTAAGTAGATATTAACAGTAAATATAACATACGTCGAATCTGTTTATTTTAAATACAAAGTGTTTAATTGATCTACTTGGCATTCTGTTTTCAGTACTGAAAGTGACGTGTCATCGCTGTAAAGCATCATTATATGACACGGAATATAAATAGACCCTCTGGTTACTGTTAATATTAGGGCTGTAACCGTCTGGAATCATGAAATTAAATGTGGGACAGCAACTCAGTAATCCATAATGTCTTAGTGGTTGGTACCTTTGTAACTTTGTACATTACATTTGTAACTAAGTACATGGAGATCTTCATGTCATCTAATACATATTTGCTTTTATTGTTTATTTAACTCTAACTTTAATTTTCAGACAACTTTCTGTCCAAATATTCATATTATAAAATTATTACTTATATATTTATAAATGACTCAAGAAAATTATGAGGAGACATCTAAACTGAGATATGTTCTTTATTTTAAATTAAAGTACCGAAAAATTGTACCTCATGACTGGAGCTGCACTACTCTAAGTATTAACACAGAATTATACTATGCACGATGTTTGCACTATACCTACTTTCTTTGATGGCTTTTATGTCACTTTCTTATCCTTATAAAACTGCTACAATATTTCGGTTTTTATAGGAACGCTTACTGTCTAAAACTAATACTGATAGGCTCTGTTCTTTATGATCTATCAAGAGGAGTAATGTATTTTGCTTCCTTAGTTTAATGAAGAGACATATTGTTGATCATCATCATGTTACCGTTAAATTGCGGTTAGAGCCCAAATTTCCGCTTCGGTGCCCGGGGTCCACTTCCCGACTTTTTTTTCTTCATTTCACAAGATCTCCGACATCCTTGATAGTGAGCCTTTTGGTACGTATATCACCTCTTACGACGTCAGTCTAGTACCTGTGGTTCTTTCCTCTATCTTACATCAAAAAGAACAACAACTTAAGACGGGGTATACACACGTACATTCAGAGTTCATAAACTTGCAAGCAATGGATGGATAAAAGAAGATATGGCTTTTTGTGATTAAGTTTTATATATTTATATAGTTTTGTATTATTATGTAGTAAGTTAATAAATGTACCAGTTACTAAACAACTAAGTCTTTCAATACATAAAACGAATAAATAAGGTTTAAATGTTAAAATTACGGCTAACAAAACAAAGTGGGAGTACAGAACTTATTGCGCAAATCTCACATGATCTAGTAAGGGAGAAAGACGTAATGTACCACAACGCCTTACTTAATTCAAGCCTTAAAAGTGTTCGTTTGCCAGCCCTGAATAGTGGCTCTGAAGCCACGTGCTCCGCTCCACCAGGCGCAAGCGCACATTTTCGTCTCAACCAGCACTGCTAATGTTAGTAAACATGTGCACATGGTGTTCGCAGATGCACACTCGGATAGTATTTTTAATTAATTTCATTATTATAATTTACAGTATTATAGAAGATATTAATAATTTTAATCTTAGAAGTTAAAAAGGCTGATTTTTACACGTTATGTCATATATTGAGCAATAATTCAAAAGGTTGTCACGTATCTGATGCATTGTAAATGGTAGCAAATAAATGTCTCCTTTTGCAAGTTAGTTTGCAGGTTTACAACAAGTAGCAAATAAAAGGCTCTATCTTATATCTTTAAACGAGCAATTCTTGTATATATATATATATATATATATATATATATATATATATATATATATATATATATATATATATATATATATATATATATATATATATATATATATATATATATATATATATATATATATATATATATATATATACCTAGTCAGGTCATAAATTCTGTCACATGTTTAATGTAAAATAATTGTAACAAGTTTATTAATTATGTAACCATTCATATACCAAAATGAACTTAACAAAACATAGATTCTTATGACATTAAAGTTTATTCAAAATGACCTCCGTGATTTTGAATACAAGCCTTCAATCTGCGCGGCCAGTTGTCTATCGCAGCACGAACGAGGTCCATGTCAATATCGGCGGCTGCCTTAATCAAGGATGTCTTGAGTGACTCCAAATTGGGATGAGGCTTTGAGCACGCCTTTTCCTCCAAGTGTTGCCATATCTTGTAATCTAAAGGATTCAAATATGGACTGGAGGAGGGCCAGTCTTCGTGCCGGATGAAGTCGATTTCACGCGCCGCCAGCCAGTCTTGTGTGCTTTTCGCTCTATGAGCTGGCGCCGAATCTTGTTGGAATACCCAGTGCCTGTTATTGAACATGGTATGAGAAACAGGTTCCACAAGGTTCGTCAGGACTGTATTTTGATACACAACAGCATTCGTTTTTACACCTTTCTCACAAAAATGTACCTCTGTTAAGCCCCAATAAGAAACTCCCAACCATACCATGAGCGAGGATGGAAAATGACCTCGTTGGACACGCGGAATACGGTTGCTCGCTTCTTCACTACTGTGTGCGTACACCTTATCATTTTGTTTGTTGTAGCTCTCTTCTACGGTAAACATTTTTTCATCCGAAAAAAGAATTTCCCGATATTTTTGTCCCGCGTACCGCTTCAACAAAGCGCGGCATCTCTTCAGTCTCAGGTCCATTAGACGAGCATTCAAACGATGTCCTGTTTTTCTTCGATATGCCCGAAGCCCTAAGTCTTCATTTAACACCCTTTTCACCGTGGTTCTGCTTAACCCCCTCTGAAGGGCCAACAGTTTCTGCTTACGTTTGGGATTTCTTTGAATTCGTGCCTTCACAGCTTTTATCACTGCTGGAGTCCTAACAGACCGAGGGCGACCACTTCTTGACCTGTCATGTACACTAGAGTCTTCATTGTATCGTTTGATGGTACGATAAACGAATCTTTTGGTTTTTATTTTCATGAACAATTCGAAATTCGAATTCAATAAACTTTTTTGTGGCCAGCATTCTAAAAGAAAAGTTTTTACTGTGTGACAATACTTATGACCTGACTAGGTATATATATATATATATATATATATATATATATATATATATATATATATATATATATAATTGGAATCTCAGAATCGGCTCCAACAATTTTCATGAAATTTAGTATACGGGGGGTTTCGGGGGCGATAAATCGATCTAGCTAGGAATCATTTCTAGAAAATGTCAAAAGGTGGTGTTTGAGTAGTCCCAATTTAAACTGAAAAATGACTCTTCCTGACATCTATCAGCGATATTATTCGCTATTTATACTATTTTTTTTAAATTGCTTTAACGACACAACAACACTAAAGCTATTCCAGCAGATGGCGTTGTTAAGTAACACGAAGTCAATGAGTGTTTGCTTTGAGGTTAGACTAAGAAAATCAATTGTTAATTTCCAAAAAACACAATTTATAAAAAAAAAATACCGAGCAAAGCTCGGTCATCCGGATATTTTGGTTTTTATTTTAGGGCTAGAGGGGGAGAGGGGGGAGAGCGAGGCAGGCGGTTGTCAAGCATGTTAAGGCAACAAAGTTTGGGTGTGTGACAAAAACTTCTACTGCCAACGTGATAAAAGCTTCGGGATGTCTCATCAAATGGTAATTTCTTAACTAAATCTACAACACACACATTTAATTCTAAAACTTCTTCTGCGTAACGTATTTAAGCTGAAATATTTAAATGTTTTAAAAATGTTTATTTGTATCAAAACATATTATAAACTTACTCAAAAACAATATTTAAAGAAAACACGTATCTGTAACTATTTTTTTAATAGTATTTAAGTTTATACCTTAAAATTTTAGGGTTCTATAACTGTGTAGTTTTATTATTAACTAGCTGTCCCCGCGACACCGTCTGCGTGGAATAGTGACTTTGGGCAGCATTTTTTGGATATGTGAGGTCAACTTATTATTAGAAATAAAACCTACAACGCCAGCCTAAGCTGAACCCTATTTCATATGAGTTATGATATATATTTGAGGTCAACTTAAATCGGTTTAAAATTTTCGAAACTTATCATTTTTAACTAAAACTATATTTTTTTTAAATAAAAATAGCCTAAGTTACTCCTTATTACATCAGCTATCTGCCAGTGAAAGTCCCGTCAAAATCGGTGCAGCCATTTCAGTGATTAGCCGGAACAAACAGACAGATAGACAAAAATTGTAAAAAATGTTGTTTTGGTATATGTACCGTGTACACGTCCGAATGCACTTAGTAAAAAGCGGTTATTTTAATATTACCAACAGACCTTCCAATTTTATTTATTTGTATGTATTGTATGTATGTATAGAATATAGATTAAAAATCATTTGCTATATAAGCGGGAAAGTATTTTAATTTTTCTTACTGAGAAAAATATATTCAAAATATATTCAAACGGTAATTCAAATATCGATTATATTATAATTCCTATTGTTTTATCATTATTTTGTCAGGTGTTACTCAGTAGGTATACGATGTGAATTTCAAATCGTGTGATTATTCCAGATCACGGAGGCGGCGTGGGCTAACTTGTTTTGATGGGCCAGCTGTCCGCTGGAATGAATTAGCAAATTGATAAAGCGTCGTTGGCGATATGGCCTCCAACTCTGACCTGCGCCTGCGCTACTTATCGCGACAAATATTTCGACACTAGCGACGACCTAAGTTTTTCTAGAATTTTATTTTATAATTTTCGAATTCAGGACAAGGGCAGCAAGAAGAATTTTCGAACTCAGTACTATTTTCTCAATGAAAATTATTGTTTTTTTTTATTGTTGTAGGACAACAGACAGACTGACGGCCCATTTAGAATCTAGCAGTTACAGTCGCCGCTGGATATTTGCGACGCCGGGAGCTTTTTATCCGTGCAGGGGCGGAGAAGGAATACCCTGTAAGGAAGGCCTGTCGTAAAAGGCGACAAAACAACCCACCCTAGCTACGTGGTATGGCCTCAAGTCCGTCTGGATGGCGTCCACCTTTGTATTAAGTATGCCGCCATGATAACCTTGTGTTATGTTCCGGCATTAGTGATTCAAGTTCCTGTACCCTTGTGGTACAGCAGCGTGTTCGCGATGCCACTAGCGTTGCAAACACCCATAGGCGACGGTAACTGCTAAATTCTAAGCGGGCCGTCAACCTGTCTGCTGTCCTACAGCAATAAAAAAAGAGATACAAAAAGTATAAAATTATGAAAAGTTTTAAATTAACGCCAGTGAGTTAAATTGACGACTAGACCTGTGATTAAAAATCGTGAACACGCTGTTGTCGCATAAGGGTATAGGAACTTGGGTCACTAATGCCGGAACACAACACAAGGTTATTATGGCAGCATACTTAAGACCAGAGGTGGTCGCCATCCAGACGGGCTTGGGACCCTATCACGTAGCTAAGGTGGGTTGTTTTGTCGGCGCGGATAAAATTAATACACACACAATACACAATAAAATCTCTACAAGTCCACCATGATATAACGTAATAAATGCAATGTTGTTATTTTAACATCCCACTCCATATCATGTATTAATCACAAAAATACATGTTTTTTTAGAAATGGGCTAGGTTAGTACAGTAGTCATATAAGATTTTTAACATACTAAAACTTTTTAATTTCATATTAAAAACAGAAGGTTTAAATTATAACATTTTAGGGCAAGGCTTTTAACAATTGCAGCTTATCAACGTAATTCTAGCCTGTTTTACGTGTACTCTTATACATCTTAGAATTGTCTCAGTAGTTACAAAGTCGTGATAGGAGTTTCGTGAGGTCCTCCCGCGTGTGCTTCAGTCGTGACCATCGCACGTGTTCCTGCCAGCTGCTTACCGACGACGCCCAGCTGTCCACCGCCGACCGAATTTATTGTTATTGAAACGTCAATCTCGTTACTAAGTAGTTATTGCGTTCATTATAAACTGACTAGTTGACCCAACAAACGTTGTTCTGCCATATGAATTTTAAAAAAGTAGCCTATATCCTTCTTCAAGGTCTATCTATGACTATATATAAATTCATCAAAATTGGTTCAGTGGCTTAGGCGTGAAAGCGTAACAAACAAAACCAATATAATAACTTACAAAATCAATGTAAATTATTTACACAATCAATATACTTTGACTTAGAATGGACGGCCTTATCGCTACAGAGCGATCTCTTTTAGGCAACCCGGGCTATAGGACATTATTCCTTTTATATTGATTTAAAAAGGAGGTATGGCAATAAATAATAATAATACATATAATATATAAAATATAATAAATAAACATACTCAAATGTTTATATTTGTAGAATAAATAAATCTTAGTTAGTAACAAAATTGTGTAATTTTTATCTTTTGATCTGTTTATTCTAACATTGTCACACACTTCCATACATGGACGAAGTAAGAAAACCGACTCCTGCAGCCGGGGGCGGCCTGTCCTAAAAGGCGATAAAACAACCCTAAGTAGGACTCCCAGTTTTCAGTATGCTCCTATAATAATCTTGTGTTGTGTTCCGGCATAAATGACTTCCAATTCCCCTATGGACGGCAGCGTGTTGGCGGTGCCCTGGCGTAAAACATCTGTAATCTCCGGAAACTGCTTATAATTAAGTGGGATGTCAGTCTGCTGTTCTATAGCAGTAAAAAAGATACTACTAGTGATGGAAAAGGTCGAGGAATCTGCATGTGTAGATCCAGTGTGTAAATCCACAAATGTGGCAGGTATATTATCCGTTACGTCTAGACTGACCCCAAAGGTTATCTGTGGGACACTATGATTTGTTATAATAGATTTTTTTTATTGACTACCACGTAACTATTCTATGTACAAGTATATAGTTAGTAAAGTAGTAAAAATAAATAAAAATTGCTCTAACTGACTAACAGAAACTAAAAAGACGTTTCAGTGTTAACCACAAAAGCTCTTGTTATGGGTAGTAAATGTAAAACTTAAGACACGTTGATTACTTGACATGTTTCCGATCGTAAAAACTTGCAACAATCTCTATCATATAGAGCATTATTTATACTACGAACTTAGGACCAATAAACCTTTTAAGACTTGCTTAGAATGTATAGCATTTTGAACTTTATTTTTGTAAGTATACTGTATTAAGTCGTATATGTATGGAAGCTAAGAGCATTGAAGCAACTGGAGGAGTTTAAATCCACTAAGTTTTATAAATATGTTTTTACATTAAAGTCACTATTTTACTAATTTTGAGCCTATCGGTTTACATATCAAGGTAGTATTGTTTGCCGCGCCTGTGGTACTACTGGATTCGTGGGTCTAGTACAAATTTTGTTTGTCAAATGGCTTGTTTTCGTAATACGTGTTTCGCTTCACCGCAATACCATGAGCAAACTGAATACACTGTCATTCGATAAAAATATCTTATTGCGTGTTTTCACGTTTAAGCAATATGTACAGTATCGTAGTTGCTTTAGAAGAAGAATTTCAAAGAATATAAATAATTTTAGGAATTAATATAGAACAAATTACTATACTCCTCAGTTATGTTCTGTTTCTAGCCAGATATGAGTAATTAAAATAGACTAAAATCAAATAGTTAATAGAATTTTGATCATATTTCCAATACAGAAGGTAGACTGACGGCTCCACCGTGCACCACCTATGCATATTTGCGACGCCAGGGGCACCGCTGGCACCCTGCCGTTCGCGTAGGGGAAATGGAGTCTGAGTCACTTAAGATGGAACACAACACATTGATTATCGTAGTAACGTATTTTGAGACTAGGTAGTCCAATCCAGACGGGAAACCACTTAGCCCAGCTTTTTTGTTGCTTTTTACGATAGGTCGGGGGGCTGCAAGGGTCAGGATTCTTACTCCGGCCCTATACAGAGAAATATATTTTGATCAGCCAATATTATAAAAGATTTTGGTCACATTCAGTACTAAAGCTAATGTAAAATATAAATATTGGTATGTTTACTAGATTCCTTATATCGTCATTGTCAAACCAATATCTGCTATATGAAAAAAGTTAAAACTTTGAGGTATGGAGTAAAAACATTCTTATGTAAAATTTTACAAGAAACAATTTCTTTTAAAGTGATTTATATTAATGTCAGAGTCATATAGCGGTTTTTATATATTAAAGTTTTGACGGCAAACTAGTCGTAATGGTTAAAAAGTTTATATCTCAAAAAAGTGACCATAGCAAATATTGGTTTGACATGACGATATGCTCTATGGAACAGAACAAAGACACTCCACATAAGCAATTTTGATGGTTATTTTACAACCACATACAAATCGCGGGCTTTATTATAACTAGAACACGACAAACCGATTGTTGTAGCATTAAAGTATATGCTTACAAAAACTTTATGGGTTTTCAGTAACTCTTTGTTGTTGAATTAGTTTCGCGACTCAAAACTGAGGTCATTGCAATTAACTGAGGTAGTAAAAATAGTGTTACTAATCTCCCAACATTTTAGGTGTTAAGTCTAGCGCTATTAGATTTTTTATCTTCTTTGGTTTTATGTGAGAATATAATGGTTTTGAGCGATTGTAGTTGATTCTTAGAAATTCCTCATATTTTGTTATTAAAAAACATTGATGATAATACAATTTATTAAAGAAGTTTGGGATTTTTAATTATTGGTCAGGGTCTAAGTTAATTATTTACTCACATTGGTAATGAATCTAGACTTGTATAGATCTGTAGTCATTTTATTCATTTAGGGTGTTAGTGACATTTAGTAATTGCATTGCATTCGTACTTATAAGAAAATTTTTGCTTCATGCTTCTTTTGAAGAAAGAAAGCAAAAAATGTCAACGTTTTACTATTCATAAACAGCAAATCTGTGTCCTTTTGCGTTGGAGGACGGGGTCAGGTTAGTATTCAGCCACATCTTATTATATGAAAAAAAAATATCAGAGAAGGCGAAACAAATACGTGCGCTGAAATTTAGTGGTAATAATAATAATAATACTCAAGAACGAATCATGGATTGGAACCATGGAACCTTACTGTAAGCCTTAGATGCAACCGGAATGCTGCTTGTAAGAGGGTGTACAATAATAGTTTTGGTTCACAGATGGTACGTGGTACGTATGTTATACGTACATTAGCCAAAACGACCTATCCTAGGATTTCAGGCTTCGAGTTCTAGGTCTTCGAGCGCGACCTCGTTTAGTTACTATGTATCTTTTACATGTACAACGATATTTTCTATATACTAATCTTATTTCTGAAACAATAGGCCATCCAACCACACGAGGCACCTTGAGTCAGATTGACTCAAGGGTATTTTGTGTCGTTAAAAACACGCCGTTTAAATTTCAATATATTTTGCCATAAAGAACCCATTTTACGGGCCATAATCTCGACACATGTCAAACAAAATGTTGACACTTCCAAAATGTTAGTCACCCACTTAAATAAAAGATTAACTCAATTTGGAATACTTTGGTTTACAAGAGCCATAAAATTTACACGTGTGAGAATATGTTATTATATCGTACGTATTTATTGATTTCAAGCACGTTGAAACAGTATAGGTATAATGTGTTTTCTTAAAACTAATATTAAATTTGAAGGTATATTAAAATAAATGTATTATTTTGCAATGACAAAAGTCACTATCGTCAGTTGCTGCAACATAAACAAACCTACATACATCTACATATGATCTACACCATCAAATAACTCAAATAGTTATTCTTCACCATCGAGTTCTTCACAGTTGCTTTCAAATAATTACAGTATAAATTCTTTATAAAGTCACTCGATTTAACGATAAACTACTTAACACATCGAAATTGCTTGACTTTGGTTGGTTTATTTTGTTTTCATACAATAATACACTCTATAAAGCGTCACTCTCACTCTATTTAACCACAACAAGACGGCATTATAAACATTGAGGAACAACAAGTGGATGAAGAAGATGAAACAGGCAACCCTGTCCCTCCACCAAGCATCAAACAAGTACTTGATGCAGCGAAACTATTAGAAAAATATTTTTTATATTAACATGTTGATCCGGCAGTATCTCAAGATTGGATTGGAGCAACAAAAAACATCAGATGAAGGATGAAGGTAACATACTATACGCAGTGTTATTTGTATGAATAATAATTTTCCTGTGTAAAATGTGTAGGTACTATATTTGTAAACACATACATATTGTTGATACCGCCCTCTTCACGTCCGATATCAACCAGTATCGGATCTGAAGTCACCTCAACGCGGCGGTGGAGACACTGGGAAACTGGTTCCGCAAATGGTGGATCGAGTTGAATCCGGACAAGAGCGCAGCGATCATGTTCGCTCGCCTCATACGCCCCCAAAACAAGAGACGATATGCGGGAAGAGTAAAATGTCCCTTAGGCATAAGGTGACACTTTACAAGACCTGCATCCGCCTAATCATGACGTACTCGAGTGTAGTAGAGAGCACATGCCAGCATATGCGACATCAAATCGATGCAGAGGCTGCAAAACAAGTTCTTACGCATGGTTTTTTTTTCTTCAAGCTAAAGCTGTTGTTGTCTCAGACGACTCGACAGAGACTTTGGGCGTTAAGGCATTTCAACCCCGTGGGAGCGGGGTCGATCAGCCGTGGCAGCGTGCTCGGTCACGCGCCTCCTGTGAGGTGCGTTTCCGGCTTGATCGCTGCGGGACAATTGAGAACAGCCACGAATGGCAAGAATACTATTTACTATCAACTTCACCGGTGAAGCCGATCCTATTCTAATCTACTACCGTTTCGGAGTGCTTATAGCTGAGGGAGAAGAAACGGCGAAAGAAACTCCCCCGCAACACATCTATTCTACGTGTATTCATGTCATGTGTGATTGTGACTCTACAGGCTATGGGGAGCGGAAGGCATCCTTAAACCTATTCCGTCGGGCTGGTCCATGCCAGACTGGGGGGGATAGCGTCTGCGAGAGCATTCGCTTCAGCGTCCTAGAGATGGGGTCGCGTCTATCCGTGAGCACGTTTTCTTACGCATGGCAATTCAAGCACCGCTCTATATGCGTAACGCGGACCTCCTTTCCGTGAAGGAGTACATGGTCTCCCTCTAGCGATCCTTCTTCGGTCTCGCTCCCCACCACCCCAATCCACTGGTGGTGGAGACGATCAATTATACGCCCAACCGTCGAACCGCTCACGCGCGTTGTCTCCCGCGACACGTACTCACGGACAGACCTGACCCCATCACTAGGACGCTGAAGTGAATGCTCTCGCAGACGCAATCCTCCCCAGTCCGGAATGGACCAGCTCGACGTAATAGGTTTAGGGACGCCTTCCGCCCCCCATAACCTGTAGACGCACACAACCCACACATTACAGATAACACGTAGAATAATTGTGTTGCGGGGTAGTTTCTTTCGCCATTTCTTCAACCCCAGCTATAAGCACTCCGAAACAGTAATAGATTAGAATAGGATCGGCTTCACCGGTGGATCCGATAGTCCCCAATTAAAGTATTCTTGCCATTCGTAGCTGGTTTTCGCTTGGTCCCCATGCAGCGGTCGAGCATTGAGCGAGCCTCGCAGGAAACGCTACCCGAGCGCGTTGCCACGGCTGATCGACCCCGCTCCCACGGGTTTGGAATGCCTTTTCCGTCCGGAGTCGCTGTTCTTCGTCGTCTGAGACAACAACAGCTTTAGCTTTAAAACAAAAATAAAATAACAAAACTCATGAATAGTACTAGTACTTTTTTCTATAGGACTGCAGACAGGCTGACGGCCCGCTTAGAATTTAGCAGTTACCGTAGCCTATGGGTGTTTGCAACGCCGGTGGCATCGCGAACACGCTGCTTTCCCATAAAGGTACAGCATTGGACCACTAATGCCAAGGACACAACACAAGGTTAATATGGCAACATACTTGACCAAAGGTGGTCACCATCCAGACGGGCTTGAAGCCCTACTACGTAGCTAGGGTTGTTTTTTCGCCTTTTAGGACAGGCTTTCACATTTATAATATTATATAATATATAATAATACTAGCTGTGCCTGCGACTCCGTCCGCGTGGAATAGTGACTTTCGGCAGAATTTTTTGGATATATCTTATGGTTTATTTTGGATTACAAACCCTATAAACCCTAAAATATAAATGAAATATGCAAACAGTCAGTGTTGTCGAATGCAACTGTTACGCCATGCGCCTCCGGAATACGTACGTTCGAACCTACAAAGTCCAGCCTAAGCTAAACCCTATTTCATATGATTAATGACATAAATCTGAGGTTTATTTATTTATTCTTTTTTAAAGGTACACCAACAGCACAGTACACATTAAATAAGACCATGATATAACAAACAGAACAATTATATATTATATATACATATATGCATACATGCTAGTGACAGGCATACACAGCTTTGTCTACAGTTTGTCAATGTAAATATTTATTTTAACTTAAATTAACTTAATCTTCATGAAAATATATGATTCCTTAGGTTAACTTAAATTGGAAATTCAACCTACAATGTCCAGACTAAGCTGAACCCTATTTCATATGATTGATGATATAAATCTGAGGTCAAATTAAATTGGTAATATAAAGTTTCCGAAACTGATAATTTTTAGCTAAAAATATTTTTTTTCTAAAATAAAAGTAGCCTAAGTTCCTCCTTGTTACATCAGCTATCTGCCAGTGAAAGTCCAATCAAAATTGGTCCAGCCGTTTCAGAGATTAGCCGGAACAAACAGACAGACAAAAATTGTAAAAAATGTTGTTTTGGTGTATGTACCGTGTATATGTCCGAATGCACTTAGTAAAAAGCGGTTATTTTAATATTACAAACAGACCCTCCAATTTTATTTATTTGTATAGATTGTGTGTGTGTATTTATTTTATCCGTGCAGAGGCGGAGAAAGAATAATGACCTCTGTGGCCAGGGTCGGCCTGTCGTAAAAGGCGACAAAACAATCCACCCCTAGCCACTCTGGGTCTAAAAGTATGCCTCCATAATAACCTTGTGTTGTGTTCCGGTATTAGTGACCCAAGTTCATATATCCTTATGGGATAACAGCGTTTTCGCGATGCCACTGATGCTGCAAACACCCATAGGCGACGGTAACTGCTAAATTCTAAGCGGGCCGTCAGCCTATCTGCTGTCCTACAGCAATTAAAAAAACATCATAAAAATTTTATATAGGTACTAATATGGATTCGAAATAAATATGCAATTAGTTTTTTTTCTTTTTCAACTATGGTATTTAATCATCTAATTTGATTAGCCTGCGAAATGATATCATCTTACGAAAAGCTTAATAAACTGGAATTCCCAAAAAAATTTATATATAATTTGCATAACGTCTCTGTGGAATGCTAATTAATTATTATAGATAGCATTTTCAATAAGTATTATTAAGTACTTAATTCTACTATCCTCATTCAATTTGTTTAATACAGGTTGCATCAATAACTTTATTTTACGACTTTGGAGTCCACTGTTGTGGTGTGAAAGTAGGTCATCGTTTGCGTTATTGTATTCCATAATATTTTTGCGTTGACATATTATTCAACGTAATAAAAATTTAATTATTTTAGTTGAGGTTTTTTAAATAACAATGTTCCGCAACTTGTGATGATAACCTGGGTTGAATGCATTTATTTTCAAACATACTCTAAATATTAGGTCTTTACCTATGAAATTGCAGTTTTATATTTTATATGAAAAAATTTAAACAAAATTTTTTCATGTATTTTTTATTTGTATTAATCGAAGTAATCACCCATGAAATCAATGCATCTTTGCCAACGCAGTGGCAGTTTATTGATGCCCTTCTTAAAGAAATCATTTTGTACTGCCTCTCGGGTATTGAATTTTTTTCCCGCCAAGAAGTTATCCAAGTTCTGGAAAAAGTAGTAGTCTGTAGGCGCAAGGTCTGTTGAGTAGGGCGGATGACGGAGAACTTCTAACCCCAGTTCTTGCAACTTGGAGACCGTCTGCTGTGCAGTATGAGGTCGCGCGTTGTCGTGCAGGAGCAGCGAAGACGATTGATTGACCAATGCTGGTTGGAGATGTGGCTGCTTCTCCATCATTGTGTTTAGTTCTTCACAGTACACATCTGCAGTAATGATCACCCCGTTTGGTAAGAAGCTGTGATGAATCACACCGGCGCTAGACCACCAAACAGTGACCATCACTTTTCTACGGGTAAGTTTTCGTTTAGGGCATTGTTTAGGTGCTGAACCAGGATCCAACCAACTTGCTGAGCGCTTGCGGTTATTAAACAGAATCCATTTTTCATCGCAGGTAACAATGCGGTTCAAAATTCCTTCATTTGTGTTGTGTGTCTGTTGAGCAGTGCAAGGCACGTCTCGACGCGTACTTCGCACTGGCGATCATTGAGTTCGTGGGGCACCCAATTGTCAAGCTTTTTTACCTTGCCAATTTGACGCAAATGGACCAATATTGTTTTGACGCTAACGTTGAAAGCTGCTGCTAATTCAGCCGTATATTGTGTATCATCAGCTTCCATAATCGCCTTTAATTCGTCATTGTCGACCAAAGTCTTCGGACGACCGCGAGGTTCATTTTTCAGGTCAAAATTCCCAGAACGGAAGCGAGCAAACCGGTGGTGGAATAACAGGTGGTGGGTTGGTTTGTAGTGTTAGCTCCGTAAACGTCGTTGATGTTGCGTGCCGCTTGTGCCGCGTTGCTGCCACGACGGTACTCATATTCCATAATTACTCGAATTTTTAACGTATCCATGATGACGAAAAAGATTGAAATGCGATGAAAATGTAACACTAATCAATAAACAAATGACTACTTTTGGAAAAAGAATTCCATGTTTTTAAAATAAAATTAATTTGAAATTAGAATTCTTATCCAAACAAAAATTATTTTGATTTGAAATGCCCAGTACTGCAGAACGGCAATTTCATAGGTAATGACCTATTATCTAGGCCCGAATAAAATATTGGCATCATACAAATATTTTTACAGGTTTCCACTTCGGAGAATAAAAAGAAAATATATATCTTTATGCATTATATTACACATTCTTAAACACATATAGGCCCAAGGCCTTAAGAGTCCGTGCCTACCTCGTTGGCTGAGTACCTTGACGAAAAACAGACGTGGTCGCTGATAGTAAAAGCCTGCCCTTTTGCTATCGGCGTTTATCTCAAGGTAGTTTTTATATCCGTGCAGGGGCGGAGAAAGAATACTAACATCTGCGGCCGGGGTCGGCCTGTCGTAAAAGGCGACAAAACAATCCACCCCTAGCCACTCTGGGTCTAAAAGTATGCCTCCATAATAACCTTGTGTTATGTTTCGGCATTAGTGACTCAAGTTCCTGTACCCTTATGGGAGAGCAGCGTGCCACTGGTATTGCTAACGCCCATAGGCGACGGTAACTGCTAAATTCTAAGCGGGCTGTCAGCATGTCTGCTTTCCTACAGCAATAAAAAAAAGTTAATTTCCGTACAAAAGCAATGTTCGTTTAAGTCTATTATATTAATCCGTTATGATTTTACCAAAAATATGTAGTAAGGAATTTGGTAAATATTTTTTTGTTGCTAAAATAGAACGTATAAATAAGTTATATAGAAAAAACAACAAGCAAGTATGTGTCGAGTTCCGGGTTGCGAGGCAGCGTTGGCAGCGCGCTCGTGACGTGAGCAGTTGACCGAGATAGCGCCAGCTGCCAGGTGCAAGGCCACGTCTCTGAGGAAAAATGTGACCTCATCAGGACTATTTGCATTATTCATTAGCAAAGTTCCGTTTGGAAATAACATTTATATAAAACTAATAAAAATTGCCTAAAAGATGGGCGAACTTGAGAACGTTGACGAATTACAGTGACGTATTTTGGATATATTAGTGTAATAATAATTTATTTGTCACAAATTACATATGGTAATCTGTCATGTTTTTTGGGGGGTTTTTGCCATTATCGCCAAGCTTGGCAGGCGGGTTGGCGATCGCAGTATTGGCGGTTGGTGATGCTCTCTCGGAAAGATGCTGCTGCCCATCCTCCGTTCTTTGTATCCCTTAGTCGCCTCTTACGACATCCACGAGAGGAGATGGGGTGGTGCAATTCTGGTGCGACACCAAACACAAAGGTTGGATGAGGGCAGCTCAGGACTGATCGTCGTGGAGATCTTTGGGGGAGGCCTTTGTCCAGCAGTGGGCGTCTTCCGGCTGAAATGATGATGATGATGACTTATGGTTATATGTGTAATTAGTAAAGTTAGGTTCACGTCAACGGTGTGATTTAGTTGACGTGTAAAACCATATGATTTTATAAAAATACTTTCATTATTGTAATAATAAACAGAAGGTTAGGAACGTATTTAATGCATAACCCTCGGAAAATTTAGTTAAAAATGAACTCGTTATTAAAGTACAAAAACAACAATAAAAAATGCGGTAGGCTACATTTCACTCACCCGAAGGTTTTTTCGGGGTAACTCATTTTGGAGTCATAAATAAGTTTTTCATAAATAAGTATTTTGACCTCTCAAAAACATCCACAAAAGTGCACAAAAGTAATTTTAGAAAAATTATAGAAACCATTGGTAAATACCACGAAAATATACATATAGTAAATTATCTCAGATGAATTATAAAATGACAACTGGTGTCAAAAAGAAACTTAAGTTGAAAAATGTACCAATTTTACTAAAATAAACAATTAGATAGCATAAAATACTTAAAAAAAGAAGACAGTAGACAAGATAAACAGCCGAAGAAACGCACGCTCAACACCAGCTCGTCTCTGCTTGCCCCGCTTCTCAGCCGGCAGCGCTCGTTGTACAGAACGCGCTGCCTACGGCCAACAGTGCATCAAGATATAAGGAGAATGCAGCGCCGTCAGCTCCGCTACGAAGACCTACGCGGGGCCGTGGACTGCCACCATCAGCACGCTTGGAGCCTGTGGGACACACCCGCGTCTGGCTCTCGCGCAAGCGATGGACTCAAGAAATAAACGGAATGTCATGCGAGCGTACTTTGAGGCATAACAGTTGGGAGTTAACCTCAGTGCGTATCGTGACAGTATGTTAATCATAGTTCCTGTTATCATTTTTATTATTATTTAAGAATAATAT
The DNA here is from genome assembly GCA_963693495.1 of Malacosoma neustria. Taxonomy (NCBI): domain Eukaryota; kingdom Metazoa; phylum Arthropoda; class Insecta; order Lepidoptera; family Lasiocampidae; genus Malacosoma; species Malacosoma neustria. The sequence continues at coordinate 8,220,284 of OY856381.1, read as the reverse complement.
TATAATAAATTGCTTGGTAATCCTTTCGACCGAATATCACAGCGTTTAATAATTGAATGTTGTGATTTGTCATTGCAAACATAATATAATAATTAAAAGTAACTGGCGATCGACCTAATACAGTAGTAGTTTTAAATATATAATACGAGCAACATCCGGTAGAGAGATAAATTTTCCCAGAATGTGAAATATGCATCTAAGGTATATGATGATATGTATAACATACAGTAATAGTAAGCCGTTACCGTCGCCTATAGATGTTTGCGACGCTAGGGGCACCGCGAACACGCTGCTGTCCCTTAGGGGTACAGGAACCTGGGTTACTAATACCAGAACACAACACAAAGTGATTATGGCAGCATACTTATAGACTTAGGGTGGTTTCCATCCAGATGGGCTTGAGGTCCTACCACGTAGCTAGGGTTTGTTTTGTCGTCTTTTACAACAGACCGACCCTGGCCACAGGTTATTATTCCGCCCCTGCACGGAGATAAATTGGAGCTTTATCCAAGACTCTCAGAATTTACATGATATTTTTTTTAATGCTGTAGGACAGCAGAACGACTGACGGTCCACTTCGAATTTAGCAGTTACCGTCGCCTATGGGTGTTTGCAACGCCAGAGGTATCGCGAACACACTGCTGTCCCATAAGGCTACAGGAACTTGGGTCACTAATGCCGGAACACAACACAAGGTTATTAGGGCGGCATACTTAAGACCGAAGGTGGGCAGACGGGCTTGAGGCCCTACTACGTAGCTAGAGTGGATTGTTTTGTCGCCTTTTACGTAAGGCCGACTCCGGCCGTAGAGGTTAGTATTCTTTCTCCGCCCCTGCACGGATAGAATTAGAAGAAAATTTAAAGTGAAGAGGGCGATGCAAATTCATATCGCCTCGTTAAGAGGACAAACTGATGAAAATATGATCTACCTATCTTTTAAGATTAATTACTATTCAAATATCGCCTAGAAACACTTCTGGCGCTCAAATTACCGGCCGCACCCATTTTTCACACCTTTTATGACCCCAAATACATTTCAAATTGAATAATCTAGGTATAATGATTAATAATGATTTTAATTTATTACACGGATCGATTTACGTGAATTTCATATGCATTAGGTAATTTATAATGATTGTTAGCTTCCCACGCAAAATTATTAACTAAAATAATACTTTATGGTATAAATAATATGTCGCAATATATTTATTAGACTACTAGCTGATTCGGCAAACATTGTTCAGCTATATAAAAAAAAAACAGAAATTAATTTCGTTCATCCCTATTTCAACACCTTCAAGTTTTATTTTTGCGACTTTTATACTTTCAATCATGGGGATTGAAAGTATAAAATCGCTTTTCCACCCTCATGCTCTATTCACGATGCGGTCTTGAGTGGGTTGGTTGCCAATGCTACCGCTATAACCACCCCAGGTTTCCTCTACTGGCTGACGCCTGGGCACAGAGACAATCGCGTTTGTCTCCGGTTTGGCACTTTGAAGAGCACCTACCCAAACAGGCGTGCAGTAGCTAATGTCAATGCCCAGCAGAGTACTCCGGGCTCTGAACTGTATGATTTGGATGCAATCAGGGCGAAATGAATAAAATAAATATACAGCGACAATTCACAAAGTAGTTATAGCTCTCGTGTTATGAGTACTAGATAACTGATATATGATTTATATGTATAATTTTCTTTTGTGAATAAACTTTTGTGACATATTATACATAATTAACAGATGCGAGACGGGAATCGAACTCGTGATATTCGCAAACTTATTAAAGTACGTTAGCCGTTACGTCATTTGTGGCGTGGTCGTTATTGTGTTGTGAATACTAGACAACTAATATACTACATATACGAGTAAATATTTCTTTTGTTAATAAAAATATTAAACACCTGGACACCCTCCGTGCAGGGACGGAGTAAGAATAGGCCGCAGGAGTTACTACTCCTGCGGCCAGGGTCGGCTTGTCGTAAAAGGCGACAAAGCAACCCTAGCTACGTGGTCGGGTCCTAATCCAGTCTGGATGGCAAGCGCACTGGATCTATAAGTATGCCTGCATAATAACCTTGTGTTCCGGCATTAGTGACCCATGTTTCTGTACCCTTAAGGGACAGCAGCGGTGCCCCTAGTGTTGCAAATGTCCATAGGCAATGGTAATACTTACTATTAAGTAATTAATGGTAACTACTTATTATTTATTGATTAATTACAATATATATATATATATATATATATATATATATATATATATATATATATATATATATATATATATATATATATATATATATATATATATATATATATATATATATATATATATATACCTAGTCAGGTCATAAATTCTGTCACATGTTTAATGTAAAATAATTGTAACAAGTTTATTCATTATGTAACCATTCATATACCAAAATGAACTTAACAAAACATAGATTCTTATGACATTAAAGTTTATTCAAAATGACCTCCGTGATTTTGAATACAAGCCTTCAATCTGCGCGGCCAGTCGTCTATCGCAGCATGAACGAGGTCCATGTCAATATCGGCGGCTGCCTTAATCAAGGATGTCTTGAGTGACTCCAAATTGGGATGAGGCTTTGAGCACGCCTTTTCCTCCAAGTGTTGCCATATCTTGTAATCTAACGGATTCAAATCTGGACTGGAGGAGGGCCAGTCTTCGTGCCGGATGAAGTCGATTTCACGCGCCGCCACCCAGTCTTGTGTGCTCTTCGCTCTATGAGCTGGCGCCGAATCTTGTTGGAATACCCAGTGCCTGTTATTGAACATGGTATGAGAAACAGGTTCCACAAGGTTCGTCAGGACTGTATTTTGATACACAACAGCATTCGTTTTTACACCTTTCTCACAAAAATGTACCTCTGTTAAGCCCCAATAAGAAATTCCCAACCATACCATGAGCGAGGATGGAAAATGACCTCGTTGGACACGCGGAATACGGTTGCTCGCTTCTTCACTACTGTGTGCGTACACCTTATCATTTTGTTTGTTGTAGCTCTCTTCTACGGTAAACATTTTTTCATCCGAAAAAAGAATTTCCCGATATTTTTTTCCCGCGTACCGCTTCAACAAAGCGCGGCATCTCTTTAGTCTCAGGTCCATTAGACGAGCATTCAAACGATGTCCTGTTTTTCTTCGATATGCCCGAAGCCCTAAGTCTTCATTTAACACCCTTTTCACCGTGGTTCTGCTTAACCCCATCTGAAGGGCCAACAGTTTCTGCTTACGTTTGGGATTTCTTTGAATTCGTGCCTTCACAGCTTTTATCACTGCTGGAGTCCTAACAGACCGAGGGCGACCACTTCTTGACCTGTCATCTACACTAGAGTCTTCATTGTATCGTTTGATGGTACGATAAACGAATCTTTTGGTAATATTCAAATTTTTCAGTATGTTAAAAATTTGAATTGGCGCGTAACCGCAACGATGCAACGCAATAACTGCAACACGGTCTTCTTTAAGCGTCCACTCCATATTTAAAAATGAGTAAAATTCTAAAAGTTATACATTTTTATTTTCATGAACAATTCTAAATTCTAATTTAATAAACTTTTTTGTGGCCAGCATTCTAAAAGAAAAGTTTTTACTGTGTGACAATACTTATGACCTGACTAGGTATATATATAATATAATTTATTTCTAAAATCCTATTTAAAGCAACACATCGTAGCCTTATAATATCATAATAGTTTCGAAACGAAGGTTAAGAGGTCAATCGAGATTACCAATCTCATTTACATTCGAGATACGAAGCCTTTAATCACCTGCTAATTATACCATTTTGAGCATTCGTATCTATTTGGTAAACAAATTGTGGCCATGTAAACAGCGATACCCTGTTTTCAATGTAAACATAGACGGATTTACATAATCATTCTGTATTATTCCGATTTTTACCAAAACAGTACTCAGCAAGATCGTCAGACTCGACATGACAAATATTTTGTTCTCATTTATATATCTATAGAAGTTATAATTAATAGCCTAATGTAACATAATTTATATATCTTGTCTTACTAATTGTAGATTAAAAATACATTTTTGTAACTTATGATTTTAAATTTACCACGTTTCATAAAAATAGGGTTCCCAACCACAAATAAAAAAAAAACTAGGATTTGAAGTTGGAAAAACCACAATTCAGTTTAAACACAGAACGCAGTAATACAGATGCAATAGTTAAATTAATATGTAGTGAAAATAGGTTAAATAAAAGTATTTGAATTAGTATTACGAATATTATTAATAACAGGTACTAGAATATTATAGAACACAGGACACGGCTTAAAAACTATCCAGAACATCCCAGGGAAACATGATGGTTGGCCACTCTATGTAAATAGCTGTCGTAAAAGGCGACAAACAACCTTAGCTTCATGGTAGGGCCCCAAACTCGTCTGGATGGTAACCACCCCTGGTAAGTAAATATGCCGCTATAATAATCTTGCGTTGTGGCGAAGACCGAGTACTTGGCCTGTTACTCCATAGGCCTGTCCATTTATACGGCTGTGAAGCGTCGCCGGTGTTAGAGCGACACAAGCAAGAACTGCGTGTCACGGAAATGAATATGCTGCGGTGGATGTGTGGAGTGACGCGGAAGGACCGCGTTAGGAACGCTCGCATTCGCGGCAGCTTTCATGTCCGTGACATTGCGGATAAATTGCAGGAGTGTCGGCTCCGTTGGTTTCGGCCACGTTTTACGGCAACCGGCTGTTTACGTGGGAAACAAATGTCTGGCCATGCCGCCACCGCCGGGCCCTGGCAGGAGGGGTAGACCCAAAAAGTCCTGGCTTGTCGTCGTAAAGCCAATGGGCTCACTTACGAGGGATGAAACCGTGCGAAGTGAAGTAGAAAAAGTCGGAAAGCAGACCTCGGGCACCGTAACGGAAGTTTGGGTTGCAACCGGGATACGGCGCTTAGATGATGATGGGGAATAATTTTGCGTTGTGTTCCGGAATTAATGACCCAGGTTTTTATACCTATATGTGTACAACAGCGTATTCTCTGGCGTTTCAAACTTTCATAGGCGACGGTAACTGCTTACTATTAAGTGGGCCGTCAGCTTGTCTGATTTAGCTCAGCAATGAACAAAAAGCGGCTCGCTTGGGTCATCAGCGTGTGTACTTCTTTTTTCGAGGAAAAACTCCGATTGAAGAGTGTATGGTTTGTGGGTTATGGGAGACTACGGAAAAGATCGCCAACATCCGACTACCCACTAAAAACCGCGTTGTTGCTCCTATCGCCGACTGCCCGAGCCCACGGATAAATTTGGTCCACTGATTACGTGGTCTAGGCCGGCCCACTCATACATCAATTTAGGCCTCTTCTACGGTTGGCACCGGGGGGTCAGGGTTTGGTCGCCGTAGCTCTCGTTTGTCAGTCCAAGATTGAGTCCCCTCAATCACATACGAAAACAGCTCACCTTTGCAGCCACTGCATACGGCGACCGAAGGTCGTTTGAAGCCCTCCGGGGAAGTCGTCTAGACCAATATGTGTCCTAATCCACCTCAGCAAGCGGCTCTCTAAGGAAGCTTGCGCTTACAGTTTGGGCAGACTTAAGCCAACATTGGAACGAAATTGACTGCTTTTTTATATTTGTATTTTTTATTTTGCATATACTATACTACTACATATCATATACTATACTCATTATGCCTGCGCGTATGTTCTCAATAATAAAATTCTTTTAAATAATTATATTGAAAATATTGCTACCGCGAAGCAGAATCCAAAGTATTGCGGTTTCGAGGACAAAATAACGGTATTGAGGTGTATTGCACAAACAGTAGTAATGCAAAACGCAACATGTTTATATTTATACGACCTGATTCATTGAGATCACTTGCGCTACGTTCTAGAGTGGACATCGCAAGACTGTTTGGACAAAACGACTGCCTTAGTAATACGAAAAGAAAAAACACTTTTTAAGTATACCTGCTGTTGGTGATCCAGAAACTGGAAAAATAATAGGCATATAATCAAATACAATGTCAAAGCTTCTGTTAATTGATTGTAGTGTAACCTTAATGTATGTTATTATATTTTACAAAAAGGTTTTACCAAATGCCTTTCAATATTATGACAAAAACTAAATATTACTTGTAAGATTTTGACGTACATTGTCATCTACAAAATAAAATTATTTTACCATTTTAATTATTTAACTATGTATATTTCTCATTAAAATGTATATAGAAGTACTTAAGCGTTTAATTGAGCTGCCAACCTACATATGAGGCGTGTAACCTACACCTGTAAAACCCGCTAAAATAGTTTTGGGAAAAATGACCATAGATCGTTTTAAAACACTCTAAACTATCTACATAGCTATCAACTTTTTATTACACAAATGCCTCTATATTCTATATATTCTAATATTATATTCAATCATTTATTTTAAATTTCGAATCAAATGCCACTAAATCAGCATGGGTTTAGTTCAATTTAAGAGTTTAAAAAAAATATTGCTATAGCGGGTTTTGCAACTACACGCCTCATATGATGTTATAGGGTGATCCTTTTTTATTACTAAGGAACAACAGATAGGCAGTTACGTTGGCTATGAATATTTGCGACGCTAGGCGAACACGCTGTTGTTCCATAAGGATACAGGAATCTGGGTCACTTATGCCGGAACACAACGAATGCTATTATGGTGGCATACTTAAGACCAAGGTTGGCTGCCATCCAGGCGGGCTTTCTTGACTTACGACAGGTCAATCCCAGTCACAGGGGTTAGTATTCTTACTCTCGCCCCTGCAAGGAGGGAGAAGCCTTACCAGGCAGGTTATTCCAAAATATCCGGATCTTCTATGATACCTATATCATAGAAGATCCGGATATTTTGGAATAACCTGCCCTGTATCCTAATACAAAAACTGAAAAATTGTTTTTATATTTCAAGAAAATATTCCCGACAGTTTCGATTCTCTGCTTTCCGACTGGTGATCTATGCTAAGACATACTGATCTCACTACTTGATCTCTAATCATAAAAAATTCATTGCCTATTAGACATGACAATTGCATGATGGTCGATCTGAACAAATATGTCTACTCTAGTAATATATGGGTCTCAATGAATCCGATACACGTTTCCGCAAATGCTTGAGCATGCACAGCTGCGCGGTTGTTTTGGCGCCATCCTGCTAAAGAACTTGACACCATTACAATATTAAAATGCCAATTAAGTTATTTGAAATTCTATGAACTGATATGATTTGTTACTGGTATTTTTTTGCAATGATGTATTATGTATTATTTCAATTATTAACACATTATATATGAAAGTCTCTATATCGTTTTTGGATTAAAGCAAATTCACATATAGAGGTTATTTAAATTAACATGATATATAAATTTCTTTACGGTAGTCATTCTGAATTTAAGTTCAGAAGTGTATACAATGGCCCGTATGTTTTGTCACAGAGCTTTTGCGTAGTTGTTTGTATCGACGATCTTGTGTAACATTTCCTTGAGCTACAAGAAAAAAGATTTAGCTAAATTTGGTATTAGAATCGACTGCCACGTAACCACAAACCTCCCATCCCCATCCCAAACCCGGATGGGAGATAGTACATTTTTTATTTTCTGTCTGTTGTCTGTCCCAGGACGACATCCAAAACTTTAGCTAATACATCACTTTAAAAGAGGACATCGCTTAATTCATTTTAGTAATTGGTCCATCATTGGGGCTATAATCGAACTGAGTCTCCGGAACTTCTAAACGAAATATATTGCCACGTTTGTACACTTTTTTTATTGCTGTCGGACAGCAGACAGGCTGACGGTCTACTTAGAATTCAGCAGTTACCAGCGCCTATTGGTGTTTGCAACGCCAGTGGCATCGTGAACACGCTGCTGTCGCATAAGGGTCACTATTGCCGGAACACTATACAAGGTTATTATGGCGGCATACTTAAGACTAGGGTTGACCCCAAATTTAAAAAAAAGTAGGATATAATGTTGTAAAAACCAGGACAATTTAGTTTAAAAACAGGACGCAGTAATAGAGTTGCAATACTTATATTAATTCGTAGTGAAAGTAGGTTTAGTTAGAATTAGTTTTTTTTTACTGTTGCGGAACAGCAGACGGCTCACTTAATAGTAAGCAGTTACTATCATCTATGTATGTTTGCGACGCTAGGGGCACCACGAACACGCTGCTGTCCTATAGACATACACAAGATTATTATGGCGACATACTTATAAACCAAGGATTATGTCGCCTTTTAAGATAGGTTGACCCCAGCCACAGAGGTTATTCTTACTCCGCCTCTGCACGGAGAGTATAACAAGTTAGTTACAAATATTATATAATAATAAGTATTTGAATATTAAAAAACAGGATGCTACTTAAATACTATCTAGGATATCCCAGGACACCACAAAAACTAGGACATATCCTGGGAAAACAGGACGTTTGGCAACACTACTTAAGACCAAAGATGGTCACCATCCAGACAGGCTTGGGGCTCTACCACGTATCTAGGGTGGGTTGTTTTGTTGCCTTTTACAACAGGCCGACCCCGGCCGCAGAGGTCAGTATTCTTTCTCCGCCCCTGCACGGATATGGTACTAAGAGAATAAAAGTCACTTGAAAATTAGATGCATTATGTAAATAATATTTTAATGATTGTTTTAAAATTACTTTTTCTAATTTGCGGGGTAAACACCGGTAGTGCAATTTTTTTTAAATCCACTTCATTCCAACAGTAAAAATTATTGGTTGAGTGGTAAGCTATCTGTATCTAGGTAATTTCTGAAATTATTTCTAGCCTTATTATTCCGAGATCTGCCTTAAACAGTATCTATGTATCTTTTTCTTCCTGTGCTTATGCCAAACCATATGGGGTCGGTGCAACATGATTTTTCCTTCCACTCTCTTCTATTAGTCATCACCTCAACATTCACATATTTTTATAGCCATACACTATTTGCCATCCTTCTTTTCGTTGGTCTACCCCTCCTTTTGTATTCATCCACTTTAATTTTTAGTGTTTACCATGACATTCTTCTCTTCGTATGGTATGACCATACTAGGCTAATTCTCTTAGATTAATTATTCTATTTTCAATTTTTCAATCTCAATACTCTCAAACTTCGCCTGGTATAGCAATTTCAAACATTATCCATTTTTATTCCTCCACTCATCCATCTCAACATTTGCATCTCCGCAGCATGCAATAACCTTTCATCCTTCCCTTTTGTGGCTCTGGATTCCCATCCATGGAATATGAAAGGTCTTATATGTAAAATATTATCTGTTGTTTATAAATATTATGTATGTATTTATTACACATAATATAGACTTTAGTTGGAATATATGAGGTACTGTGGTTAAGTACAGATTTATGTTTTATATGATTATTAAATATGTATAACGAGCTGATTCAGCCACTCTTATAAAATTTGACGACCTACGTTACGTTACGGCTAATGCACGTCACAACCCTTGCGGAGTTCATGTATTAGTATTTATTTTAAAAAAGTATATAATGTAGTATATTAGTAGTCTAGTACCCTGCTTAGTGCTACTTACTTTGGGTCTAGCCGGAAATTTGTGAGACGGCTCAATATTTGTTTCTTCTTCTCCTTCCTGCCTGTATCCCGTCCCAATATATATTTATTTATTTAAAATATAAGTATTATAAAAGTTATTCACGAAATATTTAAATAATAGGTTATGTTGTGAAAACATACAAATTAGACGTGAAATAAAATTTTTAAATCGAATTATCTAGAAATCGAAACAGACAATCTATCATATTATGTCTAAGCAATCTAGAAGATGCTAAACGATATTAAAGAGTTATATCGATGAATTAACTCACAGTGTTAGTATAGAATTAACCAATAAATACACATAATTGTCGAAAAATAAACATTTAATTTGCAAAACAATTAAGCAATTTACAAACAATTTTTTTATATTGAGCATAATAATTGAGATAATAACTATTGTATCGTTTAAGTTTAACCAAATTACAGGCCGCTACCAAATTTCATCAAAATCGGTTCAGTTTGAAGTTTATCCCGAACATACACTCTGACACTAGATTTTATATATTATATTATCTGTGATAATATTTGTTACTTACTTTGTAGACTTTAGAATTAAGGTGGTGAATGTCTGTGACTAATAGGTATGTTATTTGGCATCATAACGAAATGCTGCGATTTTTTTAACCCAGGCATTTTAATGTGCACACTAAATTGGGATTAAAAAGGCTATAAATAACGAAGGTCCAGTTTTAAGGTGCAGGAAACCTGTTTTCAGTTCTTTAAGTCTGTACCGCTCGTTGGGTCAGCACTTGGAATGCAATAAGAGAAAAATGTTTGCTGAGGTTGTTATGGAAGGGAACAAAAGGCTTTGTTGGCTTCCCAGTAATGCTGGACCAGCGGTTTTATGTTGCAGAATTCTATAACCAATTGAATTGAATGTTGAAATTTGGTTAATTCATACAAATCAATTGTGTTTATGGGGAACTGTATTATGGCATCAAATTTAATATCAAACATATAAATACTGAGAAGTGTTTTATTTTTTCGTAAAAAACATTACTTTTTTAGACCCACTTAGAATTTAGCAGTTACCGTCGCCTATGGGTGTTTGTAACGCCAGTGGCATCGCGAACACGCTGCCATCCCATAAGAGTACAGGAACTTGGGTCACTAATGCCGGAATACTATACAAGGTTATTATGGGAGTATACTTAAGACCAACGGTGGTCGCCATCCAGACGGGCTTGGGGCCCTACCACGTATCTAGGGTGGGTTGTTTTGTCACCTTTTACGACAGGCCGACCCCGGCCACAGAGGTCAGTATTCTTTCTCCGCCCCTGCACAGATAAAAATTACTACAATAAATGGTACAATACAAAAACAAAATATTATTTGTTTTCACATAAGTTAGACTAACATATAAGATATAATATTATTGTTATGTTACCAATAATTTTTTTTTTATTGCTGTAGGACAGCAGACAGGCTGACGGCCCGCTTAGGATTTAGCAGTTACCCTCGCCTATAGGTGTATGCAACGCCAGTGGCATCGCGAACACGCTGCTGTCCCATAAAGGTACAGGAACTTGGGTCACTAATGCCGGAACACAACACAAGGTTATTATGGCGGCATACTAAGACCAAAGGTGGTCGCCATCCAGACGGGCTTGAGGCCCTACCACGTAGGGTGGGTTGTTTTGTCGCCTTTTACGACAGGCCGACCCCGGCCACAGAGGTTAGTATTCTTTCTCCGCCCCTGCACGGATAGAAGTATATCCGGATAGAATAATATACTATAAGTATGTTATTATTGATAGTAACGAAATTATAGAATATACTTTTAAATTTTTGTGGAATTAGCGATTCGCCTGTACAACGGGGAATGTTTAGAAAGGTGCTTTCGTCGTCTTTCTACCTCCGTGTTTTTCCTTATTTCCAGAAGCCTTTTCTTTCTAGTACGAAACGGTTCTCTAGAAGAACTGAGTTTTTTGCCCATCGCAGTATCATATAAGGTTTTTCAAAAAAGGTGATTTCCTCGAAACCGGCAGCGCGTTGGTGTTGTAAACGCCTATAGGTGACGGTGGCCACCTGCAAATAAGTGGGCCGTTTGCCTGTCTGTTGAAACACAGCTAAAAATCTATAATGTTCAGAACATCTAATGAAATAAGAATGTTGACGGAATTACAATTGTTTTGAAACTATATAATTAAATGATAGTATATACTAAACTGAAGTTACTTTTGGGTGAAACTTTTGCATCTGGTAAACGCAAAGGCTATAACGACATGGAAGTTATCATTAACCTAACCATTACCTACTTTTCCAAAGATAAAAAAAAAAAAAACTATACACAGTCTTTTGTTTTTAGAGAGTATAAAGATACCAATATTCATAATATTTAAAAAACAAGATTTTAAATACAAATTAAATGCTAATTTGATTGGGACAAATAAAGTTAATGGATTCTAGATTCCTTGAGGTCAAGTCTCGGGGCAACAACGACACGTGGTATTTTACATTCTTGAATTATTTAAATACGTTTTAAATGTTATATCTTTATCATTTTGATTTTAATCCAAGATAATCTAAATTTATATTTTATATAATAAAGAAAATAAATATGTTTGGACACAGCTCTATTTAGTCTGTGTCGTAGTCGAACCTGTGTCCTTCGCAGCCATTCTGGCGTGCGTTAACCATTGCACGCAGTTCGTTTTATATAAGTTATAGATAGTAACTATTATCTATATACTAATGCACTCGATTGTTGGCTATTGCTATAAATTCTTAGAAAGAAAAATATATTACAAAACTTTCCAGTATATAATAATGATTGTTTTATTTGTTGCAGATTCATATGAGGTCTGAATTTTACTAGCCTCGCATGCGGTTATAATGTGATATCTCTAAAGGATGTCCAACTAGGCCGGCCAGTTTTCCTAAAAACAATGAAGAACCTTGTAGCAATTATTATTCTACGGCGTTTTCTATGTTTGCTTGTGTAATAATAAAATAACAACAGAAAGAGAGAGAGACCGGACAGAATATCGATGAGATCTCGGTGCGTAGGTTGATAATGGTATATTTTTTTCCGTCAGTATGTGGCAATTATCTTATTATATGCAAATTTGGCGAGAAAATCTGCTAAGAAATACATGTTATGATAGGAATAGAACCGTAAACTCTGAGTTGCGTCTCGGATGTGATAACACTAGGCTATGTACGTAAGGATATGGTTCTTGTCATAAGTTTTATGTGTTCGTTTTATACTAAATTGTATTTTCAAAGAATACTTTAAATATAACTGTATATATCAAAATTCTGTAATACGAGTAAATAAAATCTCAGAAAAACAAATACAATTAATATGAATGGCAATTTTATGCAAGTTACATGCAAGGCAAGGATGACTCATCGCGTGTTCTAAATAACTAAGATCTGAAGACCAAACAAACAGTTCGTTATTTGGCATGCAATTATATTAATCAATGGAATATTAGTCGGTTAGTTTTCTATAGTCTGAACCAGCTGCGATCCATTGAGCTGAGCAGCGCAGCTGTGACTCTGACCCGTGATAACCTAAGAGGCGCCAGCCAAGTCCCAGCCAACTCGCATGGCCCCTACCAGAGGTTATCAACGGAACTCTTTGGTTTCCGCAATAGTATTACGAAATATTTTTTTAAAGTAAAAAACAAACAAATGAAATGCGTTTTTATAGCGTTAAAATGCATGCTTCAATTCGTAAATGTCTGTGAATGAATTTTTTTTATTGCTGAGGAACAACATACGTTTCTTATAGATATTTGCGACGTTGAGGCAGCGCGAATACGATACTGTCCCACAGGTGTAATTATGCGTCAATTAACGATTTGTCAAAAAATAAAATTGTTAATTTTGTGTTCTCTTGGATTTCATTATTCAGTATCTGATTTTTCGTTGCATGACATTAATACCAGGAAGCTGCACTGCACGTGCATATTATAACCAATAATCAGAAGTATTCTTTAGTTTCTAAAATAGTACCTTATTCCTAAAAATCCTTAGAAGTCTCCTTAAAATGATAATAATCATCCACCAAGCTTCCTTGATCAACCAGGCCAGTTTTTAAAGGGAAATAAAAGTTGCTACACAATTTCTATGTGGGGGAGATCCCATATCTATAACAAAGCAGCAATCCTTTTACGACACCTTAGTCTGTAAAACTTAATTTATTTTATGTAATAATTAAACTTCCTAATAGAATTTACTTAATTTCTAGTATTAATAGAAGACTAAGCTAAACTCAAGTTCAACTTTAGTAACTACTAGCTGATAGCGAGTTCATCCGTGTTGCTTGATATACTCACAAAGTTTTCGTCATGAGGCAGAAGTAGATGAGACTTTTCCTCTCCTACGCATGCGCTCTACACCGTTTGGCCCACTTATCTGAGGCAAGAAAACACTGAACACGCAGTGCTTATAAAATCGTTGTTTCTTAAAACTTTAATAAGTTTGTATTAAATGAAGACATCTCAATATTTTTTTTTAGATATGGGCCAGGTGTCTAAAAAATAAAACTTAGAAAATTTAGTTGAAATCTATCCAGTAGTTATGCCGTGCTGGGTGCACAACTTGAGACCTCTATCATTTTATTTTTAAAAATTTACAAGAGTTGAACTATAGTAGGGGAAAATATGTCCATTCATTTGATATTATGCTGTTTGTGGGCGACGCGACGCGATTATTCTTAATTGTACATCACGCATTTCGATGTTCGACGCTTATGCAACCGGACGCTAATGAAGATTGTGTTACTTTTAACACAAAATTCCAAATATATGGACTTTTAAGCTTTTATCGACGTTTTATGTACTTTATTCGAACTCCTAAGATCAAAGATAAGCCACGAGCTGATCATTATAGTAATGGCGTTAAACGATTAATGTAATTGGTATTTCTAAATGTGAGTTCACACTTTATCATGTTTATATAGGGTGGAACTCGTATGCTATGCCATATTAGATAAACTACATATTTTAAAGTACTAATAATATCCGTGTTTTTGAATTCAAGTAGTTAAAAGCTACTGCAGGCAGTTACGAAGCTCGCCTTGAAGATTAGAGGGTTCTGGATCTATTTACACACGATTAGTCTTCTTTTTATTGGATTACGAGTAATTTTGTAGAGTTTTGATCTTTTTTTAATTTTATTGTTATTATAGCTTTCGTAATCTTTATGTGTAGCTGTTATTACGGTTAAATATAAGGTTTGCTCAGTTACAATAGCTACATTCCATATAAAAATATTTTTACGGAAATGCTAAACAGTACAAGCTGTGAAGTAGAATACAGAGTATAAAAATTTAAGTTTATAGTTTTGGTTTTAGTTTATATAACTTTATAAATTAATAGAATAATGAAATTGATATTGAATCGAAATGTAATATAAAAACAAGCATCTCAGGAAATTTGCAAGAATTAAATTGATTATTCATTTAATTGTCTTACGTTAATTATGCAGTTAATAAAAGTGAAATTAGCATTTAATAAATACACACTACATCCAAATTATTTGAAATATGCATCGACTCGTAGTACTTAACTGCTGACATGAATTGAAAATAAACAAATAATCTAACGTTGCTTTTTGATTGTGGCAGCGAACAGCACTTTTTAATTAGTAAACCAGCTAAAGTCATGGGTGGGCATGCACATGATGAAATTATGGAAGAAGTAAACATTTTCGATTTTATAGTGACTGTGTTTTTAGTACTACCGATATTTATGGTACTATCGTATTTCTTGAAGCTGATACGCGGTGTGTGGGTGGCGTTTTCTAAAAGCCAGTAAATAAAGTCTTCTGTTACATTTGATAAATGGAACCAAGGTATGTATGAATAATTTAATGTTACATGTTTCACTATCTATTCGTATAGCCTAGAGCGATCAGACAGTAAACCTGCCACGCTTGTCTAAAGCGCATTGGCAGGTTAAAGATACCGGTGATCTCCGTATGCAGGTATCCTCACGATGTTCTTTATTTGCTTTTGACAGCATACAGGCTGACGGCCCGCTTAGAATTTAGCAGTTACCGTCGCATAGGTGTTTGCAACGCCAGTGACATCGTGAACACGCTGCTGTCCTATAAGGGTACAGGAACTTGGGTCACTAATGCCGGAATATAACACAAGGTTATTATGGCGGCATATTTAAGACCAAAGGTGATCACCATGAGCTTGAGGCCCTACCCCGTAGCTGGGGTGGGTTGTTTTGTCGCCTTTTACGACAGGCCGACCCGACAGAGGTTAATATTCTTTCCCCGCCCCTGCACGGATGAGTTGTTTTCCGTCACCATGCATATTAGGCAACAAAAATTGCCTAAGCAGTGCATGTCATCGTACGATTCGAATTCGGGACCTCTACTTTGGTCTCCGAGTGATAGCACTAAACTACATGACCTTAATAAAATTAAAAAAGCATAAAAATGATTACTTGAAAAAAACTTGATCTTTTATAAATTGATTAAACGATTTCAATTGCTGGATGCATCGAGCATGCAGCAGTTATGGGATCAATACCCATCTCGAGTCTAGGTGTTTATGTAAATTATGTATTAATTTAAAAAAAACATATCTGGTATTTGAGTAGACTAATATCCTTAACACAAGTGCTTCCTTTGGGGATTGATGGTACTGTGTTGATTGGCACACAGTATTTTTAAAAAACGTGTGCGTCTCGGGACACCCGACAGAAGTGATAACTTAAACTAATCTAAGTTGAACTATTTAATATTGAAATTGTTTAAATTGAGAAAAGCTTAGGTTATTAGTCTAATTTTATGTATATTAATATGATAATGTAAGGAAAGGTTATTTATTAATAAAACCAAAAATAATTCAAAACTTACTAAAGTTTACAAATTTCCAATTTTTCCAAAAACTGTTTCAAACTTAAATTATTCCTCAATATGGTTCTTTATAAAGAAAAAAAACTCAACTGTATTTCATTGTAATAAAATCGCAATTCGAATAGATCTAGCGCTGCATGTTAGAGTGAGAGAGGAAGGAAGGCAGGCCTACCGCTGCCATATGCGTGAGAGAAAGAGAGAAAGACAGACTGGCGCTGTAACGCGTTACGTAACGAAGCAGTTTACCCTCCCATAAGAAGTAATCAGTTCAAAATATATATTAATCAATACAAAATAATGTTATATTTTAATAAACAGTATTTTAGCTTTAATGAAAAAGTTCTGACACCTACAAAATATGGGAAAAATTATTTCCGAATTTACTTAAGGATGGAAATTGATGACGTTGTGGATTGAAGTAACAGTTTTTATATATGATTTTCTAATGATTCGATCAGGAAGATCGTCAGTGCAGATGCATAAGTACATATTATATTGTAATAAACAATAATAGACAATACGTAAGCAGATGTCATGGTCGTCAGTGTACATCTGTCAAAAGTCAGTAAGTGCTAATACATGCTTTGTTATTGTTTTGATAATTACATCATTTTGTTTAATTTATAAAAACTATAACTTAAAACAGTTTTGGTTTATTAGTACGATTGATTCGCGACACAAATCACTATCCGTGCAGGGCCGGAGAAAGAAAACTGACCTCTGCCCGTCTGGATGGCGACCACCTTTGGTCTTAAGTTTGCCGCCATAATAACTTTATGTTGTGTTACGGCATTAGTGACCCATGTTCCTGTACAATTATGGGACAACGTGTTCGCGATGCCACTGGCGTTGCAAACCAAACGGTAGGTAACTGCTAAATTTTAAGTAGGCCGTTAGTCTATCTGCTGTCCTACAGCAATAAAAAAAACATCAGCAGGTTAGTCACGTATGCGGCTTGATGATTAGAAGGAAGAAGGCAAGATCTTCGTAGAAAATATCCATAATATATGAGTTAAAATGATTTTGAGGAATTCTTTATGAAATAATTCTTTATCCATTGTCTATAACTTGTATCCTAACTAATATTATAAATACGAAAGTAAGTTTGATTTAAACCGATGAAACAATTGTGATGATTTTCGGTATAGTCATAGATTGGACCTTGGAGAAGGATATTAAATTCATATGGCAGAACCAGGTTTGCAGGGTTAACTATTAGTTTATATTTTTTCCATCTTTGTGCATGGATGGAGTAATAATATTGAATTTATTTTAATTTTTAATTAAAATAATTAAATAAAAAATAAAATAAAAAATATTAAAATTAAATAATATATTAATTTTAATTATTATTGATAAATAATCAGTGTTTAATCATTTTTATTAATCAGAAGAAAAAACTAGACTTAAATTGATACTTATTTTAAAATAAATTTTTGTTGTTGGATTTTTGATTTATTTCGAAAAAAGATAAAAAAAAATGATAACTCAAAAACGGTTCACCATTGCATAATGAATATGGAGGTTAAAATTATTGCAAATAGCTACCCCTATCACCTCCTGACGGGAATACGTCGAATTACCAATAACCCTGTGTAATAGACCACCTAGATTAGATAATATACAAGCATTTCTTTCGTTTCATCCCGTGTTTACAATTTTCCCTAGCCACATCACTAGTTCATAACGAAAGGATTTTGTCGTTTGCCACGGTCTATTTCTAGAATGTAATATACGAGTTTATTCGTTTTTCAATTAAAATGAACAAGAATAACTTGCAATTTGAAAAAATCTTTCTGTTAAAGCGATAACGATAATAAGTGAGCTATTGTAAAGCAATGAGAAAGTCAACGACTAAATCAATATTAGCATCAACGTATTTTAGCATCTGTCGGTAGCAGCCGCTGGTGACATGTGCGCGTAAAACAAAGTCTGCTCTTCCCCTTGGCTTCCCTCGAGGGGCGAGATTTACACCAGGTGAGAGTCACATCTACACATATGTTGCCACGTGTGGCCGGGGAACCCCTGTACAGGTGCCCGTTTAGCCCGTCATGAATGGGCTTATTGTTGCCCCATTCACTCATGTTTGGCATTTGGCGCGCAATTTTGGCGGGATTACATACGGACTACAGAAGGGTTGTTTACTTTGACATTTGGCCAGTAATTGGGATGTTTATCGGTCTACATATGCCTCGATTTTACTTAATCGATAATAGTTTTGACAAATCTGGTAATAATTATATGCGATTTAGTAACGCTAAAAATTAACGGTTACCTTTTCAACATTATATTGGATCTGAAATAAACCCAATTATCAACAATGTTCGATAATCACGATCTTATAACTTGAAATAAAAAATCCGGATTTTTATAAGCTCTTTGTTAAATCCAGAACTAAAACCTTTAGGAGCATAAATTGTGTTTAAGAAAGCATTATAAGAATATGGCTAGATTTAGGTAGTAAATAGTTCCTAACGTGTCGCTGGTATTAAGCCTCATAGTAAATATTTAGTGTAAGCAGGTGCTAAATTTACCATGGAAATATGGCGTAAATTTTTATTATTACTTTGTATTTCTAAATATTTATTTGCTAAGTCTTGGCTAAATATGTCCACCTAGTTAATTTTTAAGGGTTAAGTAGAGTATGGATGTTGATTGAGTGACGAAGCCTGTATACGTTTTATTAAGATAAATACTTCGTAAAGTAGTTGCATAGCCATTTAAGTTAAAAATATAAAATTTAAATATATTTGTAATTAATATATCAAGAGATCCAGTTTGGTACGCAAATATGCAAATATAAAGATACAGAAACCATAATGTTTTATTTTGATTTAGATAAAAATTATGTAAGTAACAACATACAGTTATATTTTATTTTTATTAAATTTTACTATTTTATTTAAATAAAAGATCTATCGGGAAATTAGTAACGCCATTACTTGTAACTGAAACAAAATTTAGTAGATTTTGTATTTTTTGATTGAATTTACCTCATGACGACATGGCTGGTCCTAACCGTAATACAACACTGTTCACGTAGGTGGCGCTCCGGCAGTCCAGTCCTCGCCACTGGGGGATAGACGCCTTCTGAGTTTATGCCAGGGTAAAGAGGTTCGTTTCGATGCCCTAATCTCCCCGTACAAGGGGTCTTAGGGTTTTTGTTCTAGTGCAAGGAAGTGTTTATAAATTAAAAGATCAGATTAGATCACGCTTATAAAATAGCTTAGCCGTTTATAGTGTTCCGTAATGCGTGATAATTCGTTAAAATGATTAAATTATACCCAACTATGTACATAATTGTATAAAACAGGTGGCATTAATAAGGTCAAGGAGTTCCCACCATGGGTCAGCGATCACTTCTTAATTCCGCACCCGGCTGAGCACAGATGACCGTTGGCATTTATTACACTGTCTTTATGATACAAACACATTTACATTTTATATAAAAAATCCCTTATTTACCCTTTATAAATGTTCTGAAGTTTCACACAGAGTTACAGTGTAAGAAGCAATTCATTGCAAATAAATTAAAGTATTAGATCTTAAATAGTAATGTAGTAGGTATATATTCTAAAAGACATGACAGATATAAGTAAGAAAAATGCTAACAAGAAAAGTCACTAGCACATTTTAATTATTATTGTTAAGAATGCATTTGCACAAGAATTTAGTAAATAAAAAACACCGATTATAACAATTAATAAAAAATATTTTTACATAATATGAGTTTCTATATCATATTTGGAAATATTTGTTAATTAATTGTCATAAACTTAAATCAAGTGTATATTTCTTAATTAGAAATACACTATTTATTAGTCGAAGAATGGCGGAACGGCTAACACACGTCGTTGTGCTTGCGGAGGTCACGGGTTCGATTCCCGTCCAGCGTCTGAGTGTTTATGTATTTATTTACAAAAGAAAAGTATATATGCAGTACATCAGTTGTCTAATACCCATATTACAAGTGTTATGTTATGTGTTACAACTTAGTTTGGGACTAGATGGCGTTGTGTAGAATATCCTGTAATACTACATATAGGTATATTGTCCCACTATAAATAATACGTATAATACATAATACTATTTATTAGTGGAAAATTAATTGATGCATGGTATTTACTTTGTTTATTTTAATTATTTTATGAATTATATTGATTGTTTGTTTCGTGTGGTCCCGGCCGAAGAAAGAATAGGGCCACCCCAAATCATCCCAAGGGAGTCGTAAAAGCCGACTGATGGGTTACTCCCTCTGCCAGCTTGCATGCGGCGAGGGAAGGACACCTCTAGGTTTCCCTTTAGAGGTTGGGAGGTCGGACGGCAGTCGCTCCCGTAAAAACCAAAACTTGTCAAATAATATATGGTTAGGACTCGTAATAGATTTGTCACGGATAGGGCGTCGCCGCAAAACGACGCGCAGGAACCTCGCCCGACTCCTGTGACAAGTGGACTAGGGCTGCCGTGCCGTGGGCGAGCACGGCTAAAGACACTAGCCCCATCCAAAAGGAAACTCCGCTTCGCAACGTGGAATATTGGCACGCTAACCGGACGCGCGAGAGAGTTGGCCGATGTGCTCTCCAGGCGGAGGGTGGCCGTGGCGTTCCTGCAGGAGACTCGGTGGAAGGCCAGCAGATCCCGGTTCATTGGGAATGGCTACAAACTGATCTACACAGGTGCAACTGGTGGGGAGAATGGGGTTGCCATAGTGCTCTCGGAGGAGTTCCAGAACGACATTTTGGAAGTGAAACGTCATAGCGACCGGCTTATGGTCGTTAGGGTGCTTATCGATGGGGTAGTTACCCACTTGATAAGTGCCTATGCGCCACAGGCCGGTTGTGACGACGCCGATAAAATAGCGTTTTGGAATCAACTCGGAGAAGTGCTCCGTGGAATCCCATTATCACAGGGGATCGTTTTGGGGGGTGATCTGAACGGTCATGTGGGTGCTGAATGTGGGGAATTTGAGCGTGTTCACGGTGGATTTGGGTACGGTAGCCGCAACGCGGAAGGGGAGGACATCCTCAATACGTGTGCGGCTGCTGACCTTGCCATCGTGAATACGTATTTCAAAAAGAGACCCGAGCATCTCATCACCTACAAGAGCGGGAGGAATGCTACCCAAATCGACTTCCTACTCACTAGGAGACACCACATCAGCAAAGTAGCCAACTGCAAGGTCATACCCGGTGAGAGTCTCACTGCACAACACCGTCTTCTTGTCATGGACCTCTGCGTAAAGCCCAAAGGCAAATGTGTCGACCGCCTTCAACGCCGAATCAGGTGGTGGCTGCTTGATGAAGTCAAGTCCCAGGAGTTCGCCTCTGCCATCGGCGACAAGTGCGCCGGAGGTGAGGGCGGACCAGTTCAAGCTTACTGGGACAGGATTCAGGCGGCTATCCTTGGGTCGGCGAGAGAGGTGCTCGGCGTGTCTAAGGGCGGACGCAAGTGTGACAAGGAGACTTGGTGGTGGAACGACTCAGTCCAGAGGGAGACCAGGGCGAAAAAAGCCCTCTTTAAGAAGTGGCAAGCGTCCAGATCTCCTGAAGACCGCGACGCATACCGGGTAGCAAAGCGCGCCACTAAGAGAGCTGTTGCCAGAGCCAGGCGAGACCACTTACAACCACTTTACGATAAGTTGGAATCGTCTGAGGGGCAGAAGCTCATCTATAAGTTGGCGCGCTCCAGGGTCAAAGCGGCACAGGACATTTCCAAGTGCCGCTGTGTAAAAGACCCTGTGGGCAACCTGCTATGCGAGGACCTCGCGGTGAAGGAGAGATGGCGCTCGTATTTCCACGAGCTGCTGAACACGCAGCACAAAGAGGTGCAGCCGCCTGATCTTCCTCCGAATCAAGGATTAGTGCCACTGATAACGCCTGCAGAAGTCCAGAATTGTCTTCGCCGCATGAAGAATCGGAAAGCTGTTGGATCCGATGGAGTCCCCATCGAAGCCTGGAAGGCGATGGGCTCTCGTGGTGTGGGCATCTTAACAGACCTTTTCAACCGGACACTCCTCACCGGTACGATCCCGAGCCAATGGAGACTGAGTATCATTACTCCAGTCTTCAAAGGCAAGGGGTCGGTGCAGGAGTGCGGTAGTTACCGAGGAGTTAAGGTCATGTCCCACACCATGAAGCTCTTCGAAAGGGTTATCGACTCTCGGATTCGACAGGAGTGCACTGTCTCGGATTGTCAATATGGGTTTCGCCCTGGTCACGGGACAATGGACCCTGTTTTTGCCCTAAGGACTGTCGCGGAGAAATACAGGGCGAAGAATACGCCTCTGCATTGCCTGTTTCTCGACTTGCAGAAGGCCTTCGACTGTATTCCTCGCGCGATAATCTGGTGGGCATTGCGGTCCAAAGGGATTCCAGAGGCCTATGTTGACATCATCCGAGACATGTACCGTGACTCCGATTCCGTAGTTCGAACCGCTGTTGGCGACACCAAACCTTTCCCCATCACCGTCGGGGTGCACCAAGGATCCGTCCTTAGTCCGTTTCTGTTTAGCGTGGTATTAGACGTATTGTCAGACAGCATCAGAAACTCACATGAGCAGCCCCCGTGGTTGCTCATGTATGCTGATGATATCGCGCTGGCAGATTCGGACAGGGGTAGGCTGGTGCGACGTGTGAAGGCGTGGAAAGAGTCGCTTGAGAACGGTGGTCTGAAGCTCAATGTGACGAAGACCGAGTACTTGGCCTGTAACTCCACAGATCCCACACCCGTACGCATAGACGGCAACAAGGTCGAGCGCACGGACCTTGTGAAATATCTGGGATCTGTGTTTCATGCATCCGGTGACATCGATTGCGACGTCAAGGCACGCATTGCTGCCGCGTGGGCCAAATGGCGTGAGGTAACTGGTGTCATTTGTGACCCCAAGATGCCGGTAAAGTTGAAGGGGCAGGTCTATAAGACCATCATTAGGCCTGTCCTTTTATACGGCTGTGAAGCGTGGCCGGTGTTAGAGCGACACAAGCAAGAACTGCGTGTCACGGAGATGAATATGCTGCGGTGGATGTGTGGAGTGACGCGGAAGGACCGCGTTAGGAACTCCCGCATTCGCGGTAGTCTTCATGTCCGTGACATTGCAGATAAATTGCAGGAGTGTCGGCTCCGTTGGTATGGCCATGTTTTACGGCAACCGGATGCTTACGTGGGAAACAAATGTCTGGCCATGCCGCCTCCGCCGGGCCCCGGCAGGAGGGGTAGACCCAAAAAGTGCTGGCTTGACGTCGTAAAGGGTGATATGCGTGCCAATGGGCTCACTACCAGGGATGCAGAAGATCGCGCGAAGTGGAGTAGAAAAAGTCGGAAAGCGGACCCCGGGCACCGAAACGAAAGTTTGGGCAGCAACCGGGAATAACGCTAGGATGATGATGATGATGATGATGATTGATTGTTTGTTTCCCAAATAAAATAAATAAATAGTTTATATGTTATTTTAAACTCGAAGAAAGTTATGGCCATGAACGCATGAAAGACCAGGATCAATACCAACGCACCTTTAAATAGTTGGATTATATATAGTTATGTAAGAAGAATGATATAATGATAAAGGGATAAGAAAAAAAAACTACTAATGGC
The DNA here is from genome assembly GCA_963693495.1 of Malacosoma neustria. NCBI lineage: Eukaryota > Metazoa > Arthropoda > Insecta > Lepidoptera > Lasiocampidae > Malacosoma > Malacosoma neustria. The sequence goes on along the minus strand of OY856381.1, from coordinate 8,196,280 downwards.
GAAGAAATAAGACAATTGAAGAAAATAATTTAAATCCTAACTAATATTATAATGCGAAAGTGAGTTTGTTTGTTACGCTTTCACGCCTAAGCCGCTGAACCAATTTTGATGAATTTCGATATTGTCATAGATTTGACCTTGTAGAAGGACAAAGGCTACTTTTTTAAATTCATATGGCAGAACAACGTTTGCCGGGTCAACTAGTATGATATAAATTTATCATACATTATAAAATGACTAAGAAAGTTTTTAAGTGGCGTCTAAAAAGTTATAAATGCTTTTTCGGCATCTCATTTAAACGTATTTATTGTATAAATCTCGGGTAATATCAATCAAAATTGTTTTTGCAGACACCTTTGATAAAGTTCTGTTTTATTAGCTTGTTTACCGAGCACCGTCAGCATCAGTTTCCTCATTAACAGCGAGTAATCGACGCTTCCTGCAAAACAATCATGACAATTTGTCTTTGTTCTCTTCTCTTCGACGTTTCCTGTTCGAACATTCCAATTCTCAGTTACAATGACAACATATATAATGTCGCACTTCGGAGCTCTAGCCTTCCCTCAGGAAGAACAGAGTACATCTGCCAGGTTTATCCAAGACGAATTTGCAGGTTACACAAGCCATTTACATTGTAGATTTCGATATCCAGGTTTCCTTACTATGTTTTCTTTTACTGCCGGCACATGACAATTATTATACCTAGTCAGGTCATAAATTCTGTCACATGTTTAATGTAAAATAATTGTAACAAGTTTATTAATTATGTAACCATTCATATACCAAAATGAACTTAACAAAACATAGATTCTTATGACATTAAAGTTTATTCAAAATGACCTCCGTGATTTTGAATACAAGCCTTCAATCTGCGCGGCCAGTCGTCTATCGCAGCACGAACGAGGTCCATGTCAATATCGGCGGCTGCCTTAATCAAGGATGTCTTGAGTGACTCCAAATTGGGATGAGGCTTTGAGCACGCCTTTTCCTCCAAGTGTTGCCATATCTTGTAATCTAACGGATTCAAATCTGGACTGGAGGAGGGCCAGTCTTCGTGCCGGATGAAGTCGATTTCACGCGCCGCCAGCCAGTCTTGTGTGCTCTTCGCTCTATGAGCTGGCGCCGAATCTTGTTGGAATACCCAGTGCCTGTTATTGAACATGGTATGAGAAACAGGTTCCACAAGGTTCGTCAGGACTGTATTTTGATACACAACAGCATTCGTTTTTACACCTTTCTCACAAAAATGTACCTCTGTTAAGCCCCAATAAGAAACTCCCAACCATACCATGAGCGAGGATGGAAAATGACCTCGTTGGACACGCGGAATACGGTTGCTCGCTTCTTCACTACTGTGTGCGTACACCTTATCATTTTGTTTGTTGTAGCTCTCTTCTACGGTAAACATTTTTTCATCCGAAAAAAGAATTTCCCGATATTTTTTTCCCGCGTACCGCTTCAACAAAGCGCGGCATCTCTTCAGTCTCAGGTCCATTAGACGAGCATTCAAACGATGTCCTGTTTTTCTTCGATATGCCCGAAGCCCTAAGTCTTCATTTAACATCCTTTTCACCGTGGTTCTGCTTAACCCCATCTGAAGGGCCAACAGTTTCTGCTTACGTTTGGGATTTCTTTGAATTCGTGCCTTCACAGCTTTTATCACTGCTGGAGTCCTAACAGACCGAGGGCGACCACTTCTTGACCTGTCATCTACACTAGAGTCTTCATTGTATCGTTTGATGGTACGATAAACGAATCTTTTGGTAATATTCAAATTTTTCAGTATGTTAAAAATTTGAATTGGCGCGTAACCGCAACGATGCAACGCAATAACTGCAACACGGTCTTCTTTAAGCGTCCACTCCATATTTAAAAATGAGTAAAATTCTAAAAGTTATACATTTTTATTTTCATGAATAATTCGAAATTCGAATTCAATAAACTTTTTTGTGGCCAGCATTCTAAAAGAAAAGTTTTTACTGTGTGACAATACTTATGACCTGACTAGGTATATGTAATATGTAACACTAGATCACAAAACCTGCATAGGCTGTGCATAGTATCGTGGGATTAGAACTCATGAGGTCTTTGTTTATCTCCCCACGTACATTCTCACATATAGAGCTACAAGAACGTATTATAAGAAGTAGATATACTTATATCAAACGAAGTTCGGTGGCAGCACCTGTAATAGAATAACTAAAAAATAATATACGAGTATTAGTTTTGTATAGATTCGTATTTATCCTTAGAAAGTTATTTCATTTATAGTTTTCTGTACATTGCGTGATTGATTTTGATATTGTTTATTATATTCAAAGCAATATCGATTATGACCTATTTTGATAATTTTGTAATAACACGAACAATAGAGTTTATATCAAGAAAGGATTTACGATCAAATTTCGCGCGTGACCATAGTAATCGTGAGCCAGGTGCGCGCGCAGCGACACCTAATTGGCGCATTCCGAGACGCCATCACGTAATTGGCTGTCATTTACTGTAATCGACGACTGATTCGCTGTTATAAACGTCACGTGTTGAGACGGTTATAAAATCATTTAAATTGCTACATTAAAATAACATTAGGAAATTTTAATAATGTAAGTAAAAAACAGCAGTTGAAGAAATCAGTTATCCGTTTCTATGGTCAGACACCATGATTCCTGTGATTCGCTTTTTCAACTCTCACCGGTCATTCACCAAAAGGCATCAGAGTGGAACGAAGAGTTATGAATAAAAAGGTGCGGCGAGGAATCACGCTGTGTAGACACCCTACAGTCAAAGGAAACGATTGTAAGATAATCACGGCAAGAATTCAGACAGTTGAAGACGCGGGGGAAGGAACTCTGGTGAGTAGTCACCGTGACAGGAAATTTAATTTAACTAATTACGGCTGTGAATAAGATTTTATGATATTACTTTGTGTCCCTAATTGCAAAAGCAACTGTAGATTCGTTTTGAGTATATTTTAATAGAATCTTGAAGCCAATGCCCTATGTAATGTTGATTTTGAATTCGCTTGTAATAGGTGTTGCTTAACTCATTTCGCCTTTCATTTGAAAGTGCATGCACTTAAATTATTTATTTTATTTTAGAATAAATATTACGTTAAAATAATATTTTATTTGTAACGAGCGTCTTCGAACATATTTGGAGAAAGAAATAAAACTTAGCTAGATAAAAAAAAAATATTTTAATCACGGTCCATCCGTAATAAACCTGAGGAATTGCGGTCAGTGCACAACACTTAGAAAAAGCATAGCGCACCCTAAGGAACATTAAATAGTCACGGGGTATACATACTGATTACAATGCATGGTTCTCCTCAGGATTCGTTCCGCCACTGCACGCAGACAGACGCATCCATTGGAACGTCAAGGATTAGAGTACACCTGTACATCATTACATTCCTTAGTACAGCAATCTGAGAACAAAAGCGAGTTATAATTGAGGTAAATAACTGCTAAACAAAATAGTATAATATATATGAAAATTAATTTATAAAATAGTATCTTCTTCCTCCTGCCCTTATCCCACATATATTTTATGGGGTCGGCACAACATGTTACATGTTGTAATAGTTGTGGCTTAGTTTTTACAACCGGCTGCCTGCCTGACGTTAACTTCTCTTTGTGGGAAAATCTATCATCCTTTTTATTTAAATTATTTTTCTAGTTTCACATTGAAAGTAGGAGACGAAATTTCGTTGTCAATTATCTAATATATCCTCAAGCGACACTTTTACTGGTTCCTTCTTGAGTAAAGTTTATACATATATATACATAAATTTATAAAATAGTATGAAAAAATATTTGATATAATACATTCAATGAAGTAAGAAACAACTGAGATTGTTCTTCCAGACGTGTCCCAGATCAGCACATTATGCACATTCTCTCCTACTCATCTTTATTAGCTCTCACATCAACATACACACTATTTCACCATATCTTCTTTTACGCAATCCAGCCATTTTTTCTTTGATCTACTTTTCCTTCTGTATGCATTCACTTTCATTCTTAGCATTTTCTTTGACTCGTGAAGATCGGATGAACGATATTCGGCCAACGTAGTGCTCGATCATACGCGAATTTTTCAGGGTTAAGTCTTGCATCTTGACCTTGGAGGTGAGGCGAATTTCCGATGGGGCTTAGCGCACCAACAAATATGTGGAAAGGAGAAATTTCGATAGGAAATGTCAAGGAAGCGAGCAGAATTAGAAATAAGAGATTGCTCAATTTCTTCGGAAGACAACGAGCAAAAATAGCAATGAACAATAAGAAGGTGTATTACCTTCTAATGTTCCTTCTCGATCAATGTTTAAACATTTAAAAATATTATCACAGATAAGACTCCTGTTAGCGGTTTTACGTCGTTATTCTTTGGCAAGAGAATTTAAAAAAAGACAAAGAAATTATTTAATTATACGTACACTGATGCAACATTGAATTAGATTTTTTTTAGTTTATTCAAACACGTAAAGTAACTCACCATAACGTAATAGAACAATATTGTTAATATTCCCACGAGCTTCGCCTATGGTAGATTCTAATAGGATATCCGTAACATCATTCAACCAACGCCGATTTTTCCAGACCACGCTCGATTTGCGCCGCCATTGTTCCATGAAATTGCCTTGTTTTCGATTATTTATTGTCTTAGATCCACACTTTTACTTTTTTTGAGCTATCTTATGTTGTAAGATTTTTATTACATGATCATAGTATTCACATATCCATATATAATTGGACCTATGTTCATGTTTATGTCATGCCTCTTTCTTATGTACAGCGCATATTTCTGACTATGAAAATAGCACTGTATGGCAATTTCATTATTAAGTCATTTTGTATCGTCAGATCTCTGTTTCATTTTTGTGATATAAGGCCATACAAAGGGCTTATTAGTACAGACAATTTAAAATTAATCATGGTCTCTAGCACTTTACGCACAATCTCAAGGAATCTTCAATTTTTAGTATGGCAAATTCGAGAACGCTTTATCCGGTATTTTTTCTCTGTTCTAGTTGCCAAGAGATTCAGCTCCTAAGATTAAATAACAATAATTTGTATGCCTAATTCAAAAAAATTTGTAAAAATTATCTAGCGTGAAAAATTCAAAAAGCCCAAACAGTTGACATCTTATTATGAATTTAAATATTTTATGTCAATACTTGGATTAGAATACTAAAATATTTTAATTTAAGAATTATCAAACAATAAATTAAATTTCATTAACTGCTCATATATGGTAATTACATTAAATAAAAATATCGATAAAAAAATTCTCAGGGTGAAAATATTCGACAACATTTTCGAATAAATTTAATTATGTTCTCTTAATTTAGGATTAATGTAAATGTAAATAGGCTAGTTCGGGCGGCGGCGGGACTCTCCCGTCTGCTGCCGAATATCGGCGGGCCGGGCGCAGTGTGCCGCAGGCTCTTTGAGGGAACCGTGCGGTCGATGGCCCTTTACGGGGCACCGATCTGGGCGGATCGCCTGACGGCCAAAACGACGGCGCTGCTTCGCAGGTCGCAGCGCGTCCTGGCCGTCAGGGCGATAAGAGGATACCGCACGGTGTCCTTCGAAGCGGCCTCCCTGCTGGCCGGATCCCCACCATGGGACCTCGAGGCCCGGGTCCTGGCGCTGTTGTACCAGTGGCGCCGGGGCGCGGCCGAGCGTGGCTCTCGCCCCACGCCTCGTGAAACTGAGGTGAAGCGCGCGGAGCTGCGCGACGAGGTGCTCATGGTGGAGTGGAAGGAGCGCCTCGCGCACCCCAGCGCGGGCCTCGCCACCATCGAAGCGGTGAGGCCCGTCCTGGCTGAATGGTTGGAAAGGCGCCACGGCGCCCTGACCTTCCGCCTGACGCAGGTCCTCTCGGGGCACGGTTGCTTCGGGAGGTACCTGTGTCGCATAGGGCGGGAGATGACGTCAGGGTGCCACCACTGTGGCGCGGGCGACGAGGAGGACACGGTGAACCACACTGTCGCCGTGTGCCCTGCGTGGCGCGAGGAGCGCCGCGCCCTCGTCGCCCAAATCGGCGTGGACCTGTCGCTCCCGGCCCTGGTTCTGTCCATGGTCGGGGGCGATCTTGGATGGACGGCCGTCGCCTCCTTCTGCGAGGCAGTCATGTCCGCAAAGGAGGCGGCGGAGCGGGAGCGGGAGTCGACCACCACACTCCCCTCCCGCCAACGCAGGCCACGCCGGCGGCGCCGGAGGGCCAGTAACGACCTCCGGCCGCCGTAAAAAGCGGCCGCGGGCGGCCCCTCGGGGGAGGACCCGCCGCCCGCACTATTGCCGCGAGGGTGAGGGCTGCGTGCTGTTCCGCGGCCCCCTCAACTCCTAGAGTTGTTAGGAGAGCGCCGGGGGGACGAAACCCTGACCCCCTGGCGCCAACACTTTAGAAGGGGCCCGCCTCAAGACAAAGGGCGGGCCGGCGCCGGCCCGGGCCACGAGATCGGCAGGCCATATATCCGTGGGCCCGGGCGTAGGCGATAGGAGAACAGCGGGGTTTTTTAGTGGGTAGTCGGAAAAATCCCGGAGTCCCACATATCCCTCGGTCCCCCCGGGCCGGGGGAACCCGTCAAGAGAGGTTTTTCCCCGAGACCAAAAAAAAAAAAAAAAAAAAAGGATTAATAATTAATATTAAGGTTAAGGAAGTATGAGATGTACTCCTAAGATATTTTATATAGGAAAAATATGGAATACGTCTGGTAGGATGAGACAAGTAGTAAGTAAGCTTTTAACACAAAATACTAGACAAAGCAGAAGAATCGATAGATATCATGCTGTATCAGAAAAAAGGTAGACAGAAAGAAAACTCAACACTCCAAATCTGCTTCGCAGGAGCGTTGTCCTTATCGGCAGTTTATGTTCAATAGTGTCTCGCATACGATATGAATCTATTCAAAAGGACAGTGGTGTTTTCCACGATAGAATATAGAATATATAATCTTAACGACCCGGGTTCAGCCTTCAATATTATGAACTTTATTTACTTGTTTATATTATTCTGCCTTTATTTATTTTATTTAAATTTCTGATAAGCACATATACCAACTTGGTTATACAAATATGTAGTAAAGAAAAACAATGTGAAGAAACTGTCACAACGTTGTTACTGATGTATGTGATTCAATAGTGGTAATAACCACTACAGAAGTCTTTCTTTAAAAATTATCAATATTTATACACAGACGATGTATCGTGGTAGATCCTAGTGACAAATAATGACCAATCACTGACCAAGATCTTCAGAAATGAAGTTTATCTCTCCTGCCAACTTGTGAGCCCATTATACAACATACATACATTTTCGTTTTGGGATTGGGGAGTCATACAGCAGCAGCTATTGGAAAACACAGATTTTATGTTCGTGAATGAAAATTTATGTGCGTGTACGCATTGTATGAGGTTAAGTTTCTGTATATTCCGTCTTTGTGCTTGCTAAGTACTAAAATACATACAAAATGACCATAAATTCAAATTTATTAAGGATATTCTGTACTTATTAGGAGGTTTAATATGGCCGCAAGAAACCGTTAACGTGTAATATCAATAGGTAATCTTAAACAGCTTATTATAAGTCGTCTATGAAAGTTTATAGTTATAGCTACTTTTTACAACAAGCTTAAGCATGTATTAAAATAAAGTTTTACACTTGAAAGCAGTAAAATCCATGTTGATACTAATATTTATAAGAAGTTTAGAACCAGCACTGTCTGTATACATGTTATTATCGTCAACTAATCGTCGTTCACGACTGGTTGGAGACTTATGTAATATACGTTCTATACTATATTTTCTTGAAATTTTATAGCTATTGCTTAACTTATTGTTAATTTATTTATTGTTTAACTGTATTTTTTCTCTGTGCTGGTGCAGTAAGAATACTGACCCCTACGGCCAGGGGCGGCCTGTCTGGGTGGGATACGCAGATGGCAGCATATTAGCAGTGGCCCTAGGCGAAAACAACCATAGGCCACCACTATTAAGTGGTCAGCCTAATTGAATTTAAAGCTTATGTGAATAGTGGCTGCAATATCGATAGTTAATAAAATAAAAACGCGGTAATATTATTTAATATACCTGTAATACGAGTATATCATTTATAATTTCAGTTTATTTGTCAACCAGTGTTAGCCTAACGTTCTAATGGATGATGCTATACGTGCTAATTAAGTACGTAATAAAAAGGATGCCGAATATTATTCAGTTAGAAAGAAAATTTCGAAATCCGGCATCGAAGTGGGTTGGGCGCAATCAGAATTTGCGCAATAACCTTTTGTACAACTACAACAGTTATTTTATATATTACAGTTAAAACTGTTTATAGCGACATCATTTAGAACAATATACCGGGTATATTGACAATCATCAAAGGTTCGGTTGAATGCTATTAGACGAAAATTTCACCGATTGTTACGACTGTCGGTTTTTACGACAGTCCCTTCTATGTCGTTACACATACATTAACTAAATATTCACAGGAAATTTATGCTCCATGCAGGGGCGGAGTAACAATACCAACCTCTGCGGTCGGGGTTTACCTGTCGTGAAAGGCGACAAAACAGGCTAGCAGGCACAGACAAGCTTGGCTAGGGCTCCAAGCCCATTTGAATGTCAACCAGTCTAGGTCTTTAAGAATGCCGCCCTAATAATCTTATGTTGTGTTCTGGCATTAGTGACCCAGGTTTCTGTACCCCTATGGGATCAACGTGTTCGTGGTGTTAGCATCGCAAACATCCATAGATGACGATAAGTGCTTCCTATTAAGTTGGCCACCAGTCTACCTGCTATTTCTTAGCAATAAAAAAACGAACACATATTTACTTTAGATACATATATTTTAAATCGAGATACATCCGTGATTTATCCGTGCAGGGGCGGAGAAAGAATACTAACCTCTGTGGCCGGGGTCGGCCTGTCGTAAAAGGCGACAAAACAACCCACCCTAGCTACGTGGTAGGGCCTCAAGCCCGTCTGGATGGCGACCACCTTTGGTCTTATGTATGCCGCCATAGTAACCTTGTGTTGTGTTCCGGCATTAGTGACTCAAGTTCCTGTACCCTTATGGGAAAGCAGCGTGTTCGCGATGCCACAGGCGTTGCAAACACCTATAGGCGACGGTAACCGCTAAATTCTAAGCGGGCCGTCAGCCTGTCTGCTGTCCTACAGCAATAAAAAAAACACTTTATCTTTTCTCTGTATCAACAATTGGTTACACTCGCATTGATAAAAGTACCCATACGTAGGCGTCGTTCCATTCACCTGCGCAGCTTCCCACGATGACTCACAAACACATCCTTGCAGTAATGCTCTGCAGCGCATTAGCTTTCCGTGCCAGGTGTGACCAGATTTTTTAAACATCCTACGACTTTATTGACCGGTCTTGATGCTTTTTAACCAATTTCTAATAACAACTAGCGGGTTGTTAACAACTGCGGGATGCCTGGAAGACATCGCTTTATACGATAAGGTCATCCGTTGCCATACAACAAATATACAGTATTATTTTTAGTTAGTGTTAACTATATATGCAATAAAGAGTTTTTTATTCATTCATTCAACTATCAAACGTGATTTTATTTCGGTCATATACGCTGAACCACAAGATAATTCTACCAAAATGTTACAAAAAAAAACTAAGTGGTCTCACTAGGGCATTGTCCAGTTTTCTTCATTACCCATGAGTGTTTCTAGGAAAACTTGTCGTATCATCAAAGAAGAGACCTGATATAAGCTTTAAAAAGGAATATACTGTTATAATACTAAATAAAGATTCAAGAAATTCTAATTACATAACACCTCCGCGAGGAAATAAAACGTCCAAGCGCATGTAGGGGTCACGATTTGATTCCTGTATCGAGTTTGAGTGTTTGTGTATAATATTTATTTATTTACAAAAGAAAAGCATGTAAGTATACCATTTCTTTATCAGTTGTCTTATACCCATAAAGCAAGCGCTCTGCTGCTTACTTTCAGACTACACGGCGCTGTGTGCGTGGTCCCAGTTTATTTTTTATTTATTATATTTATTTTGGCTACATTATCAAAATTTAAGATAAACGCGTTGTTCAAAAATAAGAACCCTGCACAAGAATTTGCTTATTCTGTTTATTTGATACTTGACTTAGTATAGTAAGCAGTTACGCCTATGAATGTTTGCAACGCCACGGGCTGAATTGGATCCTGGGTCATTTATGGCAGAACACAACATAAGGTTATTATGGTGGCATATTTAAAGACTAGGTTGTTGCCATCCAGTGCTTGTAACTTTACCACGTGGCTGGACTTGTATTCCTGCTCCATCTTTACCTGGAGAAATCGTAATGTTATGGTATAATATAAACAATCATAGGCTTTATTCAAATTCTACATTTATATATTCTGAGTAAACATATTAGCATTGTTATCAATACTAATAAGTTTAATTTAAATATTAAATTCAAATATTTTCTACGTTTATAGCTTATTTGAATATGAATTTGAATAATAATATCAGATTTGAAACTAATACGGCGGGCGGCGGTAATTATGTATTATACTGTGTTGTTAGTAGGCTTATAGGTTGTTTACAGCCACATATATTTATGTATACAACCCTAGAAGGCCCAGAGCACAGAAATTAAGCGTCATACCATATCAAACAACTTTCCGCTTTACTGAACGTATAAGAAAAGATTGAACAAATAACACGTACTTCGTGATGTTTTCGCGCAGTAATGAAATAAAATAAATTAGGTATACTAAAGCACCACGATACAAATTATGTTAACTTGTTTTATTTTACTTGGTTAGCGAGTATCCAAGTGGTAATCATCGACTTTTATTGAAAAGAAAGTATATCTTATCTATGTTAGTTAATGGAAGAACTTTCCACAGATAAAAAAAAACGATTCGCTAGTTTTTGAATTTATTAGAAACCTTTTTAAATATACTGGATAATTAACACAGAGCCATCTAGTTCCAAAATGAGCAGCAGATCGCCTATGTTATCAATATTAGATAACTGATGTACTATTTTTAAGTTTTTCTTGTAATAAAAAATTCTTTTATTATTTTCTTATAGTAAAAATCTTTGTAAATAAATACATATATATATATATATATATATATATATATATATATATATATATATATATATATATATATATATATATATATATATATATATATATATATATATATATATATATATATATATAATGACACTATACTCTGATAATTGAAATAAAGACAATTGCGTTTTTCTGTAAAGACAAAACGCAATTGTCTTTATTTCAATTATCAGAGTATAGTGTCATTATAAAACAACATTTAAAGCCTTTATTCCAGGTTTAGATATTTCTTTAACGTATTAATTTCATAAATATCTCATTGTTCTCCTAGATGTCACTGTCAAATGTGACATCTATAAATTCTTATGGCATGGATTACGCGATTTTCTTTACATATATATACCTAGTCAGGTCATAAATTCTGTCACATGTTTAATGTAAAATAATTGTAACAAGTTTATTAATTATGTAACCATTCATATACCAAAATGAACTTAACAAAACATAGATTCTTATGACATTAAAGTTTATTCAAAATGACCTCCGTGATTTTGAATACAAGCCTTCAATCTGCGTGGCCAGTTGTCTATCGCAGCACGAACGAGGTCCATGTCAATATCGGCGGCTGCCTTAATCAAGGATGTCTTGAGTGACTCCAAATTGGGATGAGGCTTTGAGCACGCCTTTTCCTCCAAGTGTTGCCATATCTTGTAATCTAACGGATTCAAATCTGGACTGGAGGAGGGCCAGTCTTCGTGCCGGATGAAGTCGATTTCACGCGCCGCCAGCCAGTCTTGTGTGCTCTTCGCTCTATGAGCTGGCGCCGAATCTTGTTGGAATACCCAGTGCCTGTTATTGAACATGGTATGAGAAACAGGTTCCACAAGGTTCGTCAGGACTGTATTTTGATACACAACAGCATTCGTTTTTACACCTTTCTCACAAAAATGTACCTCTGTTAAGCCCCAATAAGAAACTCCCAACCATACCATGAGCGAGGATGGAAAATGACCTCGTTGGACACGCGGAATACGGTTGCTCGCTTCTTCACTACTGTGTGCGTACACCTTATCATTTTGTTTGTTGTAGCTCTCTTCTACGGTAAACATTTTTTCATCCGAAAAAAGAATTTCCCGATATTTTTTTCCCGCGTACCGCTTCAACAAAGCGCGGCATCTCTTCAGTCTCAGGTCCATTAGACGATCGTTCAAACGATGTCCTGTTTTTCTTCGATATGCCCGAAGCCCTAAGTCTTCATTTAACACCCTTTTCACCGTGGTTCTGCTTAACCCCATCTGAAGGGCCAACAGTTTCTGCTTACGTTTGGGATTTCTTTGAATTCGTGCCTTCACAGCTTTTATCACTGCTGGAGTCCTAACAGACCGAGGGCGACCACTTCTTGACCTGTCATCTACACTAGAGTCTTCATTGTATCGTTTGATGGTACGATAAACGAATCTTTTGGTAATATTCAAATTTTTCAGTATGTTAAAATTTGAATTGGCGCGTAACCGCAACGATACAACGCAATAACTGCAACACGGTCTTCTTTAAGCGTCCACTCCATATTTAAAAATGAGTAAAATTCTAAAAGTTATACATTTTTATTTTCATGAACAATTCGAAATTCTAATTCAATAAACTTTTTTGTGGCCAGCATTCTAAAAGAAAAGTTTTTACTGTGTGACAATACTTATGACCTGACTAGGTATATATATATATATATATATATATATATATATATATATATATATATATATATATATATATATATATATATAAATACCTAGAATTAGGAGGACTTGACCCTACGACCCATCAAGCGTTTCGTGCGAGAAGTTTTGTGCCACGGAGGTTGTCATCAACATTTTCTTTTTCATTATAATTTTATAGATTATATATAGGTATTATAACTTTCAGGTGACGATACCAGCGCGTTCTAGGAGGCTTGGTACACAATTTGTAGTATATAAACATTGCTTTTGAAAGCATAGTTAAATAGATCCAAATAGACCTCTGGCTTGATCGTAAAAGATGTTTGCCAATATTTTCACTAGCAGCGTGGCCAATCGTACAAGATTGACCACAACCCGTTACAAAATGCAAGCTTTGTGTTTCTTTTTTTATTGCTAAAGAACAGCAGAAAGGCTGGCGGCCCACTTAATAGCAAGCAGTTACCGTCGCCTATGTATGGACGCTAGGGGCATCGCGAATACGCTGCTGTCCCGTAGGGGTACACAACAAAAGGTTATTATAACGGCACACTTACAAACCAGTGATTGTCATCCAGGGGTGCTTGGGACCCTATCACGTATTACCATTTTCATCCAAAATTTCTTAGATATACAGACAGTCATATTTATTGAGCTTATTATGAGATATGTCGTCTTGTATCATATGTATTTTATGACAAACACCTGCCACATATTCCCACGGTTGTTTAAAGATATCTCAATCGTATTATGGGAAAATCAACTTTTCCTCTTTAAAATGCGATAAATATTATGATTGAAATGTAAATTGTTATTATTGAATGTATTAGTATTATTTTTAATTGCGTTAAGATGAATCATTTCTGTTTGTCAAGTGAGCTTAAGGGCGTCTACCAAGATGATCGGGGCCCTATAGACCCCGCTAAGCAATGGATGAAGCCCGGTTTTTCAATGGTTAAGGTTTCATACAACAGTTACTTCTGTAAAACTATGTTGGGACAAATTTATTCCTTCTCTTATTTTCTATAATAATAATTTATATATCAGTGAGTAATCGGACTCGATTTGTAATTTTTATGACACCATGAAAATACATCAGGGATGTCCTTGTTCAAATTCTAACATTTAAATACATATTTGTCCTTTAAGTCAAAAAAGTCGGAAAGCGTACCCCGGACATCGAAGCGGAAGCTTAGTTTGCAACGGGATTTAACACTAGGGTGATAATTATAACCTTATTTTGAAAATGAGTTTAAAAATATACTCATTACCACGCTCAAGTACTGACGGAAACGGGATCCAAGGTTTACTGTAACAAAATAAAAAAAGTATTGAAACCTGTCCTACCGCTTAAAAGTTAACGTCTGTCATTAAAGTGACATAGATACATATAAAAGAACTATCTAAAAGTATATAGACAAGAAAAAATTAATTCGTATTCAATCACTTGATACTCGAAAGTCGTTAAAAGTGTGAAATGATAATAAGAAAATAAATTTCACTAATTTTCATTAAAAAGTTACATCTAATTAATTTAGATGTCATTAAAGCGATTTATTAGCAGAAGTCAAGCTCCTGGCAGAATAAATATATCTTATCACATATTTCTGTTTAATTAATAGGCACTTGTAGAACTCGATATAAAAAAACTAAGCATTAGTAAAATGGCAGCATTATTTATATTAAAATTCTAATAGCTTGCATTTTTAATGTGTATGTTTGTGGCAAGTAAAACAAGACAAAATATAATTTTTTTACCAAGAAATGGAGGAACGGTAAATTATTCAGTTAAAACCACATAATTATGTTATAGGAAATGATAATTAATTTCTGAACGTCTGCAGTGTATGCGATTTTGTGTATAGTAGCAAGACGGATTTCCTGCACATTTTGATGTCAATGTCAGGCGATGGTTCGGTAGCCATTTTCCTAATCGTTGGATAGGGTGAAGCGAACCTATTCCGTGGCCTGCTATAAAATCCGGACTTAACGTCGGTTGATTTCTATGGTTGAGGTCACATGATCACATGATCACATGATGGTCTCGCCTGTGTCGTCCGCGGAAGAACTCAAAACAAAATTCTTGTTTAATAAACGCAGCAAATGCGATGCGGAATAATTTGACAACTTCGGTAGTTAAGTCACAACTCAGAAAAAGAATGCGTCTTTGCGTACGCAATAGCGGAAGTCACTTCGAGCTTTAATTAGGCTACATTACAAAATATCTTAATTGTTACTTAAGTATTATTAATTATTCTTACTATTAAACGGTTCTAAATTTTGTTTTTTATTGTTTTATTTACATTGGGTATTGTTTTTAAGTAAGTAATTTCCGCCTGCTTCCTTTGTGATCATTTTTTCAGTTTCTTTGTAAATAAGTTGTTGTGCATTATTGGAGAGCTAAGAAAACGGCTATGTTTTTAAAATAATCTGCAAGTCAAGTTTCATAACGTTTTTTTACTATAAGGCATTTTAATGGAAAAAAATCTCAAAAAATGTTGAAATAATATCGTTTTTCGTCTCGCATTTTTAAATTTGGACTGATAATTGTTGTTTTAATATTGATAAATAACCAGTGTTTAATCGTTTTTACAAATCAGAAAAAAAATTGATTATTATACTTACTAGTACTTACTTAGATACTTTTTTAAAATAGATTTTTGATGTTGTTGAATTTTTGACTTATTTTGAAGAAAATAAAAAGCTTGCTATGCAAGAATAAAAGCATATTTTAAAAATAATTCATATTTTGGATGTTGGCGTCTGGTTTATCACATTAACACGCCAACTATCAATTGATGGCTGAAGTGCCACTTAATTCCAGAGTTCTGTTGTATTTTTTAATTAAAGCATATAAGAATTAAAATTTAATGTATTCTTTCAGTTATATTATTATTCATGCGGCCGTGGTCGGCCTGTCGTAAAAGGCGACAAGACAACCCTAGCTACGTGGTAGGACCCCAAGCCCGTCTGGATGGCAACCACACTGGGCCTATAAGTATGCTGCCATAATAACGTTATGCTGTGTTCCGCTATTAGTGACCCAGGTTCCTGTATCCATACGGGACAGCGTGTTCGCGATGCCTCTAGCGACGCAAACATCCATAGGCGACGGTAACTGCTTACTATTGATTAGGTCGCCGGCCTGTCTACTATACCTTACCAATAAAAAAAATCACATAACATTGCTTTCCCTACAGCCTTGTGGCAAAATGTTACCAGCCAGTGTCTTTTATAAAAGACGAAATTCTTATAATGTTACAAAACAGAAAATTTGAATGATGTCTATGTAGGCTATTGTCATCATCATCGTCATCATCTCAGCGTAGTATCCCGGTTGCAACCCAAACTTCCGTTTCGGTGTCCGGGGTCTGCTTTCCGACTTTTTCTACTCCACTTCGCACGGTCTTCAGCATCCCTGGTAGTGAGCCCATTGGCACGCATATCAACCTTTACGACATCAAGCCAGCACTTTTTGGGTCTACCCCTTCTACCTGTCTATGTAGGTCATTGTATTATTATATATTTTACAAATAAACTTATCTAATACAATGTTTTTAATATACAAGTAATTATAATTTAATGATAGGTTCAGTTCAACTTTAGTACTAAACTAATTATCTTTTTCATTAATTGATTAAACTTTCCATTGTACATCATAAATCAATATTTCTAATCACATACTCCATTAGCCACCTGATGATTTAATGTTAAGTAATTAAATTAATCGAGAGAAACCGCGGGTAAATAAATGTTTTATAAATTATCAAGCTTGAAGCTGATGCTGATTTCTTGAGTCTTTTGCACCTGTCTACGATTCCCACACGTTATTATACAATGAACGCGCTTTTTATGATTTGCAAGGTTTTTTACTAGTCTCACCGAGAACATGTCCGACGTAAATGTTATATCTTACTCATCCTGTTGTTAAACTTTATCGGATATTACCATAGAAAAATAAACATCAATGTTTTTTGCTTATAACTTGAGTATAAACTTACTAGCTTGTACTTTTATTAATCCATAATACATGTTGTTAAAGAAAACATGTTATCTACAATAATTAAAATCCTGACTATATCCCAAATCTTCGTTCAAGTTGAATTTTTATTGTTTTTTTTGACTTTGTTAAGTAGCCGGCAAATATTACTGGCATCAATAGCCAATGCGATAAGCATTAATGCTATATACTGATATACTATAAATCTATATTTATCGATACTTCTAATTATATTTTGGTTTAATGTCATGTGTTGTGCAGTTCCTGTCTGTTATGAAACACCATTCGTTTAATAACAGCAAAAGATGGGCACTGTTCGATATTTGTTTATAACAACTTCCTTGTAAAGGCGGAATTTTAACACATTCATTTTATTATGCCACTTAAAATATCTCCTCCAGCTTTGATGAGAAAAACGAAACGTATCCTTACGTTTGTTTTTTTATATAAAGGAAAAATGGTTTTTAATTATAAAATAAAAATAATTCGAAACGTTTACGACCGAAGCGATCTGGAATCAATATATTATTTATAATTTTCGTGATTTTTTTTTTAAAATGAAGTGTATATTTAATATTAATTTAAACATGTTTACAATAGGTAAATTAGACATTTTAGTTTAGTAACCGATCGAAATACTTATTTGTTCAATAACTCCCAAAAAAAAAAACAATGTTAGTTATCTTATGTGTTGTAAAATACTAATAATATTTAACGAGGAGTGATGCCAAACGTGAAGTGCGTAGCAAAGTCAGCTTTTAAAGATCAATCAAAAATCTGTAATTATGTACATATATTGGTAAACCCGGCCCCAGTAACGATTCAGGACACGTAGCGGGCTATGACGAGTATTACACCTGTTCGCAGTTCCCACGACACGCTCACGAGAAACAGATAAGCCAGTGATTCTCAAATATTATCTTTATGGACACCCTTTCGCATATGCCATTTGTTAAGTACATTTAGCTGATTAAGTATCAATTTTTTTGTATAAAATTCTATTGCTCTTATTTTTCAGATAGTTTATTTTAACTCGAGGTTATCATACTGATATTGTAATCGAAAAATAGGACGGTGTATGTATGTTACCGAGATGATTATTAATTTTGACTTGATTGTATATTGAGTTTAGGTATTGATTGCTTACCACAAGTAAACTCGGTGGTACAAATAATTATTTACGATTTTGATATTTTAAAAATGCATGTATTGTTGTTGTTGCATAACGCATGCACTTTGAAATTTTTAATTGATAATAGATGTAAAATAACGGGTGTTATGGGTTTAAAATATTTCAAGATTATTATTATTATTTATTAGGCGATTTTTTAAAGGATTTTCAAATATTCTTATAGAACCTAGTTTTATTTATTGACTTCGAATAACTTACCCTGCTCGACGATTATGATACGAGTATCACGGTCCACAGAATACCATCATCATCATCATTTCAGCCGGAAGACGCCCACTGCTGGACAAAGGCCTCCCCCAAAGATCTCCACGATGATCGGTCCTGCGCTGCCCTCATCCAACCTATCCCGGCGATCTTGACCAGATCATCGGTCCATCTTGTGGGGGGCCTACCAACACTGCGTCTTCCGGTACGCGGTCGCCATTCGAGGACTTTTCTGCCCCAACGGCCATCAGTCCTTCGAGCTATGTGCCCAGCCCACTGCCACTTCAGTTTTGCAATCATCCGGGCTATGTCGGTTACTTTGGTTCTCCTGCGAATCTCCTCATTTCTGATTCGATCTCGCAGGGAAACTCCGAGCATAGCCCTCTCCATTGCTCTCTGAGCGACCATGAGCTTTCTCATAAGGCCCATAGTTAGCGACCACGTCTGCGTTCCGTATGTCATCACTGGCAACACACATTGGTTAAAAACCTTCGTCTTGAGACACTGCGGTATTTGGGACGAAAAGATTTTACGGAGCTTCCCGAACGCTGCCCATCCGAGTTGGATTCGACGAGTGACCTCTTTCGCGAAATTGGACCTGCCTAACTGGATCGTTTGACCCAAGTAGACGTATTCGTCAACAATTTCGAAAGTACAGTTCCCAACTGTTACGGGGGTAGGTGCGACATGGACATTAGACATGATCTTCGTCTTGTTCATGTTCATTTTGAGACCTACTCCTTGGGAAGCTGTATTGAGGCCATCAAGCATATGGCTTAAGTCTTCCATGGTTTCAGCCATGATTACGATATCATCTGCGAATCTAAGGTGAGTGATGTACTCACCGTTAATGTTGATGCCCAGTCCGTTCCAGTCCAGAAGCTTGAAGACATCTTCCAACGCAGCAGTGAACAGCATCGGCGATATGACATCGCCTTGTCTGACTCCCCGCTGCAGTCGGATAGGCTTCGAGTTCTGATCCTGGAGACGGACTGACATGGTGGCGTTTTCATACAAATACTTCAACGCTTTGATGTATCGATAATCAATGTGGCACCTCTGGAGAGACTGAAGCACCGCCCAGGTCTCGATCGAATCAAAGGCTTTCACAGAATACCAACGTCTTTTATAATACTATAATTTAGTATTTTTATTGCCTAATTATATATTCCCCTTCAATTATATATACTCCTTTCTAAGTTTCTCTTCTCACTTGTTTACCAATTTACTTTTATCACTTTTCCGATCCACACCTTACGTGTTTCTTCTATCATTCCAATTCTTTTCAAATTTCCTTGTTTGAAGTACATCAAATATTCTAGAAGGTTCTGGAGAATCATATACAACAAAGGGCTACTGTAACTATTTTGTAAAATTCTGCTATAAAAATACCTATAGGGTCAGTTTTAACCACTTTGGGAATTAATGAGATAATCAAATCAACATCAATCGGTATCACAGTACGATAAATCTTAACTAAATGAGGCTCTTACGCTACAAGGTCTATTATGTTTTTAATATATAACTGTTTAAATTTGTCAAGTGTTAACAACAAGAAACAGAAGTAAAGCTATATATAAATACTTTATTTCTCGCGTCCAATAAAATCGAGGAACAATCCGAATGTAATTACCACAATGTCATCCTCTGCTGCAGAAATAACGTATACATTATTTTTTTTACATCATTAGCTCCATTTGGTATTTACTAATTTAACAATTTATCTAGATATACATAGTTACTATTTTTAAAAGTATTTAATTACATTCATTAACAGCGCTTCAGCATATTGTGTCATTGCAATATTATTACAAAGAAAAATACCAAGTTAAATAATAGGACAGTAAAATACATCAGATTTATTCACAGTGTGGCGAAAATCCGTAGAGCCTAGCGGCAAGTTCTAATTTTAATTTTCACCACGCTAAAAGTGACGTACGTCAGTTTTAACTTCTGAACTCTCTAGTTTTCTGTGTTGATACTGATTTAAATAGCTTAATGACTAACCCGTTTCTCATGTTCCAAATTTGATAACATTTCGAAAGGTCGTCTTACTTCCGGAATCAATGCATATCATTCCGGTTTGCAACTTCTGGTAAAATACCTTTATATGCAATCCATAATATTATGGATGTAAATTTAACGAAAACTAGACGTTTACCTTTAAGGTTTGACGATTTAGTGAATTTACTAATATTTACTACTTCGCTTTACTAACTTTCCTTTTGTCTTTCATACCTGGATTTCAACGTCCATGACGCAACTGTTTTCGTACGTCGGAACACCTGCGGAGGTGTTTGAATGCTGTAAGTCTAGGTAATGTATATAGCACATTAATTGTTTGTTGTTTTAAACGCCTCTCCTCTTTACTTTGAAACTAAACGGCGCTTTGTGTTAACAATTAAAAATGAAGTAGATAGGACTAAATTTGATTTGTACAATAATATTTGTCGCCTACCTCTCCAACCCTCAAAAATAAACTGAACAATAATATTCTTTCACTGCATACAGGCTGATAGCAGAATAGAAAATAAGCAATTATAATATAGACTTTTAAACCTAAAAATAGGTCTATTAAATATGCCGTATTATCTTAGGCTAATGTTGTACCTATTTCCAGAATCACACTACAAGCAAAACCTTGTGAGTAATCTCGATCTCGAACTCATCAATGTGTAACTACCCGCCTATACCGTCATAGCCAACTGTGATATACTGTCCATCCAAGCCGAGCAGTGGAATATTATGACCTGTGATTATTATTATACACAGCTGTAGCAACAGTTACATGTATAGAAAATCACCAATAAGAACGCAGCATCCCACGCAATATGTTAATACCTGTCAACCTTGTGAAACACATCACAACCTGTACGAACTTGCAACCACTTACTGTCCTTTTACATGAGATGCAGGTGCGTGATGACGTCACGGTGGCCATGAGAATATCCCGCGAGTTGCCATTCTCACGCCTCCGTAAGACCACATCCAGAACCAGTTGATCAATTAAAAGTGCCGTTAGTGCATCTGTAAGCTTGAGCGGACCAGTAAAATGGATATGTTTATTACCTTGATAATAAAGTACGTTTTAATACGATAGTTTAATGTGATCTGGGTGATTTGATGACAAGCAAGAACTACGTGTCACGAGATGAATATGCTGAGACGTATGAGTGGAATGATTGCGTTAGGAAATCCTGCATTTAGAGCGTTCTTCACGTCAATCAATTACTTATTTGGGTAATATATGTCTGGCCATGCCACCTCCGCCGGGCACCTGCAGAAAGGTTACACCCAAAAACTGCTGGCTTGATACAGTAAAAGGGGATAATGAGATGAAATGAGAGATGGGTTCCAATTGACTAACTACCAGGAATGCTGAGACCGTGTGAAATAGAGAAGAAAGAGTCGATAATAGGACCCTGAGCATCGAGGCGAAAGTTTGGGTTGCAACCGGTATTAAACTCAAAGATTATGATGATGATGGGTCTTTTGATGACATATCAGACCTTGTGCCATAAATGCAAAGTTAACTTATAAATTGAAATCAATCTAAAATGAAATTCTAATATCAATAAATAAAAAATCACTCAATGCTCGCTTGAAATTTAATTACATTCTCATATCAATCAAAATGTCTGCGTTCCGTGATTGCAATTACGAAGTCAAATCAATATCAGGTCAAAGTCACTCTGACAATTCGGAAATTACCATAAAATCAGTCCCACGACCGTGCGGGCGTCAATTGTTCAAAACGGGGGTGTGCGTGCGAATGGACGGCGTCCGCGTCGCGTCCGCCCGGATGCGCGGTGATGCGTGTAATCTATTCGAATTTACAACGAAATTGGACTACAGTTATTTAATAAAAAAATTACATGACGTCCCGGTGTGTAAGCTTTCTCAATACCTGTACTTAACTATGTGTTTCGCTGTGTAAAAATCGCGACTTTGATTTAAATCGGAACGATGCTTTCGAATGTCTCCTCTACATTTATATTTATATATTAATACGTGAAGCGAAAACTTTTTATACCTTTTTACGAAAATTGCGCCTACGGAGGATTATGAAATTTGGCATAGTGAAAGTTTATATGAAGGAGAAGTGCAGAAAGTAATTATATTGCCTAAAATCCATTAGAAATACATTAAATTAATGAAAATTAACATTACACACACTACTGCTCGAATGATACACAACATACATATCTTACTTATTCTTTTTTTATAAGAATTTGTGGCCTGGTAAAGACCATTATGGTTTGTTTTATAGTAATATAATATTTAAATTCATAATGTACAATAGTAAATACTTAGATAATTAATATCTATATATTTAATAAATTAACATTAATTGTCTGTAGGCTTAAGTGATTATATTCTCTTTGGTCAAAATTTACAATAACAAGGAATTAAACTTTGGAATTGTTTTTATTTGTATAGTTATTTATAATTTATGAAATACATTTTGCTTATGCATAAAGGAAATGTTGTTTAAGTAATCTGAATTGATTTACTCTTGTCTATTTGTGAGAATAATGTTTACAAAATGCGAATATATGGTTATTATGTCACGGATTTACAATGCAAATTATTTTAAAGTTAACCTTAATAATGTTCATACTTAAAAATTATATTAATTATGGTCCAATTTCGACCCCTGGGCGACCACTAGTAATCATTAAATGTTTTCTTAGAAAATTTGCACATAAATATATATACCTATTTAAATAAACTCGTTTATGTTTTGAAAACAATTGTCTATTTTTCATTTTTTAAATCCATCAAATGGTCTTATGTATTTATTTTATGATGACAAAACTTCTAGTAAGTACTTCTTGGGTTTTTCTCTCGTACAGGGACACGGTGGAAGTGACATGTCTAGATATTTGTTTAACACGCAAGCAGTCGGTTGGTGCAAACGCATTGTGTATTTCGTTGCTTGACTAAAATATTGTGTACATAAATAAATGTTATTGAATGTTCATGATATTTGTTACAGTGAGAGCGAGTAAGCTGATATGGCGTCAGGCGGTAACCGAGAACCGCGGTCCTCACGGCGCTGCGCACACGTCGCCGTACTCCATTCGCTCTGCTGGACAGATATACAGACCGCCGTACTTGATGTTTTATAACGAATATGACTAATATCAAGTTTCTGCATATATAAAAATAAATTCAATAACCCTTATTATTATCCTCCTTTTTTTTGGTCTCGGGGAAAACCTCTCTTAACGGGTTCCCCCCGCCCGGGGGGGACCGAGGGATATGTGGGACTCCGGGAAAGATAATGAACTCACTATTAGGGGTGCTGAAAATCTTTTCAAATAAGGAAGTTAAGATAAGAACAAAATAATTTTGTTCACTTGCAAAGAAACTAAAATATATACATATAGATACGAATACTGTTTTTACAATGAATTCTTTTTACAAACAAGTTTATGAATACAAATTTGTTTTCATTACACATGAATATGATTAATTTTATTAACCAATTACAATTTATTACGATTTTAATTCCCGTAAAAAACAAAATAATCCAAAATTTTACACACAGTTTTATACGCATAAGTTACTGCTGATAATTTTAATAACATTTTTCTATTATACTAAATTATTGTGTAGATTGCAATAGCGCTTGTATTTTGATAGGATCTGATATTAATGATGATCTTAGACTGTAGTTAGAATCTTTTAGGCTTATTCGATCATTGTGTAAAGAGTATTAAGGGTGATTGTGATTTTGTAGACTATCCTCACTTTCATCTGAAGTGATGTGTAAGTGAACGTGAGGCAAGCAGTATCGGTGTTACACGCGAGTCGTATCTGTGCTGGACCTCTAAAGAGTACATTCTGCAATTGGCTTTAGATACCCCATAAGGGTACAGGAACTTGGGTCATTGATATAGCGGCTAATGCCGGGACACAACACAAAGGTATTATGGCGGCATACATAAGACCAAAGGTGGTCGCTATCCAGACGGGTCTCGGCCCTACCACGTAGCTAGGATGGGTTGTTTTGTCGCCTTTTACAACAGGCCGACCCCGGCCGCAGGGGTCAGTATTCTTTCGCCGCCCCTGCACGGATACTACAAACTTTAGTGTTAGTGTAATAATGATTTGTATTTCTTTCTGTACAGTGTACAAAGGTTTATCAGTATAACGAAAATTCAAATCTAATTTTATGGATTCTCTCATACAAATTTTAGAATTACTATTTAGGATTTCAATTCCTGACTGCAAAATATCAAAGGCCCATAAACTATCAGTTTCCAATAAGCAGTTAAATATCAAAGTGAATGCTTTCCCAAGTGTTTCTGCAATAAACGCCAGGTGTAAGATCCAATAGTTACCTAGATAAAATATCTAACCAAGTTTGCATTCCTATTCGAATTGTATTTTACTCTTATTAAATAACGTCTATAATTTTATATTATTATAGTTTTAAGATACTGTTTCTTTTACAACATGAAAATCTGTTTCACAGGTCGTGTATAAATATATAACTTTTGGACTTTGTATTTACTGTACACCTTTTTCATTGTATTATTGTGTTATTTTTTCTAACACGCATCAATAGAATGTTGTTTTCACAAAAGTGGGATGATGATGATTTATTTGCGTATTTTTATTCCTTACATATAAAAATTGTACTTCATCCACCAAGAGAACTTTTACCATCAAAACAAAATATTCTTTAAATTTAATTAAGAAGTAATCCGAAATAAATGATAATTTTTTTTCTTTTAATGCTGTAGGACAGCAGACAGGCTGACGGTGCGCTTAGAATTTGGCAGTTACCGATGTTTATGGGTGTTTACAACGCCAGTGGCATCGCGAACATGCTGTTGCCCCATAAGGGTACAGGAACTTGGGTCACTAATGCCGAAACACAACACAAGGTCATTATGGCGACATACTTAAGACCAAAGGTGGTCGCCATACAGACGGTCTTGAGGCCCTACCACGTAGCTAGGGTGGGTTGTTTTGTCCCTTTTACGACAGGCCGACCCCGGCCGCAGAGGTTAACTGTATTCTTTGACTCCTCGGTTACTTATCTTCCGTCAAATGTCCAGGTACGGAATATTACTTATTATCTAAAAATTTTTGTTCTATGTTTCTATGAATGAATGAATAAATTTCAATTGTGTGTTATCTTTATTTAGTTCTTTTGGATGATAAGGTTACCAACCACAGATATAAGCCAGTGAATCATTAGTGTCTATACAGAATGCTACCGATGCATCATGGTTTCTCATATAATGCTCACGATACGTTGGCTCTGGGCCAGAGAGCTGGCTCTCTTAGGCGACTAGAGCCAGCCGGTTTTACCCGAACTAGCGTTACATAGCCAAAAGTGACGGCTCAGTTACAGTTCCCAGTACGCTGAAATAAGTTTTTACTTACAAAACTAACGATTCAAAAAGATATAATAAGAACTTTTCATTACTAACTTACCCATATCTGGACTAATTGTACAAATTGCTTCCTCATTAAATAGGACATTTCCTGTCATTTGTTAAACTTGCCCTAATGACCAATTGTTTACATAGTAGATAAGGAAGTCGTAATGAGTTCAAAACTCACCAGTCAGAAGCACACTGAACGAAGATTACCTCATGCGAGCAGTGGAAAATCTTACGAGTAATGATCATTGATCGATTGAATTACACTGACGGACTCATAAACTGCATCAAAGTAATAGACGAATTTGAAATAAATAAATATTTTAACCAAGTATGCAAACTTTCTATACAGATTTAAATTGAAACCTCTAGATTGGTTCGTGAACTTTAAAACAACGTAGGGTTATATCCTTAAGTTTAAGTTTGTGTACTGGAAAGGACCTTAAGACTTTTTTGAAGAAAAAACAGAAATTTAAGGAAAATTGGTTTAATTAAAAAATTGGTTTTAACAATAGACACAAACTTTATGCAAGGGTTTATTTATGTTTTAATAAGGTGTATTACCTCCACGTGCCCTTATTATGGATTCTAATCGGTTCGGTAGTTTAGATTTTAACATTTTACCGCAGTTTCAAGTATGCTTAAGTGAGACTCAATAACCTAGGCGGAAGGTAGGCGGTGCTCCACTTTTGGCCCAACATTTGTCTCATTGCAGGGGCGAAGTAGAAATACTGACCTTTACCGCCGGGATGATCGGGGGCGGCCTGTCGTAAAAGGCAACTAAACTCCCTAGATAACATCCATAGGTGACGGTAACTGCAACTACTATTAGTAGGCCGTCAGCCTATCTGCTGTACCACATCAATAACTACTTCTAACCTCTGATTTAAAATCAAACAGAATATGGTATATTTCGCAAGCATACAATACAATACAAAAACATATAGCAGGTTGACTTTATCAAGGAAAATGTCTAGTGAAGGTATGTTTGTGTAATTACAAGGGGATAAAACATCATTGGAATGAAATTGGCTCTCCTTTAACAAATAATTAAATACCTTATTTCACTTTACGTATTTTTCATCTCAGGCTTATTTAAAATTAAGGTAAAGCATGAATTTTTTATCGAGGCTTAATTGCCTATATTGGTTTTAAGGCTAACGGTAATAATACTTTCGAACACGTTAATGTCCGATTTCGTTTTATCCAAATTACTTATCAGGCAACTGGAGCAATACAGTTAACTTATTACATAAAATATCGAAGGACAGAAGTATGTCTTCATATATTGTATTTTTATGCCTACGCTCGGTATTGCGCTATTAACTCCAGATATTCACTCTGAAGCAGAAGGTATAACGATGAAAAATAAAAACTTATATACAGAGATGTATCGAAAGTGTTACTTTCTTGCTCTAATGCTTTAGCTTATCTCAATTGTGTATTAATCTTCTCTCATCCCTATATGACTTCTCTTGAACCTGTAATGGACAAAAGATAGATTCCTCTCTATCCAACTGCATTGACCGAGAATCACAGTACAGGTCAGGTCTTCTTCTGCAGGAAAAAATTCGTCTACTACTGGGTGGCACTTGAGATCAAACTTTTTTTGAATGTTCTGTATTTAACTGAAATACTGTACTTTGACGATATGCTCTTATATCTTCTTTCAATTCTTCTCGGTTACACTACAACTTTGACTTCATGTGTACCATTCGTGTCCCAAGTCTGAGTGTTAATATGTAATATTTTTACAAAAAGTACATGAGTAGTATATCAGTTGTCACTAGACAGCTAACACAAAGGCCGTACCGATAACACAAAGGCTCACTTGGCTTGTATAAACCGCTGCTTACTTTGGGACTAAGTGGGGCAGCGTAAAATGTCCCAGTAAATATACTGGGAATAAATATATTACAAGCTTTCATTTCGGAACTTGGGGTTTTAATAATTGTCACAGAAGAAATTTGTGCGCGCCTTTTAAATATAAATATAAATTCTCCGAAAGGTAAATCAGAATGGTCCATGCCTTTACTTCTTATTTTTTTATTGCTGTAGGACAGCAGCCATGCTGACGGCCGTCACCGTCGCCTATGGGTGTTTGCAACTCCACTGGCATCGCGAACACGCTGCTGGCTTATAAGGGAACAGAAACTTGGGCCACAGAAGAAAGAGGAGGGTTATTTCTTTTGTTATGTTTTATATTATACCTTTGAAGAGATATAGAGGCTGTATTCTTATACAAGGCTGGGATTACATGGTCAATTTTATAATTCCTAGCAGTTACGCAACACATGAGAACATGATCGTATTGTTATGTACTGCTGATTCGTCTACCCTTTGTGCAGGGGAGGTCGAGGCGTCGCGGAGAATTTATTTACTCTGGCTTAAGCCAGTTACTTAGTTTAAACTAGACATTGACTACCCCGCCGGGGCGTGGAGTGGACTCCCGGAGAAGCCACACCTATGTGAACGGCGGGGCATCATAGATTGTCTGTACACTCTGACTTCTATGGTTACTGGTTCTCATAACCGAAATGGCGTCTTCCAATTAAATATCAAGTCGTGCGCAAATGAAGTAAAAAAATAAGCTCAGTATTGTACCGGTACGCAGTAAATTATTGGTTTCGATCGTTACGGTACTGTAATCGGATAAACCAGAAAGGACTGCCAGTTTTATTTTTAAACAATTACTGATGATTTTTTACGGAAGTTTATATCGACACTTGAAAGGCAACATTTACTGAGCGATATTGAGTAAACTTTCCAGGGAAATGATTTGAAGTTCAAATATTTAGAAAAATGTAACTCACCTAATTGTTGGATTAAAATGATCCAATTGAAAATAAATAATCATTCACTGCCCCTGTATAACAGAGGGTGGACTGTCGTAAAAGACGACTAAATAACCCTAGCTAGGTGGTAGGGCTGGTCAGGCGAGCGAGCTGATATGCTGCACCACAAAGCTGCACTAATATCTGTGTGGCGTTCACTAACGTAGAAGGCAGCGTGTTAGCGGTGCACCTGGCATCGAAAACATCCGTAGGCGACGGTAACTGCTGACTATCATGTGGGTAGTCAGCTTGTCTGCTCTCCCTTAGCAATGAAAAGAAAAATCTAAGCATTCATAGGGGCAGGTATCTATGGTTGTGATTACCAAGTGTGATACGCATTTTGTACCTGTACTTATGTCTACATAAACGGCATACGCTTAGGAAAATAGGTGAAGTTGGTTTTACTCGTATTTATCTGGCATTGTACAGCGGTGACTGCTGTATTTCCAAAAGTATAGAATACCGAAGGAGATTTTTCTTTTGTTGCTGGTAATCAAATAAGGGATTATCACTTTTTTAATATCTTAAGATCTATATCGAGGTTGGCTCATTAATACGGCGTCTTTTAGTGGTAGTTTCAGTATCAAAAAGTTATATTGCTTTTATTACAATACTTAAGATTAAGCAATAACAATTACATAACCGGTTTTCCCTAACATTGTGCGCACGTAGTTGTCTAGCAAGCGGCGCCCGCGCAGCGCCTTTGACGCCGCCAGCGCGCAGTGACCATAAACGGGCGACGGTAATGATGGCCAATTTCCGAACCAGATCGAGCGACCAGTGAATGGAAAGTAAGTCATTAAACCCGTACATAGGTAAGGCACCGGAGAAATTCATGTTTGTTACGTCATCGATGTATTTTTGTTTTAGAGTATAAATATATATTACAGTTGCCCTTTATGTAACCATTTTTTTGGAGGATTAATAGACCAAAAAATGAGTAGCTAGCTTTAGGATATTTATGATAAATAGGAGATAATATGTTTATATGTAGGATATTAGAAACAAAATACTACAATAATAAGGTACCTTTTTTGTTGATGAGGTGATTATAGCAAAATTACTATGTACCAATTTAATTAAGGAGAGGCTCAAGCCCAGGAGTGGGACGTTATGGGCTGTTATTATACCATACCATCCAGTAAGAGGAGAAGTAACTGTAAGGAGTAGACGGAAATCATGTACAATTTCCCTGTGTTTATTATATAATGTGTTTATTGTATGTATTGAATTTGAATGACCAGTTATGAATATCAAAGATAATTAAAAATATATTACCTTTTTAATATAAAGTGCTTTGATTTCACCGCATTCAATTACACAAAACGAGGCCCAATCAATAAAGAAAATGATAACATGTCCCCATTAACTGTGGGTGACGAATCGCAAACGATTACTACTGAAGAAGCGTTGGCCTTTAATGTACTAATTCCATACAGTACATTGACGTACATACTACGTATTAGAGCAGATATTATACGATCAGCAAGGGAACGCACCGTACTACTTACGTGATCTATTTTGGTCAACTATTTACCAGTCTCCCTATCTTTTGTGATAGTCTGTAGGATATTAGAATACCTTCTCCTCCCCTGGATGGGTCATGCAATATGGATACGTTCCCTCTAGCGTTTGCAAAGATCAACAGTTCACCACCTTTCAATATATACCGTTACACTGTTATGGCAAAACTAGCTTTTTTAATTTTTGTGTAACAGGGCTGGTCATATTGGAAATTTTTGCAAGTCATTACCGCCTGTTTGCCGCAATGATATTTTCTCTGGTTTTGCTGAGAAAAAAAGTATGTGATTATGAATGTGACTAATTTCTCCGTATGGGCGAATGCCGTTATATTTAGCAACCCTAATATATATATATATATATATATATATATATATATATATATATATATATATATATATATATATATATATATATATATATATATATATATATATATATATATATATATATATATATATATATATAATAAATTTTTTTGAGAAATTTTTCTATCTTTCCTTCTCAAGAAGATGGAACGAGCAATATTTTTTGTAAGCTGGTACCACATATATAAATATGTATAAAGAAATCTTTTACTCGTAGAGTAATTTAATTTAGGCAATCCAAAATTTGTAATAAAATTTTGTGAACATTTAATCGGTTTATTATTAGATTATTTATTAAGAGTAAAGTTTTTTTTTTTCAAACTTAAAATATATTTGTGAGATAGTCTTAGTATTTATTCATATTTCTAATTAATGTATATGAATTATTATATACAGAACAATAGCTATAGAAGTTGTGTCTTCATTTATTAGAATACAATTTATCACTATATCATTTTAGCTTAAGCCATATTTTAAGTAAGCTTAAATTTATTTAGAACTGAACCGAAAATAAATTTAAAAAATCTGGTACATTTTTTTATTGTTAAGAAACAGTAGAGAGGCTCGCGGCCCACATAATAACGCAGTTACCGCCGCCTATGAATGTTTGCGAAGCTAGGGGCACGCAAACACGCTACTGTCCTATAGGGGTACAGGATCCAGAGTCATTAATGCCGCAACACAACACAAAGTTATTATGGTGGCATAATTAAGACGGAATTGGGTACCACGTAGCTTGGGTGGTTTTGTTGCCGTTTACGACAGGACGATCCCGGCCGCAAGATTAATAATATTCTTACTCCCTGCACGTAGAAAATACACATTTTAAAATACGTATTTTTGGTTAGATCATAATTCTGGCATACTGATTGGGCCGTTAGATGTACTAAAAGTTCTTCATGTGTCAGCTCTATTAGTTCACATAACTCAATGATACGGAACGATGTATCCAGTATATATTTTTTTATTGGCAATTTGCGATTACACGCATAATAACAATGGGCAGTCGTAATTAAGTACGAATTGTGCAATGGCTAAAAAACGAGCGGCGTCAAGTGGCATTTGGAAGCTTCTGATTGGTTAACTGCTTTCGACGTTGTGATGAACTTATATTTTTCGTATTTGTAACGTTTACATCATCATCGCTTCAATTGACGATGACCTCCGTGGCACAGTGACAACGCAATTTGGTGCACTTGCGGAAGTCACGAGTTCGATTCCCCTCTCGCATCTGAGTATTTATGTATAATTTTTTTTATTGCTGTAGGACAGCGGACGGGCTGACGGCCCGCTTAGGATTTAGCAGTTACCGTCGCCTATGGGTGTTTGCAACGCCAGTAGCATCGCGAACACGCTACTGTCCCATAAGAGTACAGGAACTTGGGTCACTAATGCCGGAACACATCACAAGGTTATTATGGCGGCATACTTAAAAGCAAAAGTGGTCGCCATCCAGACGGGTTTTGAGGCCCTACCACGTAGGCTAGGATGAGTTGTTTTGTCGTTGTCATTGTCGTCATTGTTGTACCCATAACACAAGTTCTATGCTACTTTGGGACTAGATGGTGCTATGTGAATTGTGCCAGTATATTTATTTATTTATTAACATTTGCAGATTCAGAATCATTGTCAACATGTTATTTTGAAAGGAGACAAAACAGAAAAGTCTAGAAAAATAGATGAATGGGAAGAGAATAGGAAGAAGAAGGGCTAAGAAATTAGTAATTAATATAGAAATGAATATCAGGAATCTAATTTCTATCTTTTTATAACATTTTAGTTGGTTGAAGTTAAATATTGTGAATTTGGTATTTCATTGAAAATGAAATGAAATATTAATTTGCAACTTATAAAGATATTTATATATTAAAATTCAGAGTGTCAGAAGTAAATGTAATATCATCATATTTTAACCAACAATATATTGATAAATAAGAAAACTAAAAGTCACTTGACAAAAGTTTATTCACATTTAATTAATAGTTATAGAAAGATATGATTCATAAAAGATGACTCTTTTATTAACTGAAGAATGACGTCTTGCGTAGTCGTTTGTGTTTTTTTAGAAAGCTTATCTACTATTATCTCTTTCGAATTATAAAAATGCTAGAAATATTGTAAGAGGTTATATTATTTAATTATTATACGACTTGAGACTTAGCCAAATTAAACTGTCTTCTTCTCTCAAGCTTTTCATCCTAGTTATATCCGAAGCTTTAAATTCCAAGCTGCAAGTACTGTTGAGTATTGACACCAAATTAAGCTTGTGCGCGCCAATTTACTTTTATTACTTTCTAGGTACAAGATATTTGATGAAAAAAGAAAGAGCATACATATAAATATGGCACATTTGACTAACTTCGTGGCGCACGGGTTTCGTACGTTGGAATGCTTGCGGGAACATAATCAGCGTTACTACTACTCTAGTAATTACTTCAGAGTTAAATGCCGCTGAATAAATTGTCTTAATATATTTTTATTTATTTAATTAAGTAAATCCTGTATTAAGTATATAATATATATTAAGAAGTGTTCTTCGGTTAATTTACTGGCATTAATTATATTTGTTATCTAAACATGAAATTTGTTTCTCGTATGAATTTCTTAATGATTACCACAAACAGCGATGGTATATGTGTTTATAGTATTCAAACCTAAAACTGGGTATACAAATTTACGATGTTTACCTAGTGGTCACTTATTCTAAATTCACATGTTACGCACTGCGCCGGCGCATCTTGTTAGTGGTCGTAACGTGACCGTTGTGTATAAACACAGTGCTGTGCGGGAAAATTGCGCAAGAGTTGCAGCCCCACAAAAACACTGTTGTATGTTGTGTGTATTTCTATAAAGAAATATATACCTGCCAATTTGCTCCAACTTCCGGTATCTCGGATCATTAATCCAGATCGACGGTGAGATAGGCCGAGATGTGAAAAACAGAGTGAATGCAGAATGGATGAAATGGCGACAGGTCTCAGGAACAATTTGCGATCCAAAGTGTCGTTTAGACTTAAAGGAAAATTTTATAAAACCGTAAGAAAACTGAGTCATATTGTATGGATCATAATGCTGGGCCACAAAGGGAAAACATGAAATGTTTATTGCAGCAGCAGAGATGCGTATGTTGAGATGGATAAGTGGAGTTACAAAAATGGATAAAATTAGAAATGAGTATTAAGGGAAGTTTAAAAGTAGCGCCAATGATTGAGAAGCTGTAAAGTAATAGGTTACCCTGGTATGACCATATAATGCAAAAAGGGGAGAGTCATGTAACAAGGAGGATGCTACAAATGAGAGTGGGTGGATACAAGAGGAGAGGTATACCAAAGAAAAGATGGATTGATTGCGTAAAATATGATATGATGACAAAGGGTGTGAATGTTGAGATGACAGCTAACAGAGGAGTGTGAAAGGAGAGAACATGTGCCGACCCCATATAATGTGGGTTGAGCGCAGGAGGAAGAAGCTGTAAGTCGCACATCCAGAGAGACGCCAATAGATGCATATGACTAGGATTATATAATTTAAAGATTTTGCGACTTATGGAGGATTTAAATTTATACAGATTTATTTTTTCTAGAAATACAGGCAAAGTACCAAAATAGCTTGTAGTGAATTATTTCGACTAGCATAGGGTTGTGATATGGAGTAATTTTGACGAGACGTTTGAAATCTTGAAGGAAAGTAAAGTTTTTTTTTAATAAGGAGGTTTCCGACTTATTGAAGTTTAACTCAAAAATAATCCACTAAATCACTAAATAAATAAAACCCTTCAATCCATTCCGTTCGACAAAAGTGTGTATGTTATATAAAGCATTCAGAGGTCTTTGGAGATCTGGAAGGAAAGAGACCTTTAAGCTAAGCCTATTTACGTTCGTGGCCTTCCGTAACATAAAACGACGAAATACAGTAAAATCTTTATGTTTTATAGGGAACAGCCCTAAAAGCAACTTGAACGGTATCTGTGCTGTCTAAACAAGGTAGTATAATCTAATGGTTGGCATTAACGACTCCTTAATTGGGTTGTTGTTGTAAGTGCCTCTTCTACAGGAGGTTAGCTGTCAGCTCTAAGAATCTTTTCCTGTCCTGGGCCAAGCGAAACAATTCTTCTACGCTTGAGATATTTGTCCACTCTCGGATGTTGCGGAGCCAAGACTTTTTCCTCCGTCCAACTCGCCGTTTACCGCAAACTTTACCCATCATAATGAGCTGGAGCAGCTGGTATCGCTCATGTCTCAACACGTGGCCTAGGTACGTCACTTTACTTTTCTTGATTATGGGTAAAAGTTCGCGATCTCTACCGACAAGCTGGAGTACTCTAACATTTGGGACTTTCTGTATCCAGCTAATGCGGAGCATTCTACGGTAGCACGATACCTCGAATGCTTCTAAACGCTTTTCTGTATCAGCTGTCAGGGTCCAAGCTTCGCTACCATAAAACACCACCGGCCACACATAGCAATGGAGAATTCGTATTTGGAGTTAGTAATTTGTCTTATTACTAACTTGTCTTATTTACATATTATTGCGAATGAACAAAGAACATTCTTTAAATAGCGGTAAATCACATTCCTAAATCAGTTCATCTCTACAGCTCGTGCTTATAGCTCGTATTGAATAGTGGTTACTGTAGTTCTTAGAAGTTATAATATTGATTGTTACTGTCACTATTGTATTTAATGCTAAATACTTAATTTTTTTTATTGCTGTAGGACAGTAGAATAGAACACAACACAAGGTTATTATGGCGACATACTTAAAACCAAAGGTGGTCGCCATCCAGACGGGCTTGGGGCCTTACCACGTAGCTAGGCTGGGTTGTTTTGTCGCTTTTTACGACTAGCCTCCCTCAGCTGCAGGGTTCAGTACTCTTAATTCGCCCCTATACAGAACTTACTGAGTATGGCTACAAAGAGCCATTCGCTCATATGACAGCAAAACTAATATGAGTGTTATAAGCAACTTTCCATCATATTCAAAGCTTTTAATTCTGACATATCACTTAAAGCCGGATCCCCTGATATGAAGGGCGGCTGATAAATACGCGGCCTAAGGTACTCAATGAAAGAAAAATTGATATATTTTTTATTTTTCAATATAGTCTCCATCATATGAAATACACTTTTCACATATGGCACAAAAACTAACCAAACCACTCAAAAATATTCTTTGTCTTTGTCTTCAAAATGATCATCTACGGCAGCTTTTATTTCACTGTCATCTGAAAATCTCCGGCCCCGTAAGTCCTTTTTCAATTTTGAAAACAAGAAAATATCGCTAGGTGCCAGATCTGGACTGTACGATGAGTGGTCAATTTCTGAACCCCGTGTCTTTCAAGGTTTGCCTTGCGCGGTGTAAACGGGCGCGTCGCGTCGTCTTGCAAAGACAACAATCCGAGCGTTAGCATTCCTTCGCCGCTAATGTCGTTTTATACAACAGCCTCACGAGCCTGATTCACCATATTGGCATAATATTGACCGTTCATTGTAATCTCTTTCGGTAGCTGTTCTCCGCCAGGCGTTGGTAAAAAAACTGTCCTTAAAGCTAAATTTGACTTGTATTCAGCTTAGACTAATACTATAGTTCAAAATTACCAACTTTATTAGGTATGTAGAATAATAGAGCTAGTATACGATTAGTTAGGAACTGTATCCGAGCAGGGGCGGAGAAATAATACTAACCTCTGCGGCCGGGGTCAGCCTGTCGTAAAAGGCGACAAAACAATCCACCCTAGCTAGCTACGTGGTAGGGCCTCAAGCCCGCCTGAATGGCGACAACTTTTGTTGTGTTCCAGCATTAGTGACCCACGTTCCTGTACCCTTATGGGACAGCAGCGTGTTCGCGATGCCACTGGCGTTGCAAACACCCATAGGCGACGGTAGCTGCTAAATTCTAAGCGGGTCGTCAGCCTGTCTGCTGTCTAACAGCATTAAAAAAAGTTATCTGACAATAATATCAGTTGTATTTACAATAAATGAAAAATTCAAGTAATATATATTCTGAAATAAGATTGCTTAGTAAGCAATTGGTACTTCAATAAAGAATAAGTTATAAAAGTGGTAATTATCATCCTTCGCGCAGGAGGGAGTAGGAATACTAACCCCTGCGGCCGGGATCTGCCTGTCGTTTAGGGTTCGTGGTAGGGCTCCAAGCTCGTCTGGACGGCAACCAGGGTAGTATATAAATATGCCCCAATATTGACCTTGTGTTGTGTTATTAGTGACCCAGGTTCCTGTACTCTGTACATAGGCGACTGAAACTGTTTACTATACAGTGGGCCGTTAACCTGTCTGATGTTCCTCAGAAAAAAATTGTCATAAAGATATTCATAAAAATTTAGATAGATAGATAGATAGATAGATAGATAACACTTTATTGTAAACCAATTATATAAACACAATGAAACTTATTTACACAATCAATGAGTACTTGACTTACAATGGGCGGCCTTATCGCTACAGAGCGATCTCTTCCAGGCAACCCGGGCTATAGAACATTATTGGTGTTACATTGATGTGGAAGGGAGGTATGGTAATAAATAATAATTATATTTTATTTACATAATAAATAGATAATATACATAAAATTCAATAATATATATAAAATATAATAAATAAATAGATAAACATACTTAAATATCTATATTTGTAGAATACATAAATAAATATATGTTTTGTTGTTACACTAAAGATAGGTAGTGATTTTTAACCAATTTTTTAAAAGTTGGTAGTGACTTAGCTTGTTTTATAGCAATAGGCAGTGTATTTACTATCAAGTAAAAATGAAGTAATTATTAAAACTATGTCAATGAATATGTAATTAATACAACGCCTCTATAGTTTAAATTCATGAATTTTTAATTTATTTAAAGTTATGATCAGTAAATACTCATAAACATATCAATTGGTTTAATTTTAATACAAATTCTAAGAATGATTTACTCACTGTTCTAATATTATGGACTTGGAGAAATTAGGTAACTTTAATAGTCAATTTAAAAAGTTAAATGATGACTGTGTCAGTACTTAAAAAATGACGTCGTAGATTACGTTTACGAAACGACGTTATGAATATGAATAATAATTTCAATAATCATGTACGTAGCCTCCATAGCTCAGGGGTTAGAGCACTGGTCTTGTAAACCAGGGGTCGAGAGTTCAAATCTCTCTGGGGGCAATATAACTTTTTATATTTTTTACGGCATTGTATTTTTTTTATTGATGCTAATAATTATAAAATATAGTAATAAAGTGGACACAACTTATGTGTGAATATTTTTATTTAAAATTTATAACTATTCAAATTTGTTATTAATTTTGTTAAAAATCGGCCGAAGACATTACTAAATTTCTGGCTCTTAATTAAAAAAAGAAAGGTTTCTCAACCGAGTAAGCCCCATTTAGTTAGGAATATTGCCCTTTAACATTAACTGTGCTCTGAGCAACGCTACGGGAACAACGCTGCGCAGGTTACCTCCCCTACAGCACCATCCCGGCCTGAGCTATCACAGAGTAGCGCTTTCCGCCATGTCTCCGGGGACTTTCCACAGGGATAATGGAGTTACTAAGAACTCTGCACGTAACCCCGTAAGTTAAACTGGTTGGAAGCCTCGTGATATTATGTTCAAATTTTTTAGTATATGTACTACTTATTTAAAAAACATTGCTTGCGCGATGTACTCCGACAATGTTTTCGTATTTATTTTACTTTTTTATTGTAAATACTACTGAAATAATTATATATTTTTTTAAATTAGACATTTCTCATAATATCTTAATAGATTTTAGAATTTTTAAAATGTATATTGAAAATATAAAATCAAATTTAATAATTATACATTATATTACGGACAACGCCATCTATGAAATAAATTTTGTACTATTCAGAAGGCGACCCATTAAAGAATCACGCGTGTAGAGGCTACAAAACTAGTTGGAAACTAATGGCATTGTTGCGTTATCGCTTCGTATTGTTTAGATTCTATTTGTATTAATCTTCGATCACTACTATTGTTGATCGAAGGTATTAATACTAATAATTATAATGATAAATGTGTAAAACCGTTAAACATAGATTTCATTTTGCACACTAATTTTCGAAACATAGACCATTTAAGTATTTTGTTTAGTGTGTAATTTAGTATTACCACTTAAGTATTATTCATGATTGTTAATATTATTATTTTGTTGTCTTTATTTTGACAGTCGTGGGCCATTGAATAAAGATCTGTAAGCTTGGACCGCTTCCTACAAGTTTCCTACGATATTGAACGTAACTTCATGGCGCCCAGCGCCATCTTTACTTTACTGTTGTGTTTCTCCCCAAGAAGTTACGTACTGCTTTGATATTTGTACAACAAAATATTATTAAATTTAATTGGTATTCTCCGGTAACGTAATCAGAAATAAAATTAAAAAGTAATTTACAACTTTTTATGTATTATGTTTTAAAATTAAATCAGGTATTTGTAACAAGAATTTGTTTGGTATTTGACATGTATTGAAATTTGTTTGAACAACAATATGTGTTTTTAACAAACTGTCAATTATAAAATTGTCCTCAGAGCTGAGGACAATTTTCAGATAGACTATTCGTTTATATTAATTTTAGTAATTTAATTTCGGTTTTAACAAATTTGAATACATTTTTACAGTATTTATATATAATAGCAGTTTGAAACGTTCCACTGTTAAGCTCATTTAATTTTCTCCCCCTAGGAAGAATGGACAGCATGGGCGAGTTCCGCGCCTCGTGAAATCGAGGTTAAGCGGGTGGAGCTCCGGGACGACCTCACGGCCGTTTGGCAAGAAAGACAATGGCTTAGAAGTCGTCACGGCACTCTGTCGTTTCACATGACACAGGTACTATCGGAGCACGGTTGCTTCGAGTGGTACCTGTGTCGCACCGCTCAGAAAAAGCAAACAAAAGAGTGCCACCACTGTGACGCCGGCAACGAGGACACAGTGTTACACACCCTCCAAGTTTGCCCCGCATAGGCATTGGAGCGTCGAGACCTCGTCGTCACCACTGGATCTGACCTCTCGCTCCCGGCTATCATTCTAGTGATGGTCGGGAGCCAAGCGGGATGGGACGCCGTCGCCTCCTTTTGGGAAATAGTTATGACCGCGAAGGAGGCGGCGGAGAGGGAGAGGAAGCGCACCAGGCTCCCCTCACGCTCACGAAGGGCCAATCGTCGCCGAAGGTTAGCGACAGACCTTCGGCCATCATAGTCAACGGTCGTGGGCACGGCTCCCTGGGAAGGGGCTGCAGCCCGCAAACATGGTCGAGAGAGAGGCGCGCGTGGGTGATCCGCTCGCCCGGCTCACCCCTGCGTAAGAAAGAAGATGCCGAGGTTCAGCATACCCCGGCTTTGAAGAGGCCCGTGAAAGTGGGCCAACACCAGTCGGGGCCACGGTCTGGCTGATTCGTCGCGTGCCATGGCCTCGGCACTCAGGCGCGCGAAGGAATAGGGGGGCGGTTTTAGTGGGTATACCAGCGATGTGTGTCCCCCACTGTAGAGACGAAGACGTACGGGCGCATTGCACGGGGAGTCCGACACTACCCCGCTGCCCATTCTCACGGGGCGGGATGTGCGGCAAGCATTTTCACCTTCCAAAAAAATAGTTAAATTGGCGAGTTACAAATATCGGTGATATATGTAGATATTTTCCTTGCCGGTACGTTATGTTACAAAATGTACGAAAATCATTAGGCGAGAAAACTACAAAGTTAAAAGCTAAAATTAATATAATATTTTTAGTTTCATTGAACGCGTATTTAATATTATCATATATTTAGTATAATTTAATTATGTTCAAGTGTGTGTGTGAGTAAATTAACATTTCCTTGTTTATGTTTGTACAGCTGCGCGGAAGAAGTCATGACCATCAAGAATGAGGAAACGGCTTTGGAAAAATTTTGAAGTGTTAAATGCTTAGTAGATTATTATTGAACTAATGAAATAAAATATAATCGGTCATAGTTCTCTTCATCATCACAAAATTAAGGATGAGTATCGCTTGCATATTCGCTCTGATTGGAACGTGGGGTCTATATTTTTTAACATGCACATTCCATTGCTGGGGTTTTTCAACATCTCCACAGTAAGGGGACGCAAGTCGTCTATGGATGTTTGCAACGTCAAGACCATTCCTAGCACGGTATCGGCCATGGTTATTATGACTACTTAAAGACCAAGCGTGGTTGTTATCCAGACGGGCTTGAGGCTCTACCACGTAGCTAGTTGTTTTGTGGTTTTCTACCATAGGCCGACCAGGGCCGCAGGGGTTAGTATTCTTACTCCGCCCCTGCACTGGTATATATTATATTGGAAGCAAATAGAAAACATTTGTTTTGCAGCTCAGAGATAATTTCCTTGACAATCACATTAACAACAACGTCACATTATGTTTCAGCCGTTTGAATTGTCTACAAAAATACATAATGACTCAAAGATAACAATAATCATTTGATTGCCAAGGTGAACATATTTATTAGTCAAAACTCTACTCAGATTTCCCGATACGCTAAACGAAGACAAAGCGTCTGTCAATAGACTCAATACCATGACTGCCGAAGAACAGCGGACTAGGCAATTGATACCGAAGCAAATATTTTTGGTATATGTATAATAATAGTTTTCAGTAATTAGAATAAATGGAATCACATGTATGGTTATTGTGTGTTTTGACGACGGTTTAAAGACCTCCGCAAAACCTAACCTAAACCCACCTCGAAACGCCTGCGGAGGTCCGATTCCTATTTTTATTTACTAAAGAATAGTAAGTATGTCAATATTATATATTTATCTAGTATCTATAACACAAGTGCTATCTTATGGGACTAGATAGCGCGTTGTGAATTGTGCCAGTGTATTTATTATTTATATTAAAAATCTAATATAAGTACTTTAACGAAAAATACATGAAGATATTGACCGATTGAGGTTATTTTTGTTTTTTTTAATGCTGTAGGACAGTAGACAGTCTGACGGCCCGAATAAAATTTAGCACCTACCGTCGCCTACGCGTGTTTGCAACGCCAGTGGCATCGCGAACACGTTGCTGTTCCATAAGGGTACAGGAACTTGAGTCACTAATGCCGGAACACAACATAATGTTATTATGGCGGCATATTAGGAAAGCACATGCTGGAACTGGATGGGATACGTGCAGCTCCTGCCAAAAAACTGCTTCGTTACATCAACGAGGTAGGCTAGTAATAGCGAGTAGCTATAGTAAATGTGGCGATCACAATAGTTCATTGAATTGGACGCAGTGATACTAGGTTAGAATAGACTAGCATAGCCGCCTTTCGAAATAATAATAATAATATTATGGCGGCATACTTAAGACCAAAGGTGGTCGCCATCCAGAAGGGCTTGAGCCCAGGCCCAGGAGGCACGGGCCTAGGGCGACCAGATATTAGGGGCGGCCAATCGTGACAAAAAAATTCACTGATGATAACAAGAAATAACTCAAAGTCCGTAAATATTCTAAAGGCACATTATGGTGGGCCGCACTGTGCACCGCATCGTATAACAATAATCTCCATAAATCACTTATTAAATTTTATCTTGTATGAAAATAAACCTGTAATTAAATAAATAAAACCATTTAAATGTTTTATTCTTGAAACCTCGGAAAATATTACAAACTAGCAGATATCATAGTTAACTAAATTACTGAATCTGAAAGTTGGCAAAAAAGTAAATTATGTTTTATGTACTCAATATTATGGGTGCTGAGAAAGGGGCGGCTGGTACTTACTACATGGCCTGGGGCCTAGGGCGGCCAAGACTGCAAATCCTCCACTGGGCTTGAGGTCCTACCAAGTAGCTTTGCCTTTTACGACAGGTCGACCCCGGCTGCAGAGGTTAGTATTCTTGCTCCGCCCCTGCACGGATAACGGAGAAATGTTTTATTTTTCTTTATTTAGGAAACAATCAAAATAATTCATAAAATAATTAAAAATTTACAAAATACACACATCAATCAAGTTTCCACTAATAAATAATACATATATATATTTAACAATAAAAATACAATTCAGTTATTGACCGATACTGTGGTTTATCAACGAAAAATTGCGTTTCTCATATAAATTTTACAACGTGACAATAACTTAATATTAACGAGTTAACTTTTATGAAAAAAAATCCAACAGCACAGGAATCTTTATAGACATTCATTGACCGTAAAACCTAACTTTGCCGTTAAGAGCTGCTTTGGTACAGAGTTTTGTATAGTTTGTTTGTTACATCCGTGATTCGTAATTAGGGATTTTATATCATCGAAACAATTTTAACTTTATTCTTATTACTGTTGGGTTGAATTTTGAGTATCTATATCGAGATGTGCAGACGCAGGTGTTCAGCCGCCTGATCGTCGCCGCGGCTACTACTTTCGGATATACCATTCATTTATTAATTTGCTCGCTTTGACTGAACCAATACATTTAGTGGTAGTAGTTTATATATATATATATATATATATATATATATATATATATATATATATATATATATATATATATATATATATATATATATATATATATATATATATATATATATATATATATATATATATATACCTAGTCAGGTCATAAATTCTGTCACATGTTTAATGTAAAATAATTGTAACAAGTTTATTCATTATGTAACCATTCATATACCAAAATGATCTTAACGAAACATAGATTCTTATGACATTAAAGTTTATTCAAAATGACCTCCGTGATTTTGAATACAAGCCTTCAATCTGTGCGGCCAGTCGTCTATCGCAGCACGAACGAGGTCCATGTCAATATCGGCGGCTGCCTTAATCAAGGATGTCTTGAGTGACTCCAAATTGGGATGAGGCTTTGAGCACGCCTTTTCCTCCAAGTGTTGCCATATCTTGTAATCTAACGGATTCAAATCTGGACTGGAGGAAGGCCAGTCTTCGTGCCGGATGAAGTCGATTTCACGCGCCGCCAGCCAGTCTTGTGTGCTCTTCGCTCTATGAGTTGGCGCCGAATCTTGTTGGAATACCCAGTGCCTGTTATTGAACATGGTATGAGAAACAGGTTCCACAAGGTTCGTCAGGACTGTATTTTGATACACAACAGCATTCGTTTTTACACCTTTCTCACAAAAATGTACCTCTGTTAAGCCCCAATAAGAAACTCCCAACCATACCATGAGCGAGGATGGAAAATGACCTCGTTGGACACGCGGAATACGGTTGCTCGCTTCTTCACTACTGTGTGCGTACACCTTATCATTTTGTTTGTTGTAGCTCTCTTCTACGGTAAACATTTTTTCATCCGAAAAAAGAATTTCCCGATATTTTTTTCCCGCGTACCGCTTCAACAAAGCGCGGCATCTCTTCAGTCTCAGGTCCATTAGACGAGCATTCAAACGATGTC
Organism: Malacosoma neustria; assembly: GCA_963693495.1. NCBI lineage: Eukaryota > Metazoa > Arthropoda > Insecta > Lepidoptera > Lasiocampidae > Malacosoma > Malacosoma neustria. The sequence continues at coordinate 8,152,568 of OY856381.1, read as the reverse complement.
CTGTTTTTCTTCGATATGCCCGAAGTCCTAAGTCTTCATTTAACACCCTTTTCACCGTGGTTCTGCTTAACCCCATCTGAAGGGCCAACAGTTTCTGCTTACGTTTGGGATTTCTTTGAATTCATGCCTTCACAGCTTTTATCACTGCTGGAGTCCTAACAGACCGAGGGCGACCACTTCTTGACCTGTCATCTACACTAGAGTCTTCATTGTATCGTTTGATGGTACGATAAACGAATCTTTTGGTTATATTCAAATTTTTCAGTATGTTAAAAATTTGAATTGGCGCGTAACTGTAACGATGCAACGCAATAACTGCAACACGGTCTTCTTTAAGCGTCCACTCCATATTTAAAAATGAGTAAAATTCTAAAAGTTATACATTTTTATTTTCATGAACAATTCGAAATTCGAATTCAATAAACTTTTTTGTGGCCAGCATTCTAAAAGAAAAGTTTTTACTTTGTGACAATACTTATGACCTGACTAGGTATATATATGTGTGTATACATATATATACATGTATATATATATATATATATATATATATATATATATATATATATATATATATATATATATATATATATATATATATATATATATATATATATATAATTTTTTTTAGGACAGCAGACAGTCTGACGGTCCGCTTAGATTTTGGCAGTTACCATCGCCTATGGGTGTTTGCAACGCCAGTGGCATCGTGAACACGCTACTGTTCCATAAGGATACAGGAACTTGGGTCACTTATGCCAGAATACAACACAAGGTTCTTATGGCGGCATACTTAAGACCGAAGGTGGTCGCTATCCAGAGGGCTTGAGGCCCTACCACGTAGCTAGGGTGGGTTGTTTTGTCGCCTTTTACGACAGGCTGACCCCGGCCGCAGAAGTTGGTATTCTTCCTCCGTCCCTGCACGGATATATATCTAGTTAAAATGTATTAAAAGTTCAATATTATTGAGGGTTATTCAATATTTCTCACGGGTTGTCTGGAAGAGAAGACCGCCCTTTGTGCATAGATATACTCGAAATATTATACTACAATGTATTAGGTACTATGAGGTACAATAAATATTTATTTGTCTATCAATATTTCTTTTACTGAATTATATTTATCTTTTAATGAAAGTCGTGTCTAGTTTGTAGGGGCTGCCATTACTCGCTGTATTAGACTTTGTCAGGTAGTCCAGGTACTCTTATTTTCTGCCGATCTCATGACCCTTGCATCTGGTATGCCGGTAAGGGATCTTATTTGGTCTATCATCAACGGAGATCGCCCACGTGACTTGTTTCCGTCAACTTTACCAACTACTAAAAACTTTTCGAGGTCGTCTGGATCTTTTCGAACAATGTGGCCATAGTAACTGAGGATACGTTCCAAGCAGATAGCAGAGTCTGGTGGTAGGTATTTTTATACGTAGGAAAACAATATGCTTCTTTTGAGTATTTATTTATTTTATTTGGGAAACAAAAATCAATATAATTCATAAAATAATTAAAATATACAAAATACATCCATTATGTTTTCATTGATAAATAGTACATTTTTAAACAGAAAAATACAAATTCAGTTACATTTAATTAAGATAAATATAAAATCAAATACAATTTGGGACAATGTATGTATATCTAATATATAAAATTCTCGTGTCACAGTTTTCGTTGCCATACTCCTCCGAAACGGCTTGACCGATTTTGATGAAATTTTTTGTGCTTATCCGGTATCTATGAGAATCGGCCAACATCTATTTTTCATCCGCCTAAATGTTAGGGGTAGTCCACCCCTAAATTTTTTTTTAAATTTTTTGACATTTTATTATTTATATGGCAGAACAACGTTTGCCGGGTCAGCTAGTAGATTATAAATATACGAGTATCTTATCTTATGAATTCACCCAGTGAATCGCCATCTAGTGCCAGCAGAGCGCTTTTCTTTACGCAACTAATATATTACTCATAATTACTTTCTATAAATAATTTTTTTTATTGCTGAACGTATTTAGAGCAGACACGTTGGCGGCCTACTCAATAATAAGCAGTTACCATCGCTTAAAGACGTTTGCGACGCGAACGTACCGCAAACACGCTGTTGTCCGTATAGTGGTTCTGGAACCTGAAACTACACTGACGGACTCATAAACTGCATCAAAGTAATAGACGACTTTGAAATAAATATTTTAATCAAGTATGCAAACTTTCTATACAGATTTAAATTGAAACCTGTAGATTGGTTCGGGAACTTTAAAACAGCGTAGGGTCATATCTTTAAGTTTAAGTTTGTGTACTGGAAAGGACCTTAAGACTTTTTTGAAGAAAAAACAGAAATTTAAGGAAAATTGGTTTAATTAAAAAATTGGTTTTAACAATAGACACAAACTTTATGCAAGGGTTTATTTATGTTTTAATAAGGTGTATTACCTCCACGTGGACCCTTATTACGGATTCTAATCGGTTCCGCATAGATTTTATTAGGGTTATTATAAGATCTTGCGGAATATTGTCCCATTCTTCTGAAAGTGCTGTTCTTAGTGCTGCCACTGTCGTGGGCAAAGGGTTTCTCGCATAAACAACTCTTTTTAAATTGTCCCAAACATGCTCAATGGGATTAAGATCCGGGCTGCGTGCTGGCCAATTCATTGTACGTATCCCAACCTCTTCGCAATATTGTCGAACTTGTGCAGCAGCGTGCGGCCGGGCATTATCCTGCATTAAAGTAAAATTTTCGCCTATGAATCCCATGTAAGGCACCACGTGATCTTCTAAGATCTCTGATATGTAGCGATGTGCAGTCAAACCCCCTCTATTAGCGTTTTGACGGACCATGTCTATGAACACAAGTTCTGTTCGCCCGTTCATCGATATGCCAGCTGAGACCATACACGAACCGCCTCCACAAGGAACACGCTCCTCAATGCAACTTTGAGCATATCGCTCCCCACGTCGACGATAGACTCTTCTGCGACCATCTGCACCATATAAACATGTCCTACACTCGTCCGTGAACAATACGGACGCCCATTGCTCTTCTGTCCAATTCAGGTGATCACGCGCAAATCTTAAGCGAGCGTGTCTGTGAGCTACAGACAACTTTGGACCATTTGCTGGTCTAGAAGGGGTGATATCCGCTTCCTTTAACCTTATTTTTATTGTTCGTGCACTCACGTTTATTCCACGCACTTCATTAAGCTCTGTTTTGATGTTAACTGACGTGAGGAAACGATTTCGCAGGGAAGTTGTAACAATAAATCGGTCATCACGACCGATGGTTGCTCGAGTCCTGCCTGTACCACGTCTCCTTCTGTAAGAACCTGTTTCCACAAACCTTCTGTATATTCTAGAAACCGTAGATTGGTTTAAATTTAAATTTCTACCAATCGTTTGTTGATCCAAGCCCTCCCGCACCAATGCTACAATTTGAGCCGCTTGTTCGGACGAAGTATCCATATTATGGTTCAAAAACTCTCGATGAGTTAAAAAACTATCCCAACAATTCTGCTGGTAACAATAATTCAATTGACAAAAGAATAAAAAATCAATGAGAATCAATTTAAAACTTTGCTATAAATAACACGCAAATCTGATACTACGAGTAAATTTTCTTTTAAATAGTTAAAATAGAGGCTTTAATAGAAGGTAAAACAATTCAAAAGTAATAATTTATCTGTTTACATTATAATAAAGCAACGTTAATATTCAGTAGCCAAATGACAAAATTTATTATGATTTCTATCAGGATAACACAAGAGCAATAAAAAGGACTGGTTCGAATAAATCTTTGTTGGATTTGCAGGCTAACTGCATTCCTTTGTCGGACGGTCGGCCATTTGGTCGGCGAGCCAAACACGGAACTAAGGAGTCTCGAATTCCAACTCTGTTTTTGCACAAGCCTCAAACCAGTCGCGGCGAAAAACCCAAATCGTTTAGCTCGCCGAAATATTTCAACTATTCTTAACAGTAATAGGTATTTTATATGATAAATAACTTATTATACATGGATTCATTTCAATGTTCTAATATCCACATGAATTTCGGTGTAGAGATGGATTGGACCTTGGAGAAGGACATAGGCTTTTTTTTATAATTATGGCAGAACAACGTTTGCCGGGTCAGCTGATGTTTATGTTTTAATATATTTAGATAGGTGCGAATTATATGAATCAAGCATATACTGCGCTTTTAATCCACGATGTTAGAATCTTATCTTTATTTTTTAACGTTTTTATTACGGAGTTCTATACACAAGATTAGGATAAGCGCGCTTTTTATACGGTCCATTAATGACATTTTATTTTTTATTCAAAAAAGTAGAATTTACCTACAAGCATTTTGGTACTTTTCTTTAGCTGTTTATGAAAAAGGAAAAGGAGGAATCGATTTTTCGCCTTTTTCTTCTTCCTCGGTTCTTTTACATCGCTATCTCTTCTTAGGGGTAATGAGGTGTTCTTATTCTTATTTCTGAACGGAATCATAAAGCTACGTTATAATATGGTACACACCTTACTAATATTGTCACAATACTGACAGCTTCTAAAATACTTATATATGAAATTAAAGAAGTACACTTATATATAAAAAAGGATATATTCTGAGGAAGTGTATCAGTAACTAAGATTAGTGTTTGTAAGTAATCGAAGTAAATCATCATCATCCTAGCGTTAGTCCCGGTTGCCACCCAAACTTTCGTTTCGGTGCCCGAGATCCGCTTTCCGACTTTTTCTACTCCATTTCGCGCGATCTTCAGCATCCCTGGTAGTGTAATCCCTGGTAATCGAAGTAAATATGATACTTGAAATAAATTTACCAAATGTAACGTAATTAAGTAAAACTCGGTCATTATCCTTAAAATTCTAAGATGTATTTTTATTAACCTAGAAAGATATATTTTTTAGGAAAATCTTATGTTTTTTTTTAAATTGCTGTAGGAAAGCAGACAGGCTGACGGCCCACTTAGAATTTAGCAGTTACCGTCGCCTATAGGTGTTTACAACGCCAGTGGCATCGTGAACACGCTGCTGTCCCATAAGGGACAGGAACTTGGGTCACTATTTCCGGAACACAACACAAAGTTATTATGGCGACAAACTTAAGACCAAAGGTGGCCACCATCTAGACAGGATTGGGGCCCTACCACGTAGCTATGGTGGGTTGTTTTGTCGCCTTTTACGACAGGCCGACCGCTGCAGAGGTCTGTATTCTTTCTCCGCCCCGGCACGGATAAGAAATTTTAAAGAAAGGTTCCAATACCTCCATACCGGCAATTTAAGGTATTGTAGGTCTTCCGAAAACCGGCTATTATACCTCTGCACTCGTCTGATTTCTCAGGAAAGTCTTTTACTGTACAGGTCACTCGTATTTCGAATTCTCTGCCTGCTCATGTCAGACTTTCTAAATCCTTGCCAATCTTTAATAGACTAGTAAAGGAATATTTTATGAAAAATTATTCGTAACCAATTATTTGTTTTATATTCTTTTACCTTTTCTGTATTTATTATTGTTTCTTTATTAAAATTACTAGCTGTGCCCGCGACTCCGTTCGCGTGGAGTAGTGACTGGGCAGCATTTTTTGGATATATCTTATAGTTTATTTTGGATTACAAATCCTATAAACCCCAAAATATAAATGAAATATGTGAACACTCAGTATTATCGAATGCAATTGTTACGCCATGCGCCTCTGGAATACGTGCGTTCGAACCTACAAAGTCCAGCCTAAGCTAAACCCTATTTCGTATGATTGATCAAATAAATCTGAGGTCAACTTAAATTGGAAAAACAACCTACAAAGTCCAGCCGAAGCTAAATCCTATTTCATATGATTGATGATATAAATCTAAGGTCAATTTAAATTGGAATAACAACCTACAAACTCCAGCCTAAGCTGAACCCTATTTCATATGATTGATGATATAAATCTGAGATCAACTTAAATTGGAAATAAAAATCCGAAACTGATCATTTTTAACAAATACTATTTTTTTCTCTAATTAAAAATAGCCTAAGTTACTCCTTGTTACATCAGCTATCTGCCAGTGATAGTCCCGTAAAAATCGATCTAACCATTTCAGAGATTAGCCGGAACAAACAGACAGACAAAAATTGTAAAAAATGTTGTTTTGGTATATGTACCGTGTATACATCCAAATGTACTTAGTAAAAAGCGGTTATTTTAATATTACAAACAGACACTCCAATTTTATTTATTTGTTTAGATGTATAGATAAACTGTCTTTTTAAAATTACTTTTAGATTATATGTTATCTTATACTATATATGTTTATATGTATTGTATATATACTACAGTTCTCTTACTTACATATATGTAAGTAATAGAACTGCAACGCACCACTTAGCTTTCTTTAATTCTAATCCAGGATGGATTGAAGGTTGCCTGGAAGAAATAGCTTCTAGTGATATAGCCGCCATTTGTACAATCTTGATATTTGTTTCTCTCCTGAGCCGTGTTTTTTTGTATGTTATACAATATAGAATATTTATTATGATTATTTTGAAGATTTTTGAAAAAAAAACATACAAATTACACGTATATTATTTAGACTTCTTATAACATTCTAGGTATTGCTAAATTCGGACCTGCCAAGTCACGTCACGCTTGTCAAAGGCATTGGCGATCTTGAAATGTAGGTATTTCTCACGATTGTCATCAACTTACTGGAGTCCATTACTGGACGGGCTTCTCTTGATTTTCGATTTGTTGTATCCCCTTCCTGCCAGCCGCTTTTCACAGCGCCCTACAGGATGTTTTGTCCTATTTTCTCCATAACGTAGTAGACTTAACATCATTAGGTATTAGGACTTAACCTCACTATGCCCATGCTACGTGAATTATTTTTGACAGTTCTCACCCCCCGTCCCTCTAGTTTTCACGTAGTAATTTATAAGTACGGTTTTCCATAATTTTTTTAAACAATAAGAAAAAAAATTGATATTATACAAAAAACTAAACGCTAAACGCGCCATATTGGCATATATTTCGAAAAAGTGTGACATTTTCTTTAGATGATATTGGCTACGTGACGAAAACCTGAAGCTCTCCTGACCGAGCGTGGTAATTTAAAAACATACTCCCTGAACGGGTCATGTAGTGTATGTTCCATAACGTATAAATTAGTATTATTGTAGTACTTACTGTGTGTGATGTACTTACATCTTAAAAAGCCTTGAACCAAGGTTGAACTTAATGCGTAGGTGTTTTTATTCCACACAACATATTTGAAGTCTATACAGTATGATTAAGATGATTAACGTGTCATGTTAGGCTAACTTATGATTATATATGGTGAGTTATTGAGAAAAATTTAAATGTTTCGTTGCATTTTTGTCTTATTTTTATATTATTTTCTGTACTATCGTACTTAAACAAGACGATTATTGGAAAATATTCCTATAATGGGTTTATTTTTTAATGAAATCTATTTCTATTAATAAAAGGACAAAAAATTTGCTTGCAACAAATTTTATATACGTATTTTAGGTAAAATTTAGAATTTTCTAGAAAACTATCCAAGTTCTAAGCCAAGCTTTTCTCCGTGCAGGGGCCGAGTAAGAGATGGCCTGCCGTAAAAGGCGACAAAACAACCCTAGCTACGTGGTACCTTAAGCTCGTCTGGATGGATACCATCTTTGATCTGGTATGCCGCCATAATAACCTTGTGTTGTGTTGTGTTCCAGCATTAGTGACCCTCCTGTACGTATGTCCGCTGCGCTCTTAGCGTCACAAACATCCATGGTGACGGTAACTGTAGTATTAAGTGGGCCGACAGCCTATCTATTGTTCCTCAGCAATAGAAAAAAGCCAATGACTTCATAAGAGTTGAACCAGATTTATATTGAAAAAACTGGAAGCCTTGCACTAAAAATTGCGGCCCACATTAGAAGACCTGTTGAGACATGAAGTCTCTTAGATGTATCTGAATTTCTCATGGAAACATACTGTAAACCGTAAATGATATTATGTAAATCAAACCATTATGTAAATCAGAGGTCGGTTAGTAGCAAGTTTCCAGTGTCTCTAGCAGACGCCATTGCAGACGTTCGACGGCCTGCACGACGGAACGGCTGACGGACGTCAGAACGCCTGCGGAGGTTAGGTTTGATTGCCATCCCGAGCATGGATGTTTATGTATAATATGTCTTTATTTACAGAAGAAAAATATATAAGTACAGGTATAAGTTGTGTAGTACCATTTCACTCGACCTGTCTGCTGATTGTACACATACATACCTACATTATACAGATCAGATATAAAATATATATATTCATCCATTCTCGTCTATTAGCCATTATCAACATTCACAACTTTTTTCGCCATATCATCTTTTAATCCTCCTGTATACGCCCACTTTCATCGGTAGATTAGATTTCCTTTGTCACATCAAATTTTTTCCATCTTTTTATATGCATTCCATGCTATAAAATTTCTACAAGATATTTTAATTTAATTTATATAATTAGAGAGACTGATTCCAATAAAGGAAGCATCAAATAAACTTCGTCTATCCATAAAGCATTTCAAATAATTGGATATTCATAATAATCATAAAGTTTCCTCAGAGAATTGAATGAAGGTGTGAAATGAATCCAATCTCGGACCTATCACCGAACATTACCTACCAACAAAGTGTAGAGCCACAGAATACTTAAATAAACAGTATTTATAGTTTCTTTTTATTACTGTAGGACAGTAGACAAGTCACAGCTGACAGCCCATTTAGAATTTAGCAGTTGCTTATGGGTATTTGCAACGCCAGGGGCATCTCTGACACGCTGCTATCCGCGTAGTGGTACTGGAACCTGGTCACTTATCATCACAACACAAGGTATTATAGCGGTGTATTTAAAAACCAGGGGTGATTGCCATTCAGACGGGCTTGGATCGCTACCATTTAGCTTGCTTGGGTTTTTAGTTGTCTTTTACGACAGGCTGACCCTAGCCGCAAAGGTCAGTATTCGGTTTCTACCACTGCACGGATAGAGCAGCAATCTTATCTTAGCAATTTCTTTAAAGTAAATGTATATTATGTAATCGCTAAGACATCTGGTTTATATTCATACGTTTGTGGTATCAGTAGATTATCTTTTTGAATCTATTATTAGCAAAACATGAGATATTTAACATTGAATTATAGTTATAACATAGTATTAGTATTCATAAAAATATTACTATATTCTTAGTGTATTTCTATGTCAATTATTAGTCTTTTTTATTGGTGTGCAGATAGGCTGAGGCTATAAATAGTTACCGTCACCTCCACCGCTAACACAGCGCAAGGTTAGGTGGTTATATTTAGAGAACAAGGGCGGTAGCTATCCATGTGGATTTGGACGTAGCTATGGTGGTTAGTCGCTTTTACTATATGTCACCTTTAACCGCAGAGGTTAGTATTTTTACTCCACCTCTGTATGGAAAAATTGTCTGAGTCGACTAATATTCGACAAAAAGAACACTATCATGTGTTCCTATCTTCTTAGGGGCTTAGTTTTTGCTACTTTATAGCTAAACCCATTTTTTGTGTTTATTGAAGGACTTAAACATTGTATTATATATCTGGCACAATGTTGCCATCAGTAAAAAGCCCATTTTTATTTATATATTTTATACTGCGCTTACACACGTATATTATGGTTTTCAACTTTTCAACTTGTGAAAAGTGGGTGTAATCCAGAGAATCCTTTCACAGTCGGTCTCTGCTGCCGCTGTTCTCATTTACAATAATTATAAGACTTAGAAATTAGAAATTTTTAGTAATATGTAATTAACATAAAATGGCGTTGACATGATATTTTTATCAAAGTTAATATCAAAATTAGATAACATAATTATCAAAATTAGATAATAAAAAAACCTTTTTTGTCTACGCGTAACTTATTTGATTTGCGAATGTTAGTATAATAAAATAAAATGCGCGTAATTTCGGCTAATTTAACTCTTGAATACTGCTCACTATTGATACTGTGACAGAAAATATGTTGAATGTGACACTTCAATTTTATGAGCGCTGCCACAAACGCGCCGCGACACTCGTAACTATACCCTCGCCCAGGTGCAATTGCGTGTTATTCAGTAATAGCTTGGTGCCTCGTTAAAATATCTCTTTTCACCATTAAATTAGGTTTCGGATTAATAAGATGACATTCGTTTTATGTATCACGCCACTGACTTAGACATGCACTGAAAGGATTCACCAGAACTTTCAAACAGTTGTGGATTTTAGTTATATTGCTGTGGACCATCAGACAGGTTGACTGCCAACTTAATAGTGAACAGCTACAGTTGCCTATGGATGTTTGCGATTCAACGAGCACCACTAACACACTGGGGGAACTCGAACCCGGGTCACTTATGCCGAAACACAACACAAGGTTATATTGTGACTTACTTAAAAACCATGGGTGGTTCCCATCTAAACCACTTAGCTGGGGTTGGTTTATAGCCTTACATTTAATATTGGATAATCGGTTTCTCTTTTCAAGGTTTGGATCAGGTTGCTCCAGTAATACTAATATATATATATATATATATATATATATATATATATATATATATATATATATATATATATATATATATATATATATATATATATATATATACCTAGTCAGGTCATAAATTCTGTCACATGTTTAATGTAAAATAATTGTAACAAGTTTATTCATTATGTAACCATTTATATACCAAAATGAACTTAACAAAACATAGATTCTTATGACATTAAAGTTTATTCAAAATGACCTCCGTGATTTTGAATACAAGCCTTCAATCTGCGCGGCCAGTCGTCTATCGCAGCACGAACGAGGTCCATGTCAATATCGGCGGCTGCCTTAATCAAGGATGTCTTGAGTGACTCCAAATTGGGATGAGGCTTTGAGCACGCCTTTTCCTCCAAGTGTTGCCATATCTTGTAATCTAACGGATTCAAATCTGGACTGGAGGAGGGCCAGTCTTCGTGCCGGATGAAGTCGATTTCACGCGCCGCCAGCCAGTCTTGTGTGCTCTTCGCTCTATGAGCTGGCGCCGAATCTTGTTGGAATACCCAGTGCCTGTTATTGAACATGGTATGAAAAACAGGTTCCACAAGGTTCGTCAGGACTGTATTTTGATACACAACAGCATTCGGTTTTACACCTTTCTCACAAAAATGTACCTCTGTTAAGCCCCAATAAGAAACTCCCAACCATACCATGAGCGAGGATGGAAAATGACCTCGTTGGACACGCGGAATACGGTTGCTCGCTTCTTCACTACTGTGTGCGTACACCTTATCATTTTGTTTGTTGTAGCTCTCTTCTACGGTAAACATTTTTTCATCCGAAAAAAGAATTTCCCGATATTTTTTTCCCGCGTACCGCTTCAACAAAGCGCGGCATCTCTTCAGTCTCAGGTCCATTAGACGAGCATTCATACGATGTCCTGTTTTTCTTCGATATGCCCGAAGCCCTAAGTCTTCATTTAACACCCTTTTCACCGTGGTTCTGCTTAACCCCATCTGAGGGGCCAACAGTTTCTGCTTACGTTTGGGATTTCTTTGAATTCGTGCCTTCACAGCTTTTATCACTGCTGGAGTCCTAACAGACCGAGAGCGACCACTTCTTGACCTGTCATCTACACTAGAGTCTTCATTGTATCGTTTGATGGTACGATAAACGATATCTTTTGGTTATATTCAAATTTTTCAGTATGTTAAAAATTTGAATTGGCGCGTAACCGCAACGATGCAACGCAATAACTGCAACACGGTCTTCTTTAAGCGTCCACTCCATATTTAAAAATGAGTAAAATTCTAAAAGTATACATTTTTATTTTCATGAACAATTCGAAATTCGAATTCAATAAACTTTTTTGTGGCCAGCATTCTAAAAGAAAAGTTTTTACTGTGTGACAATACTTATGACCTGACTAGGTATATATATATATATATATATAAGTATTATATTTCCAGCTTTTTTTGTCCGGGGAAAACTGTACCTTGACAGTACCGTGTCAGAGCTCTGGGGGGGAAGCCGAGGGATATCCGCTGCATCTTGTTTCGGCGACCATTCGACTGCCTAGTAAAAGATAGCCAGGGTGGTCGCGGCGACATAGGTGACGACCGGGGTCTTTGTTAGGTCGCAGGATCGACTTTGGGTGATTGCTTTGCGACGTCCTCGGTTCGTGAGTCCACATAAGGGAATGTCCCGGATGACACTTCCACCAAAAGGCACCCAGTCGGGTAAGGGAAACCTCGGGCACCACTGCTTTCGCCAGGTAGGGCCCTTGGCCCTCCCTGCTAGTGTCATCTCATACTAGTTGTTTCCAGCTTTAGTGCAACTGGCACTATTCACTTAGATAATAATGACAAAAGGCTTCCACACTGAATTGTCCAATGAAACTAACATATTTTATTAGTCGACTGCTGCGCATATGACGCGTCGCAATTCAGATCGTATCTCAAGAGAAACACGCCGTATTTAATATCACGGTGCTCGAAATTAATATGTAGATCAAAAGGCGAGAAAAAAGGAACAGCTTTATATTTACTTCCTAAGAATAAATCAGTACGCGTTTTGCTCGGTTAATATTGATAGCGTTTACGTGAAATATACATACATAATGTAGTTGGGTTATTTTTGAGCAAATGTTTTACACGGATTTTTAGAGATGTAAGTACTTTTTGCGCACCCGCCGATTGCCAAACACGCTGCAGGTTAATACGGGATTCCTTGTGCAATGCACCTGCACGCCCCAATCTCTTACCCACTAAAGCTATACCGGTGGTTCTTTACATCCCTTCGTAGTCCTGATAGTAGGCGTAACGGCGATATTAGTCTAACCGGCTCCCCCACTGGTCTTAGCTTTTAACTTTCCTTCCAGCTAACGTACAGATGAAACTAAAACTTTGTATTTTTATATACCAGGTTATAATTAGCACATAATTATGTATCATTTCAAATGTACTCTGTTTTCTTTATAGAAAGCACTTATGTGCTTTTACATTTTACAAATCTGTTGAATTTCCATTAAGGAAATAAAATTATCAACGGTTTCAGTAATAACTATAAATTGTGCTGACACATTAGTAAAGCGAGAGCGATCGCTATAAGCGCAAAAAAATGCCAAAAATCAAATGCGAAAAATTATTTTCAGCAACGAAAATAATTGTAATAGCCCATCATGAAAGTTACGGGGCAGTAAAGTGAGTTTCTGAATGCGTAGGGTTTTGGGGTCTTTTGCGAGACAGTCATGTCCGCAAAGGAGGTGGCAGAGTGGGAGCGGGAGTCCACCACCACACTCCCCTCCCGCCAATGCAGGCCACGTCGTCGGCGCCGGTGGGCAAGCAATGACCTCCGGCTGCTGTAGAAAGCGGCCGTGGGCGGCCCCTCGGGGGAGGATCCGACGTCCACACTATTGCCGTAAGGGAGAGGGCCGCGTGCTGTTCCGCGGCCCCCCTTAACTCCTACAATACAGGAGAGCGCCGGGGGGACGAAACCATGACCCCCTGGCGCCAACACTTTAGAAGAGGCCCGATTTGAGACAAAGGGCGGGCCGGCGCCAGCCCGGGCCACGAGATCGGCAGGCCACATATCCGTAGGCACGGGCGTAGGCGATAGGAGAACAACGGAGTTTTTAAGTGGGTAGTCGAATGGCTGAACATCTTTCCCGGAGTCCCACATATCCCTTGGTCCCCCCGGGCCGGGGGAACCCGTCAAGAGAGGTTTTTACCCGAGACAAAAAAGGGGTCCGATAAAAAAATAATTTTTCTATTCATCATCATCCTAGCGTTAAAATAGGTTGCAACCGAAACTTTCGCTTCGGTGCCCGGAGTCCACTTTCCGATTTTTTCTTCTCCACTTCGCACGGTTTTAACATCCCTGGTCCATCGGCACGCATATCACCTTTTGCGACGCCAATCCACCACTTTTTGGGTCTATCCTTCCTGCCGGGGATCGGCAAGCCAGACATTTGTTCCTCGCTCAAGTATTATATTGATATCAATAAGATTTCTATTAATTAAACCTAAATAAATTCAAAGATTTCGATAGTATATTTATGACAAATTGTTTCCATGAGAAATAAGCAGGGCATAACAACTAGTGTTATCTATTTAAATAAAATAATAGAGGTCTGCAGTCGTGCGTGCATCACGGCAAATCTACAGGATACATGTCAATTAAGTTTTATTCCGTAACCATTTGGCCCTTATTTAAAAAAAAATATTGCGATATTTTCATTTAATATAAACTTATTAAAGTTTTAAGATACAACAGTGATGTGTTTTCTTGCTGCGGAGAAGTGGGGCAAGCAGTGTAAAGCGCATGCGTAGGAGAGGGGAAGTCTCATCTACTTCTGCCTCATGACGAAAACTTTGTTAAAATACCAAGCAACGCGGACGAAGTTGCGGGTATCAGCTAGTTTGATTTAAAATAAAAAAATACTAGACAATCCTGTTATTTGTCACTACATAAAACAAAATTATACTTCTAAAGTCTAAACATAACGATAGGCTTTCATCAAGATGCTCTCTCTAATGAATGTCCGTCATTGCATCATTAATATAAACACTGCCTAATCTAAATGTTGATCATAGCTGACAGGCGTCATAGTCTCATATATATGATACTCATTATTTTTATTAACCAACACAGAAACTGAAATCGTTGTGTAGTAGATTTATTATAGATATTTAAATGTAAAAAACATCGCTTTTTGGAAATGGCTGAATCTTGCCGCCAATTCCTGCGAATTCCTCCTTGAAGCTTCAAGTAAATTTTTGTTTAATTAAAATATAAAAAAAAACAATGATATACCTATTACTGGAAATGAGTTTTCATCATTTCGAGGCCGAAAGTTCAATTTTCTTACCTATTTTGCAGGAAAAAAATTTCAGACCAATCAAAATTAATGTCAATTAGAAATATGTTTTTGTCTTAACTTATCTCGTTGATTTTTCGTTATTTAGGTAACCTAGCAACTGTCAATCAACAACGTCGTTTTTGAACTTTGAATTGAACTTACGGCCTCGGAATAATGATAAAAAAGTATACGCACATTTGTTAAACCGGCGCGGGTTGAAAAGATCTATTTACCTTCCTGGGTGCATAATGTACTATTATTGCTATTCATATTGTATGAATGTGCGGAAATAGTTATATCCTGTGGTTGAATTGCCACTTATTCTAAAACATAGATAGTTTTACCAATGAAAATGACAGTCTTCTCCGTGCAAGACCGAAATGAGTATACTAGTCAGACCCCACGGCCGGAGTCGGCTTGTCCTTAAAAACGACAAAACAACCCTAGCTAGGTAGTAAGGCACCAACCCTCCCTAGGTTGCCATCCAACCGGGCCATATGCCGCCATAATAACCTTATGTTATGGTCCGGCATGAATGACTAGGTTCCGGTTCCCGTACGCGGACGGCCGTCACCCCTAGGTCGCAAATACCCATAAGCGACGATAACTGCTTACTATTAAATAGGCCGTCAGACTGTCTGCTGTCCCGTAACAATAAAAAATGAATAACGTTCATGGCATTATTTGATTCGAATTAAAATGCCTGTCAATCCGTGTATACGAAATTACATCTTATGAATGATTAACAACATATTAAACAAAATAGCAATTATGTTTGATATGCGGCCGCCATAATTTAAGCGCAGGGAACGCCCTTTGACACGCGTTCGTTACGACGCAAGATTCTGATCTTGAATCATCACAGGCTCCACGTTTGTAAATATGGGACCATCATTATTATCAGCATCTTAACAGTGGATACCGGTTGTGCCTAACGGTTTTTTTCTGACGAATGATTACTTCTATTATCGAGCGAGAAACATCTTTGATGGATCACGCTAAGAGTTAGTTGTTGATTATGGCCATAGACCAAAAATTCTACGTGTAATTTTTGTATCCATGCATTTTTTTCTTGAGGTAGAAATATTTGATGTACACCCCACCGCTTAGGGGCTCGTAGCGGGATCGTGTAGGACTCCCGTGTAGGGCGCTAAGGGACTCACGAAATCCACCCCAGCGTTCCTCTACTGCGCAACGCTCAGGGGCAGTTATTTGCTGTCGGGGGGTCTTCCGTCGGAACGAAACGTCTATACCATCACAATTTTTTTGTAAAGGGTATTTTACAGTGTCGTTATATTGTTGCTATTACATTAGCAGAACAAGTAAAGCCATCGTCGCAGTAATGATAAGAACCTAAACCTAAGAACGAAATGTAATTGCCGCAGTCTTCTCGGTACCATCACAGAGATAAATTAAGATACGTATCATTTTGCAAAGCCAAAAAGGTTTTAAGAAAGTTTTAATCATCTACACGATCGTATACATACACTCATTTTATATTTCAAAGTGTATTCTAGAATTTTCTATGTATCTTTTCAGGTTTCTTAGGTCACTTTTAATCAGATACTTGAAATAAAATCTAAGAAACAATTAAATCAGTTTATATAAATTGGATAAATTATAGGAATAATGTATTAAGCCATACACCGGTTATTCTATTTTCAATAACATAAAACTTCTATTATTTCTTATAAATATTTAAAAAAAATAACTTTAAAAACTAAAGTTGAATGCTAATTATGTAAGTCCTTAAGTCATGAAAAGCATCTACCAACTTTTTCCTAATCATTCTATCCAGAGGGATCTGGAAGAAGTGATCAAAAAATATATTGGTGCAGTATGGATAACCACAGTTCAGAAAAAGTTTAAAGAAAGACATAAGCTATGATTGGTTAGTTGCAACCGATAAGATAAGAAAACATTCTAGGTATGCGGCAGCAGCGGCTTAAGCAAATGGTCTAAAGATACGCTATCTCAAATCATTGCTCAATAGGGCTATCAGCGCATCAGGTCCCATTGTAGTCAATGTACTACATTGAAACTATTATACTGCCTTTAATAGAATGCATTTCTCTACAGCAAGCATTAAGTTTTTTTGTATTGTTAGTGAAATACATTTCTTGAGAAAGGCGGTCTGAATCTCAATGTGGTGAAGAGCGATTACTTGGCCTGCAACTCTACAGATCCCAAACCCATGCGCATAGCCGGCAACACGTTCGAGCACACGGATCGGGTCAAAAGTTTGGGATCTGTATTTCATGCGTCTGGTGACATCGACCGTGACGTTAAATAACGCAATTTTGCCGCGTGGGCCATAAAGCGTGAGGTGATTGGTGTCATTTGTGACCCCAAGATGCCAGTTAAGTAAAGGGACAGGTATAATAAGACCATCACCACCAAGCCAGTGCTAGGGCGACTGCGAACTAAGTATCATGACATATGCTGCGGTGGATGTGTGTCGTAACGCAGAAGGACCGCGTTAGGAACTCCCGCTTTCGTGGCAGTCTTCATGTCGGTGACATGGCAGATAAATGGCAGGAGTGTCGTCTTCTCTGGTATAGCCACGTTTTATGTCAACCGACTACTTACGTGGGGAACAAATGTCTGGCCAGTTAAGTGCTGGCTTGACGTCGTAAGGGGTGATATACGTACTAAGGACCTGATTATCATGGAGAAGAAAAAATTGGGAAGTGGACCAAGGACATCAAAGCGGAAGCTTGTGTTATAACTAGGATTTAACACTAAGATGATGATGATGACGAGTGAAATTAATGTATTATTTGTGAATTTTATGTAATTCAGAGTCATGCAGTTGCTTCTATAAAAATAAATAAGTGAAAAAAGGAAATGTCAGAGAAGGATACCAACTCAAAAGATAGTGACAATGTCAACTGACCGAAAAACACAATAATTAAACTATAAAACTCACAAATTAAATACTTTAAAATAAATATAAAAAATAAATACTGGAATTACATTCTCATGATAACAGCAAATGTAAACATGACTACATCCTGTTAGTAAACGTTACGCTTATAAGGTAGTTTCATAATACCATTTAAAAGGTATTGTCACACTTATTTCCTATACTTTGCAGCTCCTGTTAAAATGCTACTGAGTAACATAAGCCACGCAGGATCGGGCCTTAGTTGTTTGTGGTGAGCACAATAATTTAACACTTAATGCATTAAGAAGGGTTTGTTGTAGGCTTGATTGTCGTCATCCTTATAAATAATAATACTCTCAATACAGTTGCAACCCTAAAAACTCATAAAACTATAAAATTCAAATATGCAAAAAATGTCTAAAAAAATAATTGTAATATACATGAAAAGGTACAATATAGATCATCTTATTCTTAGACTATCTTGAAAATACTAAAACTTGAAAATTTATTAAAGAAAAATTCAATGTATGACTACGAGAACAATTATAGTAAGATATACGGGTGTGATTTTTTTAAAGATGTAGGACAGCAGACATGCTGACGGCCCGCTTAAAATTTAGCAGTTGCCGTCGCCTATGGGTGTTTGCAACGCCAGTGGCATCGCGAACACGCTGCTGTCCCATAAGGGTACAGGAACTTAGGTTACTAATGCCGGAACACAACACAAGGTTATTATGGCGGCATACTTAAGACCAAAGGTGGTTGCCATCCAGACGGGCTTGAGACCCTACCACGTAGCACGACAGGCCGACCCCGTCCTCTGCGGTCAGTATTCTTTCTCCGCCTCTGCATGGATAAAAAACGTAAATAAGGAAGAAATTTAAAGATCTAACTGTATGAATTTAAAACAGCGGCCGTATTTAATAATAGTAACTTAAGAATTATCAACTTTTTTCAATTTATCTATCTCCCATTTTAATTCATTAAATCGCCAAGTGTAACTACTCCTTAAAAGTGTAGTACAGGTGCGCAGCGTAATCACAGCAAGGAATGCCGGGGCAGGTGACAGGACGAACATGTACTTAGCTGTATGTACATCTATGGTCTATGCCCGCAGCGTCAGAGCTCAAATCACGTCTATTAACCGCAGCCCCAGGACTTCGACCGGCCATAGACCTCACTAAAGCTTAGAATTGGACATACATATGTTTACATTTTATCAACGTTTCAGGTATATTATTAAAATATGTATTTAATATTTAGTGCGACACTTCTAATAACAAATATGAAGAGAAAATATTAAATATTATATAAAAAGAATAAGTGTCACAGAAAGAAACCGATGAAATAAATAAGTAGAAGTTTTTTGTAATATTCTGTGATAATAATAACTAACTATCCCGAGATACGAAGTGAAACCTTGAAGTGTAATTATGGGAAGGAGAAACAAGACTATAAGTATTCAGTTCTCTTTTCCTTGCTTTTACTCAGTATATCACCTTCATTATATGCATTAGATCATTCTAGATAATGCACGTAAATACTATAGGTCTTAAATAGAGACAGAGAAGCAATGCTAAGACTAACAATTCAACAGTCATATGGCATCGGGTAGCTTATAATAAATGGTGTATTTAATAATAAAAATCACGAGACAATCGGATTTTGACAACAACAATGTTCACGAAACCGCCCCTACTCTCCAAACATGGCGCCATAATAACCTCGTACTGTGTCAATCAATAGGTGACGGTAACATATTATTAGGTGGGCCACTAGCCTTTCTGCTGTTCTAGAGCAATAAAAAATGAAATTAATGTTTTCGTTAACATTAAAATAGGCGACAACTATTTACGCAGCCGCCTCTAGTAAACATTACATCTATGGTGAGTATAATAGCGTAATCCTCGAGTACGTATAAGGTAACAAGATTAAAAAGCCCACGACAGGTGGCAACCGGCATTAGAAGTGCGTTAGGTTGCACGCAACTAAACTACCTAGAACTAATAGCATTATTATGCGTGGTCATTATTCATATGATAGTCGAATTCTCTTTATTATATACATATCTGTATTCCAAACCATGTACATCACAATTTGTTTTAAAAATAAGAATTGCCGTACAATATTTTTTTGATGTTGTTAACGGTTTATGAAAACGGTGGTCTACATTTAAAAGTGTATAATATCTTCTTTCAGTTTTCCTTTTTTCCATTGGTCTAGGCACTAGGTGATACGCAGGAGAACCAAAGTCACCGACATAGCCCGGATGATTGCAAAACTGAAGTGGCAGTGGGCTGGGCACATAGCTCGAAGGACTGATGTCCGTTGGGGCAGAAAAGTCCTCGAATGGCGACCGCGTACTGGAAGACGCAATGTTGGTAGGCCCCTCACAAGATGGACCGATGATCTGGTCAAGATCGCCGGAATAGGTTGGATGAGGGCAGCGTAGGACCGATCATCGTGGAGATCTTTGGGGGAGGCCTTTGTCCAGCAGTGAGCGTCTTCCGGCTGAAATGATGATGAAGATGAGGCACTAGGTGATACGGAGGATAGTGTGATGTTTTATGAGTAGGCAGAAAGAGGTCTACACACCCTCCGGCACCCCAGCGTATTTCATTTAAATATCCCAAGTATTTACATGGAAACCAAAAAAATAATAATACACTAAACCGCTGGTGACTTATGTTGCCCTTTTCATCTGAATTGATAAGGTAGGGGGTTAAAATCATAAGAGAGGCCGCCGGTCTAAGTCATCATGTTCGGCCCAGCCCGCCTGGGCCAGAGCCGTATGCGAAGTATCATGCCGCCTGGACGTCGGGCAGGTGGTTTTCATGAGCATACCAGCCATGTGCGTCCCCTTGACAACTGTAAGGGCGTACGGGAGCATTGTTCCGAAGTCCCACACTACACCTTCTGTGGGATGTGCATTAACCATTTTATTAAGAAAAAGGCTAAAATAAAGAGAGAAGCCCGGGCCCTTACAACAGGAATGGGAAGCGCGCCTGCCTGACATGGTATTATTTAAGATACGATGTTTCCGTGGGCTAGGCGATAAAGACAGTTTAAGCTTTAGTAAACAGGCATGCTAAGTTCCACATACCCCTCGGCTCCGCCGTGGTTCGAAAGATCCACTAAAAGATCTCCTACGATCTACTAAGAAAAAAAGTAAATCAGTCGTTTAGCAGGTAAGTGCTACTTATGAAACAAGGAATCTGCTAATTACTTACTAACTGGCGCTTTGTGAATCATCACAGTATATTTATAATATTCTGACTCTTTCTGCAAGAATTAGATCCTAGGTTTTCCTATTTTATTTTCAATCACATACTGGTATACGTATAATGATTTCAAGATGACACTAATTAACTACATTTAAATAATTACACACTATTAGGCCGAGTATAGCCTCTGGATAACACCAAAAATAACTTTATTTTATAACTTAACCTTTGACTTTAGAAGACATTTTGGACGCCTGTATCATTTAATTTAAGTATCTCATCATTCTATCTACTAAATAGTTTTAAAGTAGCTCTACGTTTTCTAAAATTGCGCTTCTGTCGTGATTTTATAAAATATTTATTATGATTATCATATGTTAAAATTGTAATAAAATTAGATTTATTGTATATATATTTATATATGTATATATTTATAATTCATATGTTTCTTTTGTTGTTAAGGTTTAGATTCGAAAAAATGAAGAAAGAAAACACATTTATTTAGGACACTACTTACAAAATGTATGCTTATTTAGGGCTTAGTAATTTTGAAGTTATTGGGATGGGTGGAAATATTTTTCAGTTTTTAGAAAATATTCAATTAAATACATTCATATCACACATTTTTACTTAATAATATATTACAATGTTTTCTATGAAAACAAATTGATATTTTTAAATATTTTGAGTAACAAACATTCTAGATTTATGTTGTACTTTTACAATGTATTAACATTGTGTAACAAAATTTATCGTACAGATTTTAATGTACTTTAAATCAAAATGCACTCAGGGTGTTTTATTCTATTACACAATGCACATTAAAAGAATGGCCATACATCATTGTACTGTATTATAAAGTACAAAATGTTACGGATGCCATTATCTTACTAGTAAAGAAAGTACCTTTCATACGTGGTCGGGTTGCACCTGCCACCGTATAATTACAGAATGGGCTCTACGGCTTCTAGGGACAGCACATACCCGATAACTTACGACTATGTTTCATTCACGAAATAAATTACCAAACGCAGTATTAGTTATTGATTAAAATGCCTCGCTGCCAACGCGTTATATATCAATTTTAAGACGTTATAACTGTGTTTAAATTTGTTTGTCGTCGGCTCGTCGACGATTGAATATATTATGGAACTAAACAAACAGTTTAAAAGCTATTTTAATTAAAGAACAGCCATTAAACAGGCTCCCATTTTACTAGTGCAACTAACTTGTTGGATACTCTATAATTATCGATTAAATTTTAGGTACCCGGTACTACAATTTTCTTTTATATGAAATCATTTATTTTTTTCTTTAATTATTATACAATTGACCGTTATTTTTAATTTCAAAAATATTAACAAGTAAGCTGTTGTCCGTCACGTCTTTACTTCACGCCATTAGTTTTTGTCTTTTTTAATAAAATACTTAAATATTATTAGTTGTTAATTGCTAAAACAATTATGGGCGGCCTTATATTGTATTTTAACTAATAATCAATATTAATTAGAAATCAATTATAATAAAAGTCTGCTACAATAACTCTGCAATATATTACCGTACGAAAAATTGGGAGTGTTCTGAGAAACTGTTTAGAATTATGTCTTTGTCGTCTTTCTACCCCGCCAACGGCTGGGCGTTAATCCCCATTTCCTGGAGCCACTCCTTTCCAGTACGAAACATTTCAAGAACGTTCATGTTACGTTCTCTCCGGATTCGTAAAGAGCTTTTTGCGGAGGTTTTCCCCTTGCAGTATGTTATGGGGTATTTCAAAATAGACTTTACAAAATTTCCTTGAGGTTAACTAGTCAGCTAGCTCTGGCGTTGCAACTGACTATAAGTGACAATACTGGTGGACCAGTCGCTTGTCTCCAGCTATAAAAATATATATTTAAGTTCACTTCTAAGTCTAAAATCTTTTTACTTTATTACTGGTGCGTATATCTATTTTAATAGGTTTTAAGAGCTTATTATTACCAGAAGCCCATTAATTAGTCAGCATGTGGCGCCACCACGCTGACTAGCTAACAACCCAAAAATTATCTTACGAACCAATACCGAAATATAACTTTAATTAAAAATGACATCTACAAGATTCGCATTAAATATGTAATAAATTTTAACTTTAGTCAGGATCAATATTCTGTTGATTACTATTGCGTGTAGAAATGAAAAAAACACCTTGATACAATGTAATAAAGTTTATTTTTTTGTGCCGATATACTCTGAACAAAGAAATGGATGAATTGATTTCACTTATACTCTTTTTTACCGGGGTGGGTGCTGTTCAGCAGGATGCATCGTACGCAGATGAGGTTTAGTCGGTTCCTGATGAGCTTGTTGGATATTAAAATGCATGTCAGCAGAGTAGGACGTGAGGATGGACGCGTGCCATACTGGAATCCTTTTTCCAAAATAAAAGTTCTATGAGTTACTATATATTTATAAGATTAATATCTTTTATTTATTTTTGGCTCGGACAACCTACAGATTACCTAGTGTCATGTTGGACCTCCAAGAGGAAGCCAACGCGAGTATGTGGTGTTCATCACCCTGAATGCAACCACTCAACTGACTAGCAAAAGAGAGCCATCTAAAACCGTGACCACCACCTATCCTTTGGAGGGGTCGCAGGTTCAATTTTTAATTATTACTCTTAGACGCCCCCAGCTTAGATTTATAATAATAAGACCTGACAGTGAAAATTTTAGCAAAATCCATCCAGCCTTTGCGGTCAGACAAAAATATTTTTTAAAGAACAAAAAGATTTGTTTCCAAATTATACAATCATCTTATAATGATTTCCTAACTTCAAAGCTATTGTATAAAACGAAAAATTAATAAAGTATTATAGTTTTTATAAAGTCGTTTTTGTTAGTTAACTTTCATATTATGCAATTTAGAACACTTTTTTTGACATCACAAACAAACATTTTAATTCTTGTTAAACTCGTTTCTATTTGTGTTTAGATTAATTTAACATTAATCGCCTTAAATAGCGTCAGGAGAAAGGCTATTAAATGCAAAAGAGAAAGCGATGAAAATATTTGTGGCAGGACACCTGTCTTCGACTACTGAAGCCTTATCGTATATTGTATACAAGCCTTTATAAAAGGGAATGAAGGCTCTAACATGATTCTAATAGGAAACGCGAGGTACGGCCAGTGCCACCTGCTCGCGGTATCCAATCACACACCATCCCATCAAGCGGCATTGATTAAACACGATAATTTATATTAGAGATGGCGCCGATGATGATTTTACCGAATATCGAATATAAACATATTATTTCGGCCAAAGCCGAATACTTAGTTCTTATTATTTTTGTACTATTAATTTATTCTTTAACTAACATAAATAGCTATGCTAACGACTTTACGATGATTTTTAAGGTTACTTTATCTCTCTCACAAATAATCCAATCATAAATTTACTTAACTATTAACTATTTCTTATCTTAGGAGTTTTTTGTTGAAAACATTCTTTATTTTACAAAATTTACCACTATTTTACTTAATTAAATACATAGCTTTTTGGTAAAAAAAAAAATTATATTCAATCGAATGTGGCGTATAAAATAATAATATAAAAAACTGCCGAATATGTCGAAATAATTGTAGCAAGTATTTATGACTTCTCTATTAAATACTTTCGCATTACAAGTATAAATAATTAAGTGAACATTCCACTATCAGAGTGAGTTATAGTCTTGTTAGATTACGGAGTTCACACCTATAATGCAATTTGTTTTATTAAGATATTTTTAATGAGATCGTTTATAAAACTCTGCAGGTAGCAAAATTGTTTTTGTAAGTGTTTTTGGTGTATCATGGTTGTAATATTTTTTTATTCATATATTTTTAGATTCGTTGTAATTAGAAACTAAAATCAAATTATTTAAATATAAAATCTTATAAATCACGTTTGATTGTCAAGAAGCTACTTCCATTTCTAACACAAAGAGGAGAAACGGTAAAACAAACTCTCTAGAGGTTTATTATTATTTTATATCTATATCTTTAGTATTCTGAGTTTGTGTAGTCGAAAAGTCGAAACTAGAAGTTGCAGATTCAGAATTTATCACAAATGAGTAATTAGGTTAAAGTCAGTTCAAAGTATTTATAATTCACAAAATAAAATGTTTGGCTAACTTTGAATTACATAATTTGACCGTCAATCAAAAATAATTTTGCCTAAATAAAACCAGTAAAATTATATTAAATCAATATTTTTTTAAGATATATTTATTTGCTTTAACATTTTGTTTCAATATTTATAATTTCATAACTCTACAATAACATAATTTGAAATCAGCAAAACACTTATGAACAGTCAGATCGAAATAATTTTTTTATGGCTGTAGAACAGCAAACAGGCTGACAGCCCTCTTAGAATTTAGTAGTTACCGTCGCCTATGGATGTTTGCAACGCCAGTGGCATCGCGAACACGCTGCTGTCCCATAAGGGTACAGGAACTTGGGTCACTAAAGCCGAACACAACACAAGGTTGTTATGGCGGCATACATAAGATCAAAGATGTTCGCCACCCAGACGGGCTTGAGGCCCTACCACATAGCTAGGGTGGGTTGTTTTGTCGCCTTTTACGACAGGCCGACCCCGGCTGCAGAGGTTAGTATTCTTTCTCCGCCCCTGCACGGATAATAATATAATAATAGTAACAAATTAATAATAACTTTTAACTGAAATGTAGAATTATTATGAAATTATTTATTGCTTTGTGATGTTTAATGCATCTTTAAGATAATATATAAAATTTGATTACAATGTTCTTATCACCTCATGGCACTGATACTATGAATGAAATTTCAATTACATTACCATATAAAGTACATTACGAGCATTATTAACCATAATTAGAGGCGTGTAGTTGCAAAAGCCGCTATAACAATATTTTTTGGAAACTCGTAAAATGAACTGATTGATGCTGATTTAGTGGGATTTGATTTGAAACGAAAAATAAAAGCTTTAATATAATATTGAAATATATAGGCATTTGTGCAATCAAAAGTCGATTGCTATGTACTCGTAGATAGTTTAGTGTTTTCTAACGATATATCGTAATTTTTAAAACGTTTTAGTGGGTTTTGCAACTACACGCCTCTAATTGATGCTTTTATAGAAAAATCATAAAAAATATTATGTGCTTTTATTGTTGAGGTAGAGCAGATAGGCTGATCGCCTACTTAATAGTTATTTTTATTGCTGTAGGACAGCAGACAGGCTGACGGCCCGCTTATAATTTTGCAGTTACCTTCGCCTATGGGTGTTTGCAACGCCATTGGCATCGCGAACACGCTGCTGTCGCATAAGGGTACAGGAACTTGGGTCAGTAATGCCGGAACACAACACAAGCTTATTATGGCAGCATACTTAAGACCAAAGGTGGTCTAAAGGTGGTCCCATCCAGACGGGCTTGGGGCCCTACCATGTAGTAGGGTGGGTTGTTCTGTCGCCTTTTACGACAGGCTGACTCGGCCGCAGAAGTTAGTATTCTTTCTCCGCCTCTGCACAGATAATTTATTTTAATAGTAAACAATTACCGCCGCCTAGGGATGTTTGTGACGCCAGGGTCATCGCTAACACGCTGCGTTCTCGTAGAACTGGAACCAGGGTCACTTATGCCAGAACACAAACTTATTATCGCGCCATATTTATTAGCCTTTTCCGACAGTGGGCAGTGGTCATTCTTATCACCCCCGAGTGGTGATGACGTGGGAATAATTGGGCCCCTTAATTTCGTTCCTGGTGTCATAAATGTTGAGAAATTTTTTTTTCATTACTTCACAAGTGTGGGCGAGGCGATATTTGAATTTCCTTACGGGGTCTGGGGGTCAGAATGGAGCCCTTCATTTCCATCAAAAATCTTGTAAGAAGAGTATTAACAAATTACTTTTAGGCAGGAGTAAGAAAGTTTCACCGCTCAGCTGAGCGGTTCCGAGGTTCTTAGTTAAGAACTTCGGGATCCCCAGTGAAAACGGATGCAACCAGGATGCAATAGTAAGACAAAAAGAATATTATATGTTACTAATGGAGTATCTCATCATCATCATCTAAGCGTAGCATCCCGGTTGCAACCCAAACTTCCGTTTCGGTGCCCGGGGTCCGCTTTCCGACTCTTTCTGCTCCACTTCGCACGATCTTCAGCATCCTTTGTAGTGAGCCCATTAGCACGCGTATCACCCCTTACGACGTCAAGCCAGCACTTTTTGGGTCTACCCCTCCCGCCGGGGCCCGGCGGAGCCGGCATGGCCAGACATTTGTTTCCCATGTAATCAACCGGTTGTCGTAAAACGTGGCCGTACCAACGGAGCAGACACTCCTGCAATTTATGCGCAATGTCACGGACATGAAGACTGCCGCGAATGCGGGAGTTCCTAACGCGGTCCTTCCGCGTTACTCCACACATCCACCGCAGCATATTCATCTCCGTGACACGCAGTTCTTGCTCGTGTCGCTCTAACACCGGCCACGCTTCACAGCCGTATAAAAGGACAGGCCTAATGGAGTATCTCAATTACACACATATTATTTCGTATTATACAATAATCGTCTAGGGACGCGAATCGAACCCGTTACCTCCGCAAGCGTATACATTCCTTAAGACTAGATGGCGCTGTGTGAATTTTCCCATTATATTTATTTTATTTATATTAAATATTACGCGTGAAATTTCGAAGTTCATAATAAAAAGACAAATATAAAATAAGATAGAAAAAATATTCCTTATGAAGTTTCTTCTCTAGTCAGCGTTTTGTACAGGAAATTGTCGTAGATCTTTGATATTCAATAAGCGATCTGGAAGATGTTATATTGAAATAAATTAATTTGATTTTTTAAATAATGGGCAATGGGCTCTTAGGCAAATACTTATGAAATGTAAGTGATAAATTGCCAGGTATATTGCCGCTTATTAGCAGTAAATAAGATCATGTTTTATAATACTTAAATTGAATCTTGGATATAAGTTGCAAAGGAAATAGCCGTCACTGTTATTATGATGCAAAAACTGTTGTAAAATTAGTATACGGGATTGGTTAACTATAAAAGGAGGGCTAGACGACGAACATTTTGTACGAGGTACATCACAAATGAATAAATAGCTAGGCGGTAAGGCTCCAAGCCCGCCTGGATGGCAATCACACCTGATCTCTAAACCTGCCGCCTAACCTTGTGTCGTGTTCTAGTATAAGTGATTCAGGTTCCAGTTCCTCTATGCGGCTGATAAAGTGTTAGCGGTGCCTCTGGCGCCGCAAACATCCATAGGTGATGGTGAGTAACTATTAAATAGGTAGCTTATCTAGTGCTCTAGAGTTATAAAAAAAGCATTAAGACGTGTGATGTAAAATTAAAAGGCCTACTTCTGGAGGAAGTAAAACTAGTCTGAAGAGCTACTTGAAAAACGAATGCGAAAAGCTCGTCCATGTCTTTAAAGTCCACAGAAATGTTAAATATAGTTTTCAGTGTATCAAGCCTAGCCAGTCTAATAGTCGTAAAGTTGGCAGGTGCACTCATTAGGCGTAGAAAATCTGCAACAAACGACACCTGGCAGGAAAATGTCAATTTTCTCAAATCAGACGCGCTAAGACCTGCATTCTGTTCACACGTGTCGCAAGTCAATCAGACTGAATAAAACCCTGCCGGTTCCATGCTAATTAAATGATGCGATTTTGTCTACCGGTTCGATCCCTGCGTATAAAAGAATGTATGTATCTAATAAAAAAGTATATACGCTTAAGTATATTAGTTGTCTAATACCCACAACACATGCGCTCTGCTAACTTACGAAGTAAATGGCGCTGTATGGATTATCACTGTATATTTTCAAGGTATTTGCTTATTTCAGATAAACTAAAACTACTAAAACCGATTTTTTGTCAATATCAAACTATTAAAAACTCTTAGAGAGATTTTACAGTTTAAGCAAGAGAGAGACAAAATACAGAATTGTTAAATTAAATATAACATGGAATACGTTTGTAAACATGATTATTTAAATTATTATTATAGAATAATAATATATTTATAGTGACAACTATCACGGGAATGTAAAAGTGTGTAGATTTATTGTAGATATAGCTATATTCTTTAATATTGTAGAACATTTTACCTTCTGACGTAATTTCCGCAGCGTTTATGATGAAAACATTTTATCCTTAATTTTTTCTAGTAATAAATACACCCCAAGGCGACAAAACAATCCACCCTACCTACGTGGTAGGGCCCCAAGCCCGTCTGGATGGCGACCACCTTTGGTCTTAAGTATGCCGCCATAATAACTTTGTGTTGTGTTCTGGCATTATTGTACGGCATTCCTGTACCCTTATGGGACAGCAGCGTGTTTGCGTTACCACTGGCGTTGCAAACACCTATAGGCGACGATAACTACTAAATTTCTAAGTGGGCCGTCAGCCTGTCTGCTGTCCTACAGCAATAAAAAGCCCTATGTTTCTCAGTGTCACCATAATATGTATAATAACCTTGTGTTGTGTTTCGGCATTACTGACCCAGGTTCCTGTACCGCAATGGGATAGTAGCCCAGGGGCACCGAAAACATCCATAGGCGACGGTAGCTGCTTACCGTTGAGTGGGCCACTAGCCTGACTGCTGTTCGTCAGCAATAAAAAAAAGTGATAATGTAGCGGTATAATGATGAAAAAATTTTGGAAAATGATCCTTATAATACTAATTTTTCCCAATAATATTAGTGATATGGTCTGTTACGTTGCTGATAATTTTGATTTGTGTCAGTGATGCATCGGACAGTTGGTGGAATGCGGATGCGGTATTTCTAATTTATGAATGAGTTTTATCGTGGTTAGTAAGGCCCGCTAATGAATGGAGGTCCCACTCAGACATTCAATTCATTAATTCTTTCATACAGTGACCAAACTGGTGTCATGTTCACAACGTGAATATTGGAAAGTGTTGTCGGTACTGTCTTGTAGGAATGTTATCTACATATTTGAAAGTTTAATACATGCAGCTTTGTTGATGTATTTTTTTCATTAACATTGCTAATAGCTGTTTTCATATTTTCAAATTAATTTAAAAACTGGCTCCTACAGTAATCTTTTTACGTCATAAAATAATTAAGTAAAAACAGATATATATTTGACATATATGACACCCTAAAAATGATGAATAAAATTTATTAATACAACACAGGGCCATTAATGGTATTGCATTCTTGATTATCTTTTATTTTATAGTAGTTTATATATTTATTAATTGTTATTTTTTTGAATTAAATTTTAATTTTGTATGTCAGTTGTAAGCGAAGCACGATTACTCTGTTTCTCTTGTATTATTTTTTAACAAATAAATGATTTGATTATGATATACTTTTTTTTTAATTTCGATGCAATGATAATTTATTAACAGATCAATGGTTTCCAAATTAATGGGGCTAAGTACCTAGTCAGGTCATAAGTATTGTCACACAGTAAAAACTTTTCTTTTAGAATGCTGGCCACAAAAAAGTTTATTGAATTAGAATTTCGAATTGTTCATGAAAATAAAAATGTATAACTTTTAGAATTTTACTCATTTTTAAATGTGGAGTGGACGCTTAAAGAAGACCGTGTTGCAGTTATTGCGTTGCATCGTTGCGGTTACGCGCCAATTCAAATTTTTAACATACTGAAAAATTTGAATATTACCAAAAGATTCGTTTTATCGTACCATCAAACGATACAATGAAGACTCTAGTGTAGATGACAGGTCAAGAAGTGGTCGCCCTCGGTCTGTTAGGACTCCAGCAGTGATAAAAGCTGTGAAGGCACGAATTCAAAGAAATCCCAAACGTAAGCAGAAACTGTTGGCCCTTCAGATGGGGTTAAGCAGAACCACGGTGAAAATGGTGTTAAATGAAGACTTAGGGCTTCGGGCATATCGAAGAAAAACAGGACATCGTTTGAATGCTCGTCTAATGGACCTGAGACTGAAGAGATGCCGCGCTTTGTTGAAGCGGTACGCGGGAAAAAAATATCGGGAAATTCTTTTTTCGGATGAAAAAATGTTTACCGTAGAAGAGAGCTACAACAAACAAAATGATAAGGTGTACGCACACAGTAGTGAAGAAGCGAGCAACCGTATTCCGCGTGTCCAACGAGGTCATTTTCCATCCTCGCTCATGGTATGGTTGGGAGTTTCTTATTGGGGCTTAACAGAGGTACATTTTTGTGAGAAAGGTGTAAAAACGAATGCTGTTGTGTATCAAAATACAGTCCTGACGAACCTTGTGGAACCTGTTTCTCATACCATGTTCAATAACAGGCACTGGGTATTCCAACAAGATTCGGCGCCAGCTCATAGAGCGAAGAGCACACAAGACTGGCTGGCGGCGCGTGAAATCGACTTCATCCGGCACGAAGACTGGCCCTCCTCCAGTCCAGATTTGAATCCGTTAGATTACAAGATATGGCAACACTTGGAGGAAAAGGCGTGCTCAAAGCCTCATCCCAATTTGGAGTCACTCAAGACATCCTTGATTAAGGCAGCCGCCGATATTGACATGGACCTCGTTCGTGCTGCGATAGACAACTGGCCGCGCAGATTGAAGGCTTGTATTCAAAATCACGGAGGTCATTTTGAATAAACTTTAATGTCATAAGAATCTATGTTTTGTTAAGTTCATTTTGGTATATGAATGGTTACATAATTAATAAACTTGTTACAATTATTTTACATTAAACATGTGACAGAATTTATGACCTGACTAGGTATATTTATACGCGATATGCATACTGAAGTATTTATTGACATCTGCAATCGAGTGGTTGGTGTCCTGTCTCTGCTCCAAGCCAAAACTCGAGATCTAATCGGAAAACACCTGTAAGAGAGAGATGTTGAATATAATTTTAAAGGCTACTCTGCTACTCATATTATATGAGTAACATCGCCGTCGTAGCAAAACAATACGATTCCTTTTTAGTTCTCCTAACTCTTTCCACTAGCCAGTTTTGAATTCTGGGTTCATAAATTTAGCCACAACCACGAAGTTCTTTATATATAGTGATTTTATACAAGAACTTGTTGTTGAATACCTTTTTCCTATACGAGTAAATTTACAATTTTTCAATCAATTTCAATTTATCATTTTAGTCTGAGAAAGATCAAAAAAAAATCAAATAGTTGGACATTTCAATCATGGGATAGATTTTGGAGGTCTCGTAGTTAGAAATATTACATAGGAGGTGAATCATCATCCATCAGAAACAGCATACGCAAGCAGAAGTAACATTAGATTGGGCATATATGGCAGGGAAGCAAATTTTGGAGTAATCCGATTCAGGATTGAAGGTAGCGTAAGATGTCTGCGAGATTGGATGACCTTGTAAAATTAGCTGAAGGAAGTGGATTTATATTTTTTGTATTTTTTTTTGTAACAATTTACATAGCGCCATCTAGTTCCAAACGAAGTAGCATAGCACTTGTGTTATGGGTACTAGACAACTGATACTACTAATATATATTTATTACTATTATTACTATTCTACATATATATATTTTTTGTAAATAAATACATATTATACATAAACACGAATCGAACTCGTGAGCTCCGCAAGTGTACCGAATTGCGTTATCCGTTACGCCGCAGAGGTCGTCAAATTTTAATTTAAAATATAATTTATCAAAACAAAGTTCGGGATAATTGGCTTAATAGAAACTTGTTACATATTGGAGACTTTTAGGCTGATGACCAAAGTGATATTATTCTTCTTCTTCGTCGTGTTCTTCATTCCTGAAGGTCGTGCCCGTCTTGATGAGCCTTTACGGAGACGCTGACGAACTGCCTCCACACCACTCTGTCCTCGGCCTGTTTCACAGCTGCAGGCAAAGTGAGCCCCGTGATCGCCTTAATTTGATCCGACCATCGGGTTGGTGATATTACACTGATGTAAAGTTATAAGTTTGTGAAAATTGGTACTAAAGGGAGATGAGATTAAAGGTTACGCATAGTTGGAACAAGATTATAGGAAAAATAAGTAGCTGCTTTTTTTTTCTAAAGTGGTTTCGTCAGCTCTTACGACAGGGCGCCCTTGGCCGCAGGAGTCAGCATTATTACACCGCCCCTGTAGGGAGAAAGGTTTTAACAAAAAAAATATTTTAAATTATAATTTGCATTCAAGTATGAACTCTAGTAACCTTAGAAACATCCAAGAAACTAGTTGGCAATCACTGTTTAATATTTTTTATACGAGCTAAAAGTACACACTTCTTGTACACATAAGAAACACAAAATTTGCAGGTGTTTCCTGTAAGTGGCCAATAAACTTTAAATTCAGGTATTTCGTGTACATTACATGTTTATATTATTTTTAACTTTTTAGTGTAACGTGGTATACAGGTTGATTTATAAACGCAAAGATTTAAAAATTTAATAATGTAAATAGTTTGTAAACTTTATTCATATACGCTATTGATTAATAAGAGATGCATATATTGATATCATATAATTAATTACTCCTTAACGAGTTCTTTATTCAGAAAAAGCTAAGAGCGGAATCCTGGTTACCATTCCGTCGAAATAAAAACAACAACATTGTGTTTAGTTCCGGCATTAGTGACCCAAGTTCCTGTACCCTTATGGGACAGCAGCGTGTTCGGGATGCCACTGGCGTTTCAAACACCCATAGGCGTATAACTGCTAAATTCTAAGCAGGCCGTCAGCCTGTCTGCTGTCCTACAGCAATGAAAAAAAAAACGGCAGGAGTGCAACTCCAGAAAATTAGATTACATTTAATATATTAGTTTATAAAAACAACGAAAACCCGATTAAAGAGGAGACGAATATTATAGAAAACAATAAACTTATTCTGTATTCTGTCCCATTATCTCGTAGACTAAATCCTATTTATGAATATATTTGTATCTTCTTGGTGTCGCTTTTTCTAGAGTAGTCTCACTTCAAAACAAAAGTTTCAATGCGATATTTTTATTGATTAATACTAATAACATAATTTTGTGATTACATAATAAAATTTAGAGCACCATGTTGTTTTGAACGAGGCCCACCTGTGCACACTGCGCCGTTCCCACAACGCCTCCGCGTCAATATTGACTCAGATTAAATCAATTCCTTGGATGCACACTATCTCACGACGACCTCGGAGCCAACAACCTGTGCTCTATAATGCTCAATCATCACTGTCAACTAGAACTTAACACTTTTAAAATTTCCGCATGGAATTTTTGCCTCATAAAAAATTAGATTAGATAGAAGTCTCCCAGGGAGACGGGAGGGAGAAAAAGGAAAGATGTGAAGACACATTAGTTATTATTCGTCGTGGCATTACGGCTAACGCACATCGATATGCTTGCGGAGATCATGGGTTCGATTCCCCTCTTGCGTCAGGGTGTTTATTACATCATTCGTACTGAGCCATTTATTTATGGAACACCAACAGTACACACATTATTAAGTCACATTACAAATCATTTAATATAAAAGTTCTGATGTGTGGACTCATTATAGGAGTGCACAGCATTTAAATACAAATGTCGTCAATGGAGTAATAATTTAATTAATGTCGATAATATACATAGTCACAATTATTATGTCAAGTACTAACACAGTCAAACATGAATCAATTTGGTATTATCAAGATTAATAAAAATAAAACAAAAAGAGTGTAAAAAGAATTAAGGCAATGAAATAAATTAAAATATAAGCGGAAACATGAACCGGCATATCAATTATTTTACAGTCGCAACTGAGCTCAACACTTTACCCTTAAACCAATTATAAGATTTGTGAACGATATCGAGATCTTCGAAATTAGAGTTAAGACGATTGTAAGTATTGCACATTCTTGTGATAGGGCAGCTGAGGCCTAAGTTGGTTTTAACCGGGGGGATGTAAAAGATTTTCGTTAAAGCATGTCGTGGAATCAGACGGAACACGTTTATTTTTATGTTTTGGACAAGATTTGTACACTTTATGCTATTGTTGTTCAAATATATTCACTCTACTTTCTATTATATTATAGGTCTTTGCCTGAATAAATAAATCATCATAGGAGAGTTCTAGAAGGTTGGCCCTAGATTTTGGACTCAGCAACATTTTTCGTCATCATACGTTGTCCAGTTTTTTTATCCGTGCAGGGGCGGAGAAAGAATACTGACTTCTGCGGCCGGGGCGGCCTGTCGTAAAAGGTGACAAAATAACCATACGTGGTAGGGCCCCAAGCCCGTCTGGATGGTGACCACCTTTGGTCTTATGTATGTCGCCATAATAACCTTGTGTTGTGTTCCGGCATCAGTGACCCAAGTTCCTGTACCCTTATGGGACAGCAGCGTGTTCGCGATGCCACTGGCGTTGCAAACACCCATACGCGACGGTAACTGCTAAATTCTAAGCTGGCCATTAGCCTGTCTGCTGCCCTACAGCAATAATAAAAGGACCGATACAACCGGGATAGGGCATTTAAATAAGAAGTGAACCATATGTTCGAATTACCTATCACAAAAGTACAATATGAAACAGAGTAGCGTCCTTACAGAAATAACTAAATTATAAGCCTTACAAGCCAGATCTTAGTTTCAAATCGTGTCCAACATACTACCGACATGGCACTACTAACATTTTATAACCTAATAAGGCTTAACGGGATTTCTATTGCGGAGGTCACGATTCCCGTCTCGCGTCTGGGTATTTACGAGTATGTAGATATAATATGTATCTATTTACGAAAGAAGAGTAATTATAAAGTAGTATATGAGTTGTCCAGTACGCATAATACAAGTGCTGGGACTAGGTGGCGCAGTGTGGATTGTCTCAGTATATTGTAAAAAAAAAATTAACCATCCATTATGTTCTACCACTGGGCTTAGACCTCCCTCTAGCGGAAATAGTATACGCGCTACGCTTGTCTAAGGCTGATAGGCGGGTTACACGACGTTTTCCTTGACCGTCGGTAGATGGCTAATATGTTACAATATACACCAGCTGGATGACCGAGCTTTGCTCGGTATTTTTTTTTATAAATTGTGTTTTTTGGAAATCAACAATTGATTTTCTTAGTCTAACCTCAAAACAAACACTCATTGAGTCCGTGTTACTTAACAACGCCATCTGCCGGAATAGCTTTAGTGTTGTTGTGTCGTTAAAGCAATTTAAAAAAATAGTATTATTATTCGCCGATAGATGTCAGGAAGAGTCACCTTTTTGTTATTTTTCTTTCAATAAAAAAAAGCGAATAAAATGACATTTTCTAGAAATGATTCCTAGCTAGATCGATTATCGCCCCCGAAACCCCCCGTATACTAAATTTCATGAAAATTGTTGGAGCCGATTCCGAGATTCCAATTATATAAGTATATATATATTCTCTTTAACTTGTATTATATCATTAGGTTAAGTTGGTGACAATAAAGTATTATCTATCTATCTATCTATATATATATACAAGAATTGCTCGTTTAAAGATATAGGATATTAATCGAGAACGCCTAACTAACCGATGCATGCAATCATAAATTCGAACCCTTGACCTCTAAATTAGTCTCTGAGACCCATACAACTAATTTTAATAGGCGAGCGAAGCGAAGATTGCTTATTTAAATCTAAGTTAAGATAAGTTAAATATAAAATGGTCTTTATGTCTCAGAGATTATATGATTGTCATAATATTTGCAATGGACTTTGGATCTGCCGTAGTTAAAACTCTAAGGACGTACTCGAAGCACGATCGTAAATATTGACACAAGTCCTGATCTTGGCAAATAAAGGCGTGGTAAATCTTTTGATGGATCAAACAGCTATTACACGATATCTATAATTGGATTTATCTGTGCTTAAACAAGCAAATATATTTGTTTACGGTTTTTGTTAATATTTTTATTAGATGGAAAGAGTATGCTTGCTAGCGATAGAAGCGCCCATTGCTTTTCGACTGGCCTGTGAGAAGAAAGATCACCTTAAATTATTACACATTATATCATACATATTCCTAGTAACAAATAATTAAAATCTTTACTTCATATTTGTCTACTATCATCAGTTTTCGATTTATATGCGTCAAACTGCACCGACACGAATGGCGTTCAGAAGTTATATTTGGAATTTCATACTTAAAAGAAAAAGTGAGTACCCAATAGACGTGAAGTAATATTTTCAAACTTTATTTACGAGATTGGAACCGCAATTTCTTGCAAAATCTCGAAATTTCCAGTTTCTTTCAACGCTACATCAACATATCACTGTCGGTTACTTATAACACAAAAGTATATTGTTTCATTTAGTACTGTAGTTTAAAGTGAATAATATTATGATCAAAAAACCTGCAAATTAGCACCATTAAAAATATCAAACTCTATTCAAACGTTAAATTATAGGCATTAATTTAACAAGCCATTTTTTATTGATTGCAAACAGCTGCATTCTGTGAGTGGTCTTAAGTTTTTGTTGATTTCTTATAGACATAGCTATAATAGCCTGTTGTGAAATCAATGACTCCAAATTACAGCTCCACGCGTCGTTAGTCGACACCGGCGGACACCAAAACGATCCGACAAAGAATCTTGAATGCAGTTTTAATGTTTGATTTGTCTATTGCACCGATTTTGTTTTGTTATCGATTTAGCCTGTTGGAAAATTAATGAGCGCGGGAGACATTCTTTAAAAAAAGAAACATCGTAGTGATTAATTTCAGATATTATTGTCTCCGTGCAGGGTTGGAGTAAAAATCTGACCACTGCGGTCGGGTGTCGCCTGTCGTGACAATACAACCCTAGCCAGATGGTAGAGACCCAAACTCATCTGGATGGCAACGACCACATTGGTCTATAAATATAACCATAATAACCTTGTGTTATGTTCCGGTTTCCAACTGGAAACATCCGCGTCGAGGAACTCCTCGACGCGGACGATAATCAAAGGTAGCGTGTTAGCAGTACCTCTAGAGCTCAAACATTCATTGGCAACGATAACTGCTTACTATTAAGTGGTTAACAGTCTGCCTGCTGTTCCACAGTAAAAAAAAAAACTACGAAGTTATTTATTATAATTATTTAATAGATAATAGGCCTGCGATAATAAGTTAAGTAATAACTTAAAAAACTTGCAAATTAGCACCATTAAAAATCAATAGATTTAAGATGGATTTCAATATAAAAACAGTAATATTGTTCACGAAGATTAAAATTAGATAAAGATAAGATAAATAATTATCATTAAAACAATGATTAAAACATTTGCTTATTGGTGTTTTACTTCGATCGCATTGGGAGCCTGATGTATGTTTTGACAAATGATAGTTGGGTATTGTCAAGGTAAATCTCTGCGCGTCTTTTGCTCCGATGCCTATTTTTTAGTATTTATTTTTCTTAACCAAAAATTCTCAAAAATAAAATAGATGTAATTAAATTTGGGTATTAAATCAACTACAAATCCCTTCTCCTAAATTCTTTCCCTAAGTCCTAAATTAAAAGCAGATTGATACCTATTACGGAACTACCACTAAATATTTTCTTAAAATTTCCTGATAAACATTTTGAATTTTATTTTTATCTTTCAAAATGCATTTTTAAAATATGTATGTCAAAATCATTATAAAATCAAATAAATATGTTTCCTGTATCAAATTTTAATATTAACCTTTCTTTGCTTATTATCGCGTACTAAGACGTTCTAGGAACGAAATAGATATTATTAAAAATATGTTTTCCAGAATCACACGACTACGATCAGTTCCTATGAACCTTATCAAATGTTAAGACGGATGTGTGAAGTGACAAAAACGGATAAGGTACGAAACGAATATATATGACGATCTCTGAAAGTTGCACCCATAAATGATATATTGAAGGAGAACATAAATGGAAGGAGAATGGCATACGGGCATGTAATGAGAAATGATGCTGACCACATTAATAGGAGAATCTTGAACCTGAAAGTAGATGGGTAAAAGGCAGGGGTAGACGTAAAAAGCGATGGAAAGAATGCGTGATGGATGAAATGAGTGTTTGTGATAAATGAAGAGTGCCAGGATAGAATAAAATGGAAGAAAAAGACATATTGTGCCGACCCCAAATAACAAGCTAACGATGATGTTGTGATTGTTTTATTACAAATAATTTCTCATAACATCAACATATTATAAGTATGTGTGGGGCGACACAGTTAAAGAAAAGTTTATTAATTGATTAAATTGTATATTTAATAATAAAAATAAATCTAATTAAATACCACACACATTTCTATACTATTTACAAACACCAACTAGGTAATCTGAATTTTAATAATTTCTTTTAAAATCAAGTTGATCATGATACATATTGTCATAGCCAATCATATGAAGGAAGGAGTTTTTATGCAACGAAACTTTTTCTATACATCCATAAACGTAAATTAAAAGAAAAAATTATGTTAGGGATAACAGCGTAATATTTTTTTTTAGTTCATATAAGAGTTTGCGACCTCGATGTTGGATTAAGATAAAATTTAAATGCAAAAGTTTAAATTTTTTGATCTGTTCGATCATTAAAATCTTACATGATCTGAGTTCAAACCGGTGTAAGCCAGGTTGGTTTCTATCTTTTAATAATTGAAATATTTCAGTACGAAAGGATCAAATATTAAAATTAAATTTATGATTTTGAATTTTATTAATTTTTATATAAAATATAAAAAAATAAGGGGATTTATGAAATAAAAATAGTATAATAAGTTATTAGTCTTAACCCAGTAAATAAATATTCAAGTAACAAACGCCTTATTCCCTTAAAAAGTGTCGATGTTATAAAGTAAACGCCATAATTATTAATGTATTAAACGCCTCGTTAAGATCAACATCAACTAATATGCTAATGACTTGAATAACTAATCTAAGTTTTCTGTTCCATTAATTGCGTAGGCGCATCCCAACGGTCGTCTGCATATATACGAGCGATCTATTTATTAATGAGCTGTGGCTGCTCAGAGATCGTGGGTTCGGTTCTACTATGATATATGAGTTAGGTAGATGAATATGTATATTAGAACAATTTTCAAGTGTTAAAAGTGAAAAAAGCACGAGGAAACTTGCACGGAGAATCATTTTTTTCTTATTAAGGGAGGGGTAAGTATTCTTACTCCGCGCGCACGCAGTATAATTATTAAACGAATCTATTTAACTAAAACTATTTTTTTCTAAAATAAAAGTATCTGCCAGTGAAAGTCCCGTCAAAATCGGTCCAGGCATTTCAGAGATTAGCCGGAACAAAAAGACAGACAGACAGACAAAAATTGTAAAAAATGTTGTTTTGGTATATGTACCGTGTATATATCCAAATGCACTTAGTAAAAAGCAGTTATTTTAATTTACAAACAGACACTCCAATTTTATTTATTTGTATAGATTATTTTTTTCTCTTCGGTTGAACGGTTCATCAAATTGTTATAAACAATACAACATATGTAAAACCATCGTGTTCATTTAAATTGCACTGCGCAGGTGTGCCGTATGTTTTTTAATTGGATCACTGTGAAAATAAAATGAGATGCTTAGATTTATGTCCCTTTATGGGCAGGTACGAATCCCTTACTTCGATAGTTCGTTTTATGCCAGACAACCACTGAAGTACTCGTACAATTTGAGTTATTGTAAATTTGTTACTTTTATTATTTATTTATTCCGAGCCTTTTGTTCCGAGCTAGTTCCTCTTGGATTGTCTTATCTATACTACTATT
The DNA here is from genome assembly GCA_963693495.1 of Malacosoma neustria. Taxonomy (NCBI): domain Eukaryota; kingdom Metazoa; phylum Arthropoda; class Insecta; order Lepidoptera; family Lasiocampidae; genus Malacosoma; species Malacosoma neustria. The sequence continues at coordinate 8,111,910 of OY856381.1, read as the reverse complement.
ATAAAGAGGAAAGATTTGATTGTATGTTTGTTTGTTTGTTTGTTTGTTTGCATTGAATAGGCTCCGAAACTACTGACCCGATTTAAAAAATTCTTTCACTGTTGGGAAGCTACACTATCTCCGGGTGACATAGGCTATATTATATTTTCTAAAAAATTAGGGATCCTTACTAAAACTCCAATAATGTAACCCAAGGTGTAAAAAAATTACCTAAAATATTATTTAAATCGCGTGCGCTGCGAAAACTATTGATGATAGAATAAAATAATGTACTACGACTTTGCAGAACACATCATTATTTACAAAAAGTGTCGCGATAGCATATGTCTAACTATTATAGTTATGCCACAATAAGTGTTCTTTTATTTTAAAAATTTAATTGAAATGCCGCCCCTAGAAAAGGCTCTTTATTTGTATCTTGGTATTAATCCTTATCAAAATAAATTACTTCATATTCAAAACTGCTTCAATACCTTTATATAACTTTTTGAATTATTCAATTCGGATATTCCATTCGAAAGATATCACGAGTTTAAAAATGTAAGTATTAGAAAAATGTTGCGTGGTAGCTGCGCACCCTGTTCGGCTAGCTAGGCAGCACCTTATGCAATGTAGGCGTGCGTCACTGGGGTTTTTATAAAAATATAAAAAAAAACTTATTAAAAAACAACGAAAAATAAATAAAAAATAATAACAAAAAAATCATTAAAATAAAATTTCATAGAAATAATAATATTCAAACTTTTTTTATAATTTTATTTTTTTAGTAACCTGACGCAAATAGAAGGGTTTGCCCTCAAGGGCGCTCCTCTGTCTGAGGAGTACACGGGTGTGCGTAGCCGAGGTGCCCGAGCATCCGTCGCTTTACTCCCCTCTCCGTCCGAGGCGACAGAGGCCTTCCTACCTTTCTTCCCGTCTACCTCCTACATCCTTTCCAACTTAGCTCTCTGTTTGTGGCGTGGTCCCCGGTGGGATGGTTGCGAATACTGATTGGGACCCCCAATGAATGGGATTGCCCTGGGCCCTGATTTGGTAGTCGAAACCATGCCTATTTCGACTGCGCCTGCACAGAGAGTGTTCCCAGGGCGGGAATTGCATCCTCGCTGTCGGTTGGTCTTGCTGGGCCGGCTACAACGTCAGGCGACTCTCTGGTTTTTCTGGAGTGTCGTCTGGTAGTCGTACTCACGCCTGACTAGCACGCGACGGGGATGCGAGTCCCGTCCGGAATTGGCCGCGGGCCTGTCGCTCCCGGCCCTGGTTCTGTCCATGGTCGAGGGCGATCCTGGATGGACGGCCGTCACCTCCTTTTGCGAGGCAGTAGTGATGCACTCCACCACACCAAGGACAGGCACAGGTGGAAGAACATTATAAAAGAGAAACTGGGTTCTTATAAGGGGAATCACGACCCTCAGTAATGAGGTACACGACTCAAGGAGGAGGAGTGTCTGCAAGGGAGGTGGCGGAACGGGAGCGGAAGTCCGCCACTGCCCTCCCTCCCGCCAACGTAGGCCGCGTCGTCGGCACCGGAGGGCGGGCAACGACCTCCGGCCGCCGTAGAAAGCGGCTGCGGGCGGCCCCTCGGGGGAGGATCCGCCGCCCGCACTATTGCAGGGAGAGGGCCGCGTGCTGTTCCGCGGCCCCCCTCAACTCCTAGAGTTGTTAGGAGAGCGCCGGGGGGACGAAACCCTGACCCCCTGGCGCCAACACTTTAGAAGGGGCCCGCCTTAAGACAAAGGGCGAGCCGGCGCCGGCCCGGGCCACGAGATCGGCAGGCCTTATATCCGTGGGCCCGGGCGTAGGCAATAGGAGAATAGCGAGGTTTTTTAGTGGGTAATCGGATGGTCGAACATCTTTCCCGGGGTCCCACATATCCCTCGGTCCCCCCGGGTCGGGGGAATCCGTCAAGAGAGGTTTTCCCCAAGACCGAAAAAAAAATAGAAGGGTTTAGGTATGTGTGTGTATATAATTTTTAATTTTGAAATTTTTATTAAATACCCGTGCGAAGCTGGGGCGGGCTGCTAGTGGTTTTATAAAATGTTTCTTTGTGTGTGTGTCGGTGTGTCGCTTGACATAGGCCTCCTCCAACTCTCAATGTTATTGAGTTCAGTGTTGCAATTATTATTTGATTTACGTGGTTTAGTTGGAGGGTTTTGGTCTAGTTCTCCCGCGGTGACCAGCCGTGTTGGAAGACATTAGTTGTTCTGTGGTATAATTTGTTCTGTTTTCTTTATCAGTTTTCCGGTTCTGGGTATATTTTCGTTCTGATTTTTGTTTGCATGTATGTGTTTCGTTTTTCTTAGGGTTTAGTTCGTTTTGGTATTGTTTAGTTTTTTTTGAGTTATTTTTTTTTTTTTTTGATGTTGAGGGAGCTGGTTTGCCTCGTTCCACATAGTTTAGGATACTAGGTTTAAAGATCTCTTTAGTTGTAGTTTTATTTACTAGATTTATTTCTGGATCGCTGTCTTCAGCGTTGACTTTCTTTTGTGCCTCTTTGTTAGGTGAGTATGAATCCTCACGTTTCCTCTTTTCCCGAGTTTGTTCTGTGGGCTTTTTCACTACTAATTTGTCATATTTGATGTAAGCCAAATTGCATTTCTTCCTTTCCTCGTTTACTTGCGTTTGTAACTGCTTCCGTAGCTCTAATACCACTTTCGGGTAATCCTCTTTGACATTTATGCCTGGTGGTAATTGAGTTTTTTGTTTGAGGATCAGGTGTTTTTTCCACATAGTTGTGATAGAGACTACAACAGGACGGTTGGTTTTGTTGTTGGAATTTCGGCCAATCCTGTATACCCTACTTATTTCGTTACTCTCAAGATGCAACCCCATTTCTGTGATAATATCCTTGATTACATCTACAAGCTCACATTCTGTTTTTCCTCTTTCTTCAACACCAAAGAAGACTAAGTTATGTTTACGTCTATCTTTTTCTATCGTACTGATTTTTTGTTCTAGCGTGGAGACTTTGTTTTTTAGTTCGATGTTTTCGTCCATAATTCGTTTCAGCTTGTGGTCTAACGCCTCCATTACATTTTGGGTTACAGATGTTGTTATGACGGCAGTTTGTTGGTCAAATTTTTCGTTCAGTTTAGATAACAAAATTTCCATGGTAGTTTTTTCCATTTTAATGTGGCAACACTTTTTTGGGGACTTTTTAATTTTGTGTAAGAAATTTGTTACTAATTAAGTAATTATAAATTATTCGCTCCATTGCCTCTGACCGTAGCACACGTGCTGCAGTCGCTCCGCTCGCTCCGTCACATCGTGCTCTCCGAAGTCCGAAGTCAGTATGGTCCGAGCATGGAGCACTCCGCCCGTGCGTGTAGTGTCCGTGGAGCCTCGACCGCCACAGCCCTTAACAAGGACACGATCGCAGTTTTTCTCGATATTGAGAAATGATTCGACCGCGTCTGGTACGAAGGGCTTCTTTACAAACTCTAATAAGGACCGCCATGTCAACTGCACTAGTGCAGTGGCTTCATCCTCGCAGGGACGTCAGGATTTCTATGTTTCAGTCGAGCAGGCGACCCAATCCCAAAAGCGGGCCATCACCGTCGGTGTTTCACAAGGCAGTTGCCTGTGGTCCACCCTGTGTAGACAGATAAAATCTCGACCTTCACTGAGCATCTCTGACCAGAACAGTCAGAGATCACTGGCACTGTTCGCAGATGAAAGTGCCTTCTTTACTAAATCAATAAGTTTAGATTTTGCAGCCCAGCTAATGCAGCCACTCAGGAGCCCGCCGCAGAAGCTCCAAGGAGAGGATATCGAGTGAAAGAGCTCGGTAAAGTACCTCAGAGTACACATCGACAGATCGCTGAGCATGGAGGCCCATGTGTGGTACGCCCTCAACCAGATGCGCACCGCTAGGGCCATGCTCCGACCTGTACTCACCTCCAAAATGCCTCTGAGGACGAAGATCAGGGTCTATAAGACCTATCTTCGCTCGAGGCTGACCTACGTCGCCCCAGCATGGCTAACACTGTGCTCGGAAGATCAGCTGATGCGAATAGAGGCGCAACAAATCATCAGGAATGATTTCATCCGCTGCGACGTGGGCCTCGGCCGTGTGAAAGAGTTCGTGGCGACGTCAGCGCGTCGAATATCTGACCGCGCCGAAAGCGGCTCCCATGAATGGCATCACCCCGCTGCACGCCCGACCACCAGACCACCAAGTACTCTGACGACCAACTCCCAGAAACCTAGAGTCGCACACTCGTCAGAACACAAGAACACACACAGATAAGAACACACACACGAATCACATGTTCGGCCTAAATAGGATGCAGCCATGGTCTGGCCGCCGTGATGGCCCGCCGCTCACATGGTTGCGCGTCCACGTCCTGTGACCGGCGTCGGCCTGTCGTAAAAGGTGACAAAACAACCCTACAGAGGGTTGTTTTGTCACCTTTTACGACATGTTGGGGCTACAATACTACTAAAATACCTTGGGGCTCTACGTGGTAGAGCCCAAAGCCCGTCTCCATGGCAATCACCCTTGGTCTATATCTATGCCGTCATAATAACCTTGTGTTGTGTTCCGGCATTAGTGACCCAGGTTCCTGCACCCCTATCGGACAGCAGCGTGTTCGCTGTTCAAGACTGCAAAGATAGTCTGTGTAAGCAGTTGTGCAGCGTTGTTAGCACATCCTGATCCTAAAGCCAAAATAGGACTCGTCATTGACGCCTCTTACACGGCAATAGGTGCAGTTGTCCAACAATTTAAGGATAGTCTTTGGCAACCTCTAGCATTTTTTACTCGTAAGTTAAGTCCATCGCAGTTAAAATATTCACCCTATGACCGCGAACTCCTCGCGATTTACGAGAGTATTAAATATTTCCGACTTACTTGTAAGCTAGAGACAACTACATTTTCTATATAATATATGGACCACATACATCTTTGTTACGCCTTTCATGAAAAAAAAATAGTAACTGTTCTCCTCACCAATTCAGGCATTTAGATTTTATTTTCCAATTCTCAACTGACATCCAGCACATCTCAGGGAAGAATAATGTATCGATGAGATGAAATGATGAAAAGTGTCGGCTACGAAGCCGACACACACTTTCTTGGATACATGCGTTGGAGATGCCAGTCTACAGTTCTACTTTTAGCTGAATCCCAGAAAGATGACTCGAGCTTGCAGAATACCTTGCCGACACAGACTCCAAATCTCTTTGCCTGACGAAAATGAATCAAGACGAGGATGAATGGAATCAGGATTGGATGTCAGCACACCAACACCCCAGGCCATTCATCTCATTATATTTTCTATAACATCGTTAGGAATCAAATATTGTCACTGTGCAACGGCGTAACGCATGAACCAATACCGGTTTTGTGTATACGCGTCGATACGAATCGATGTTTATTGCTTTTACAGAACATTGGTAAACGCCACGCGCATCGCTCGCCACCTTCGTATGTTCAAAATTCAATACGTTCGTACCTTCAATACATATTACAACAGTTTTTTTTAGTTATAGTAATAAAAGTATTTTTTAGTTCATATGGTTTTAACTTAAACATTTACACTTCTGCCGTGTGTGAATCGCACACACATTTTTTTTATTTCTATCAGAACCTATTTGGTGTCCCTATGGTAAATCAAATACGTATGTATATTATAATCATTAAGTGTTATAGTTATACCCGACACGTCTATGGCAGCTACTTTAAAAATTGTTGATCTCGGCATGTTTCTAATCTTGTATTTTGTCGACAGTTTACAAACATTTATACCTATTTCTTTCAATTACAAATTGGTTGAAATAATAAAACCCTGGAAAAATTATCAGTAATGTATCTATTAGTAATATATTTGATTATTAATTTTATGAATTATTTTGACTATCTTCTTGATAAAATTACATTATAATGAATTGGCAAGTAACAGCACTGATCTTAATATATTTGAAAATAGTTTTTTTAAATATTGTAAATTAGTAAAACATATTCTTAAATAATTTATATTTGACCAGTTAATGATACATTAGATTTAATTAGATAGTAACTTTATATGTGTGTGAGTGTGTATGCGTGCTTGTGTGTATGTGTGTGTGTGTGTGTGTGTGTTTGTGTCAGTTCATGTGTGTTATGTGTGTATCAATATATACACGCAAGGTTTTTAGGCATCTGTTGTTACAATTTTTCTGTATGTACCTGCTTTGAATTGCAATCCAGATTGTTATGTTGAATATCTAAACTTATAATTTCTTTGGTTGTAATTTGTTTTGTGCAACAATAAAAAAAATAAAAAAAAATGTTCAACTTGTATTTTTTTCGAAAATCATCATGATTAGTACATATTTAAAGGTAAAAAAAGTTGGAGATGTCTACCCTATATAATTGTATGGGGCCCAGCACTCATGTCAACAAATTATATTTGTGCCAACTGGCAATACGCGCAAAAAGTGCAAATAGCTTACACCCTCGACACCGCATGATAATGTCACTCACTAGAGGCAATTTTATTGTATTTTAACTATAACATGTTAAGTATACTTTAGTTAAACATCAACTTTAAGTGCGTCACATTACGGTTTATTATCCAATAAACAATTTTATATAGAACAATTTAATGTATTATTTAAAAATAGTCCGTATTATTAGTACCCTAAGATACAATATTGTGATGTTAATAAAGCAAAAGATCTACCAGATGTTAATGCGAATCGAGTATTGTTAACAAATATGAGAACAATTGTTCACAATGCGCTACATTATTTTATTTGGTGATCTACTACTTTGAACAGGCCAACTGTCAGCTATTTGATAATTGACTTCGAAAAAAATAGGTTTAATCTTGCAAACCATTGATGGAACCAATTTACCGTACAAAATATTTTCCAACCCTAACTAAATAATGGTTAAATTACGTATCTGTGGAAACAGCAATATACAAAACGTAGTATAAGAAGCCCTCCAGCTCGTTGTGCTAATGACTTGCAGGTCAGGACTGGATGGGAAAGGCACGAGACCGGGTCATCACGGCCTGGCGTAAAATTGAGACCTACTACTAATCGTGTTCAGGGCTGGAGACCTACTTACAGCCGTGGACACGATTAGCATTCTTGACTTTACGTAGGATCCTGACATAGGACATTAATTGGCCCTCTTTTTGATTGCTTTTGATGAACTAGGAAGTCGTGAGAGGTGACTAAGCTCACGGACTTTTGTTAGTTCACGAAGAGTAAAGGACAATAAGTTCATGTTTCCTTTCGTGGTTGGGGGGTTGGAGGCATTCACCCATGCAATCACATCAATTAGAAAAACCTTTTCCAAGCCTCCTCCACTGCTAAGCATAACGCTACTAGAAGGTGTTTAATATAAACCCAAAAAGTCTTAATTGACCATCGGGATCGGTAAGGAAATTTATTTTAAAATAAATTGAATATAACGGTTGTTTCAAACTAATTGATATCTTTAAATATCCTCCAGAAGTAAATATCTTCAACATCAAACTCTGTATTATGTAAATTAAAAACATTAAAGCGACATTGGGTTAAAATTACTAACCTGTCTGAGAGCAAGGAAACAATAATGAGATAACAAAGATAAAATATCTCTTCGTCTTGGAACATCAATATTTAAGTAAGTTTATTACCAGTTAATGGTAAAAATAGTGTCAACTTTATGATGTTGTTTTATTTGAAAGGAATTTAATTAAGGATCTTACTAAATCATCACCTAACTCTAATCTCAGGTCTTCTTTTACACTTAGCAGTCAAGGACTATAAACCAGTTGTAGTCAAATAATCCTTAAATCATGATTATTTGGTATTAATAGGTATTAATTATGGTTTCTTGTTACAGGTGGATATTACTGACGGCTTTTTGTGTCAATCACTTTCTAGTTCTCATTTCTTTTGGATATATTGTACAAGGAAATACATGGCTTACTTTGATTTTTATCACAATTCTGCTTGAATCTACTAACGTACATAAATAGATAGTAAATAGTGCACCCCTTTACTGTTTACCTACTACATTCTACCGATCTAGTACTCATAAAAATATCGAATAAATAGGAACATATACATTGGTCCACAAAAAGTATTTCCATGCACTAAATCCCAATTTGAGGTCCATTATAATAAATAGATGATGATTGCAATTTACACATTTCTGTAGCAATATTTTAACATTTTTTATATCTGGAGTTCAGCAGAAAGGCAGATGGCACGGCCCAGCCCACACGATAGCAGATGGTCACTGTCGCCTATGGACGTCTGCAACACCAAAGACATTGCCAGCCTCTAAGGAATTCTATAATGCCATTTTTGAAAAATCCCATATCGTACTACGGTGGTAAAACCTTAGCCGGAAGTTCATTCCAAATCCAGAGAGTACGCAACATGAACATTCTTGAGAAACGTTTCGTACAAGAAGAGGCTCCAGGAAACACTCAGCCGACGGCGGGCATTGCCGTGGTCGTGGTAGAAAAACGACGAAGGCACCATTCTAAAAAGCTCAAAATTAACTTATTGAAAATTAATTAACCAAACAGATGTATTATCGTGTTAATAAGGTTAAACATCGATTTTCGAATTCGTAAATGTCGTGTTCCCACGACTCCACACCTGGCTTACAAAGGTGTACCACGATTTACTCCAAATACCTTTATAGGGCTGTCTTGAATAATCGGGGTAAATTATTTTGTAATATACATATACGTATGAATATATTTTCACGTATTACATATGTAATACATGAAAATCTTATGTCTTCATGAAGAAGACACAATTTATAAAAATAAACGTCCTCTTAAACCATTGATTAGGTTGTGGGAAAACTGTGGCGCGAAGTTTTGAGGATTCCCTTGAAAATTTCATCAAAAATCCCCTAAACTATATAACATGTATACGAATAAATATTTTTTACATTTTGATATAGGCAATAAAAAAACTTAAACAATTCTTTATTGAAAGTATTGATCATTGTTGATGTTCGGACCACTATTTTAGGATACTTTACACTATTTTCATTCGCACATTTCATTATCACACGCATACATTTCTGAAAGGTGTGGTTTAAATCAGGGGTGAGCAACCTTTTTAATCAATAGGCCAATTTAAATTTAAATTTTTTTTTGCGGGCTGCACATAGATTAACTGTTATTAATAATTTACGAAACTTTATTTATAATAAATATTAGAATAAAAAATATAAAACTAAAAAAGTAAAGATTTCATATACAAATTTTAATGCAAGATACAAACAAGAAAAGAATAGAAAAACGAATTTACTTGAAATTTGGCACTGTTTTTTCTAATGAAAAATTGGCAAAAAATCACAATTTTATAACAATATTGTTATAAAATCATCATATAATGATGGAAGAAAGTCGATAAAATAAATTTAATTTTAGTAATGCTTGGCGGGCCGCGTAAACATGTTTAACGGGCCGCAAGCGGCCCGCGGGCCGCGTGTTGCTCATCCTTGGTTTAAATGATATGAATAACAAAAGTGCCGTACCCACCCGCTTCGCTGGTCGATTAACAGAAAAAAGTAAATCGAAAAACTATGAGAAGTTTTCGTACGCATGCGCGCTACACCGCTTGCCCCACGCGGCATAGAAAACATGTTTCTTAAAACTTTAATAACTTTGTACTAAATGAAGATATCGCAATAATTTCTTTTTACTAAGGGCCAAGTGTCTAAGAAATAAAACTTATAAAATTTTATTGAAATTTATCTAGTAGTTTTGTCTCATTTTATTTATATAAATTATTTAAGTTTTATTTTTAAAATTATAAATCAGAATAAGTAAACAAATGTTTTGGTTTTAAATAAACTTAAAAAGACAATCGGGTTATTCTGTGAGAATCAAATCACGACTCACGCGCACCGTGAAAGGATCTCTGAGCGCTTCGTATACAGAGTGTTTACAAAACAATTGTCTTTAATATACTCTCTACGTTTTAAATTTTCCTTTCTGAAAAAAAAATATTGTATCCTTCGCAATTTCAGAATAGTCACCATTCATTACCTTTTCCGAATATACACAAGCCTTAAGGCTTGTGTATATTTAAATTTTAACTTAAGTGAATCTTCTTCAAAATTTCGCCATTCTTTTATTTATATTTTGATATGAGGATTTAAATGAGGAATGCATGTTTAGTCAATTACCCGTCGCCAAAAATTATGATTGCAAAGAGCTAGCAATAGCTCTCGAAGTTAACAATTATCAGGTTTTAGTCTCAATTGTATTCCCTACAATTTTGGCACACCACGTCATTTACTGAATTGTTTAGAATACCACTATGCTAGTCTTTAATAACTATGTTTCACTATATTTAAAACGATCTATATATGCAAATATTTTATTAAAGCTGGAGTTCAGTAGACAGGCCCACCCAGTAGCAGGTGGTCAACATCGCTTATAGTCGTTTGCAACACCAGAGGCATTGCCAGCGTACTGCTGGTTTCGAAGGAATTTTATAACGCCTTTTTAGAAATATCGCACTGCGGTGGGAAAACCTCAGCCGGAAGCTCGTTCCAAATCCGAAGAGTACATAACATGAATTTTTTTGAAAACTTTTTCATACTGGAAAATATATTATTTGGGTCATTTGATCTTAAATGCGGAATGTGTGACAAAATAAATAGAAATAAGAGTTGTAAATACTAGGGGACATTATTGGTCTCTTCCAGAAATAATTAAAAACCGAAACATTAAAAAATGCACAAGAAAAACGTCTTTAGTTAACATTAATCTGTAATCAGTAACCCACCTTAGCTACGTTGTAGGGCCCTAAGCCCGTCTGGCTGGCGACCACCTTTATTCATAAGTATGCCGCCATAATAACTATGTGTTGTGTTCCAGCATTAATGACCCAAGTTCTAGTACCCTTATGGGACAGGAGCGTGTTCACGATGCCACTGGCCTTTCAAACTCCTATAGGCGACGGTAACTGCTAAATTCTAAATGGGCCGTCAACTTGTATGCTGTCCTGTAGGACATCATTTTCATTCATTTCATTCATTTTTTCATTGCTGTAGCAATGAAAAAATGAACTACACAAAATGGAATGAAACTAGAATTGGTTTATAATTACTTAGAGTTAATGATTTTGATATAAACGTATCATCTTGAATATATTTTTAATCTTGAGTTCTTATAATAATTAAATAATTTAAACGTAACAGAATTGAAACATGCTGTATAAAATCCGTGGGCAGGTTAAGATGCACCTGAGTATTTCACACGGCGACTGGCTGGCGCCGACGGCCAGTCTGCTCTAGTCTGTGACCCTACACTGTAGCCCTGAGAGCTTTTAGATTTGTATTTACTCGATTCATTTATAAATCAGTCATATCTGCGTTTCTAATACTTCTATCATTTACGAATCATTATCTGTTTAGATTGCAGGCCATTGAAATACTTTTTACATTATGTTATATAATAATGCGATTATCCAACAATATCCTTAATTAAATATTACAATAGAACGTATGTATATATTGCAATATTTTTAATAAACCTTAAATATCAACTATATTTTAAAAGTTGATTTGCTACGAACCCTTATTTGTGTCTATTATTTATTATGAAATATTAAAAATAAAATAAATACATACTGGCACAATTTACACAGCGCAATCTAGTCCTAAATAAAGTAAGTAGCATGTCACTTGTGTAAAACTAATATACTACATATGTACTTTTTCTTTTGTAAATAAATACATATTATGCATACATAAAACGCCCAAACGAGAGATGGGAATCGAACCCATGAACACCGCAAGCGTACCGAAGTACCTCAGCCACTACACCTCGGAGGTCGTCAAATGAGATGTTCTAATGATGCATAATAATTGGCAACGATAAAAAAGTACTAACGATGAATCTCTTGTGTATGATCCGGTATGACACGAGGGAATGAACGCGAACCTAATGGAATCACGCTTCTTGTCTAAAACGTTATAATTAAGTTCCTGGAACCATTATGCACTGCATTCCATCAACAGTACATGAACTGATTGCAAAGGTCTTCTACGTACCATTTTAAAGTAAAAAGAATATTTCTCATACTTTAGAAAAATATATTATTTAGGCCACTTGTTTGCGGAGTTAGTAATAAAGGCGACAAAAAACCCTAACCAAGTGGTAGGGCTTCAAGCTTGTCTGGATGGCAATAACCGCTGGTCTCTAATATGCCGCAACAATGACCTTGGGTTGTGTTCCAGCACAATTGACCCAGGTTCCAGTTCCCCTACGTGGACGACAGCATATTAGTGATGCCCCCGACGTCACATACATCCAAGAGGGTAACTGCTTAGTATTAAGTAGGCCGTTAGCCTGTTCCACAGCAATAACACCTTAGCCACCTTACCTAGGGAGTCGTTTACGACTGTGGTATTCAATGGCGACAATTGAATTAGTCCTTTTTCTCATTCACAGATATCAAAGAAATAATTCGGATATCCTTTTGCGATTGGAAGGTCAGACGGCAGTCGCTCCAGTAAAAAGCATTTTATTTTCATCAATTTACTTATGGTTTCTTGAAGAGGCAGGGAACAGTCATGGGAAAACACCGGGGTAAATGTTTGTACAAAAATACAGCCCTGTCACTCAGCGGGATATCTCAGAAATGCAAGCTTAATTTTTATATCTTTTTTTATTGCAGTAGGACAGCAGACAGGCTGAGGGCCTGCTTAGAATTTAGCAGTTACCGTCGCCTATGGGTGTTTGCAACGCCAGTGGAACCGCGAACACGCTGCTGTCCCATAAGAGTACAGGAACTTGGGTCACTAATGCCGGAACACAACACAAGGTTATTATGGCGGCATACTTAAGACCAAAGGTGGTCGCCATCCAGACGGGCTTGGAGCCCTACCACGTAGCTAGGGTGGGTTGTTTTGTCGCCTTTTACGACAGGCCGACCCCGGTCGCAGAGGTTAGTATTCTTTCTCCGCCCGTGCACGGATAAAAGACCGAAATGCAACGTTTGTAAAAAGAGAAAGGAAAATATTATTCATCCAAAAGTTCCTGTACTAAATATTTATAGATAATAGCAAGTCACGTTATTGTGATTAAAAACATAATCCACAACATGCTGGTTATCATTACTTAGACGGTTAGATATGATAACCCAGACTAAAATTTCTACAGTATCAAATAAATGACACTACAATAAACACTTATTTGTTTGCAAGGAATTGTTACAAATAAACTAATTAAAGATAATCACACAAAGAAATGACTAGCGTAACTGTTTCTCAAGGTAAACTAAAAGGTGAAGAGGCCAAAACTGTGAATGGGTACAGTTATTATGAGTTTGTGGAGATACCTTTCGCCAAACCACCTGTTGGGGACTTGCGGTTCAAGGTAAGTGTCTATTAATACCACTGTTTTTTAATTTGATTTCTTCTACGCAATCCTTTCACTTAGAATCTTAGGAGCATAATTCACTGTCATAAAATATTAATGTAACCTCAAACAAAATAAACATATTTTTAACAGAATCCGCAAGACCCCGAACCATGGGAGGGTGTAAGAGACTCTACAAGTTTCCACGAAGAAAGAGTAGCCTGTCAAGTAGACTTTACTGGTGGAAATATAGTCGGCAACGAAGACTGTCTATATCTCAATGTTTATACACCAAAGGATAGATCTGCTCTTTTACCGGTTATGGTATACATTCATGGAGGAGGATTCATTTATGGCTCAGGCATTAAAAAAACCGAAAATGGACCAGATTATCTTCTGGAAAATGATGTAGTAATAGTTACCATCAATTACAGACTAGGAGTATTGGGATTTCTTTCTCTAGATATTCCTGAAGCACCTGGAAATATGGGTCTCAAAGACCAAGTTAAGGCTCTTGAGTGGGTACAGAAGAATATTGAACATTTTGGTGGCGACAAAAACAATGTAACCCTTTTGGGAGTCAGTGCTGGCTCTGCTTCAGTGGAATACCTCATCCTTTCTCCTCTAGCAAAAGGATTATTTCATAAAGCGATCCTACAGTCTGGATCAGCTCTCAATGACTGGGCAATAAATTTTGACTATAAAAAATTACTTAAAAAATTGCTCGACGAATTGAATTATAAAGGATCAAAAGAAGATACCAAGTCCATTCATGAATTTCTTCTTAAATTGCCAGTTCCTAGTTTGATGAGAGCTGGATTTAAGGTTACAGAAAATTTTACAACTAAGAGAATTTTCTTTGGATTCGTTCCAATAGTTGAGAAAGATTTTGGAAAAGGAGACACCTTTTTGTCGGAACTTCCATATAAATTACTAAAAGAGGGCAAGTTTAATAATGTTCCTGTTATTAGAGGTTTTTGTAATCTAGAAGGTGCTATAATGAACATGTTTAAGCCAATTGCTGTGAAAGATTTTCTTGAAAATAAATACTTTGCTGGACATTGGGCGTATGATTTCGATCCAGAAGATAATGATTATTTCAACAAGAAATTAACATCTGTATATTTAGAAACAGCTAAATCAAATGATGAATTTCATGAATATGCAACTGATTTCTTTGGTGATTTACATTTTTCGGCTGGTATTATTCTTTCTGGAAAATTGACATCCTCTATAAATACACCTACGTATATATACTATTTTACTTACGATGGAAATCTTAACGCAATCAAAGCATTGTTTGGTATAATGAAAAAAGGTGCAGCACATGGAGATGACTTGGGCTACGTGTTCCAACATTGGGCCCTGGCTGGTAAGAAATTGTCAAACACTGATATCGCAGTAAGGAATAGAGTCACACGAATGTGGACGAATTTTGCGAAAACTGGGTAAGTTAATTATTTATGCGCTAATAATTTATTATAAATGCATTAAATCAACATTACTATTTTATCGCCTGACGTGACTAGCTTTATCATTTAAAACTTGATAATTAGGGATTAATTATTATGAGTATGTATTCTGTAATAACATGTAACGGTAATTTATAAAGCGAAATAAAATATTATTTAACGACTGCCATATTTAGATTTTAGAATCTAGAACTCACAGAATAGTATTTTTGATAAAGATTGTTATATTAACAGGCAAGTGGAGAGAGTAGAGAGGTAAGGCTATTGTGAAAATCTAATTTAGCCTCATCCATTCTACGTTCTCTTGCATCTCTTTGGCATTAACCTCTTTTTAAAGGATAAAATTTCGTCTTATGACAATTTTTTGTTAGTCTCGGGGAAAAACCCTGTTCTTAACGGGTTCCCTAGGCCTGGGGGGACCGAAGGATAAGTGGGACTCCGGGAACGATGTTTGGGCATCCGACTACTCACTAAAAATCCCGCTGTTCTCCTATCGCCTACGCCCAGGCCCACGGATATGTGACCTACCGATTTCGTGGCCCGGGCAGGCGCCAGCCCGCCCTTTGTGCCGGAGCGGGTGAGCGGGCTCCTTCTAGGCTTGTAGCGCTAGGGGGTCAGGGTTTCGTCCCCCCGGCGCTCTCCTTTGTGTCCCTTGACAATCACCGAAGTCACAGTAACCGAAGTGATATCTTCAGATAAAACTGAGAGAAAATGCTTAGAAAAAGAAAAGACAAAACAGAAAAACAAAGATAATTTACAATTAATAGGATTTATTTGCGAAATATCTTTTAATTTGTAATTGCTTGACTATTTATTGTTTGACACTTGGTTATTTTCATATATCTATTATATATTTTCATATGTATATATGGTATTGTTTCTTAATTCATTTATTATAATTGATATTTAAGTAATAATAATTTTCTAACGCTCATTGACATTCTATTAGCTGCAGTACCATCCATGCCTTGCACTATTGCTTGATATTGTTTTGGGTCGTTTCAATATAGTAAAACTGGGGGTTGGCACTGAAAAACTGTGTCGGAACAATTTCGATGCAGAAAATGCTGAGTGGCCCACCTCGTCAGGATTGCGGTATTCATTTTATATTTAAGTTTTCATGTAATAATATATTTATTAGTGTTGTTTTCTTTGATAAATATATGTTTTTCTCTCTTCTTTTTTTCTTAAAAATTACATTTACAAACCCATCTCTTACTATATTTTTGGATATTTCACCTGTCATTTTTTATCAGAAATTTATTTCTTTTTTACATTTACATTTCAATATTAGTAAGCTCAAATGCAAATAATAAATGATTTTCTCAAAATTGACCATTATTTTTTAATCACCTTACTTACTTGCGATCAAT
The DNA here is from genome assembly GCA_963693495.1 of Malacosoma neustria. Taxonomy (NCBI): domain Eukaryota; kingdom Metazoa; phylum Arthropoda; class Insecta; order Lepidoptera; family Lasiocampidae; genus Malacosoma; species Malacosoma neustria. Next base: position 8,095,746 of record OY856381.1, on the reverse strand, counting down.
TGTAATAAAATGTAGATCATAATTTTATGAGAAGTATCTTTAACTTATCATTTTAAAATATCCAGAGTATGTAGATGAACAAAAAATTTATTTACAATTCCAGCAATCCTACACCGAACAAAACTGAAGAGATTCCTGTCGAATGGCCAGTTTATACCAAGGATTCACCATTGATCCTAAACATCGGTGATGATCTTACCATAATACCCGATTATGAACCTAAGAAAATAGATGTCTTCGAAGAAATTTACGACAAATATCAAAAATAAAATAAAAAAACTATCATGGTGCAAGAAATTTAATGTAAGAAATATATTTTTTTTATAATAATAAAATTGGGTGCTGAAAAATTGTTTTATTAACAAATGACCATCGATAATAGAGCAATAACAAATAAAAGTTACATTAAAGGTTGTGATATTTTTTGTGTCCATGGATTTAGACATTTGAGATATTGATTAAACCAGCTGTAATCCATCACATGAACATCTATATATTTTTATTAACATCCGTTTTTTACATAGATCCAAATTTCTTAAGATATACCTCTTCATAGAGTTTGGTTCTCTCTGGATATATTTTGAACTTCATAGAGAGATTCTTATCGATGACTAGACACGCTGTGTGTGTTGCACTCATAGGTTCCCATTTTGTATTCATTAGGTTATTTACACTTGGCGTAGGATCTCTGAAATCAAACAAAACCTACTGTAAAAATCAATAGTATTTAACGATATTATTATTTATTCAACTCTATTTAGTATTATTATCACACATTTTTTCAAACAGCATATTCTGATTAAATAAGTCCTACTAATATTATAAACGCGAAAGTTTGTAAGAATGTATGTTTGTTACTCTTTCACGCAAAAACAACTGAATGGATTTTGATGAAAATTGTTATCTTAAATAGTCCTACAAAAAACCCGCGTCAGCAAATATGCTTATCTTTTATACATAAGTCATTATCGCCAAAATATTGAACCATAAATATAATAAAAATTGATAATAAAATTATTTTCACTATTTCTTCTACTAATCTAAAACTGTAAAAGTTACTCCAATAGGGTTTTTAAATTTATTGGCAGAACAACATTTGCCGCGTCAGCTAGTTTTCAATACAAAATACCGATATGTTGCTAATCGTTATTACGTACGTCACATCTTATCGCCTTCTAACCAAATATAATATAGATAGAATAGATGAGTTTTAAAGGATAGTGCTGTCTGACTCCGTAACAGGGAAAATAAAACCAAAAATTTCGCTCATCTAGTTGCATATGAGCTTGCAACATCCTAGGTGGTCCTATCGTTTACGGGACCCCAAAGCGATGGCCCCCCAAAAAAACAGAGGAAAATTCAATTTACTAACCCATGTTTAGCAAAATTAGTCCACATCTCAGTCATAATATTTCGAACTCTAATGTCATCTGCAGAAAGTTCTTCCGTGAGTTTACTACATTTCATAAGATACCCCTCCTCATCAGCATGCGCAGCACCTTTGCGAGGTATACCATAGACTTTCTTCAAATAATTTAACGCTCCGTCATAAACAAATTCGTAGAAATATACTGGATAAGAATGTTTGGCCTTTAATATTGCAGATACATAAATACCACCCAGAAAGTCGACATCAGTGAAAAACTCTATCATATTTGCATCTTCTTCATCATACTTCTTCTGTTTATCTAAGTAGACACTCCTTAATCTATATTCAAATTCATTTATCTCACTAGGATTTAAATTAAAAGGAAAGTAATCGAGGAAATTATTTTCTTTACATAGATTTTCAAAAATGTGAGGATAAAGAGATGTTATTAATAGACCCTCTCTTTGGCTTATGCCGGTCATAAATGGAACCTTTGCAAAATTTCCTGTAGAAAGTATTTGATAAGCTGATTTATCTAAAAACGGTTCCCAATCTCCATGCTTTTCTATAACCGGTACAAATACGTAATTTAAACCTCCTTTAAATTTCTCTGCTTGTATAATAGACATTGAAGTTGATATAAGATCTTTGATAGGCAAAGCTAAAAGGAATTTGTATAGTTCTGAGTCATTATCGATGACCATTCCTCTGAGAGAAGCTATTTTCTCTGATAGTGATTTAATTTTATCTGCATCATTTTGGGCCCAGTGTAATATAGATGCGCCAGAATTAGCAATGGCTTTATGAAATAATCCTTTCGACATCGGTGACAAGAGGTGATAATCCACAGCTGCCGCTCCTGCACTTATACCAAATATTGTTACGTTACTTGGATCACCATTGAAGCTGCTTATATTTTGCTGGACCCACTTTAACGCTTGAACTTGGTCCTTCAAACCCACATTGCCTGGCGCTTCCTTGCACCCTAGCGACAGAAATCCGAGGACACCCAACCTATAATTTATCGTTACAATTACCACATTCTTAGCAACAAGGTATTCTGGACCATTTTTTCCAATGTCTGTACCATTGCCAAAAACAAATCCTCCTCCGTGAATATAAAATATTACTGGTAATAATGGGGCATGTTCACTCGGGAGTTTTGGCGTGAACACATTTAAATAGAGGCAGTCTTCGTCACCTATACAGGAGTTAGCATTTATGTCGAATTGAGCGCAAATGTTGCATTCTTTACTTCCATCTCTGACACCGTCCCATGGCTCCGGTGGTTCTGGTGCCTTAAAGAAACAAACGCATTAGATGTAACGCTTTACCATATACTTACCCAATTCATTTATTAAAATTAATTTTAAACGAAGGACGAGGTTTTAATATAGCCTTATTTCGGGGTTTAAGTAGCAATCGAAAACTTTAAAACAATTAGTTATTTTACGATACACGATGTTATTATTATTAATCGTAACAACTACACATGAATAAACAGGTTTAATTAATTATTTAATATCATAATGAATTAATAGCATAGAATATATATTTTATGATATAAAATATAATATTACATACTAATTAACATAATTAATAATATAAACATATGCTAACATATATCCGTGCAGGGGCGGAGAAAGAATACTAACCTCTGTGGCCGGGGTCGCCCTGTCGTAAAAGGCGACAAAACAACCCACCCAAGCTACGTAGTAGGGCTTCAAGCCCGTCTGGATGGTGACCACCTTTGGTCTTAAGTATGCCGCCATAATAACCTTGTGTTGTGTTCCGGCATTAGTGACCCAAGTTCCTGTACCCTTAAAGGACAGCAGCGTGTTCGCGGTGCCACTGGCGTTGCAAACACCTATAGGCGATGGTAACTGCTAAATCCTAAGCGGGCCGTCCGCCTGTCTGCTGTCCTACAGCAATAAAAAAAATAACAGCTAACAAGGCAGCGTTTTCCAGGTCAGAAAATGGAATAGCCACCCATCACTTTTCTAAGGCGCTGTTTATACAGAAGACATTTATGTCACGTCGCTTCATAAATTATACTGAAATGGCAGAGACGCGCGGCGCGATGCTGCGGCATTTTACCTATATTCAGCATCGTCACGCATTTTTTTTAGTGCACACGCTATATTGCTCCTCGTTCGACGACTTGTTACTTGTTTGCGACTGACTTGACGCGCGCCACTCGGTGGCGATGGCGTGTCCCGTCACATAGTGACGGGACATCACCAGGAGGCTCGGGCGCAATTCTCCTTTACGACAAAAACAACGTTATGCTAGGTACTATAAGGTTTATATTGTGTTACTTTGACTATCCGCCATCACTAAACGTCCTCGCCACGTCTCTTCTGTATAAACCACGCCTAAGGAGTCGTAAAGGCAGATAATGCATTACACAATACGCCTTTTAAAAATAAAGTTAGCCACATCTATATTCTCTATTATTTAGAAAGAAAGAAAGAAATATTTATTTATCACACACGACGATACACACACAATAACCAAATGAAAAGTAAAAATAATAAAATACAATTAACAAATAAAATCGTACATAGATTATATATAGTCACAGAATATCGTAGTAGTGACAGTGACAAATAGGACTAACAGTATGTGCCACTCCAGGCGGATGCCTGACGCTGGTTTTCACCTCTTATATGTACGTTGTGCTCGTTATAATATAATGAAAATAAACGCATTGACAGTAACAATACTCAATGTACTTCATACTCTGGAAAGTAATGAAATTCTTATAGTACTTACCGTAAATCTCAAGTTGCCAATTGGTGGCTTCGCATATGGAATGCTTCTAAAAGAATAATACGTACTTTCATTGACGTCCTTCAAAATATGACCTTTTATTTGCCCCAGCTTAGTGCAAACTATTGTATCAGACATATTTCTTCAGTAATAACCACAATCTTGTTTATTGAGTCGTAATTTAGTACAACTGGTACATAACCTAAAAATTAGTCAGCTGTGAAGCATTAATTCGTAAAGAGCGTTATTTTGACGTTAGGTTTTTTAGTTCCCGATTCCGCTAATAGATGGCAGTTAAACATTTAAAATAAAGTTCATATATAAGCTTTGTCGCAAGCAAAGTTATGACAAGTATCATACATTGATATTTGGCTATTTTCTTTGACATATTGGGACATATAAAATTAGATATTGTAAAATGTGACTGAAATTGTGTGTAACGCACGCTTGTGCGTACCTGCGTATTGATTCATTGTTAAATAACGGGCGTGGCGTAATGTAAGATATTAATTTCGGCATTATATTTTCAGACTGTCAAATAAATGTTCGTGTTAAGTTTTTTAGTCATATATATTTGACGCCAGGTATTTTTGTAATGTATTATGACTCATGACTTCTTTAGTTATCTAAGAAAGATAAATTTAAATAATTGCACGTGTACTGCCATTACATTGCAAAAATAATGATTTCAAATACTTCAGTACATACCTATTCGTTACATATTATAATCGTCACGAGTTTGAGCATTTGGGAATTCCGGCATGGAGCAGCCCGACGAAAAAGGCTTAGGGATGCCTTCCGCCCCCCATAACCTAAAGACACACACAACTCACCCAATACAAATTACACGTAGATTAGATGTGTTACGGGGTAGTTTCTTTCGCCGTTTCATCTCCCCCAGCTATAAACATTCCGAAATGGTAGTAGATTAAAATAGTTGCAGCTTCACCGGTGAAGTCGACATGACCCCAATAAAAAACTTGCCATTCGTGGCGGTTCCCATACAACAGTCGAGCATGAACGCACCTCACAGGAGACGCGTTCTTGAGCACGCTGCCACAGCTGATCGACCCCGCTCCCACGGGGTTGGAATGCCTTGACGACCGTAGTCGCGGCCGGGTCGTCTGATGCAACAACAACCTTAGCAATTAGAAAAAAAAATTAATCAATCAAACCAACTGCTGGCGTTTCATTTATAACACACTCATCGCCAAAATGATGACCCATCGCCATAGTGGCGACCCCGTGTCACCAAAAAGGTAAAAAAAACTGAAGAAGAATATATATATATATATATATATATATATATATATATATATATATATATATATATATATATATATATATATATATATATATATATATATATGAGATAAAGTTGTTCGGAAAGTAGTTTCGTTTTCCCGACACAGGGCTTAATTGTTTTCTTTCACACCCAACTTCACACTTGAGCCGCATGATCTTCATTTGTTTTAATAGTTGAAACAGCAAGGTTGTGATAAAGACTGATTGGATCCAGGCAGTTCAGTTTTTGGTCGGTAAAACCTTCAATTCAAACGAGGAGATCAATAATCACCTGGACCAGTTTTATGCTAGCAAAGACCAAAAATTTTATGAGCGTGGAATCATGATACTATTAGAAAGATGGCAGACGGTATTGGACGAGAATGTACAATATATATTTAAATAAAATATTTATCACCTAAAAAAATGCCTTTCATTTTCACAAAAAGAAACAAAATTACTTTCTAAACAACCCAATAGTCGTCTATTAGTCATAACTGTTCTTATATTTTTGTGAAAAAAAAATACACCTACCATCAAAAATGTTCGCTTGTCGAAAACTAAAGACACATCCATTGTGATAATATATCTTATGAGTATGGGCGTATCAAATACCAGCTTCCCCGGATGAACACCTGTGTCGGCCGACAAACGACAGCTCACGACTTTTTATGCTCCAGAGTGTCCAGAGTGGAGCCGTAATATTTCATTCAGCATCAAGCGAATATGACACGATTTGTTTATAAGTCATCGGTTATAGAAACCACATAGCCTGTGGTTATTACTCTGTTATCATTTTTCGTGAGTGATATAAATTAAAGTACGTATTTGTGTATGTTGTTATGTCGTGAGCTCGTACCTAAGTATGTTATTATGTACGTCGCTAGGCGAGTTAGCTGGTAGCTAAGTCCACGATAGCCTGCACCGTTTAGGCAGTTTTTCTCGTCTAATGTGCACATTATAGCATAATTGCCATGTACCGACTGTGAAGAAAAACATCTTAAGGAAACCTGGATACCGAGGGCACAGTTGTGTAACCCGCTCAGCCGCCTTTGGTAAACGTGGTGGGCATATTGTCCATTCCCTCTAAGGGAGGCCTGAACCTAGCAGGGGGACGCTATGGGCTGTTATTTATTTCTTCAAACAACATTATTTACATACACACTACATATTACATGAAGTAAAGAATACTCTTTAATTTGTGTTATTTATCACTATACTAACACTACAAATACAGATTAAGCCTAAAGCACCTAAACTAGGCCAAGCCTGTATAGTAGGTGAGAGTACCTTCCTTATGTGACGAAGAAATATATTTTGTGTCAGGGTAATTGAGCGTTTTTACGTACTTAAACTGATTAGACACAATAATATGTGGACTTGTTAAAGTTTTTAAAGTTAATTTTTATTTAGGATTTTTTTAGTATATTTATAAATTTTAAAGTTAATTTCTACTGTATTTTGTAATTAGTTGTTATTATAGGCTTGTTAGCGGGAGAAATTGTTTTACCGTTTCTTCTCTCCCAGCTAACACGGTGTGAGACCGTAATACGATAGATTAGGATCGGTTTCGCTGGCAAAGTCGATATGATAACCTTTTCCACGCACGCTGCTACGAGATGACTCGTCGGGTTTGCTCAGTCTAAATCGTCCGGTATCACTGTTGGATCATTGACACAGACAGCCTTTCGACATTATGAATAAAATAGTTGTGTTTTAAAAACAATAACACTGCTCATACAAAATAACACTAAAGAATCGAGTGGTTCTAGTTATCTAATTGATCCAACCCAACATCCCGAATATCCATTGACATCCCGGATATTATTTCTAAGGAGTAGAATGCTAATACTAAAATACAAATGGTTCTTTCTGCCAGCTCACAGGCTATAAAGGATAGGCACTATTCGAATTGTGTTCTAAAGTGGGGAAGCCATCAAGGTTATGGACGTCACCTTTTTCCTGTGTCTCGTCTGGCTTGTGATAGTCATTTCTCTTGGTCCTGTATAAGAAAATTTTTCACGGCATAGTCGCAAAATGTCACCCATAACAGCTCTGTAAAAAAAAAGTACAAAAAAGTAATAAAACGAAGATAAGATTGATCAGGTTCCAGTACCCCTACCCAGATGACAGTGTGTTTGTGGTGACCCTACATAAATGCAGCATACATCCTTAGGCGGCAGTGACTACTAACTATTGTATATAATGAGTCGTCAGCTTGTCTACTATCCCACAATAAAATTAAAACATCCTGCTTTTCAATTATGCTAAATTATAAACTCCGAAAGCCAGATTATTAACCTAATGATCTTTTCTATACTAAATAACAATTGCTATATATGTACCTATATAACAAATAATTGTTATATGTATAACATTTGTTGGCAAACGCTGTTCTGCCATATATCTAAATATATCTAATATATCTAAATATACCGAAATTTGTCAAAATTGATTCACCTGCTTAGGCCTGAACACGTAACAGACAGAGTTACTTTCATATTTATAATTAACATTCTAATTATAAATGTGAATTATAATTCCATACTAATGTATGGATACTTAAATTACATACGTAGTAAATATTTATTAATCTGTGCTTAAACTAAGTGACCGTTACATTATATACCTACTATATCATTGTTTAAGCATTATAATTAGAACGCTTCACTAAACTGATTCAAATCCCAAACCGAGATAGCCGGATGCGCACCTGTAGCTACACAATCGTGAGAACCACGTTTTCAGTGTTAGAGAACATTTTTCTACTACCTCAACGCATTACCAATCTTAGTACACAGTAATAAGATTTACGCCAAAATAAGAAGGTATATTTTATCTTGTTATTGACATATAAGACTAAAGAGCACAGTCATAAAATATTAAACAGCATAGAAGCAACACTTCATATGCATTTTGCTGCATGTGAATTGGTTACGACAACCTAGAGCGTTTGGCAAAAGACACAAATGGCAAAACAGATCCTTCTACAACTTACAGGCAGTAAGGGAAGAGCTCCATATGGTTCTTTTTTGAAACGTGGTTGAAAGGCCTAATAAAAGTAAATAAGTAAATTTATTTTTCGATGGGTAAAAAAATTACAAACAAAGTATTGAAGCAAAAACTTCGAAAGTTTTAAGCTGGATTAAAACATTTATAAGACAAAGTTTGCCACTAGGCAGAAATTACACAGACAAATAATCACAAAATAATCCGTAAGCCATATTACCTATAGAGACATGAATATCTGTTATAACTGTAAGTAATTTTCCCCACCTCCATACTGTAATGTACCTAGGTGCCACTGAAAGTTTTTAGAACTGGCCAGTAACAAACTTTAGCAAAAAAAAACCTTCTTTTAAATTTCAATTATAGAACTCTTTGGTTACCTCAATATGTTTAAGCATTCATTTTCAAAATTATGTAAACACAAAACTTTACCAAATCTCCATAAATCTTATAAAATTACAGTTACTCTATTTTCCAACACCGTTTTGACAGTCTCTTGTCCTCACCTAAAACTATCCATAATTTTGGAATAGCCGCCAAAGGTTCAACTGGCACATTGCTAAACTCTCAATGATTAAAAATTGGAATGAGTGGTGGCAAAAATCTAGTAAAATCACGAATTTGTAACAGTTCTATATGTGAGTGCGGCTTAGGCGAAGGTTCAGCTGAACATACGAGTATATTCTTCAATTGCCAAAAAAAATTCTACTTCCGTATACGATATCCTTCCCAACGACATCCCGCGTCCCATCAATGTAACTTTTTTTATTAACTATGTTAGGTAGTCAGTTTACTAATGTTTTAAGTAAATTTTTAAGTTTAAATAATATTAGTATTTAATGTAAATAGCATATATAGATATTTAAAATGATATGTAAAATAAATATATATTTTTTGTAAATGCAAACATTTATAAAATTGTCATATTCCACTTATTAATTCATACATAATAATATGATTTTACTTTTAAACTCTCATTTTCCTGATTCGCAGTTAGCTAGTAGAAATTACCGTCAAAATTATTTCCTGATCCTTGCTTTAATAAGCTCTTTCGCCACCTGTCTTTTCTAGTCATAATATACTGTAAAATACTTTGACGTTGGCAAATCAGTGCCTAAAGTATTGGAGCCACATAAAAAGGAAAAAAAGCGTTCATTTGGCATTTGTTGTGAAATGACGGTAATTCCAAGTCTTATTATATCTCAAAATTAATTAAATGCGAGAAAAATTTCGGTCCATGACGGTGATAAATTTCGGACACAAAAGTAAGAATTTCGTTATGGTCTTAATCAAAAACAAAGCTATGATAGACCTCGATAAGAACTTAATTATGAAGCCCCATCTCCGCCCGTGTAAAACGATTGCCGAATAGGCAATTGGGTATTTGAAAAAAAATAATTATTGATTTTTTTACGTATTTTAAAACTTTATTATTAATAATATTGATATTTAATGCAAAAAACTTAAAAAAAGTTTTTCAATTAATTATAAACAATTAAAAATTGATGAAATTTAAATAAAATTCACGTGACTATAAACGCGCCATGATTGGTCACCATAGTTGTGACGTCATAATGTTATAGCTATTCAATAACAGTACAGCGTTAAAGGCTATTTTATTACACGTGACTAGAAAATAATATTGAAAATTTATTGCTAAAATACGAGTTGTTAGTTTCGATTAGCTATGTGTGATAAAGAATTTATTAAGGAAAAGTCTGATAATATTCCTGATGTTGATTTTTTATGAAAACCAATTTAAAAAAAATTACATTCGGTTAATTCTGGTGAAGTTCGAGGTGCCAAGGCATCAAGGTAAGTCTACAAAATAATATAATAAATGAAAATATTTAAGTATTTATTATATTATTTTGTTTTGGGATTATCACGGTGCACTGCTTGAAACCATTTATTTCGACATTTGTCATCTTGGGGTACATATAAAAACATTTTGTCAGGAGTTGATTTTGTAGTATTCGTACATAATGGTACAAAACAAGAAAGATAACTTTTTAGGTTCGACATTTTTAATATAAATTTAAATATTTAACAATGACAACAAAATTAAATAGATCAAAACACTGTATTTATTATTTTTCTATCAACTGCAATGAGTGAAAACTAACATTATTACGTCACACGCGCTCGGGTTTGTTCGGGAGTTGTCGGCGTGTCTTCGGTACTGGATTCAAAAATTAATTTTTATTTTGTTATAACTTTTGAATAGTTGAACTTTTGAAAAAAAATAAAAATAGTTTTGTTATAAAACTTATATATGATCTTTTCATTTATCACAAAAAAAAATTTTTTTCCCATACCCAATTGATATAAAATTACATTAATGAACTCTACTTCTGTACTCTTTAGTATTTTTAGGTTCTGTGTTATGAACTGTTTGAGTATTTTTTAGGTTTCGTACATCCGTGTCTTTTAACTACTACTATGGCAATATTGCATGGTAATGTGACCATGAGTACATTTTTTAGATCTCTTTAATTGGGAATTTGCCAACAAATGATGTGATTATTTGCTGACAGACATGTTTAGGGTTAATTGTTAATATACTCAATTACACAGCGGACATGTTGACGGACAACTTAGCAGTTAACGTTGCCTATGGGTATTTACAACGCCAGTGGCATCGCGAACATGCTGCTGTCCTATGGGACAGTATGAGATAGGGTATAGGAACTAGGGTAATGCCGGAACACAACACAAAGTTATTATAGCGGCATAAGTAAGACCAAAGGTGGACACTATCCAGTCGGGCTTGGGGCCCTACCACGTAGCTAGGGTGGGTTGTTTTGTTGCCTTTTACGACAGGCCGACCCAGGCCACAGAGGTTCTTTCTCTACCCCTACACGGATAAAGAGTATCGCGCGAGCCTCTTTCTGCGCCGTGCGCAATTGGCTTCAGTTATTCCTTATTAACTCTCATTGGCCGTGCCATATCATTGTGTATTCAGTGTCTAGTTTGTGACATTTAGCTGGTGCCGTCCAACAGTTTTCCGCGAGCGGACTTGAACCGTACCAGGAAGGGGTGGACTCAAGGTCGATGCGAATTTATTTGCCCACTGCACAGCATCGTATATCTCTCACCACCGCTCCTCCTCTCTTCTCTCATATAGTCCACTGCTCTATTGTACGGTGCACTCTTGGTACGTGATCGGCATCGTACAACCTTTTTTGGTGAAAAATGTAATGGAATGGTTATTAAATTGTTTAAGTTACCTTTTAAATAGAACGTGGTATACAGATATAGAATTCCTTGATAATGACAGTAAACAAGGGTACATAAATCATATATGAAGATATAAGTAATCATGGCGTACCACAGGGTAGTATTCTCGGCCCGCTCTTATTTCTAATACATATCAATGACCTTCCAAACGCCATAAAAAAGCAATGTTCATTATTTGCTGATGATGTTGCTTTGGCAGTTCCATGTGTTAATAAGACTACTTATATTGGTGACATCAAAACTGAAATTCATAATGTAATCAAGTGCATACGTTATGGTAACGTTACGTAAGTTTGTGCGTACGTTTTATGGAGGCTAGGAAGAATAAATAGCCTAGGCACGATATTATATGCCTATCATGGATACGTCGCGTCACATGGCATATTGTTGTGGGGAAATTCCGTCCACATTTCTAAGCACAGGGGCGGAGAAAGAATATTAACCTCTGTGGCCGGGGTCGGCCTGTCGTAAAAGGCGACAAAACAACCCAACCTAGCTACGTGGTAGGGCCTCAAGCCCGTCTGGATGGCGACCACCTTTGGTCTTAAGTATGCAGCCATAATAACCTTGTGTTGTGTTCCGGCATTAGTGACCCAAGTTCCTGTACCCTTATGGGACAGCAGCGTGATTGCGATGCCACTGGCGTTGCAAACACCTATAGGCGACGGTAACTGCTAAATTCTAAGCGGGCTGTCAGCCTGTCTCCTGTCCTACGCAATAAAAAAAAACCAATTAAATTGAATATATGAATAAATTTGAATTGAAAGGAAAGGAAAATTGAAAGGAATTGAATAAATAAAGTGGTAGAGTGGTTGACTCAAAAGGCCTTTTACACTATTAACGAATATTTTAAATCACAGTTTACTGAAATATGTATGACATTAATAATTTTGATTCATTATGACATGTTAAATTTAATTAAGGATATTTGCTTAAAATAATGAAATGTATAATATAATTTTATGATATTATTATAATTGAATGTAAAATAAAACAGAACGTATTCAAATAAGAGAATAATAAAAATAATGTATATTTTGCATGCCAGAATTGGTGAAACACGCTTGTATAATTATGCTCATATTTTCTCCAAAGATATGACACTATGTTTCATGCAAAGAAAATTTGATTAGTAATCGGTATACATTAATTTTTAATGATTGATATTTAATTTAAAATTATTTGTAAATTAAAAACACTAACAACGTGATATAAACATAAATTACAATAACAATGCGAGTAAACTGATTTTTATTTTAAAAATAAAAACTAATAAAATCGTGTTAAAATAAATTATCTTGTCTATAAATTCACACTACGTAGATTTGACGACACGTCTGGTCTGAAGGCTACGTAAATGAATAAGTAATTATTTGTATGATCAAAATATCTGCAAATATTTTGTCCTGGTCTGTGTAAATGACGTCTACTAAAAGTATGTTTTTTTGAAAAAGTTATACGATACAATTTATCAATAAGGGTTGGCAATCGTTTATTTAAAACATTATATGTACTAAAAATAATAAAGCACTAAATTTTTTGACAATCCCACTCTCACATAGCTTACAAAAGCACACGTGAGCTGTTTGCGAAATAATGCTTTACGACTACAGAACGCCGACAAGGCCCGTGTGAACCTGGATCATGATTTTACGTTTTTTTTTTCACTCATAATGGGCTTTATAAGCGTATCAGGTATAATACCCACTTTGTTGATTGAACAAATTAGCTTTAAATAGAAATAATATAAGAAAGTAATATAGACGCAGAATGTTACCAAACTGACAATTATTATTTGTCTCTAAAATGGAGAAATTCAGATTTATTTCATTATATATTTCTTTATATTTTTTTAATATTGATATAATTAAAAAAAAGTTTTTTTCTTACACGTTTGTCTTTTACGCATTTTTTCAAACTACGAATTCAATGTTTCCTCACTTAGTTTCTTAAAATGAACACCCAGTCATAAAAAAATTATGTCTCATACAACTGTAATTTTTTAGCAGTTAAATGAAAAACGATACCTACTACCAACCAATATGAAGGTACCATAATTAGGGTATTTTTATTTACTCTATTTGTCTCTAGCCGTAATACAACAATTTGTCAATAGATGGTGTTGTATTACATAAACTAATTTTTATTTGAGTGGGCCATCTGGTTTTATTACAAGTTTCGAGGGTTAAACTCAGCGCCATCTTTAGAATATTGCGCTGGGGTGAGAGATGCTCAGCATGCGCCTCCGTTCTGTCAACCAAAAACCTAAATGTAATTTTAATAAAATAATTTTAATATTGGTGTCTATATTTTTTTTATTTTGTGCGTGCATTTGACGTAACAATGTATACAAAACGGTGCAATGACGTTGTTAATGAATGAGTTACGAGTTTAATGAAATATCGAAATTTCTAGTGCCTCGCTTGAGTCGCTTGTGTGCACCCGCACCCTTTGAAGCCCCGGATAAAGTCCGTCTTGGTTGAACTACAATATGCCCTAATTTAAAGTTCTATAAAATCCAGGAAAATTTATACATTTATTTCTTAGAAAATTCGATGTTCATTATTAAACATCGTTGTAAAACAAGGTTAATTATGATTTGATTAGAAGACATATTAAGTATTTCCGAGTGTGTCAATTATGCGGTTAATATGTGCTGTGAATGTTGGACAATGGCCCCGGTCGGTCGCTTTCATGTGTCGCAGCACACAGTCGAGAAGGCGGCCATAAATCGCGATGGGCCAACGCAGTTTCTTTTGTGTCTATTTAGAAGCAACCCACACTCGCGTCACATAAACTTTTATTGTATCTTTAACATGCAGGCAAATGTTTATTAAAGCGAACTGAAGCGATGAAATTATATTGACAACTTTACTAAAATCATCAGCGATAATGTTATGATACCCGGAAGTCGAAACACTCAGTTCTAAAGTCTTAAAGCTCAATAACCTACGACCCAGCAACCGACACATCGATTAAAGGCTAGGCCGCTCTTTTTTATGACCCTAGAATTTTCTAAAAATAATTCCGGGTTCCCAATAAACGCCCAGATTGTAGTAAAGCTCAAGTATATCTCAAATTGTGGCATCGAATGGACCCTGGCCCAAATATTTATTTCCTGCTTGATGAATTCAAAATTTTTCAGTTTTATTACATGACTTTCGCTAACAACAAAATAAAAATAGTAATACTACACGAGCGCTTCTTTCATAACTTTTTAAAAACCATATCATAACGATAGCCTCGCTTACGTTTTCGCTAAACAAATTAAATTTAAATCAGCTGATAAAATTGTCGCAAAAAGTGTGTTGATTTATACGTAAAAACAGTCACATTTATTATCTAGTATTTAAATTTTTTATCAATCCCGAAAATCCCGGGATTTGTTGAGATAAATCCCGAAAAATTTGGATCTAAAATACGACCGAAATCCCGAATTTAGATATCCTCGATCGAATCCTCTACGCCAATGGCCGGCAACCAACGGCTCGCGAGCTGCAGTCGCCTCTTTAACTCTTCGCTATTTTCCGCTAAATGTTTATTCCAGGCACGGAATATTACTTATTATCTATAATTATTTCCGAAATAATGTGTCCTACTAAAGCAAAGCATAAGTTCAAAAAATTTTGGCATGTTTGAATGAATTTAAATTGTGTATTATTTATAGTATTTGGCGCTTTTGCGTGACAAGGTTGCCACCAAGCTGCTCCAAGCTCACACTTTGACGTACTGACGTACGTACTACGTTTAACCAATTACAATAGAAGTCTATTTATTATGTCTGAAGTGTCCGCAGCTTCATAAGCTTGCACGGATGTGGTGTATTGAATGTGTGTAGGTGGGCTTAGGCCGGGCGTGATTGTGTGTACAATTGCTGTGCGCGCAGGTGTGTCCGAGACTAGCCGGCGCCGGCGCACATTCCTCTGCCGGTCACGACACTGAGTGCGTACTTGATGATTGTGCTCACGGCTCACGATTTCTTATACTGTTCTATTACTGCTTTGAAATATTTAACTATATTAAAATTGAAAAGAAATTCGTGTTTAATTTTATATTTGTTTTATGCGCTTTTCAACCAAATTATAAAAAAACAATAAAATCATATATTATCGTAAGTTTCACGGTTATTAAATCTATAAAACTACATTTTACGAGCTTTAATTAAATAATTAACATAAACACACGCGTGATATTTGTAAAACTTAGTTTTAATGACGAATAATAAAATATTTATCAGATCACTTTTACGATTTTAACATCTTGGTAACAAGGAAATATGTAAAAAACCTGCACATGAATACATTATAATAATAAACAAACATTATCTAATAAATATCCTTGTACTACTTGTCTCTTTACCTTTGAATGGTACCTTTGCAAACTAACAACGAAGAACGCGTCGTGATCCGGAAGAACAAATATGGTCTGCGGAAGATTTTTCTTGAGAGTATTAGAATCTATGAGATTTATTTATTAACTTCGGAAATATGTTCCGTAAACTTGGAATATATGTCCAACAGTAGATAGACAAATGAAATATGCACAATAGTTAAACTGTGTATGTGTGAATTAAAACGGATCTTTGGGCAAATAATCCTAATTCAAACTTTATATATTACGATAATCTTAGAGATTTATAAGCATCAGTCTTTTGAAAACGTTAAGCGGCATCTATTGATGAATCGCAAAAGCAAACTTATCAAAACTTTTGCTGTTAATTACTATCAGTCAATAGGTAGCGTAGTACACTTGTCTTTGCATATGTAGTGTGATAGTTTAATGGAAAAAATATTACTTATTATTAATTAACTATTAAAGATATGGTTTTATCAAATAAAAACAGATAAATAAATAGTTATAGAATACAAAATAATCCCAACTTTTGTTTAAAAATAATTTGACATTGGCAACATCGATAACACATGGTGAAAAATTTTGACAGGCTTATAAAATACCGGAACGGCACTGGAATATTCTAGATTCAGTTAGAGTTTTAGTATCAGAAATTAACAAAGGTTCGTTAATTTGTCATTAAAACCGCACAAAAGAAAAATGTCGCAAGCCATGAAACGTCTGATCCCTTTGCTCGACCGTGTACTCATCAAACGTGCCGAAGCTGTAACCAAGACCGCCGGTGGTATCGTGATTCCTGAGAAGGCGCAGTCGAAAGTTCTTCACGGTGAGGTGATTGCTGTTGGCCCTGGCGCTCGGAAAGACAACGGCGAATTCATTCCAGTACAAGTGAAGGTTGGAGACAAAGTACTTCTTCCCGAATATGGTGGTACCAAAGTTAGCCTAGAAAACGACGAGAAAGAATATCACCTCTTCAGAGAGTCTGACATACTTGCGAAGATAGAAAACTAATGTTAGTTATAGGTACTTTAATTCTGCATGGTTCTGATTTCGTTATTTAGTCATAATTTTAGAATTTGTAGTGTATGAACAAGTTATGATTGTAATAAGTTGGATGAGGTATTGATGTTATCTCGGTTGCTTTCTTACTATAAATTGTTACAGAAACATTGTCTTTTATTTCTCATAAACCTTATTGTCAGTTCAGTTAAAGATTGCATCATGCTGAACGTTGCCATGTTTCATTAAAAATAAATTTTTCTTAGAACTAAAATTCAGCTGAAAGCCTAACAAGCAACCTGTTAGCAAGTGGTTACCAACGCTTATGAAAGTTTACAATATCAGATGCAGTATCAAAGCCTAATTGGCTAAAGAAAAAGTTATAACACCAATACTGTAATCCAATGGCAAAACATCAGCCATTTTAAATAGTATGTGATATGAATATTACCTTCAAGCAGCCCATCTGGATGAAAATTACCCCAGGTCTATACGCCCCTATGATAACATTGTTTTAGCATTAGTGACTGAGGTTCCTGTACCCATATGCAGACAGCACCATGTTAGTGTTGCCATTCCCCTAGTCGCAAACATCCATAGATGATGGTAACTGACTAATAAGTGATCGATCAGCTTATCTGCTGTTGTAGCAATAAAAAAATAACTATTTCATACTGGAGAGAAGAATGTTCAGGAAAAGGGAATGAACATCCAGCCAAAGGTGCTTAATATGTCAGTAGTAAAACAAAGGCATCATTCTAATCAGCAAACAATTTATAAATTAATAACAATGGGGTGCTACCAAGAAGTTTAAGGCCAAGTCAAGAGTTATCTGCCTCATTTCCAAGCTGGAATATCCTGATAAGCAATGGATGAAGATTTTATGTAGTTTAATGAGGGTTAGATGGCACTTGTCCATAAAAAATTAATTTGGTCATATCTAACAGTTTTACAAGAAGCTTTTCTTTGTACAGGGAGTGAGAATACTAACCCTTGTGGCCGGGATTAGCAAAACAATCCTAGCTACGTGGTAGGGCCCCAAGCCCATCTGGATGGCAACCACTCTTGGTCTGTTAGTATACCGCTATAACCTTGCTTTCCGGCATTAGTGACTCAGGTTCCTGTACACTTATGGGACTAGCATTGAAAAATGCATAGGCAACTGTAACTGCTTAAGTGAGCTGTTAGCCTGTCTGCTGTTCTTCAGCAAAAAAAAGCTTAAATAAGCGAATCTCACAAATGATGGGCTGACCCTGATAATACTCAACAAGCTCCTTAGTGAATGCATTTGAGAATAATCACTTGAATGTCAATGAGAACAAATTATTTCAGTATGTTAGATAATTAAGAAATAAACAATATTATTTATTTTACTATTTAATGAATTAGAGGACATCAACACAAGGGAAAGCTCTAGAAACTGAGTAGTCTCACAAGAAGAGCATAAAGCAACGCATTTATTATTATAGTAACAATCATATTCAATACAATTCAATTTCCACTTCTCCAGCTTTAATTTAGTAACTGGATCATGTTTAAGATCAGATAAAAATAACTTCAGAATTTAAACCCTAATCGTTGTACAATAACTAATAATTATACATGCGAAAATGAATTTGTTTGTTAGTCTTTCACGCCTAAGCCAATGAACTGAATGAACCAATTTTGATAGTCATAGATTGGACCTTGGAGAAAAAAGAATAAATATAGACAATTCACACAGCGCCATCTTGTCCCAAAGTAATCAGCAAACTTCTTTTGTTGCACTAGACAACTGACAATATACCGTAGTACTTATTACTTTCATGCAATATACTAAATAGATAAAAGACTTAAGATTCAAGAAAGGAATAGAAGCTTTGAAGCACATTTGTGTTCTATGTGAAAGCCGCTGTGCCACAGGTGTTGCCAATGAATGTTACACCACTTTGAATGCCCTACATTATAAATATACACATAATATTGCACATGTACAGAATTTGGTTTATTCCATTTGGAAGAGTATTGTAGCTTGCCAAAATCTAATCAACTTTAAAAAAAAAGTTAATATATAATAAAAGTTATTTTAAGCTCCATATTTTGAAAAATATTGTTTTAAAATATTCATCTGTATAAATGTTATATGATGGATTAAAACAAAATATATAATTCCTAATCAATATTTAATAAAAAAAAAAATGTTTGTACAATCATGATCAACAACCAGATTCAGAAATTAAAATATTACAGTTACTAAGCTTACAATCAGAGACTCAATATTTATACAAGTGATTTGAATACTTTAAATATAATAATTATTTATTTTGTCTAATATTATTAATATTGTCATTGCGTATATATAAATAAAATCTAAAGCTATAGGATATAAATAATCAAAATATATGATTGTGTTACTGCTACATAAAAGTAGTGTGGTCATAGTTGGTCTTCCAGACTCTAAGGGGGATAGTGTGGCATAGCACTATCTAGCCAACAACAGATCAAAAAGGTTGACGGTATGCAGACCCCACAGTAGCATCAATGAAAATATATTTAAACCACATTACAAGGCTAGACAAACTAGTTCTCCTACTCCTCTATTAGCTAGTTAGCACATATGCTTTTCTTAGTATTTTACACAATCCATCTTTTAGAGAGATTAAATACAGACAGTTAAAGCTTCCATTAAAAATCAAAACCAATTTGAAGTTATATATATTAATTAGATATTTTATAGTATGGCCATAGCTCTGGTGATGGACTCTTAACAACTTTTTAACATTATTATGTAAGTTAGTTTATATCTATCATACTGACCATAATAACTAAATAGAATTTAAATAATACTTTGTAATATTTAATCTATTGAATCTTCTTCCCCCTGCCCTTATCCCACATTATATGGGGTCGGCACAATATGTTCTCTCCTTCTATACATATTTAATCTACTGAATATCAATATTTATATTAACTCAAAATGTATATAAATAATACCTTATTAATTAAAATAAAATGGCAAGCAAGCAGCATGAAATCTGAGAAATTAAGCTATTGAATAACTATAAAAATAAACAGATTTAATTCCTACAGAATTATCAGACCCACACAGCACGCTATCATGATTATAAATTATGTAATATCTTTAACACTAAGGTACATAAACATGGCATATAATGTGCATATTGCAAGTTACTCATTCTAAATTAAAATATTCTAAAATTAGAATATACATGCGAGATGAGATAGGTAAAGCAAGGATAACTTCCTAAATTTCTTTTTCCACAATTTAATATTCTCCAACTTATATCCTCAGGAAATGATTGCACAACACTTATACCTAGTCAGGTCATAAATTCTGTCACATGTTTAATGTAAAATAATTGTAACAAGTTTATTCATTATGTAACCATTCATATACCAAAATGAACTTAACAAAACATAGATTCTTATGACATTAAAGTTTATTCAAAATGACCTCCGTGATTTTGAATACAAGCCTTCAATCTGCGCGGCCAGTCGTCTATCGCAGCACGAACGAGGTCCATGTCAATATCGGCGGCTGCCTTAATCAAGGATGCCTTGAGTGACTCCAAATTGGGATGAGGCTTTGAGCACGCCTTTTCCTCCAAGTGTTGCCATATCTTGTAATCTAACGGATTCAAATCTGGACTGGAGGAGGGCCAGTCTTCGTGCCGGATGAAGTCGATTTCACGCGCCGCCAGCCAGTCTTGTGTGCTCTTCGCTCTATGAGCTGGCGCCGAATCTTGTTGGAATACCCAGTGCCTGTTATTGAACATGGTATGAGAAACAGGTTCCACAAGGTTCGTCAGGACTGTATTTTGATACACAACAGCATTCGTTTTTACACCTTTCTCACAAAAATGTACCTCTGTTAAGCCCCAATAAGAAACTCCCAACCATACCATGAGCGAGGATGGAAAATGACCTCGTTGGACACGCGGAATACGGTTGCTCGCTTCTTCACTACTGTGTGCATACACCTTATCATTTTGTTTGTTGTAGCTCTCTTCTACGGTAAACATTTTTTCATCCGAAAAAAGAATTTCCCGATATTTTTTTCCCGCGTACCGCTTCAACAAAGCGCGGCATCTCTTCAGTCTCAGGTCCATTAGACGAGCATTCAAACGATGTCCTGTTTTTCTTCGATATGCCCGAAGCCCTAAGTCTTCATTTAACACGCTTTTCACCGTGGTTCTGCTTAACCCCATCTGAAGGGCCAACAGTTTCTGCTTACGTTTGGGATTTCTTTGAATTCGTGCCTTCACAGCTTTTATCACTGCTGGAGTCCTAACAGACCGAGGGCGACCACTTCTTGACCTGTCATCTACACTAGAGTCTTCATTGTATCGTTTGATGGTACGATAAACGAATCTTTTGGTTATATTCAAATTTTTCAGTATGTTAAAAATTTGAATTGGCGCGTAACCGCAACGATGCAACGCAATAACTGCAACACGGTCTTCTTTAAGCGTCCAGTCCATATTTAAAAATGAGTAAAATTCTAAAAGTATACATTTTTATTTTCATGAACAATTCGAAATTCGAATTCAATAAACTTTTTTGTGGCCAGCATTCTAAAAGAAAAGTTTTTACTGTGTGACAATACTTATGACCTGACTAGGTATGTCTTAGTCAGAATAGTGACGGATCTGACATATATTAAACTTTACAGGACAGCCATTTTAAGAATATACAAGCGTCATTTTACTATGAGAATCTATCATATCCGTCACTTTACCAACTGCTTAATTTGAAATCTAAAATACATGTAATTTTTTTTTAATGTAGCAATAATATTTAGACAATGTGGTATCCAAATATGGTAAAAAGTGAATTTTGGATTTTTTTCAAATCCGACATTATTCTAGGATCACGACGATATTATAGAAACTTAAAAATAAACTTGAAATATATTTGTATATCTTTTTCAGACTTACACTCAAAATCTTTAAACACCCACTAGACTAAAAATATTATTTTTAATTAGTAAATAATAAATTTAAAAGTTCATTATCTATTTCCCCAAAAGTAACAAACTTTTTGGAATAACAACCATATTGGAATAATCATAGTTCTGTACCCCTATGAGACAGTAGCATCTTCACAGTGCCCCTAGCATCATAAACATCTATAGGTTACTATAAAGTTGTCTGCCAGCCTGTCTGCTGTTCCTCAATTATAAAAAGAAATCATAATATTCCCTAAGGATTAATATGATCATGTTACTTATACAAAAAATTATATCAAAAAAATTTGCTCTTTCAATGTTACTGTATAGATATGGCAGTACGCCTCACTGCAGCAGACAAAGCTGGATTTGGATCTGGTGGTTCCGTCAACAGCTGCACCGCTGTCCACCTTCCATCTTCATTTGACTGCCTCAATGCTTCCATTGTGGCTTGAACCCTTTGCCCGTCTTCAAATGTAGCTGCTGCTTGTACTGGTTCCTTAACCCAATCCATTTGTTCTTTAACTGGCAGGAATGCTTCTTTTAATGCACTTATCATTTTACATAAGCCTTTAATATATGGCTTGGGGACTACACTAGAAGCACAGCTCAAATCTTCAATATCAACATATATAACATCCTCTTTATCATGTCTTTTGCTTTCTTCTTCATGTGACTTTTTGTGCAGTTTGCCATGAAGATCACCACCCCTCACAACCAAATATCCTTTCTTACTGTACACATAAATCTCTTGATTGAAACAAGGTCCTGGCAAATGATTATGTAAAGTGGCAGTAACTAATAAACCTTTGTCCATCTGTAATTGGAATGTACAAAAATCCGGTGCAGTTATTTTTCTTATGCCATTAACTTTGGCCGTTTCCTCAACAAATGTTCTTAGTACTCCATGCACTTTGACTACCTTCTGGCCGGTCAGAAATGATACAAGATCTATTACATGACTACCGACTAATGTTAGGGTACCACCACCCATTGTGTCATCGCATAGCCAGTTATATGTCTCACCGAGTAATGGTCCCATTTGTACTCTTACATCTATCAAGGTCAGCTCATTAGGATTGCCCAAATATCCTTCATAGATACATCGTTTCATATGATTAAATGCCGGAAGAAATCGCAATGAATAATTGACAATAGAAATTAGCGTTGGATAATACTGGGCAGCTCGGACCATTTTCAGCGCTTCCGCTTGACATAATCCCGCCGGTTTATCACATACTACATGTTTTCCAATACCCAAAGCCTTGACAGAGATCTGTGCATGAAGATTAGGAGCGCAAACGATGAAAACGAGACTTACATTCTTCTTCAAAAGAACATCGTCGATTTTGTTTGTGAAGAAGGGAATTTTCAACTCTTTAGCAGCCGACTCGGCTTCTTGCAGTGTGACTCCCCATATCGCTTCAACGGGGAATTCTTTATCTCTCAAAAATGGCACTAAAACCTTCGCTATTGATCCCGTTCCAAAAACACCAATTCCAGGTAACATTATTACAGTGCCAAATCACTTTAAAAATAATTGCAGTTACAGTTATAAAAGTAGAACATATTTCAAATATTTTGAAAGCATTTTAACATATGAAAATTTATGAATTTTAATGATTAAACAAAAAAAACCCAAACAATTTATTTACTTCACATGAGCTGTCAGTAGTCAGTACCTATCTATACCTACTGTCAGTGTCAGGCATCCAACTGACATTTACTGTTTGACATTTATGTTTTTTTTCTGTAGCTAGAAATATTTTTAAATAAATAATAATTATGGCATTAGTGACTTAGGTTTCTGCACCCTATGGGACAGCAGTGTGTTCGCGGTGCCCCTAGTGTTGCAAACTACCATAAGCGACGACGGTAACTGCTTACTATTAAGTGGGCCGCCAGCCTGTCTGTTGTTCCAATTCCAGGCAATAATTCAGCAATAATTTTTTTCAGGGGCCACGTTAGTTTTAGGTAAATGGTCTACGTGGTATGGCCCTAAGCCCGTCTGGATGTTGATCACCTTTGGTCTTGGGTATGCCGCCATAATAACTTTATGCTGTGTTCCGGCTGTGACCCAAGTTCCTGCACCCTTAAGGGTCAGCAGCTTGTTTGCGTTGCCACTGATGTTACAAACACCCATAGGCGATGGTAACTGCTAAATTCTAAGTGGGCCGTCAGCCTGTCTGCTGTCTCACAGCAATTAAAAAAATCACGTTAAAGAATTGCTAGAAATGTTCGATAGATTTTAAATTTGTTATATTATTATAATCTAGTTTTATTTTAGTAAACAATAAAGACTTTACATTCATACAATGTACCTAGTCAGGTCATAAATTCTGTCACATGTTTAATGTAAAATAATTGTAACAAGTTTATTAATTATGTAACCATTCATATACCAAAATGAACTTAACAAAACATAGATTCTTATGACATTAAAGTTTATTCAAAATGACCTCCGTGATTTTGAATACAAGCCTTCAATCTGCGCGGCCAGTCGTCTATCGCAGCACGAACGAGGTCCATGTCAATATCGGCGGCTGCCTTAATCAAGGATGTCTTGAGTGACTCCAAATTGGGATGAGGCTTTGAGCACGCCTTTTCCTCCAAGTGTTGCCATATCTTGTAATCTAACGGATTCAAATCTGGACTGGAGGAGGGCCAGTCTTCGTGCCGGATGAAGTCGATTTCACGCGCCGCCAGCCAGTCTTGTGTGCTCTTCGCTCTATGAGCTGGCGCCGAATCTTGTTGGAATACCCAGTGCCTGTTATTGAACATGGTATGAGAAACAGGTTCCACAAGGTTCGTCAGGACTGTATTTTGATACACAACAGCATTCGTTTTTACACCTTTCTCACAAAAATGTACCTCTGTTAAGCCCCAATAAGAAACTCCCAACCATACCATGAGCGAGGATGGAAAATGACCTCGTTGGACACGCGGAATACGGTTGCTTGCTTCTTCACTACTGTGTGCGTACACCTTATCATTTTGTTTGTTGTAGCTCTCTTCTACGGTAAACATTTTTTCATCCGAAAAAAGAATTTCCCGATATTTTTTTCCCGCGTACCGCTTCAACAAAGCGCGGCATCTCTTCAGTCTTAGGTCCATTAGACGAGCATTCAAACGATGTCCTGTTTTTCTTCGATATGCCCGAAGCCCTAAGTCTTCATTTAACACCCTTTTCACCGTGGTTCTGCTTAACCCCATCTGAAGGGCCAACAGTTTCTGCTTACGTTTGGGATTTCTTTGAATTCGTGCCTTCACAGCTTTTATCACTGCTGGAGTCCTAACAGACCGAGGGCGACCACTTCTTGACCTGTCATCTACACTAGAGTCTTCATTGTATCGTTTGATGGTACGATAAACGAATATTTTGGTAATATTCAAATTTTTCAGTATGTTAAAAATTTGAATTGGCGCGTAACCGCAACGATGCAACGCAATAACTGCAACACGGTCTTCTATAAGCGTCCACTCCATATTTAAAAATGAGTAAAATTCTAAAAGTTATACATTTTTATTTTCATGAGCAATTCGAAATTCTAATTCAATAAACTTTTTTGTGGCCAGCATTCTAAAAGAAAAGTTTTTACTGTGTGACAATACTTATGACCTGACTAGGTATATTGTATTTGTTTATAATAAATTTAACTTTTTTTTTTGTCTCGGGGAAAAACTACTCTTGACGGGTTCCCCCGGCTCGGGGGGACCGAGGGATATGTGGGACTCCGGGAAAGATGTTCGAACATCCAACTACTTACTAAAAACCCCCCGCTGTTCTCCTATCGCTTACGCCCGGGCCTACGGATATATGGCCTGCCGATCTCGTGGCCCGGGCCGCCTCCGGCCCGCCCTTTTTCTTAAGTCGGGCACCTTCTCAAGGGTTGGCGCCAGGGGGTCAGGCTTTCGTCCCCCCGGCGCTCTCCTGTAATAACTCTAGGAGTTGAGGGGGGCCACGGAACAGCACGCAGCCCTCACCTTTGCGGCCATAGTGCGGGCGGCGGGTCCTCCCCCGAGAGTCCGCCCGCGGCCGCTTTCTACGGCGGCCGGAGGTCGTTAGTTGCCCTCCGGTGCCGCCGACGTGGCCTGCGTTGGCGGGAGGGGAGTGTGGTGGTCGACTCCCGCTCCCGCTCCGCCGCCTCCTTTGCGGACATGACTGCCTCGCAGAAGGAGGCGACGGCCGTCCATCCAGGATCGGTAATAAATTTAACATGCTCCAACATAGTTTTTCTGACAGATATACAATTGAAAGACTGACGGCCAGATCAGATCAAACTATTTACATGTCACAATATTTTGTTTTTTATAGGAATTGCAATAACAGTTTTAAACACAACTTTTTATAAAGCCACTGAATCAGCGATATTAACATGTTAGTTAAATTCGATAAATATTTAAATATAATACAGAAAATCAAAATATTATACTTGTTTTAAAACATTACGAAAATAAATATACTTCTTTTTATTGTTGTAGGACAGCAGACAGGCTGACGGCTCATTTAGAATTTAGCAGTTACCGTCGCCTATGGGTGTTTGCAACGCTAGTAGCATCGTGAACACGCTGCTGTCCCATAAGGGTACAGGAACTTGGGTCACTAATGCCGGAACACAACACAAGGTTATTATGGCGGCATACTCAAGACCAAAGGTGGTCGCCATCCAGACGGGCTTGGGGCCCTACCACGTAGCTAGGGTGGGTTGTTTTGTCGGCTTTTACGACAGGCCGACCCCGGCCGCAGAGGTTTGGATAGTTAATGGCAAAAATTAATAACAAATTTTAGTTATTCAATTAGAATTATATATTTAAATATTACAGGTATTGTAAATTTGTATTGCTCGATGGTTATTATTAAATAAGCGTAAGTGGCACAAAAGCGGAATATTATTTATTCAGAAAACATTGAACGCCGTAAGTCACGTTGGACCGCGCTTAAAACGAATCACTTTTCGTCGGAGCGGCTATATTCAATGCCTTGATAACTGCCACCTGGATGGAATAGGGCTGTTACAAATCAGGTTTATTCCTCGCCGTAAATAAATATTATCACTGTGCACACTGTATTCAGAAACACCCAAACCCGTGATATTAATGGTTCCTGAATTTCATAATACCATATATTTACTTTTTATCTATTAGTAATAGAAACGTGAAAGTTTGTATGGATGTTTGTTACTCTTGCACGCAAAAATTACTGAATGGATTTAGATGAATTTTGGTATAATCAATTCAATTTGTATTAAAAAAAAACAGTTGATAAACGACACATTATTGGACTCGGGTCTCATCTTAGAGGAAATGGTCCAACATCACCGTTATATACCCGCCAATCCCCCTTGGGCAAGAATGGCGGGTTTACAGTCCGTTCCCTGTAAGTGGGGGGGGGGGGGGGGGGGGGGTTTGCAGCAGTGGGACGTATATGGGCTGTTCTTATATTTTTTTTATTATTATTTATTCTGTTCTTTATTTAAAGATGATATTTGTTAATTAGGTGCAAATTTGAATAGAACTGGTATGAATTTCAGGCTTTCACAGAAGATATCTATATATGTCCAAATTTGGAACTCCCTCCCTCTGGATATTAGAAAAGCAAAATCACTTGCCATTTTTAAAAACTTGGTTAATGACCATTACCTAAAGTCATAAACTGCATCGTCATGTGTATGCTTCATTGTATTGCTATTGTATGTTAGATTAATTTAGTTTTTTTTTTGTATAATATTTACTATCTTGATTTCTATGTCTATTGTGCACCGCCTTGTACTACTACTTTAAATATTTCTGATAGGTTGTCTGGAAGAAATCGCTATTTAGTGATAAGACCGCCGTTTGCTCACTATGTTGTACTATTACCTACTTCTTTTTATGTCTTTTTTTTCTGTAAAATTGTGTGGTGAACAATAAAGAATTATCTATCTATCTATCTATCTATATCTTTGTAGGCGTTAAATGTTACCTCAATTATAAAGATGTACATTTACGAGTGTTCTTTATTTAATAAGTGAAATCGACAGACAGGTGTATCTGTTAATAATGCTTGTATTTTCATGAAAAATATTTTTACTATATATTTCAAGAACCGCGTCGTTGGAACATCTGCGGGGATCACGGGTCCCAAGTGCCCAGTCAAGATTCCCGTCCCAAGTTGTATTTAATTATTTAGAAAATAAAAATATAAAAGTAATATAACAGTTATCTAATAGCGCTCTCGCTGATGTCATAGATATTAGCAAAGTAAACAGCAGTGGCTGTTTACTTGGGACTAACAGGTATTGGGTGAATTGTCTCAGTGTATGTATTTATTATTTGTTTTATTGGCTATAAAGACAATTTTCTGTATCAGGTGAAAACCTGTGTCATATGATTTGTCATATTTAATTTCGAATTTTGTCTTCGGTGCCGATCGAACCCAGTCTCAGTGGGAATCAAATACAAATGTATAATCACTTGCGTAGTCACTAAGCCAATTGTGACGCCTTAATAGAACTTAATTTCTAGATATGGTATTATAAGCAATTAAAACGGATATAAAAGAAATCAAATCTATAGAAAAACAAAATGCTGCATACACATTCAAACATTAAGTACTTTCTTGAGCTGTAGTGAACGATTTCATTTTCTAAGCGGACCGTCGCTTCAGCCTGTTCTATAGCAAATTAAAAAAAAAACAAATATCAGTTCTTGAGCGACATCCAATTAGGTGTCAGACAAGTATTATCTTCACATAAATAATTCATTAAAATATTACATATAACTGTAACAAATCATTATTAAAACACAAACTTTAAGAAAAGATCGCCCGCGTCGAATTGTTCAGTAACAATGTTAGACAGCCCTATTCATGTACTATTTGAAGCAATCCGTTTTACTCTCCGGTCGGCACCCACAGTGAGCCACGACTCGTTTTATTCCTATATTTTGGGCTTACTTTAACAAAATAACTGCAAACAATTGATAGTATGATTTAAATACACACATCAAAAAAGTCTAAGCAACATGTACTAATTTAAATTTTAGGATGGTGGATGAGCCGCTGTATGGATGAATTTCTTGAATGCACCTGAGCCTTTCAGTATTTCCGGGCCGACGGTACACTCGCACCCTTCTTGTATCAGGCCTAAACCCGAATCGCGACTCATCGGAAAACATAATTTTATCCCATTGTTCCTGGGTCCATGTTCTGCATTCATTTCGACGAGCGCGATTCCCGTGGCATATCGGTGGGCACCTAATTGGGCGTCGAGCTCGTAGGCCGTACTCATGCAGTCGATTTCGCACAGTTTGGGGACTTACATCAACACCACTTGAATTTTGTAGCCTGAAACTTATCTCTCGAGCTGTTAACATCGGCTGGCGTCTTGCAGTCAGTTGTATGTAGCGGTCTTGCCGAGTGGTTGTACTTCTTTTACGGCCTGGATGCTGTTCAGCGGGTTCCCTTGTATTATTGTAGCTCTGCCAAAGACGACAAATAACACTTCTATAAATGCCAAAATGCCGAGATACCTGAGATTGATTACTTTCCGCTTGCAACATCACTATACAGCTCTTTGCATTTCATTTGCCGTCAAATGACGTCGCTCCATGACGTAAAGAATATCTAACAATTCAATTTTGTCGTTAACTTTATTTAAATGGTTGGTAAAATTATAAAATCAAGACTAAACGTTGCTATGTTTAGTGCGTTTAAGTGCGTTTTTATTGCTTTAAAAACGCACTTAAATTCAAACAAATTCCCTTTCATTTAATTTTATGAAAAAAACGAAACATAATCGAAATTTTTTTTTACAACCAGCCAGTATGTTATCAATAACAAAAAAGTTTACATACCTACGCACTTTGAGTGAGTAAAGACTTAGAAATTAATTAGTATAAATGTTAAATTTGTAATATTATGCATGTTGCTTAGACTTTTTTGATGTGTATATTACATTCAAGGATGCTAACAACAAATTTATAAAAATGTAATTAAAAAGTATTTCTATAAAATGTTATGTTATTTTTTAATTATTGTTAAATGTTATTGATTTTTTATGTCAAATAAAGAGAAAGAAAAAAAGTTGGGTAACTTTATGTCAATTTCTTTTTGCAATGACGAAAGGTATAATATAACCTTATAAATAACCTTAAAGCGATTGCGGACGATATTGTGATTACATACACTGGGCCGCTTCTTGGTGGGGTAGACCCTAAAAGTGCTGCCTTGACGTCATAATGCGTGCCGAAATGGACTTACTACAAAGAATGCTGAAGAATGCGCGAAGTGGAGGCAAGCGGAATCCGGGCACCGAAGCGGAAGTTTGTGTTGCAACCGGAATTTAAGGGTGGAATGATGATGATTGTGATTATATAATGTTTCCTAAATAAAACCACACGTGTCATACGTATTTTTTCCGCCAATCTAGTTGTAATCATGAAATAAAAGTAATACAGACTTTTTTTCGCCGTTTATTCTCGTATTGTATTCGCATTCAAGTGTTGTGTAAGTTTTTATTGGAGTAAATTATTTTGATTTGAATTGCTGTTTGACCAAGGTGCACGACAAGGTTGTGGAGACGAGAGTCGTTTTCTGTTCGTCTCCGAATTTTTAAGAATCGAAAGTTTTGGTTGCTATTACTAAAAATCATATCACAACGGCGGATTTAACTGCAGGCTGAGTAGGCTGGAGCCTAGGGCGGCAAATTTGGCGTTTTTTTTTTATTTTAATGGGATAAAGGTGATGTAATTATGACGATAGAGCATAGCAATTTCATTGACAAAGAAAATGTAATTAATATGTTTGTAAACTAGGGTTGAATTGCAGAGGTTAGTAGGGGCGGTAAATGTTGAATAGCCCACTGGCGGTAAACGTGTAAATCTGCCACTGATATTGCATTATAAATTTTTATGCGAGGAGATCCATGGTCATGTTAAGTTCTATGACTTCAACATCATCGGCAGTGTCGCTTGAAGTTAAAGTATGATGGTATTTTGCTTGAGGTCTTAATTCGTATTATTCGAGACCTGGAGACGTTATTTACCTCTTTCCTTTCCAATTTTTATCTTCATGTCATCTTTTTTTGGGTCTACTTAGTTGTCTTCATTAGTTTTGGTCTTGTATACAGCAGTCACTAGTTTACCGTTCTCTCTGTGCAAAAAGGTAGATATTGTTAGATATTTTGATTAGACAGAATGGATGGATATATGGATGGAAAATATGGAGGGAGTGCGTAAATGACAATATAGTGAAGAGGGGTGTGAATGTTGAGATGACGGCTAACAGAGGAGAGTGGAGGGAGACAGCGCATGCTTAATCATAAACTGACCGATTACGATTTAGGTCTAAAGTGAGTTAATATAACGGGCGGCATTGATCGACGCCCTCTATCGGCCAAACTAAAATTTGTTTCGATATCTCTTTCACACACTGAGTTACCGCTATTTAGTTATAAGTCAATATATAATAAATCTTACACCAATGTAGACATTTTTTGCTCTAACATTGTAAATTATAAATTTAAAATAATCGAATTATGCAAATGCCTAACGTATTACGTATTAAGCTTAGATCTCTCAATTCTCTCAATTCTTTTTTTTTAATGTATTTTATAATTTTAATTTATGATATGTATTACTGTTGTTCTATTGGATGATGCAATTATGTGAATTACCGTTAAGTGGAAACTTTACTGTTTTGTTAATTTTTATATAATCTTTACATTGTGATTTATTTTAATTGTATGTTTCCCAAATAAATAAAAATAAAATAAAATATATGGGATAAGTCGTAAATGACAAAACGTTTTTTGCGATTTCCTAAAAAACAGGTTTTTTGAGTTAGGTCAGTTTATGATTAAGCGTGCGACTGAGCATGTTGTACTGACCCTAAATAATGTGGGATAAGAGTAAGTAGAGTACTGTTAGACATTTTGTGTGTACGTTGAGCTTTCTTTTGACTTTGTAAGCTACAACTTCTAAAATGGTATCACGATAACCTGGCTAACAACAAACTCCCTGCTCGAGGTTGTCCGTTTAGTTTTTTTTATCTAAGCCTGAAAATTCATAAAAGGAATAATTAATAAAAATTAGACTTTGCGCTTTGATTTAGATTTAAACGCCAAGATAAAATAGTGGTACATCGTACTAGTACAAAAAAGTAAAATTAAAATATACTGACGTTTAATTCGAAAGTAGCGCACGTGTACATTTAATCTTATAAAGTATTAAATGTCGCGGAAGCGCGACCCGCCTCGTGACAATCTGTCAACCTTTTTGTCTCCCAAAGACAGCGCTAATTGCTTCACACTCTCATCCCAAAGTGTTCATAAATATACCTGAAAAAGTACGACCGACAATTACATCCCTGATACAGCATCCATGATGGCATATATCACCCAGGCAGTTTTTTTTCGCCCTGTGTGCATATTATTGCCTTGCACCGTCGTTGAAGAAAAACATTAAAAGAAAACCTGCATACAGAGGCACCGGTATGCGTAACCCGCTAATCTGACTTAGACAAGCATGGTGGGTAAACTGTCCGATCCGTTTAGGGCAAGCCTAGTAGTGGGACGTTATCAGTTGTTTTTATTATTATGGTAATTACAAATTATTAAATTGCATTGAATGTTTTTATTTATATGAACATTGATATTCTTTATTTAACAAGTAGGTACACTAGCAGTTAACATTGTGTAGTTTAAAATAATTATAAAACAAGTTATGAATAGTCGATAACAGTCTTTGACTTGTTTCGTTAGAATCTAAAGAAAAAAGTATAATTTGCAAAAAATATACAACCACTAACAACCTTTTATTCCGGACTTAAGTCTTATTTCTTAAAAACAAATATAGATTCCGTATAAGAGACCATCGTTCATTAGTCGAAGAGTAATCCTGAAAGCTCGGGTGGGGCGTACGTAAGCGCCGCCCAAGATTTCACCCGCCTTGCTCTTGCGCATCTCAAATGATTAACGCGGCCGGGTCAGTTCAGAAGGGTAAATTTACCCCGTATTATAAAAATTAGTATTAAATTTCGAAAGTTATGTAGTGTAGTGATTATAGTGATGTGCAATATTAATGAAAATGCCAAGGAAACGTGCAAATAAAACACCCCCTGTTGAGAAGAGACCTGATGATGCGGATGACGATGATTTCTTCTTTGATGATACTCAGTCTAATTCAGGTGATTATTTTCTCTGTTAACCAAGTCCTTTATCATTCCTCTCTTTATCATTTTGTATTAAAATAATAACTATTATAATCAAGAAAACTTGTGATTGAGTGGTTGCAGTCATTATCGAAAATAAAGCCATCTAGTTTTTTTTCAAAAGGCTACTTAAGAATCATGACTCTATGTATATGTTGAGGTGGCAGTTGTCTTTTAAAATTAAATTTAATAGTTTTTTTATTTTTAACACAATACAAAAATTAAATTGAAATAAATATAATAATTGGCAAATTTCATTTGTGTACATAAAATCTATAGTTTTATGTTATATGAGACTAAAATACCTGGTACAAAAATTTCAATAAAGAAAATCTCTATGTTATATATATATATATATATATATATATATATATATATATATATATATATATATATATATATATATATATATATATATATATAGAAAAAAATCTTTGTTCTTATACAGCCTAATTATATTAAAGTTCCATTCAAACCTTTAAGATTCAATTAAACTTCCACTCCCACTTTTTGATGTGTGATTTATTAGTCATTGTGTTCAAAGACCAATGGTTGGTACAAGCTTTTCCTTTCTAGGTACAAGCTTTTTCTTCCTAAGTTTATGTGATCAGACAAAACTTCGACCAAGTTTCGGAAGCAAACCGGAGTTAATACTAATACAAATTATAGCATTCGCATTATAAGTTCAATTATAGCATTTTAAGTAGTATTTTAAATAATAATCATCAGCTCAATTCAATAGGTCGGAGTTCACACGAGCCGCAGCACAGGAACGCAGCCAACGCCCGGGAAAGGGCTCGAATGAGAGTGCTTTCAAAAGCCTTTTGCAGGTATTGTCATCTTGTAGTTAAATAAATATTTTGTAACAATGCACACACCGTCATCTAGTCTCAAACTAAGTAGCATAGCACACTTATATACTTTTTTTTAAATAAAATACATATTATGTAGACGCGAGACGAGAATTGAACCCGTGAGCTCCGCAAGCGTACCGAAATGTTTTATCCGTTACGCTACTGAGGTCGTCAAATTGATGATAGTTAATCGATAAATTGATTTTATGGTTAACCTCGAAAGGTTAGAAAATGGAGAGAATACAGATAGGAGGGGCGTGAGTTGCGACCGGAAGTATCACTTTCCACACGCAACGAATAGCTTAAAGTTAATCATTTACCGCTTTTATTTGATGAGCTTTACCACGTCAAATCACAAAATTTCAGTAAAAGCTTTACTCAAAAATAAGAAAGCTTCTATTGATAAAGTTTTCGCATATTAAATCCGAGCTAGATCAGAACTTATAGTATGCCTGTATGTATATTATAACAATTCTTAAAAAACTATAAAATTTTAACAATTATTATGTTAGCACTTTTCTTAAACAAGCTTACCTTGTTTTTTATTGCTGTGGGACAGCAGACAAACTGCCGGCCTATTTAAAATTAAGTAGTTACTGTCGCCTATGAATGTTAGCGGCGTCAGGGGAATTCCTGTCACTGGAACCTGAGTCACTTATGCCGGAACACAAGGTTATTATGGAGACATAGAAAACCGGGGTGGTTGCATTCCAGACGGGCGTGGAGCTCTACTAACTAGCTAGTTGGTAGAGTTTTGTCGCCTTTGACGACAGGCCAACCCTAGCCGCAGAAGTTACTCATATTATTTTTACTTCATCTCTGCTCGGAGCATAATCATTTACATACATACATATAATCACGCCTGTTTCCCGTAGGGGTAGGCAGAGACCACTTCTTTCCACTTGCTACGATCCTTACATACTTGTTTCGCTTCGTCCACTTTCATTATTCCCTTCATACATGCCCTTCGGTTTAGGGTACTCTTGACCTGGCCTTTTTTCAAGACATCCCTGATCTGGTCTCGAAACGTCCACCTAGGTCTATCCCTTCCAACACTTCCATTCACATTCGCCTTATACACTTTTTTCGTCAATCGTTCTTCATTCATTCTCTCGACATGGCCAAACCATCTCAGCATACCTTTCTCAATCTTTGTCACAACATCTTCTTTCAGAACACAACGTTTCCTTATCTCACTATTTCATATCAATTTAATCTTAATAAACCCAAAACAGCTGTTTTATAGTTAAAGAAGAAAGAGAAAATATGGACATCATTAACACACATATATATATATATATATATATATATATATATATATATATATATATATATATATATATATATATATATATATATATATATATATATATATATATATATTATCTATCACAGACATATTGTTCTCTATAGATTGAAAACGACTCTTCCATGGGTACCGGCAGATACTAAGCTGTCTAAATTGGACACCCTGAGGTTGGCCGCCTCGTACATCGCGCACCTGCGCGCCTTGCTCCACGAACCGAGATCTGCGCATACGCCGCCCCATCCTCTTAGTTTGGTAAGATCTTTATTAATTACATAATTAAAATTATTAATACATATATTCTTTATTCGTATGACTTTCATTTTGTAAAAGATGTTTAGTTGGTTCAGGACAACTCTTTTTTTTATTGCTGTCGGACAGCAGACAGGCTGACGGCCTACTTAGAATTTAACTCTCACTATCGCCTATGGGTGTTTGCAATGCCAGTAGCATCGCGGACACGCTGCTTTCCCATAAGGGTACAGGAATTTGGGTCACTAATGCCGGAACACAACACATGGTTATTATGGCGGCATACTTAAGACCAAAAGTGGTCGCCATCCAGACGGGCTTGTGGCCTTACCACGGCTTGCCCTAGCTACGGCTAGGGTGGGTTGTTTTGTCGCCTTTTACGACAGGCCGACCCCGGCTGCAGAAGTTAGTATTATTTCTCCGCCCTTGCACGGATAAAAAGCTTTGAGCGATGACAATTGAGCAATGGATGTGAATGCAAAAAAACACGAATACAAGATGCCGCTTAAAAGCAAAACTATTTGCTATGTTTTAAAGGTTTTAAAGTCAGACTTTCCATTTGTTTTCAGGGTAGTAAAGATATAAAGGTAGTAGGGATACATGGTAGCTTGATAGTATCACTCTTGATCATGGATTCAAATCAAATACACGGCTTGGGTAGTTTTTGTCGGTTATAATTAACCCATACTGATGATGAAAAAAAACATCGTAAAGAAATGGTGGATATACTGTATGTTCCCTACGAGAAGGTCTGTGGTTGTAGACTGTTACGAAGAGTTTCACCAAGATCTACGATGCCGAAGTCAACATTATCAGTAACGTTTTACGTTCTGAATTGACAAATTTTTATCCGTGCAGGGGCAAAACAACTCAATCTAGCTACATGGTGGGGCCCCAAGCCCGTCTGGATGGCGACCACCTTTGATCTTAAGTATGCCGCCATAATAAATTTATGTTGTGTTCCGGCATTAGTGACCCAAGTTCCTGTACCCTTACGGGGCAGCAGTGTGTTCGCAATTGCAAACACCCATAGGCGACGGTAACTGCCAAATTCAAAGCGGTACGTCAGCCTGTCTGCTGTCCTACAGCGAATAAAAAAAATTTCAAAGGCCTCCTAAAAAAATGTAGACATATTGACAGCACTCACCAGTGGGAAGATTGAGAGATAGAGAACTGTCTATTGTTATTATTAGATATAAAACATACAAAGCTAATTGGATAAAACGATATCTATCACGCCAAGCAACTACCTATACAGAAAAATAATAGTAAACGTGTTAATCCGCCCATATATCACGCAATCGTCCTTCGTGGAACGTGTACCCTAATCCCCTGTCGACAGCTAAATACTCTGTGGCGTTTGCCAAACCTCAGCCTGATTCATTGTGGTGCCACGAGTCGACGAATTATAGAGATGACAGGCGTGACAGGAATTTATTGTAAACAATGCGCGATAAGTAGCGTGACATGTGCATGTTCACTATTCCCGTTTTTTGTAAACACGGGAAGATTTTTAAAATTACAAGTCTGTTAAGTTTAATATATTTCGGAATGTGTAAAATTATACAAAAATGTAATGATACTTAGAAAAATCTCAAAATTCTTGGAGGAGCTCACTTAATACCCAGGTATGGTATAATTATTTACTCTTACTATTTCCGTTTAAGTATACCATTGACCTCTACATGCCATGCCTCATTGTAACCTTACATCTGGCCTTTCCAAATACACTTCTTATCAAAAAAATCGAAACATCACTGAAGTTTGGTCTTGAATGAGTTTAATTTTTTTTTTACATTTAACCAAAAATATAAATAATTCCAGTTAATTGTGGATATTATAAGGTATAATTTAACTTTAAATATGTGTTTTGTTCAACAGGTATGTTTTTACCCTTTAAGAAGAAATAGTTAAATGTTAGAAATAAAGATGTTAAATAGAATTTTTTTTTATCCAGTATCTCATATTTCCTCCCGGGCTCTTATCTCTGTTTCCATGTGGTTCCTCATGGAAAGGATAAGTGTCACAATCTTGTGTTGTGGGATGTTATCCCACGCTTCTTGTATAGCTGTTTTAAGATGGCTAAGCGTCTCCTGAGCAGGATTTCTCGCTCTGACTCGTTTCTTCAACTTATACCATAAGTGTTCTATGGAATTCATATCCGGGCTTCTTGCTGGCCAGCCCATAACTGCAATATCGACTTTGCACAGGTATTCATTTACAATGCTTGCGGTATGAGCCCTGGCATTGTCCTGCATGAAAATGAAGCCTTTCTCCAATAAAATGTGTGTAGGGTACCACATGAGGCTCCAGACACTTGTCGATGTAACGTGACCAAAGTCCAGATACAAACGCAAGTTCGGTTTGTCTATCGGCGCTTAACTGCGTAACAGACTCTTTCTTCAATGCAGCACTGTGCAAACGCTCTCCCTCTTTTTGACACACCTTTTTTCTTTCGTCATTACCACACAGTATGATCTTACTCGCGTCAGAAAAGAGAACTTTTCTCTATTGAAGGTATGATCAATTTAAGTACTCAAGTGCAAAGTTGAGGTGCGCTCTTCGGTGGTATACCGTAAATTTTGGGCCATTAGCTGGTTTATGAGGTTTCATACCACGCTCCGCCAATCTTCTTCTTATGGTAAAATCGCTTACAGTCAATCCTCGAATCTCATGGAGTCGCTGCTGCGGTTCAATAGAGTTAAAGTGGTGATTTCTTAGAGAAACTGACTTAAGCATAAAAATGTGATTAAGTGCAGAAATTCTGACGAAATACACATTGAAAGCAATCTCTACATTCATATATTGGATGAAAATTCGAAAATTTTAATTAAAATATTTTTGGAATTCTGGTACACAATTGTGTAGACTAAGCTTCCAGTTTTTATTTTATTTTATTGGCGTATTTTTTTAATAATATCAATCCTTTTTTTCATTTAAATGCCGCCTCAATAATACTTGCAGTAGTGTTTCGATTTTTTTGATGAGAAGTTAATAAAAAAATTTGTTTCATTAGGGTCACTATCGATCATTTTTTTCTATACTGAGGAAACTGACATTTATCATTACGACGTCGGAAGTCTGAGGGAAAGCCAACGTGGTTATGTGAGGTTCTGCGTTTGAGAATGGCTAGCAAGCGATAGCCAGTGGTATCTGCGACTGCCATACCTACTTAAAAACCGTAAACGTCACCCAGAATAATGTTATAGAGTTTTTGACTTATGGAGGATTACGACTTAAGCAAATTTTGTTAGGAAACATTCGACTCGTAGAGGCTTAACTTCTTTATTTATTCCAATCAATTTTGAGTCACAGAGGTGAAATAAATAAAAGTCTTAGTTATGCGAAAGAATGCTTTACATTATTGGTATATAAAGTCGGTTTTCGAATAATTGAGTTTTAATGGGTGTTAAATTAAAAATTGCTATGTTCGAGGTGTAACTTTTTTTGAGTTATAGAGGGAAAAATATGTAGACTTATAGAGGGTTCAAATTTCGAGTAACGGAGGTTTAAGTGGTTGAAGCGAAGGAAAACAATAATTTTTCAAGTTTGGAAGGTTTTCGACTTAAACAGGTAATGCTGTATTTTACCATTAATGGGAGCATCGCAGAATCAGTATGGTCATAACTCTGCGACGCCCCATAGGCGACTGTCAATGAATTTCAGCCTTAAAAGAAGCTTGTAGGGCACTTTCAGATTATCTACAGATTCATAAGTTTTTTCAAACTAGCTTAGTCAACAAACTATTTTCGTCATACAAATTGGTGGACCAAAATGTATTTAAAATCACAGTAACCATTTGATTTGCAAATTGTTTGAATGTTAACAACATGACAGGAGAGGCCAGAGAAACAATAAAACTGGAACATCTCTTTAACGTCCGGAGATAAATTTTATTTTTACTCGTAACAGCTGCAACCTTATGGTCAACGCGAGCACAACACTAATGTTTGTTATTGTAACCTTTTTGTTATATGTTCCGAGAGTCATTCCACTTGAATAACGTTGGCGTGTTTTATGACCAGAGGAAGGGTTTTGGAAGGGCCGGAAAAGTGATTTGTTTGGATAGAAAAGAGTGTTTATTGAATTATATTCTCACAAATCGAACACACAAGATGAAACGTATCCGGATGATGTAATAGTGATAGCATAAATGCGAATTTTACTTTATCGGACACTATAGTCATATAAACGAATCCGTGGCACAATCGACTATTGTGTTGATGGTGTTAAGCTACTGGATGGTTCTTTTCAGTTTACCTATGTTTAGCTATATATAATTATGGTGATATTGACATCGCTTATCCTGGGAACAGGAATGTATTTACTCAATAGAAACGTGAATACGTGTGCATCTCGGGACACCCGACAGAAGTGATAACTTAAACTAATCTAAGTTGAACTATTTAATATTGAAATTGTTTAACTTGAGAAAAGCTTAGGTTATTACTTAATTTATAAAATTTACACATACATAAGTATATTAATATGATAATGTAAGGAAAGGTTATTTATTTATTAATAAAACCAAAAATAATTCTAAAATAACTTATGTTTACGAATTTCCAATATTTCCAAAGACAGTTTCAAATTTATATTAAATTAAATTATTCTTTAATGTAGATTCTGTATAAAGAAAAAAAACTCAACTGAGCAGTTACCCTCCCCTAAGAAGTTATCACTTAAAACATCGCGACTACACTGCACACGATCACCAATGTGTAACCCACCATTTCGTCTTGGAGGAGGCCCGAAACTAATCGCCTGTATCCTGAACTGTATCTATTTCGTAATGAGAAATTGCGCAATTCGGTATGAAAGCGGACAAAAGCGAGTTATCATGGGACACCTAGTTGGCACAAGGTCTTTCTTTTTTTATAAAAGTAATACAAAGAATAACATGAGAAATCGACTCTGGGATCGTCTAGGAAATCGACGATAGAAACCTGGAACCTAACGCTTGTAGAAAATAGAAAAATACGTCAACCATCAGACCACATAATGAAATAATCATAGGTATATTTGATGACCTTCGTGGGAAATGGATTTTATACGTCATAATGCATGTAAGGTCACGGGTTCCCCGGCCACGCAGCCTGATTGGCAACGGGAACACACAGGTATGCGGGCCGGAAGAGGGGTGCTACGTTCCGCGCGCCCCTCTCACTTCTGTGAGAGTCCAGAGGTGGCCGGGCTAAGCCACATACACCCCTGTCGACACAGGAGAAGCCGGCCAAAGCCACCACGGCTGGCTCAGCCAGCACAGGCGGGAGGCGCACGCGAAAGCATATCCTTCCTGCTCGGGCACCTGACAGAAGAACACTGGGGTGCTTTTTAGTAGATACGCCAGCGATGAGCGTCGCTTGTCAACTGTGGTGGGATTCCCACACTACATTCGCCATCCCCTAGGCGGCGGGGTCGGCTTCAAGTATTTCCATCTCATAACAATAAAAGGGGTCACGGGTTAAGGGGTCTCGAGTCTAGGTGTTTTAACATAACATGTATTTATTTACGATAGAAAAGTAAAATATTCAATAAAAAGTGATAATGAGTATGACGCAATTATCTTTTATTAAATGTTTTTTTTTTATTTTTCAACGTCAGAAAGTCGTCAAAGTTTGTAACCTTTCAGGTTTATACACTTTGTATATCTTTTTTATAAAGGTAAAATTCCCTTTAAAAAAATCTTCTTCGTAATCTCTTAAAAAATCGTGTACCGCGGCGACTACTGCGTCATCATCTTCAAATTTATGGCCCTTGAGATGTTGTTTTAACCGCGAAAATAGGTAGAAATCACTAGGAGCTAGGTCCGGTGAATATTAAGGATGTTCCATCAATTCCAAGCCAGCTTCTTGAATGGAATCGCAACTCTGGACTTGTGTGCGGGGGCGTTATCTTGGTGAAACAAAACAACTTTAGCGAGTTTGTCACCCCGTTGCTTGTGTATTTCCTCACGAAACTTTGTTATTTATCCTGCGAAAAAAGTCCACGTAATAGTGGCTCCATGATTAAGGCATTCATCAGTACCATCCCTTGGCTGTCCCAGAAAAAACAGCCCATTTACTCTAAATTTCTTTGGAGTAGGAGATGACGGTCTCTTCCAAGTCATGGACTGTTTTTTCGTTTCCAGGTCATAATTGTGAAGCCATGTTTCATCTATAGTTATGACTCGTGCCAAAAATCGGCCAAGATCTTATTGTAACAAATCCAAACAGCTTTGTGAAATTCTCAGTCTCGTTTGTTTCTGCGCGTCAGAAATCTTTTTTCATACCGAAATGGTGGTATATAATATTATGGACACTTCCTATAAAAATCTTCATTACTTCTGCTATAAAAAAAATAGTAACACAACAATCCGCCAAGATAATGCTTTCAACTTATTAAATCATTTGTTCATTCACCACCGATGTAGGGCATCCCGTGCGGGGGTCGTCGTTAATGGAAGTACTTCCTCGCTTGAAATCAACACACCAACGTGCAACCGTAGAATATGGAGGAGCATGAACCCCTAATGTTGCTCTCA
Source organism: Malacosoma neustria (assembly GCA_963693495.1). NCBI lineage: Eukaryota > Metazoa > Arthropoda > Insecta > Lepidoptera > Lasiocampidae > Malacosoma > Malacosoma neustria. The sequence continues at coordinate 8,053,649 of OY856381.1, read as the reverse complement.
AGTTCAACCAGCTCCGTAGTAAAATTTTTCAAGCAGAGATATTTTATTACCGCGTGAACTTCAATTTTATCCATTTTTAAGAACACGTTCCGACACGACGCAAACAAATGACTTCTAATTTTAAAAAACAAAAGAGAATTGATTCCTTATTATTAATATTATATCTAATGTCTGGGCTATACATGCTAGTATTTAGTTTTATTTTCTAACGCTGTTGTGAGTTTTTTTTTTGTAGTCACCTTATTTTTTTTATTGCTGTAGGACAGCAGACAGGCTGACGGCTCGCTTAGAGTTTAACCGTTACCATCGCTTATGGGTGTTTGCAACGCCAGTGGCATCTCGAACACGCTGCTGTCGCATAAAGGTACAGGAACTTGGGTCACTTATGCCGGAACACAATACAAGGTTAATAAGGCGGCATACTTAAGACCAAAGGTGGTCGTCATCCATACGGGCTTGAGGCCCCACCACGTAGCTAAAGTGGGTTGTTTTGTCGCCTTTTACGACAGACCGACCCCGGCCGCACAGATTAGTATTCTTTCTCCGCCTCTGCACGGATAAATATACGGATTGTATGCGGCAGAGTGCGGGTTTCTTTACGTTTTCCTTCATCGCCGATACGTAGCAATTATATTGGTGATTTTTTTTATTATTTCGAGGATAAACTATTTTCCGGGTCTCATGAAATCTGAAGTATGTGAGATTCCCTAAGACTAGCCATTAAAAAACCCTGCAGTTCTTCTATCGCATAGTGCCTGCGTCAACGAACTCGTAGTCCAGGCATACGCCGACCCGTCTCTTGTGTCAGAGTTGCTTGTAGAAGGGGTATAGTTGCGGGCGGCAGAGCTTCCCCCGAGGGACCGCACGCGGATGAATTAATTATGATACCACTTCTCTATTTCAATAAATATTATTTAATGTAGATTTTTAATAGGTTATAATAATATTACCCTGACACAAGCCCTACGAACACTTACTCATACTAATATTATAAATGTGACAGTAAGTTTGTTTGTTACGCTTTCACGCGAAAACTATTTAACCGATCATCATGAAACTTTGTATACATATTCTTGGAGGTATTAGAAGTAACATAGGATACTTTTTATTGAATTTTTTTACGAATATATTTTACGAATAAAGTCGATATTTATTACTGTTCTTTGAGCAAATTTACAAAGACAGCACTTTTGACTATATGTTATTAATATGGACCGCTCTATCGATTTGGTTTATCTCTGACGAAAGTTGTATTTAGTTGAAATAAATAAATAAATAAATTTAAATGTTTGAAATATTTTTTTGATTACGATCTTCCGCGAACATGTGTTGGCGACCCATTTTTGTTTGTTTGAACTAAAAAGTGTGGTCAGGGTTAGTGTATCGGTTTGTATATGAATATGTTTACACTTTTGGGAGGTCTCTTTGGCAAAAACTGAGCTATGGATATAAATCTTGTATAAACATTTCAAAATCGATTAATAAAGTATTGTTAGTTCATTAAGGGGGTGTTGTTGCCGTGAATGTATGAATGGTAGTTTGTATTGAGAAGTACTGTAGTAAATACAGACGATGGTGATCACCTAATATCGGATGGGCCGCATCTCTACCTGCAATATCAGCTATAAAAGGTAAAAAATATTCCCAAAGTATTCACGATTAGTAATTATATCCAAAGGTTATCTTCGGAATTGGTGTTAAGAATTAGTTCCAGCTTGTCATTTACGTCTATATGTTTTTGATACAGTACAATTTTTTAGTGTATTTCACGTAGAAAAAAAATCTGTAGAAAAGCTTGACTAAATTTAGTTAATGCGATTACAACCGCCTCACGTCATAATTCCGAATGCAAAATGTAAAAAACCAAATTAACAAAACTAAGGATTACAAATACTGACGGCCCCTGCGGCCAAGGTGGCCTATAAAAGACGACAAACAACCTGTGCTAGGTGGCGAGGCTCTAAGCCCTAACTTGCCATAATAATCTTGTGTTGTGTTCCAGTATTAGTGACCCAGGTTTCTGTATGTAGCATTATTACGTCCTACTCCTTCCCTTTACGACCTTCCATAATAGAATGATTTCGATATATTGGTTTCCGTACTGCCCGGTGTATGCCATCATGAGAATCGAAACGACAATTCAACTTGGTCTCAGTGCCAGAATCTCGTTTTTTTTTTGCGAAGCTATATATCTTCAAATTATTCACTCAGACCCGTATCTTTGTGAATAAGTTGTTAATTAAGCACTTGGAGCTACAATTTGTATGATAATTTTTTAAAGAATTGTGGTAACCGTTAATTTTTTGTATTAGGACGCCAAAAATGGTCAAGGAAAATATTAATAAACACACTTCTACTCGTATGTTTAGTTATATCGTTTTATATATAGTCAACAACAGACCCTGCATGGACTCTGGATCGTTTATAAATGATTATTTTATTTCAGGCCTGGCCATTTGCTTTCCAACACGGCGGCACCCTCAGCTGTTCAATTTCACAGCGATGGAACGTGAATCCGCAGACCAACGAGACTTCCGTATCTTCCAGGAATCTGACAGAAGTACAGCCTGCTGAAGGTTATAGCCAAAAGTATTCTGAAGACTATGAAGACAGATGTTACGAGGAAAATGATTGCACGCCCATGCAATACTGTAATTATGGATACAAAGATTATTATGAAATGAGAAATTCTTATTCGTCAGAATCTTTGATTAATAATGCTTGATGTGATTTTATACCAAAGATTTGAATCTAATTTTAATGTGTCTTTTCTTAAAAATAAATTTATGTATTGGTTTTGATGTGTTTTAATAATACTTTTTAGGCTTATTAATCCACAGAACATATTGTTAGAAACGACAGGTGGGCATGGTGAATGCGTACAAAGCAGTACTAACGGGTAGGCTTTAACGATATAATATCGGAAACCGATAAATATCGATATACCGACGCCTAAAAATATCGATATAATAGAAAAGCGGAAACAATAATAATGGTATCAGCCACTGTATTAAGAAGACGTGTAATTCCAACTTTATTAGATAAATACTTATTCAAAGTAAATTTCACAAATAATAAATATACAGTAATAATTCATTTAAACCTAAAACAAGCAGCAGGGTGTTTGTTATTGGCAATAGACAACATATATATATATATATATATATATATATATATATATATATATATATATATATATATATATATATATATATATATATATATATATATATATATATATATATATATATATATATATATACCTAGTCAGGTCATAAATTCTGTCACATGTTTAATGTAAAATAATTGTAACAAGTTTATTCATTATGTAACCATTTATATACCAAAATGAACTTAACAAAACATAGATTCTTATGACATTAAAGTTTATTCAAAATGACCTCCGTGATTTTGAATACAAGCCTTCAATCTGCGCGGCCAGTCCTCTATCGCAGCACGAACGAGGTCCATGTCAATATCGGCGGCTGCCTTAATCAAGGATGTCTTGAGTGACTCCAAATTGGGATGAGGCTTTGAACACGCCTTTTCCTCCAAGTGTTGCCATATCTTGTAATCTAACGGATTCAAATCTGGACTGGAGGAGGGCCAGTCTTCGTGCCGGATGAAGTCGATTTCACGCGCCGCCAGCCAGTCTTGTGTGCTCTTCGCTCTATGAGCTGGCGCCGAATCTTGTTGGAATACCCAGTGCCTGTTATTGAACATGGTATGAGAAACAGGTTCCACAAGGTTCGTCAGGACTGTATTTTGATACACAACAGCATTCGTTTTTACACCTTTCTCACAAAAATGTACCTCTGTTAAGCCCCAATAAGTAACTCCCAACCATACCATGAGCGAGGATGGAAAATGACCTCGTTGGACACGCGGAATACGGTTGCTCGCTTCTTCACTACTGTGTGCGTACACCTTATCATTTTATTTGTTGTAGCTCTCTTCTACGGTAAACATTTTTTCATCCGAAAAAAGAATTTCCCGATATTTTTTTCCCGCGTACCGCTTCAACAAAGCGCGGCATCTCTTCAGTCTCAGGTCCATTAGACGAGCATTCAAACGATGTCCTGTTTTTCTTCGATATGCCCGAAGCCCTAAGTCTTCATTTAACACCCTTTTCACCGTGGTTCTGCTTAACCCCATCTGAAGGGCCAACAATTTCTGCTTACGTTTGGGATTTCTTTGAATTCGTGCCTTCACAGCTTTTATCACTGCTGGAGTCCTAACAGACCGAGGGCGACCACTTCTTGACCTGTCATCTACACTAGAGTCTTCATTGTATCGTTTGATGGTACGATAAATGAATCTTTTGGCTATATTCAAATTTTTTCAGTATGTTAAAAATTTGAATTGGCGCGTAACCGCAACGATGCAACGCAATAACTGCAACACGGTCTTCTTTAAGCGTCCACTCCATACTTAAAAAATGAGTAAAATTCTAAAAGTATACATTTTTATTTTCATGAACAATTCGAGATTCGAATTCAATAAACTTTTTTGTGGCCAGCATTCTAAAAGAAAAGTTTTTACTGTGTGACAATACTTATGACCTGACTAGGTATATATATATATATATATATATATATATATATATATATATATATATATATATATATATATATATATATATATATATATATATATATATATATATATATATATATATATATATATATATATACTTTTCGTTTGTAAATTAATGAATATTATACAAAAACACCAAGAGTCGGGATGGGCCTCGCAGGCGCAGCCCTCGGAGTCCGGCAGAATAAGAAGCAAAAAAGAGCAAAATTAAAGAAATTATATAACATTTCTCCAAATAATAATAAACATAAATAAAAACGACTGAACACCTTCCTGTGGTGGTTGTGCGATTAGTTCGTGGGATAAGTGGTAACCCGATATTTAACAAAGTAGACGTCAAAGTCGACATCCCGCAGAAGCTGACAAAACAAACAAAAATAGTTCAGAGCTCATTCTTTGAACGAAATTAAAAATTTGTACACTAGCGAGTCAACTCGACACGTAAATAAAAATATATATTAGGTAATACCTCATTTATACCTGTAGAACACATTGACAATTGACACTGTATACTAAATTTTGTAGCGATCAATCTATTAAGTCTTCACCCTGTAGAGCTTTTTGCTCACACCGCGGCTATTTTATTTTTATACCAGTTTTAGGTTGGCATTCAGCGACCTGCGCGTCCAATACAATAATGGCTTGAGGGTTTTGTTGAGATGTAGTGCGTCGGGGATGTTCGCAGAAGCGTGGATAGATTGCTTTGCCGCAATCGTGAAGAAGTGCGCATCGCTGCTAGATCGGGTTCGCACCAACACCAACAACATTCTCAAGCTATCTACGGACCGTTGGGACTCACCGATGCAGCAAAAATGGGTTCAATATTAATTATACTCAGTTATTTCTTTAGCACGTTTTAATTTTGATATTGTTACTATTGTTACTGCAGGGAATCATTACATTAATTTCATTTCATTATTTAGTTTAGTTATATAATTTAACGATTTTTCATTTTGTGACTATGTATGAAACCTGGTTTCTAAAATAAATGATTATTATTATTATAAACTGCACACCGGTCATTGAAGACAACGCTATCTGTAACTGGAATGCAGTTTTAAAGGTTTTTGATGTAGAAAATGTTATCAAAATCTAAGTCATAAACATTGCATCCATTAATATTCGTGTGTTCATCAGCTCCATCTGTCCAAATGTGTTTAATATATATCTCAACGCGGGGAACGACACAACTCCATACTGAAAATATTAAATTAAATTCGCACTACACTATGGAAAACCTGTATCAAGCTGATACAAGATCGAAATAAAAACCACAAGCGTGTTATAATCGCCACTCGGCTCGGTCTTATTAACACGCTTTTATTAGCTTGGTATGTATTTATGTAACGAAATCTTTAAACGTGATTTTCACCCCTTTCAAAACGACGGATTGATTTGAAACTTTGCACACTTGTCAAGGACCGATGACAATGCAATAATATGTATAGTTTGTATCATCATCCTTACCTGGATCCCCAGGATTAATGATTTTTTTACATGCTTTATATTAATTCGGACTCGATTTTTACCTACTTTGAACGATCAAAAACATTCAAAATTTTGCACACTTGTCCAGACCCACGCTTTTTAGAACAGTGACATTAATTTTTTTCATCAGTAATTTTATTCAGGTTAAGAATTATTTTGTACTTTTTAGTTTGATTAATTATATAAAAGCGTGTCTTTCAGTTTTTTTTAACTATAATTTTTTATTTATATTGCTGGATATAATGGTGTTGAAATGCTACGCCAATCTATGTTTGGTATATCTATATCTATACTACTATTATAAAGAGGAAAGATTTGATTGTTTGTTTGTTTGTTTGTTTGCTTTGAATAGGCTCCGAAACTACTGACCCGATTTAAAAAACTCTTTCATTGTTGGGAAGCTACACTATCCCCGGGTGACATAGGCTATATTATATTTTCAAAAAAATTAGGGATCCTTACTAAAACTCCAATAATGTAACCCAAAGTGTAAAAAAATTACCTAAAATATTATTTAAATCGCATGCGTTGCGAAAACTATTGATGATAGAATAAAATAATGTACTACGACTTTGCAGAACACATCATTATTTACAAAAAGTGTCGCGACAGCATATGTCTAACTATTACAGTTATGCCACAATAAGTGTTCTTTTATTTTAAAAATTTAATTGAAATGCCGCCCCTAGAAAAGACTCTTTATTTGGATCTTGGTATTAATCCTTATCAAAATAAATTACTTCATATTCAAAACTGTTTCAATACCTTTATATAACTTTTTGAATTATTCAATTCGGATATTCCATTCGAAAGATATCACGAGTTTGAAAATGTAAGTATTAGAAAAATGTTGCGTGGTAGCCGCTCACCCTGTTCGGCTAGCTAGGCAGCACCTTATGCAATGTAGGCGTGCGCCACTGGGGTTTTTACAAAAATTAGAATACTTATTAAAAAATAACGAAACATAAATAAAAAGTAATAACAAAAAAAATCATTAAAATAAAAGCTCATAGAAATAATAATATTCAAACTTTCTTTATAATTTTATTTTTTTAGTAACCTGACGCAAATAGAAGGGTTTGCCCTCAGGGGCGCTGCTCTGTCCGAGGAGTGCACGGGTGTGCGTACCCGAGGTGCCCGAGCATCCGTCGCTTCACTCCCCTCTCCGTTCGAGGCGACAGAGTCCTACCTTTCTTTCAGTCTACCTCTTACATCCTTTCCAACTTAGCTCTCTGTTCGTGGCGTGGTCCCCGGTGGGATGATTGCGAATACTGATTGGGGTCCCGGGTTCTACCCTGGGACCTGATTTGGTAGTCGAAACCATGCCTATTTCGACTGCGCCTGCACAGAGTATTCCCGGGGCGGGAATTGCATCCTCGCTGTCGGTTGGTCTTGCTGGGCCGGCTACGACGTCAGGCGACTCTGCTTTTTCTGGAGTGTCGTCTGGTAGTCGTACCCACGCCTGACTAGCACGCGACGGGAATGCGAGTCCCGTCCGGAATTGGCCGCGGACCTGTCACTCCCGGCCCTGGTTCTGTCCATGGTCGGGGGCGATCCTGGATGGACGGCCGTCGCCTCCTTTTGCGAGGCAGTAGTGTCTGCAAGGGAGGCGGCGGAACGGGAGCGGGAGTCCGCCACCGCACTCCCCTCCCGCCAACGTAGGCCGCGTCGTCGGCGCCGGAGGGCGGGCAACGATCTCCGGCCGACGTAAAAAACGGCCGCGGGCGGTCCCTCGGGGGAGGAGGCCGCGTGCTGTTCCACAGCCCCCCTCAACTCCTAGAGTTGTTACAAGAGAGCGCCGGGGGGACGAAACCCTGACCCCCTGGCGCCAGCACTTTAGAAGGGGCCCGCTTTAAGACAAAGCGTGGGCCGGCGCCGGCCCGGGCCACGAGATCGGCAGGCCATATATCCGTGGGCCCGGGCGTAGACGATAGGAGAACAGCGGGGTTTTTTAGTGGGTCGAACATAAAAGTCCGGAAAAGTCCGGAGTCCCTTATATCCCTCGGTCCCCCCGGGCCAGGATAACCCGTCAAGAGAGGTTTTTCCCCGAGACCGAAAAAAAATAGAAGGGTTTAATTTTAAATTTTTTGTTAAATACCCGTGCGAAGCTGGGACGGGCTGCTAGTACATAGTATAGTAGTAATAATATAGTAGTAGTTACTTATTTCGCGGTGTAGACGCTCATTAAGTACGGATTTTACAGAAATCTTATTCAAAATATATTTTTAAAATTTTTATTGTAGCACAACGTTTGCCGGGTCAGTACGAAAACTGACATCTCAGAGTTTGTACATATAGACGGCCTACGTTTGACTGCAATGCAATTACACAGCAATTTCTTTTTAATTCTTGAGGAACAGCAGATAGGCTAACTGCCCACTTAATAGTATGCAGTTAGCGTCGCCTACGGATGTTTGCGACGTTAAAGACACCGTGAACACGCTGTTGTCTCATAGGAGTACAGGAACCCGGATTACTAATGGCGGAACACAAGGTTATTATTGCGGTATACTTATAGACCCAGCCATCGTAGCTGGTTAATATTCTTACTTCGCCGCTGTATGGAGAAATATTCGAAAAATTCTTGTTCAGTCATAAAATAGCATAACAAAAAAAATTTATTAAGGTGAAATTGGTAGCACGGCAAGAGTTTTAATTAAATAAAAATCAATTATAGCAGGTAAAAAGTTTATTTTTAAGTATTAATAGTTATGTATTATGCAAGAACACACTACAAAAATTATAGTTTTAGTTATGTACAAATAAAAAAAAAAGTAAAAATTAAGCGAGGCATGTTTTGGTAAAATTTGTCTTAAATAATATACTTAAATTATAAGCGATGTATTCTTATGTGACAAATTAAATTTAAATCAAACTTGATAAGGGGACGTCCATTAATTACGTGAGGTATTCAAGGGGGAGGGGGTCGAGACGAATCTCATCTAACCTTACTTTGGGGAGAGGTCTCGCCAAATATCACGTAATTTTTCACAAGAGACGGATCAAAATTGCAAGAAAATAGAATTTAAAGAATTACTAAAATATGGCCAAATCATATTCAATAACACTTAACGAGATTTTTTTAGAATTAATCCAATGCTTTTATGAGATACATGCAAAACTCACCAAGGGGAGGTGGGGTCAAAACATTTAAAATCACGTCACCTAATTAATGGACGCCCCTTAAGCCAATGACACAATCTTATTAGCAATAAAACTAGTTATTATACGCGATTAATAATAAACGCTTCATTATAACATATTTCGTGATATAAAAATATTGTGATAAATCGAAATAGTAATTCAATTAATATGTACAATGTTGCTTATTTTTTTTAACTAGTAATTGTGTGTCAGCTACTTAAAATGATTTGCCTTTTACATCGTACTCTATAATTCTGCAACAAATAATTCGGGCACGGGGAGAAGAGATTTCCTATTAGAACGTATTATTGCTGACACCAGTGGCGGATTATCCTTAAGGCGAACTAGACTGCCAGGCGCGCGCGGGAAATTTTTTACGAATTAGTAATAAGTGAAAAACAATTATCTAAAACTTTCGGACCACGCTTGACTTCCTGGCATAATCGCGTTATTCACACGTACTACATACGTTATTATTTGGTAGGGAGAACTATCCTAACGCCGGATGGCACCTAGTGCTGACACTAGTACTTTTTGACTCAGAACGCGAGCGTGTTAAATCTGAGTGAAAGGGGCGTGGGGACTTTAAACGAAAGGACGTCGATGTGGTGTTTTTCTAGGGCACTATCGACATCAAATCGGCCACTGGTTGACACCTAATGACACCGTGCATAACACGCGACACACAATGGTAGCGTATATTGTGTTTCATACATATGTTTAACACGTCTTATGACGGTGATAGTAATTACAGCAGAGAAAGTTGCCATATATTAAAAAAAAAAAACAAGATTGCTGTGACGATGTAATGTAAAAAGTTCAATAAAATAAAATAGTGATAACGTAGTATCCCATCTGTATAAGATTTATATTTAATGTATTTTTTTAATCAATAAACGATTAAAAATCTCATCCATAAAACATTCAATAATAAAATCATTAATTACGAAAAAAAATCATTACTGAAAATTCATTCTATGATATCAAATTTCAGAAAGGCATCGAGTATCTTTGTAAAAAACCTCATACTACTAGATACTAAGTATGTTATTAATAAATCCCTGAAAAAAGTGTTTTAAAATATGAATAAATGAATGAAAAATCGACAACCTGGTACGCTTAAAACTATAATAATAAATTGTACATTATCTAGGAAACATTTAAATTGCTTTTTGTGGCTTATTTCTTCTTATAAATATAATAAAACGTAATGTTTTTAATAAGTCTACATTAATACGACATTATTGACTAATTGCATAAATAAGAATTGGATTGACACAAGCATAGAAAAAAATAGCGTAGTCGCATTTTATGCCTAATGTCAATTGTAAAAATTAGATTTTTGTTATTTACTCATTTGGACATCAGCTATGTCAATTCAAGGGACATCTATACTTATTCGATCTTTCTCTTCCCCCAAAGTTTACTTGGAAAACTGTTTTGTTTTAATTTATGGCCTGGATATCATCTTAGAAAATTTAATATTATGTTTCAAATCAAATACTTAAAAGGAAAGAAATTTATTACTCAATGTTAAGAATAATAAAATAATTATATATTTTTATTTTGCTAAAATATTCACAAGAGAAATATTTATTAATTTGTAAAATGTAGAGAAAAATTGAATAAATTAAGATATTCCCACATAATAAAACTAGAAACAATAGTATCTATTCAATTATTACATATAAAAAAAACTATTCAGAAAAACAAATAATTTCACACAAAATAATGCTGAATTTGATTCGATGAATATAAAAATGTTTGCATAAACACCTGTATTCAATAGTCCAATATGGTATACGTTTCTTAAATCTTATTGCTACCACACGGTGGTAGTCTCGAAGAACAAAGTACACATGGATGTTTTTACTGATATCTGTGTAAATTTTTTTTCAATACGAAATATTATTTTAATATATTTATATTAGTTTTATTTGGAGCTTTCAATTGAGGTAAGTAGTATAGTAGTTAGTACGTTTTCTTGTGTAGACATATAAAAAGAAGTCGAGTATATTATCAAGTCTGTTGATTTTTGCATAATTTTCTAGTTTATTAAACAATGGTCCATCAATAAGCTATGCTTAAATTTTTCACGCATTTTCTATTTGTTTAGCATAAACAAACTATTCAGATAATTGTATACTTTATATTTTATATGCTAATACATGTTTGCTAATATTAAACTAAAAGCGGTTTCACCGATTTAATACGATTTATAAAATTATAATTGAATTCAACCCTAATTTACAACCTCCGCTCAAATATTATCAATAACTGGAAAAATTAAGGAATATTTTTTTTTAATTTCTTTATTATTTTTCCTCGAAGAAATGCAATAGGATGTAAAGAAGGACATAATTTAGAGACGCGACTGGCTCAGTGGGTGCTAATATATTTATGACTATATAATATGTCCTCATAAAATACAGAAATTCAAAAAATACTACTGTTTTAAGACTAAATTGCCCTGCTAAAAAAATTCTCATATAATTAAAAAAATCATTACGATTTGATTAGTTCCTATTTATAATACTAGCAAACTTTAAAAACGTAAAATTATTGAATTGATCAATTCATGACAATATTTTCACGGAGCTGTGATACAGTTATTAAAACCTATGTATATATATCTGTGATGAATATTATCACTGCAACATCTGTGATTATATTTTAAACATAATGCAATTATTCTTAATGTCAATTTAATTATTTTAGACTAATACGCCTATATTAACAAGGAAAATGTCAAACCATATTTAAACAATATGCAAGTGTAAGGAATACTTCTTCCTCTTGCATTCATTACATGGGGTCGGTTACATGTTCTCTTCTTCCACTCACCTCTGTTAGCCGTCTTATTTATACAATATTAAATGTAAGAAAATAGTATAATGACGAATTTGTAATATCTTATCTAGACACTCGTTTGGGTTACGTGTAATTAAGCATTAATTACATTAGGGGCCATCCATAAATTACGTCACACGAATTTCATGATTTTTTGACGCCTCCCCCGTCCTTGTCACAGATGGTCACATTTGTGAGGCTCCCACCTCTCTAGTGTGACGTCACATATTTTGCAATTGTACATTTAGAAATTATTGAATTCAAACAAACAACAGTTCCGAAATTAGTGTAATATGAATTTACCTTCGGCGTAATTTTTTTTCTGCAGTTAGATACCAGCTTTACGTCTGACTAATTAAAACAGGTGGTGGTAAAAATCTCTCTCGTAATAGTCACTAAAGGCTAGATCGTCGTACATAACAACATGCGACAATCTCGCATTTCAATTTATTTTCAATCAAGATAGAGTTGCAAATGTTTTTGAGTATTTCGTTAATAGTGCAAAGTTCGTGTTTTAACAAGTAGGTTTGGAAATGTGACGTCACAAAATTTAGGACTCCTCCCACCCCCTTAACGTGTGACGTAATTTATGGATGGCCCCTTATTGAATGATTGTTGCGATTACGGAGTATGTGATTCATTACGTATATAACAACGTACAAGGGAACCTACCCATAGTACGTGATCCGTTTAGGGGGAGGTTTTTTATTGCTGAGGAACAGCAGATAAATATAGTAAGCAGTTACGCGCCGCAGTAACCGCGGGGTCCTCTTCAGTTGGCCAGGAAGGCATTTTTAAAATGTCTCGTGAGGGTCATCCCGCGAATAAAAAAGTGCCGGTGAATGGAAAGTGCTCAGTGTGCGGCTATACAAATCACACGGCCAAAGAGTGCCGGTTTTCTAATTACAAATGCAAAAAGTGTAATCGTAAAGGTCATCTACGGAAAATGTGTCCGGGTAGTTCGCGTGTGAGGTACCTGGAGGAAGGTAACGGCGATGACGAAGGCGATGATGGTAAGTTTATGCATAATATCTGTTGCCCAAATGGGGAGCCCTTAGTTGAGTCGGTGAGCTTAAATGGTCAACATTTAAAATGTGAAATAGACAGTGGGTCTCCTGTATCCGTAATATCCGAGGAAACCTACAAAAAATATTTCTCGAATGTTCCATTGTCACGACCCTTAAAACGGCTTTTTTCTTACGATGGCGTTAATTTGTCTGTTATCGGTATTATTAACGTAACTATAGGATATTTAGGCCACTCGGCTTTATTAAAAATTTACGTGATAAAAAATGGGGGGCCTCCCTTACTAGGCCGAGATTTTATGCGAGAGTTTAAGTTGGAGTTCACGTCAACGCTTGCTTACTGTAGAAGTAATAAGAATAATCAAGAGATTTTATTAGAATTAATAAAGTGCTATCCTAAACTCTTTTCAGATCAATTAGGATGCTTTAATAAATATGAAATAGATTTGCCGTTAAAATCAGATGCAAAACCTGTTTTTATGAAATCGCGACCGGTACCATACGCGCTGAAAGAAAAAATTAATAATGAATTAGATCGGTTGGTGTCGTTAGGTATCTTGGTACCGGTTAAACATTCCAATTACGCGTCGCCAATAGTACCAGTTTTAAAAAGCGACGGTAGTGTTCGAATTTGTGCCGACTACTCGCAAACAATTAATAAGCAACTTCTAGTAGAAAAATATCCCCTACCATCGGTTCAGGATTTGTTTACTAAGCTTTATAATGGCGCTCAATACAGTAAATTAGACCTGTCTATGGCGTATAACCAATTTAAATTAAATTCATCATCGCAGAATTTGACGTGTATAAATACGCGCTCCGTCATAACAGTGGCGACGAGTACCCACAAATCTCAAGAAAATGTTCGGGTCGCTTACGATAGGTGTTTTATCCAATTTTGTTCATCACGGTCAAGATTGGAAAACATATAAGTGTAGATTAGAGCAATGGTTCATAGCAAATAATTTAAATGAACAGACGGACAAAGCTGGAGTCAAAAGGAAGGCGGTGCTACTCAGTGCTTTCTCGGAAAGTACATATCAGCTAACGAACAATTTAGCATTACCAGAGGATCTGACTACAATAAATTATGGAGAGATAACCCACATGTTGGATAGTCATTTCACACCCAAAAGATGCGTGTTCGCCGAAAGACATAAATTCTACGAAGCTGTACAAGTAAGCGGTGAGTCACACATGCAATGGGCCGCCCGGCTGCGCGGTCTTGCTGCTCACTGCGCTTTCAGGAATATAGAAGACACCTTACTGGACAAATTCGTGATGGGGATGCTACCAGGTCCAGAGAAAGAAAAACTGTTTGCACACGAGATTGAAGACCTCACGCTGGGGAAGGCAGTGGATCTGGCGGAAGGAGTTCGGTGCGCACGCGCCGCAGTAACCGCGGGGTCCTCTTCAGTTGGCCAGGAAGGCATTTTTAAAATGTCTCGTGAGGGTCATCCCGCGAATAAAAAAGTGCCGGTGAATGGAAAGTGCTCAGTGTGCGGCTATACAAATCACACGGCCAAAGAGTGCCGGTTTTCTAATTACAAATGCAAAAAGTGTAATCGTAAAGGTCATCTACGGAAAATGTGTCCGGGTAGTTCGCGTGTGAGGTACCTGGAGGAAGGTAACGGCGATGACGAAGGCGATGATGGTAAGTTTATGCATAATATCTGTTGCCCAAATGGGGAGCCCTTAGTTGAGTCGGTGAGCTTAAATGGTCAACATTTAAAATGTGAAATAGACAGTGGGTCTCCTGTATCCGTAATATCCGAGGAAACCTACAAAAAATATTTCTCGAATGTTCCATTGTCACGACCCTTAAAACGGCTTTTTTCTTACGATGGCGTTAATTTGTCTGTTATCGGTATTATTAACGTAACTATAGGATATTTAGGCCACTCGGCTTTATTAAAAATTTACGTGATAAAAAATGGGGGGCCTCCCTTACTAGGCCGAGATTTTATGCGAGAGTTTAAGTTGGAGTTCACGTCAACGCTTGCTTACTGTAGAAGTAATAAGAATAATCAAGAGATTTTATTAGAATTAATAAAGTGCTATCCTAAACTCTTTTCAGATCAATTAGGATGCTTTAATAAATATGAAATAGATTTGCCGTTAAAATCAGATGCAAAACCGGTTTTTATGAAATCGCGACCGGTACCATACGCGCTGAAAGAAAAAATTAATAATGAATTAGATCGGTTGGTGTCGTTAGGTATCTTGGTACCGGTTAAACATTCCGATTACGCGTCGCCAATAGTACCAGTTTTAAAAAGCGACGGTAGTGTCCGAATTTGTGCCGACTACTCGCAAACAATTAATAAGCAACTTCTAGTAGAAAAATATCCCCTACCATCGGTTCAGGATTTGTTTACTAAGCTTTATAATGGCGCTCAATACAGTAAATTAGACCTGTCTATGGCGTATAACCAATTTAAATTAAATTCATCATCGCAGAATTTGACGTGTATAAATACGCCTCGAGGATTATTTAATTATACACGACTAGTGTTTGGGTTGTCAAGCGCGCCGGCGATTTTTCAAAGAGCGATTGAGTCAATAGTAGGGGACATGGACGGAGTGTTTTGTTTTCTAGACGATTTAATTCTTACTGATGTTAGTAGAAGTCTTCATGAGGCCAAACTGAAAGAAGTTTTGCATCGCTTACAAGAGGCAGGGCTCACGTTACATAGGGACAAGTGTGCATTTTTCCAAGACGAGGTTTCTTATTTGGGATATATAATAAATAAGCAGGGCATAAAGAAAAACCCAGACAAGGTAAAAGCTATAGTAGACGCAGCGGTTCCAAAAAATATACAAGAGCTTCAGTCATTCTTAGGGCTTATTAATTATTATCGTAATTTTATAGCGAATGCATCGACTATATTGAGTCCCTTACATGAACTATTACAAAAGGGAGTTAAGTGGAATTGGAACTATAAACACGATAAAGCGTTTAAATTAATAAAAAAATTAATGGCATCGGAGCAAGTGTTAGCACACTTTAATAGCAACGCTAAGTTGGTTTTAACAGTAGACGCTTCACCGGTTGGGTTAGGGGCCATTCTGTCGCAAGTAGGCAACGACGGCACCGAGAGGCCCATCTCGTACGCGTCGCGCTCCCTCACTTCAGCCGAAAGGCGGTATGCTCAAATACAAAAAGAAGCAACTGCAATTATATTCGGAGTCAGGAAATTCCATCAGTTCTTGTATGGGAGGGCGGACCCATTCTTACTACGAACAGATCATAAGCCACTAACTGCCATTTTTGGGCCACACCGTGGCATCCCAGTAGTGACAGCAAATAGGCTACAGCGTTACGCGATTTTTTTGAGCGCCTATAATTACATTATCGAATATGTGAGCAGTGCGGCAAATACAGCCGATTTTTTATCGCGGGCAATACCAGATCGTGAGCCGAAGCGGGACGTGGCCACTAGGGAGATTAGCGAGGAAGTAGCCGCCTATGTCAATTTCGCCGTCGAAGGCTGTTTGCCCGTAACCTTGCGGCACATTCAGCAGGAAACAGCTCGCGATCCTGTTTTGGCGAAAGTTATAAATTTTGTAATAAAGGGGTGGCCGCGTAAAATATCTGACAAGTCCCTTAAGCCGTTTCATCTGTGTAAAAATGAAATAGCATTAGAAAATGGCGTTCTTATGCGTGGTTATAGAGTTTTGATTCCACTTAGTTTACGCAATAAAATTTTAGAGGAACTTCACAGTTCTCATTTCGGAGTGGTGAAAATGAAGGCGGAAGCCCGATCTAAGCTCTGGTTCCCAGGAATTGACTCAGAACTGGAACGGCTGTGCGGAGCGTGTGACGTGTGCGCACAGCTGAAACGCGCTCCGCCCCGCACCGCACTCGCCCCCTGGCCATATCCCGCGTATGCATTCCATAGGATCCACTTGGACTTTTTCGGCCCGATTAATAATAAGTCATTTTTAATAATCGTAGATGCTTATTCGAAATGGGTAGAATGTTATGATATGAAATTAAACTTAACGACTAAAGCTGTTATAGATAAACTTTGCGACTTCATGTCACGGTTTGGCACGCCGGAAATCATAGTCAGTGACAATGGAACTTCGTTCGCGTCTCGGGAATTTTCAGAATTTTGTAAATTGAACGGAATTAAACAGTTGTTTTCCCCCGTCTATCACCCATCTAGCAACGGACAAGCCGAATCCTTTGTAAAAATTGTAAAAAGGGGTATTAAGTCGATTATGCTATCTGGGTGCAAGACGGTCGATATAAATACTAGGCTGTGTAAATTTCTCTTTGACTATAGAAATTCTGTAAATACTACAACAGAGTCTTCACCGGCTCAACTAGTTTTTGGCCACAAATTACGTTCAAGGTTAAATTTAATTATTCCCCACAAATCGCCTACGTCATCGCAGTTATGCTCACGGGTGTTGCGAAAACAGTGCTTACAGGCGGCCAGCTATGGGGGGAAAAACAATAAAGCTTTTGCGGTCGGTGATTTAGTGTGGTTAAAAGAATATGTAGATAAAATGAAGCAGTTTTGGTCGAAAGGGAGGATTGTTCGAAGGACAGGCAAGGTGACGTACGAAGTTTATGTATTTAACAAAGACCAGATATTGAGTAGACACAGGAACCAACTTTATATTTTCAAGGAGGGAAGAGCTGTATGTGAAAAACAGACGCCTGTTTTACTTAAAGACTACTCGTCTTCAAAGGGTCACAAAATTTAGGACTCCTCCCACCCCCTTAACGTGTGACGTAATTTATGGATGGCCCCTTATTGAATGATTGTTGCGATTACGGAGTATGTGATTCATTACGTATATAACAACGTACAAGGGAACCTACCCATAGTACGTGATCCGTTTAGGGGGAGGTTTTTTATTGCTGAGGAACAGCAGATAAATATAGTAAGCAGTTACCGTCGCATATGAATGTTTGCGACGCCTCACCTGGGTCACTAATGCCAGAACACAATACAAGGCGATATATTTATAGACTCCCTACCATGTAGCTAGGGTTGTTTTGTCGCCTTTTAGGACACGCCAACCCTAGTTGCAGAGGTTAGTATTCTTACTCCGCTCCTGCACGGAGGTATTCAAATACCACGCTTGATCAGAGAGGAGGGGGGTGGGATTTTCGTCACGTAGCCAATATCCTCTAAAGGAGTTCTCGAGCTATATGCAGATATGCGCGCAGCATTTATTGCTGTAAAATTCCTGTCACAATGTTAAATTATTATTACATTTTTTCTTTTTGATAATATTTTTTCACTTTTCACTATAGGTATGCATGCATTTTTGGCGTCACGCGGCAAATGCAATATCAATAAATATAAGACAAATTGTTTTTTATGTTTTTTTAACTATAACCGAATTTATGAATTACTTGCTTTTATCCGTGCAGGGGCGGAGAAAGAATACTAACCTCTGTGGCCGGGGTCGGCCTGTCGTAAAAGGCGACAAAACAACCCACCCTAGCTACGTGGTAGGGCCTCAAGCCCGTCTGGATGGCGACCACCTTTGGTCTTAAGTATGCCGCCATAATAACCTTGTGTTGTGTTCCGGCATTAATGACCCAAGTTCCTGTACCCTTATGGGACAGCAGCGTGTTCGCGATGCGACTGGCGTTGCAAACACCTATAGGCGACGGTAACTGCTAAATTCTAAGCGGGCTGTCAGCCTGTCTGCTATCCTACGCAATAAAAAAAAAAAAAAAAAAAAAAAAAACGTGGAAACTAGCGTGGATGGGGGTGGTCTTTTTATAAACTACGGATGGTCACCAAGAAGAGGGAGGGGGTAAAATATTGTCAAAAATAGATCACGTGGTATGTATGGGTATGTTCCCTAATTATTGAGATGGGTTACATCGACAATTTTTATGGACTGTTATCATTATTACATGTAAAGATTATTTATATGTTATCTACGTTCGCCTAATGACATTCACAGGGTAATTATTAAATAATTTTTCTAATAATGTATACTCGTAATTTATATAAATATATATTGTGTTATATGACTTGAATTGTTATGACGAGCCACCTGGTGTAGCGGCTTACGCACTTCGGTACGCTAATGGAGGTCTCGGGATCGATTCCCGTCTCGCGACTGGGTGTTTATGTATATTATGTATTTATTTACAGAAAAAAGTATATTAGTATTCATAATACAAGTGCCATGCTGCTTAGTATGGAACTAGATGGCATGTGAATTGTGCCAGTATATTTATCTATATATATATATATATATATATATATATATATATATATATATATATATATATATATATATATATATATATATATATATATATATATATATATATATATATATATATGTTTTGCTGGACGATGTAACCCACCTCATATTCGTGCCAGCCTAACATCATAAACCTTACATATATACTTATTAACTAACGATATTCTATTAACATTACATAAACTCACAAACGTTTTATTAGTTTTAATGTAATAGAATACCGATCAACCATTCAAAAAAACATTTTTAACTAATATTGTGATGATACTAAAATCTGAAAATATTACAACAAATAACACACGACATACATATTGCGTATTATTTATGAAAATGTATTTTAATCCTATTATTATTAAGTTAAAAATTGTGATATTTAGTCTTAAAATAAAATAAATTGGATTAATACTGGTATTCACTAATGTATCGCTTGAAGTATTGCAACTTCAAATACAATATTAACTCCCTGTAGAATGTCTTTTACCATGATTAAAAGAGAGCCTTTAAACCTTCAAGCCAAAAATATTTAAATCGCAAAAATGTGAATGTTCCACTTGATAAATATTTCTCGCTTAAATCGGTTTATAATAATATCTAATATTTAAAAATTTCATACATTAAAATGTACCTATTATTATAGGTAAAATGCCATGGATATATTATATTCAACGCCGTGTATTACATACCTTACAAGCAACAAAAGAAATATGAATTAAAATTATCGATTCAGTCCCATCTCATTATAATATAATAATTAAATACGCTTAACATAATTAGCGAGAATGAACGTCACATAATAAATCGTTTTATTAAAATACATTTACAATATTAATGAAATAATTATTAAAAAGGTGAGTAGACGATTTGGATAGGTTTACGCGGTGTAAGCTCATGTTTTTTTAATCACTGTTCAAATAAGATGATATTTACACACTTTTTAAAGAATAATAAATAACGTTTTACAATACGAATTTAATATTAATATATACTGGAAGTATTTATTTATATCATCCACTCACGTTTATAATTATTCAATGAATTATATCAAAACATGCTATGTCGGATGTAGTTGGCGCTAAAAAGCTATGTGAACGTCGTAACTACCTCGATGAGAAAATGCTGATGGAATTCGAAGATGTACGCTTTCTCACGAGGGTTGCTTCAACTGAAATAATAGAGATCGATATAGAAGAACTGGGATCGTTTTGGTGAATACTCGTATATCAAGTACCCAGTTTCACGCTATCCCGCCATTAGCCCCAAGTAGTAGGGGAAAAGCTGTCTAAAAGTTTCAGGCTGCATAATGAGTAGAAAATTAACATTTTACTCAGTCAATATCTCAAATTTTATGCTTTTTAATGGTAAAATATACCATACATACATACGAGAAATACAAGCCAACCACGCTCAGGCTCATGTCAGGCAAAATTATATAAGTAAGCAGTATATCAGTATCTAGTACCCACGACAAAGGCGTTCTGCTCCTTACTTTCGGAGTAGATGGCGCTGTATGAATTGTCCCAGTAAATTTATATATTTATTTATTGCGGATGTATTGAAGTGAGAAGTACAGTATCTAGTGGCATTGTTTTTACTAATTCATATTAATATATTGAGTGGCCATTTAATATTTCTTAACGTTAATGGTATTACAGTCGGACACAAATATACAGGTTCGAAACCCGCGATGGTATGTACCGCTAAGGCACGTTTTCTCGCTAAATGCCAATATTATTGTATAATTCATGTACGAACGGCAAAAGAAGACATTGAAAGGCAGCCTATGCCAAGATCACCGGCATATATAACCTGGAAATTCGCCTTGGACGCATGGCTTGTATACTGCCCATTCCTTCTGTTATATTGCCTGGCTTCAGCGGAAGATCAGCACTGGTTATAACAATCAGCAAGTCGCTGAGCTGATGCCAATATAGGAAAAAATAGCTTAAGTTAGTTTAATTTAATGGTAACACTCATATTGTGTTACCAATTCAAAAAAAATTGGTAATCATTACTTTGATTGATTATGAATGGTATGGGAGCATACTGACTGGTAGAGTCTTGAGGCGTGAGAGGCCGTTTGATGGTGTATTGTAGCACACGCAACCACTGCGCGCGGTCATCGTGCGTGGCGGCTGCCAGGCAAAATGTACGCTCAGGCGTCACCAGCAGGAAGGGGAAACGCGCCTCTTTGCACCCATTGCCGCTATTCGACATCTTTATGCTGAATCCGTTCGACTCGTGACCTACAAATTATTCCATATTTAAAAAAATAACCGTTTACATTAAATCTACCCAGATCAAATCTATAGTGGTAATGTATTAACTTATCCTCAATGTTATAATTATTCAGTCACCTGCTAAGTGCCCCAAGCCTGTCTGGATGCCTTTCACTCCGTTTATAAGTATAAGGCCATAATAACCTTGTGCTCCGGCATTAGTGAACCAAGTTCCAATTCCCCTATGCGAACAGCAACGTATTCTTAAACATCCATACGCGACGGTAACTGCTTAACATTAAGTGGGCTGTCTGCTGTTCCTCGAGAAATACTCTAAGAATCTGCTGAATCGTCCGATACAGAAATAAGAACTAGGGTCTCGTGAAAGATGACGCAGCAGCATCACTATTCTAACTTGAAGAACTATTTCTTCACTATTTCTGAGAGAGTGAAGAAATAGACCACACCCAAAGAAATAAACCACACACCAATATGATACAAAGAGTTACGTGATATAGTAAAAGAAAGAAGAAAATCTTACCGACGAATATTTCGCCTTTGGGATACGCGTCCAGGGGCTCATCATGATACATGAGCTTCCTGTTATCAAGAGTGAACCAGCGTCGCCTGTGAGCATCTGAAGGTCGAGGTCCTGTCTTCCACAGCCAGCCTTCACGCGCGAAGTCCTTCGGTAGACGCAATACGAGGTCCGACTGCGGCGTCGACGGAAACGCCACTTGTAGAAGATGTAGTTGAGCACAACGAATCGCTGTGTACCTACCAAGGTAAAAATGGCATGTTTTTGAAGTGAAAACTTCTTTAGCGGCGTTGTGCACTTTTATGTGATGGGTAAAAAATGATAAACTCGCGTCAGGTTACGTGTCCTGATTGAAAATCCGTAAGATTCGTAAGACGGAGTTTTACTGCAGTAATACCAACCTTATTAATAATGACTTAAGGTTTATTTTATAATGTAATTCTTAAATGATTGCATTGCATTACTTGTACATAACTATTCGAATTGCGACTTTATTACAATGAAATACAGTTGAGTTTTTGAAGTGAAAACTTTTTTAGGCGCGTTGAACACTTTTTGGGTGAACAAGTTTTGGTTTGCAAAGAAGTGTGTTAATGACCAATTTAAACTTTAATGCTTGATCATAAGCAATTTTTTATAAACTGAAAATAATAATCTAATAGCTGGACGATACAATTCACAAGTTATTTAGTTTTCACTTTTATCGGCAGGCCCCAAAGACTGCGCCGCATGTTTTTTTTTTAAGAGAATGAGTAGAAAGTTAAACTAAATTCACAGTATCCGAATTATCGCAGTGGTGGCTGTCCATTGAATGGCGGATCTGAACAAATCAAACGAGTGAGTTTTTCTTAACGAGTGAGTTCCTTTTCGATTCGCAACTAAGGTTAATTTACTGCAATACTTAACATCATTTACACAGAGAGTAAGTACTAGACATAGCACTCTCGGATATCATACTCAGAATTTTGTGGCTTAGAACAGAGAGAACGCTAAGTATATCCAAGATGGATTGGTGACCTGGGTATGAAGGTTGTCTCACAATTTTTTTTTCTACGTCGTCTTTGTTATAATTTATTTATTTTATTTAAGTTCAAAATTTATACAATATTGCATTACACACAAGCTTTTGCACAATATTATACTATATTAATTAAAATTACATTAATAGGTTATACCTATATTTTGTAAATTATTATAAATAGTTATAAACGTCATGTCAAAAATTATAAATATAAAGTTATAAGTCATAGAAACATTTTTAATGGTTAATAGAACTCAGTCTTTCATCTATGTTACAAAATTCCAGACACTTGGTTAACATTTTGAGCCACCTATCGGCAACTAGATCAATTTCTTGAGACGACTTTAACATTTCATTTAGCCTGATCAAATCATGCACTAAAGGAGAGTTCTTGCAGGAAATGACGGACCATCGTGGGACAGCGAACCAACGAAGGCTGCGAAACATAAGAAGATATATCCTCGTACCGGGCACGTACCGTGGTTTGGTGCTTTAAAGCTTTTCAGGTAAGGTCTGAATGGACAGAAATGGAGGAGAGGGAGCATTAATAAAATAAACTTGTACAATAATTTGTATGTTGATAGAAAATGTTTCTGTTTGTTGGTCTACAAAAGCACGAGAGCTGGCGAGTATTAGCAGATCATGAGATTTCTTTGTCACAGAGTTCAGTATTTCAGTTTGGTCATTGGTTCGGATTTAGCTGTACGAAAATGAATATTGATTTATTTCAATTTACTATAAGAACTTGATAAAATCTAAATGTTTGACATGACATGGCAGTTTAGTATTTACAGATTTGTCAATTTTTTATTAATTTTTAGTAGTATTTTGAGTATGACTCTATATCTATAGTTTACTCAATCTATGTATATACGAGTTTTTACGCCTGATAACTACTTTAAGTTACGGTGCGTTGAATATACTAATTTGTAGAAAACTAAAAATAAACTAACTAAAATTTAACGTAATCCTAACTAATATTATAAATGTGAAAGTGAGTTTGTTTCACGCCTAAACCGCTGAATCAATTTTGATGAATGTCGGAATAATCAGTAACTTGGAGAATAAAGTTTGCTGGGTCAACTAGTGAAGTATTATAAATCGAGTTATAGGTAAATATATTATTTAAATTTGGAATTTTGACATGTCTGACAATAATTATAACTATGTAAACATAAAACCCGAAGTGGCGCCGGTCGTGAATCCAGTTCGCGTGTTTCAATACTATTTCGTAGCGCTTAATTATTACCTACTACGTGTACTAAATTTATGAAGCCGTCTAGAATTATGGTCGAGTCTTCAAACCGCCAATCATATCCTAATAATTAATTAGTCAGTACCTCGATTTTAAGCGACCGTCGTCAAAGTAGCTTGAGTGTATCGGGCATTGAATTTATCTTGTAAATAACCAGCTGCTTATTAAAGCAGCTGGTTATTTACAAGCAGACGTATTAACGTCTAAACAACGTTCTTTTACAAGTTGTCGTTATTGCTTATTTAAGGTGACCAACTATACTCATTTACTGAGTTTTGTACTCTTTTTTTGCAAACCGTACTCTTTTCAAATCCTGTACTCATTTGTATAATTTTATACTCATTTGTATTTCTAAAACACACATTAATAGAACATATTTCACATGAAAACTTCCTTATGTTGTCCAGGGAGTAATACTGCTGTTGAAAGGATATTTTCACTAGGGAATGATTATTGGAGCAGTGAGAAGTCGCAACTTTCTGTAAAAACATTATCTGCCGTCTTAACATTCAAATTTAATATGCAAAATGAAAGTTGTTCGAATGTGGCTACATTATTAGACGAACATCCTCATTTAGCAAAAAAAAAACTGAAGAAAAATATGTTTTTAAAAGAAAATAAAGTTTTTATCGTTTTTTCTTCTTTTTTTTTCACCTATGAAATACTTGCAAAGTGTACTCTTTTTGATCAAAATATAGTTGGTCACCTTAGCTTATTGGGTAAAAAGTATTTAATACTATATACTATTAATAATATAAAAATTATCAGAGAATATCCTTTTTTTATTGCTGAGGAACAGTAGATAGGCTGACGACCTACTTAATAACAAGTAGGCCGTAATTACCTATGAATGCTTACAACGCCTGGGGCGCCACTAACACGCTGCCATCTGTGTAATGGTACTGGAACTTGGCCACTTATGCCGGAACGCAACACAAGGTTGTTATGGCGAAATATTAAAAAACCAGGCGTGGTTGCCATCCAGACGGGGTTAGAGCCTTACCACCTAGCTTGGGTTGTTTAGTCACCTTTTACGACAGGCTGACCGCGGTCACAGAGATCAGTATTCTTTCTCCGCTCCTGCACGGATGTAAGTATCTGATTATAACCTTGCTAAATTAAGAAGAAAATTGATTCGAATTTGTATAAAAAATCCGTATATCCGTCCAGGGGCGGAGAAAGAATACTAACCTCTGTGGCCGGGGTCGGCCTGTCGTAAAAGGCGACAAAACAAAGTACCCTAGCTACGTGGTAGGGCTTCAAGCCCGTCTGGATGGCGACCACCTTTGGTCTTAAGTATGCCATCATAATAACCTTGTGTTGTGTTCCGGCATTAGTGACCCAAGTTCCTGTACCCTTATGGGACAGCAGCGTGTTCGCGATGCCACTGGCATTACAAACACCTATAGGCGACGGTAACTGCTAAATTCTAAGCGTGCCGTCAGCCTGTCTGCTGTCCTACAGCAATAAAAAAAACAAGAAAATCAGAGTATTTTCAGTAAATATAAAGTACATAATTTCTGCAAGTAATTACCTATTAAAGGTATTACGAAACTTGCGTAAGCTTGAAAGTAAATATGATGTATACATGAATCAATATAATTAACAAATTTTAGGGAATTCAGCATGATTTGCTATATTAATGATTAACGAAATGTCAACGATCGATTAGTTTTAGAAGGTACTGTATAAGTATGATATAATAACACTGTTATTAATTTCTCCAAATAATATCAAGGCTTGTTTAGGAGTGCGATAGCAGATGGGTAGGCGTTAGTTTCAGCAGATATCGAAATCCTAGCTCTTCATAGAAATCTAAGAAAGAAGAATTAGTAGAATATTATTGTCATAATCATTCCAGATGCTGTACTAACCCTTGCGGAGTGTGTGATCTAATAAATAGAAGCTAAGCTAATCTAAGCTATCAAAGTACCTGGTAATCAATTGGTCCCGGGATTGAAACACATTATGACATGTACAAGCAATTTTTCTCGCCAAATGGGCATATTACCACATGCCGATGGCCAAGGAAAACATCGTGAGGACACCTGAATTCGAGGTCAAGGATATGCTGTCCGTTCCTGCTAGGAAGAGGCCCGGCCCAGCAGTAGGACGTTATGAGCTGCAAATATTATTAAGCTATCTAAATGAAAAATATCATCATATCTACCAGATCCGGCGAACATCGTAGAGCCATATTTATTTTCGTTACTATTTTCGAAAATACTGAAACACGAGTTTTATTATTTATGTCCGGTTTAGCTTCACACGAGTGTACAGTCGCAGACTTTGGAAATGTTACACTTCCGGTAAATTCAAATCATTTATAAATATTAATAATTCCATATATTGACAATTTGATGTCTACTACTACTACCACTAAGTCCTGTCAAACAAAAAAATATCAGAAAGGCTACACGTAAGTTGATGTTCATGAATTATCAACTGCTGTCTTAACAACTTTCCAATAAAATTCTGTTTAATACAAACCTTGTCCTAAAACATATTACGAACACAATAAAAATAATTATAGTAGGTACATACATTTTGGCGAATCATTTTTATTTATGTACACATATTTTAATAAACATACCAATTGTTGATGACTTCTGAGTCTTCATGGTAGACGTAGATATGTCTCGTAGTGCCATCCTTCATGAAGGTCAGCTGCATCGAGTTCATGTAGCCGATCTTGGCTGGCGCCAGTGACACATTCAGCTCCGACAGCTTCAGGATTCCCTTTGGCTCCTTATCCTCCCTCACGTAGTATCTGGCGAAGCATGCAACCATATATAGTATAAGATTTCACTTTTAACTAAACAATATTTTAGTAAAAATGTAGAACATTATTCAATATCTTATCTATAACATATATTATTTCCTCAGATGTTTTTGAAATCTTCTCCTTTCTCTTTAATATATTTATTAATTAATATAATTAATTCAACATATAGTAATTTTTATGTTTGTAATCAACAAAACACTAAACATTCTGTTATAGTGGAATATGGCTTTGCTGAGAAGCAACACTGAAAGCTCAAATCAACTGCCAATTCCACTATTGGCAGTAAAGAAAATTATTAAGATAGTGTAGTGTTCTGAATATTCAATAGAAAACTGTCACGAATGAATCAACCGCTGGAGAAACAGGAACATGTTTCGAATACAGATTCCAACACTAGTTTCCTCTGGCCAATATCACGTAGGAAAAACTAGTAACATCGTGCAAGTCATTGTATAGTTGTGGAGAAAGTAAAAAGCTCCTAGGACGTCAATAATAAGGGAACGCACCCATACTGCGTGACCTGTTTCTGATGATTTTTATCCCCTCCCACCCCTTGGTGATCATTCGTAGTATATGAGAAAACAGTTAGGTTAGGTTTTATGTAGTAATTATTAAATACAATAATTTTTTGCAAACAGAAAGTTTTAAAAATGGATAATATTTGTCTTTATAATACAGCTCTAAACGCTGCGAGCCATGTTTGAATGTAACTCAAAAAAGGGCGAGATTTTCTTTGCAAGATATTGGCGTGACAAAACCCTAAGCCCTTTCTCCTTCTCCTTGTAACCGAGCGTGGTATTTTGAATACCACTGAACGGATCACGTAGAATGGGTACGTTCCCTAACTGCATTTGATGCTGGTAACAGCAATCGAATAACAAAACCATTTCTCCACAACACAATAGAGGTCTACTAAATGAACTTAATAATTATTTTTCCTTTATATTGTATTATTACTGTTATATTAAATTACTTGTATATTTACTTGAATAAATAGAAAAGAAAAAATTACTATTGTTTCTCATTTAAATGTGTAACGGTCGAGGAAAAATACTACTTGACAATGATTACAAAATAATATTACGCAAAACTGATTACAGTACTAAAGATCGTGCGACGATTTTATAGACATGCTGGGTAAGGCAAAGCGATGTTGTTTGATATGAAAGCGATGTTATGGTATGCTGTTAATTAACAATAATTATTATACTAATCAGTTTCGGAAAGCGATATATATCCCCGTAAATTGCTATTGCGCAGCCGCCATTTTGGTTTCAACTTTACGTAGTCTGTGACCAATGTTTTTATTAATTACATTACCTTCACAAATTTCAAAATTATTAATGAATCAATTAGAAAATTAAATATGTTTTGCCTGTGTTTTTTATATTTTGGATGAAGTCATATGTGAGTTATTGGGAAATGGTTTCGAGGCATTAACAATTTTCGGGAATGATAAAAAAATAAATGGAAATACGTTTTCTTCGTATTATACGAGTATCTGAATACACTGAGGCAGTAGCAACTGGTGAGACAACCACCACATTATGTATTTCTGAGCTCAGTGAAGTTAGATCCCCAGTAGTAGTACGAAATCCCTGTAGTCGGTTCAAGAAGCAAATATTAATAAAACATTACTTCTCTGTGTTTAGGACTAATAAAACTTAACAAACGAATTATAAATTTAATAGATTTTTTACGGAGTATAATTTTTTTATAAATACATGTCATATATTCATTTACACTTTTTATTAATTTATGTTTTTGTATGTAAAAATATAAGTATCAATATAATATGTATCATTATTTTTTCAAATCGTAAAATATAAATTGTGTTCAGGCTTGAGACCTGTATTCACGATCTTACCTGAATCGAGAAAATTCTTTGACGCGTAGTCGATTGAAAACACGCTCGAGAGAACCCATGGTACGGCCGCAGCTATCATTAGCGGGTTGATACCTACGGACCAGGCCGGGGATTATGCCGATTTGACTACATCATTAATCGCGTTTTATACTAATATATTAAAAATAAAATTAATCTTTTGTATACTGGAGTCCGTCCAATATCCCGAGCTCATTAAGCTTGGTTTAGACGGACATTACAAAATATATTGAACCGATATACTCGGTTAGAAATTCGAAATAAAGATAAGGCTTTGATTATTTTTTTAGAATTTGCGATTAAGTTTCACATTATTTAAATAAACTCCGACCGCGTATTCAATTGTTATGTAATTGTCATTTAATCTTATATCTTTAAACGAGCAATTCTTGTATATATATATATATATATATATATATATATATATATATATATATATATATATATATATATATATATATATATATATATATATATATATATATATATATATATATATATATATATATATATATATATATAATTGGAATCTCGGAATCGGCTCCAACAATTTTCATGAAATTTAGTATACGGGGGGTTTCGGGGGCGATAAAACGATCTAGCTAGGAATCATTTCTAGAAAATGTCAAAAGGTGGCGTTTGAGTAGTCCCACTTTAAACTGAAAAATGACTCTTCCCGACATCTATCGGCGAATAATAATACTATTTTTTTTAAATTGCTTTAACGACACAACAACACTAAAGCTATTCCATCAGATGGCGTTGTTAAGTAACACGAAGTCAATGAGTGTTTGCTTTGAGGTAAGACTAACAAAATCAATTGTTAATTTCCAAAAGACACAATTTATAAAAAAAAATACCGAGCAAAGCTCGGTCATCCGGATATTGTTATAAATAAAACGCTATCTTAAGTCGCGATATTTTTAGAATTGTTATTGACTTCACTCAACGTTATCAGAGGGAATGCCGTCGTGATGAAAGCATACATTTCAAATACATTTAAACAATTCGTGTATATTCTTAAAACACTGTCGTCATATATGTATTTGTAATTAGTAAATAATTTTGTGAAATAAGGAAAAATGTATTTTTCTGCAGTATATTTAACAATTCAGTTGTCGCGATTTTTTATTAGAAAACATTAGATAAATTATTTTAAGCTATGGTAACGCAATATTTCACATAAAAACTATTACTAAACTATCACATAAAAACATAATAAAATTTTACACATTACTTGACATTTTCTTGGTACGAGTACAAAGGCTATGACGTAAAATTGATAGAAATTATTATGACAATAATTTCATGATCGATCGTTTACCGTATACCCTTAAACGATAGGGCTGTCGAAGTTGAGAAATATGGACGCATAAGTTTGCATATCGAATACAAAACAAAAACTTTTTCAGAAGCATTCGAATAAATAATTGAAACAGTAAATTTATTACAATTTATTAATTTTAGTTTGATTTACGGGGTGACATTGCCGATGTGCGGCAAAACCCTTTTCAATAAAGAAAAAAAAAAATAATTCTAGTTTATAAACTTAAAAAAGTAAGTAGCCTTTAATAATTGTTTTTTAATAACAAACATAAGTCCAACAAGTATCGTAAACTCTGAAAGTTTCTAATTCTAAAGTCATCACGTATTAAAACCTCTACCTTTTTACTAAGCAGTATCAACTCTTAGTAAATATATTAATAAATTAATATACTGGGATAATCGACATACTCAAATTGAGCGCCAAAATATCTAGCATAGCACTTATGTTATTGCTACTAGATTGATATATTTTTCATTTGTAAATAATTATATATTATACTTCAGTATCAGGACTCGTAACTTCCGCATGCATTCTCAATGAGCAAAAGCCGTAGCACCATGGAGGTCGTCAAAGTAGTACAAAAATGAAACGAATGTGATAAGTGCAGAAATTCCGACAGAATACACATTGAAAACAATCTTTACATTCATTTATCTACTCGCTTTTATCTCTTTGTTCTAGAAAAGGAAGTATTATGGAAAAGTACTGACGAAACAGGCACTTAGAAGTTCAGCTTCGTAGATGACGTATGAGTCATAACCCCGAAGGCAGCTGAGATATATCACTTGTGAAGTTGTGGAAGAATCGCAATCAGGAATTTATAGAAGACGCAGTTACAAATATCTCTCACTATTTTTAACCCCACACCAAAGATGGGTGTGAGCTTCCGTATCCCAGCATCCGCTCCCCCATTATGTCTACGGATTTCCCGACGGTGAGTTCCGACTCACTGTCAGGGCCGGGGGCGGCGCTGGAGCGCCTGGAGATAACAACTTTCCCCCCTTTGCCCCTACGCGCTCTGGGGTACTTGACGTCCTTGAGTCGGGATCCAAGACCACCGCTCTCGCAGCAGTCTCGGCCCCATCTTTGACCTTGAACCTCTTGTCCCCCGTCTCGTTACTGATCCTGGTCTCTTCGGTCCCATCCTCGTGGGACATCCTTCTTGCGAAGATCAGAGGAAGATCAGCACACGAGACAGATGAGTCGGACTCTTTGCCCACCTCTTTCTTCCTTAAACGTCTGAGGGACCTCCTAAGTGATCCACTCTTTTCACTTCTCTCTCTATCTTCTTTTTCCTGTCTGCTATTTCCTTCTCTTCCTTCCTCATAATTTAAATTCTTCTTCTTCGTCGTGTTCTTCATTCCTGAAGGTCGTGCCCGTCTTGATAAGCCTTTACGGAGACGCTGACGAACTGCCTCCACACCACTCTGTCCTCGGCTTGTTTCAGAGCTGCAGGCAAAGTGAGTCCCGTGATAGCCTTAATTTGATCCGACCATCGGGTTAGTGACCGTCCTCTGGGCCTAATTTAAATTAATTTGAACCAATTTATCCATGCTCATGGAATTATAGGTATCATCCCATTGGCTCCCCACCCTCCATGGAGTCCGCAAGTGGGGATGACCCAGGCGGAGCAGAGCTTTACGCAAGGGCCACCAGGGCCACCAACGGGATATAGCGGTAGTCGGAGGCGGTGGGTGCGGTATCCGGGGCATGAGAGACGCAGATGGTTAGGCCACGAAACTCTTGCCCCATCACTATGACCTCCTACTTTACGACCTTCCCTAGCCGGGTGCGTTTGACACTACCACCCATGACCGTTTCCCTGCAGCTGGCTAAGCTACAAGTCAGCCGTCTGGTGAGAACGGCCAAACGGGCGTGTTGCCGATGACAGGTTGCCCATCTACACCGGCTCGGATTTCCTTTTTTTTGTATACCGAGGAAAACTGTTACAGTTTCCTCGTACCACTTCACCGGGGGGTTGTTTCCCCTTGAGTTTCATCATAATCTCAGCGTTAAATCCCGGTTGTAAACTTCCGCTTCAAGGCTCCTCGGTTTGCTGATGTTGTTCCCTGAGCTTACGCTGGGGTAAAGAGTGCACCAACAACACAGTGTGGGAAGAAGACGCGGAGCAAATTTAAATATTTTATTTTTCTCGAAATTTTAATGTGCTCAAGTATAATGTGGCGGCAACCCTAATGAAGGTGAAGGATTTTCACACTTAGCGCTTCAAAGTCAATGTCGGTGTGACGTACCGTCTGTTCATGACTTAGTAACTGTCCAATAAAATTGATACAAATTATATATTATGTAAGCAACTACGTCATGCAACAATTTCACCACTATTCAACATTTTTATTTGACGAAGTAATTAACGTAGGTGAATATTATGTATGTAATATTTTATCGTGCTGACGTATTAAGATGATTTTTGTAATTTACACGAGATCACATTTTATATTTAAGTTATTTTATTTATATTGTATCTTTGAAATAATTGGAAATAACACGTCACATTGAGCAAATACAATCACGGAATTAAAACTCGTAAAACTTTTATATTGTTTTAATACTGAATTTTAATATCTTAAAGTGCCAGGGTAATTATTATTTATGTTATTTCCAATATGGTATTTCCAATTTTTATGTTAACTTATTTTTAATTTATAATAGAAGAGCGATGACCTAAAATAAATCACAACAAATCTTTTGTATTTTTTAAATAATATGTATTCTGCAAGAGTTTGTTTCGTGTATATAATAAAAACAAAAAATAATTATCTACATAAAAAACAATTTACCAAAATATTAAAATGTATTAGCACTGAACCTAGACTCTTAAATTATTTTCAAAAACTCTCTTTTTCTTGCAGGGACGAAGAATACTGATCCCTGCGGCCGAGGACAGCCTGCCGCAAAAGGCGTCAAATCAACCCTAACTAGGTGGTAGGGCTCCAATTCCGACTGGATACGAAGCAAACCTGCTGTCTAAATATGCCACCATAACTTGTGTTGTATTCATAAGTGACATAGGTTCTACTCCTCCTACGCGGACGGGGTGCTAGCGGTGCTTCTAGCGTCGCTAACATCTACAGGCGACAAATGCTTACTGTTAAATGAGCCCTCCATCTGCTGTTCCAAAGCATTCAGAAAACTTAGACCAATAATCAATTCTAACAGTTCCTTGAGATTCCTAGATTAAAATTATGTACTACAGTAGAACTAATTATAATCGCATAGATACCATTTTATAATTTTCCCATATTCTATTATAATAGTGTAAATGAAAGAGCCGAGGCGAATGTATTCAACGAGTTCACCATTACGTAGACGGTCAATATTTGTTCAAGTCATTTGACGTAGAATAGTAACAAGAGGTGTGGAACTTTTCGTCTCACCTACGTCATACATTTACCTAGCGAGCTCATTAAGAATTTAACCGTTTTGTTACTGCATTTGGTGATGATTCTTAATCTTCACTATTTTGAAAACTTTGATACCTTCTACTTTATAAGAACTAATCACAATAAGAAACGCGGTTAAATTACAGCAGTAGAATAACTAGTTAGTCAATCTGTTGATTTAAATTAATTCTGACAATCAAACAACGAACATCGTTAGGAAATAATTTCAATAAAAAAGAGTTCGAATGTTTTAGAAGATCCCGTTGACTAAACTGTAAAAATTAAATCATATTCGAAATCTTAGAACAAACCTCTTTTACTAGTTGCAACATTAATTTTGAAAGCAACTTTAATAATTAGAAGAACATTGATTGTGTTATTAATTACATTACTAAATGAGGGTTCACACGGATTAATGTTTTAAACATTAAAAGCTTATGAACTGATAAATGAAAATTTAGACTAAATTGTAAATTACAAAGCCAAAGCAAATGTTAAAACAATGAAAGTAGTAGATGACAGATTAAAATGCTCGTGTTGATAGATGAAATATGTACAAATGTATAGTGAACATACGCGTTTTTTTACAATAGTTTATGAAGATAATGAGGTCAAGGTTGAGTTTTGATCGGAACTTAAACCACAATTAAAAATTATATTTAGTTTTCGTCAGAATGATAAAACTTACTCCCAAATTTAGGCAACCACTCCTAGTTTCTGGGTCTTCACAAAGTTTTCCTCCACCGTCGATACGTGGCAATTATGTTATAATATGCTCAAAGACCAGAGCGTAGTGATGCATTACGCGGGAAAAGAGAGTAGGAGGCGGAACACTTAGGGATGCGTGCAGGGGTCCATCGGAGCGCCCCTGTACTGGAATCTGCTGCTGGACCCTCTGTTGGACATTCTGGAGGGGCTGGGCGTGAACGTACAGGCGTACGTTGACGACGTGGTACTGGTATTCTCGGGGCGCAACGCCACCGACATCCAGCGCGAAGCGAATGCCGCGTTAGCCTGTGTGCGGGATTGGGGTAAACGGAATAAGCTCAACTTCAGCGCTGAGAAGAAAAAAGCAATCGTGCACTCTCCAATCGTGCACATGCGTGGGTAGAGCATGGGCAGAACATGAGCGATGGAGCCAGAACTTAAGATCCTGGGCGTCATCGTCGACAGCTAGCTGACATTCAACAATCGTGTGGGGTTCGTCGCCTTTCAGCAGACGAAGACACCTGTAGAGGTGGCTGTCAACGATGGCTAAAATCGAGTAGGAGTTGTGTCTGGAGATCATCCGCACCATATATGTCGCGGTGATAGAGCTCATAATTATGTACGGTGCAAGCTCAGGAGCTTGCACCGTACCAAGCCTGGGTAGCCAGCGCAAGCCAAGCGTAACCGCCTGGGCCAAGGCCGCTGAAAAGATCTCTGTGCCCTCAGAAGAAGGCCTTTAGCGTTGTGCAGAGGGGGTTTGCACAGAAGATTGCCAAATGCCACCGTACGGTATCGCTCAACGTGGTACTGATATTGTCGGGTCTCCTCATACAGGGGAGTGGCAACACCCTTAGGCTCTTTTGGGTCCGGACTCATGTGGTAATCCCCGGCAATGAGCGCGCCGACGCGTTGGCGAGGCAGGCGGCCAGGCAGACCAAGAGTGCTCCGGCCTACGATAGGTGTCCGGTATCCCACGTGCGTAGGAGACCGGTTGGAGGTGATCTAGCGGTGGAATAGTAGATACATCAGCGGACAGACGGCTGAGGTGACGAGGATGTTCTTCCCGGATGCGTCACGGGCACACAAGGTCCTGACGTGTTTCGAAAAGACCACAGAGTGTGCAAGTGCTTACAGGGCAAGGCGGCTTTGTGCATATCTGCATAGGTTTAAGTTAAAAGATGATCCGACCTGCGATGATCCGGCTTTTTATCTATTTCAGTCACTTAATGACAATCACATTTAAAATACAATCTAAAGCGATGTTATATTTTCATATAACTTGCCATAATTATTTTCATCGCTCCACCTGGTTATATATGGTATGTTTGAAATTGTGGTACTTTTCCATTTATATCCAAATCCAAACAGTAAACTGCTTTCCTGTTTGTATGTTTGGATGCTGGCTCAGTTTCTGTTTCCTCGAATTACGTCATCGTGAGGATTATCCTCGATTACATTTTTATTTTTATACCATTGTTTTAATTTCATCTCATTGTTATAATACAAAAGTGGTTTAATATTTATGTACCTTGGAGCTGGACTGATAATATTTTGTCCATTGACTTGTAATAATTTAATTGATTAATTGCCTATGCTAGAAAATATTCAGTCAACTGACCTTGGCCTCTATTCGGGTAATATTTATCGAAAGCATTTACCAAATTTCCCACGACACATCATAATGGGTCGTGGGATTACGATGGATGTTATGACAATGTTGTTATCATAATTTTTAGATGTCCCAATTTTATGGCGTGAGAACTTAAAATAGGTACTCTTAAATTTATTTACGAAATTGAATAGTTTAGTCATATGCCTAAAGCAAATAATTCTAATAGATACTCCAATCAAATGTATGCTTCGTGCAGGGGCGGCCTGTCGTAAAAGGCGACAAAACAACCCTAGCTAGGTAGTATAAGTAAATATACCGTACTAACCTTGCGTTGTGTTCCAGCATAATTGACCTAAGTTCCTCTACATAGATGGAAGCGTGTTAACGGTACCCCTGGCGTCGCAAACATTCATAGGAGACAGTAACTGCTCCATATTAAGTCATCAGCCTATCAATTTTTACGGAATTATAAATAAATACTATCTTTACAAAAATTATAAAGAGAGGAACTTACTTAAGTGTGTCTTCGTTTTCGTTCAACACGAACTTTCTACGGTGGTAGCGGTTCTCCTCTTTGCCTCGCTTCATGAGGAACCCTTCCATCGTGCCTGACAAGTAACTCTGACGTTCAGGGTGACAGAACTCCTCACGTTGGTATTTCGCTCTGATCCATTGCTCGATGAGTACCCTATGGATTAATGAACTTTGTTACTAATATTGTCAGTTGAGATTTAAGGAATTCCGGCCCAATCTGTGGCATGTCATAACTCCTGCAGGGGGTTCGAATCCGATCCCGCCCAGAGTTTAGGTGTTTTTTTTATTGCTGTCCCATAAGAGTACAGGAACTTGGGTTACTAATGTCGGAACACAACACAAGGTTATTATGGCGGCATACTTAAGACCAAAGGTGGTCGCCATCCAGACGGGCTTGAGGCCCTACCACGTAGCTAGTGCGGATTGTTTTGTCGCCTTTACGACAGGCCAACTCTGGCCGCAGAGGTTAGTATTCTTTCTCCGCCCCTGCATGGATACAAATGGCTATGGCTGTTGAATAGTAGCCGAAATGCTTTAATTAAAAATGCTTATTTTAAAGACATGATTTAAAATTGTTTATAGATGCCACTTTGCGATCGTCCAAAATATTTAAAGTAAAATAGATGCTGTAAACGCATTCGCGGCAGTCTTCATGTCCGTGACATTGCGGATAAATTACAAGAGTGTCGGCTCCGTTGGTACGACCACGTTTTACGGCAACCGGATGCTTACGTGTGAAACAAATGTCTGGCCATGCCGCCTCCGCCGGGCCCCGGCAGGAGGGTTAGACCCAAAAAGTGCTGGCTTGACGTCGTAAGGGGTGATATGCGTGCCAATGGGCTCACTATCAGGGATGCTGAAGACCGTGCGAAGTGGAGTAGAAACAGTCGAAAAGCGGACCCCGGACACCGAAACGGAAGTTTAGGTTGCAACCGGGATATATAAGATGTCTTGAAGCTTTAGGATGAGCTAATGAGAGTATACATTCCTTTCTTTTTTGGGGAGGGGGAACGTACGGCACCCCTACTGTGCATGGGAGTGCACGGGGACGTGGAGTCGCCGCATTTCACGGGAGTACCCCGTCTCCTACGTCCTCGTCTCTAGTCTACGTCCTTGTTTCAAGGCTGCATATATCCCTAATCTTATTCCCAAGTAAGTTCGCGACATCATTACTTGCCCAGTCTCCGATTCCTCGTATTCCGATCGCGCAAGTTGACGATTTAAAAATTTTGAAACTATTATGAAGGACTAATAATGAAATGACTTGAAATATTGCGTTTGTTAGGTCTATTAATTACAGTAATTAATAAATGTAATTGGCTCGGTCGTATTAATAAATTGTATAAATTAAATATCTCGCTTGTGTATTTTAAAGTGTATATAATAAACATAATTTGAATAAAATATTTTCCCCATTATTATTGGGTTTTAACAACCATACAGCAACGTTTATGGCATATGGCATCACCAAGATGAGTCTTAAAATACACATTGCGAAAGGCTATACAGTTTCATGGTAATGCCCCTCTTTGTTGTTCAATCATTATGGATCGGTTTTGCGTTTCATTACCAATAACCCGTGCAAAATGAGAGTGGATTGTTCTAAAATGTGTTGCATCCAAATTATTTTACAAGTACAAATAAATAAATATAATGTAATTCATACAGCACCATCTATTATCAATTTTTTCCCAAATTTATATGGGACCAATATCGAGGTACCCTTTCCAAGAAAAAATATGATATTTAAAATAGGACTACTCTGTAAAAAGTAACGCGTGGTCATACATAAAAAAACAAGAAAAAAATATACGCGTCGAATTGAGAACCTCCTCCGTTTTTTTCGTCGGTTAAAAACCCAGGCTCGTGACGGGATTCAAACTCTTGACCTCCGCTGGCGTTCCATCGTGCGAAAATAGTTGCGACAAATAATAATATTATAAGTAAACCTGATTTAATTTAGCTTGTTTCACATCTCTGGCTATTGTATGCTATGGGTGGGAGATTCTTCTTTCACAAAAGCATTCAAAAGAAGCTTTACTTTTTAAAAGCTAGACTTCAGCGGACAAACAAATGGCCCATAGTAGGTGGTTAGAGACCATCTACAAATTACGTCACACGAATTTTAGGACTTTTAATTCCTCCCGTCCTTAACACAGTTCGTCACATTTTTAGAACCCTTGATGTGACATAACACATGTTTTAATATTATGCATGTATTTAAAAATAATCAAAAGGAAAAAGTTATTTTCTCTTTTTTCTTATTTTTATGAAATAATCTTTAATAAAATCAACATTATAACGCCGCTCTTGAAATTGAATGTTGTTGCGTGAGAAATCATTTCATAACGAGTATTAAGTATTAATAAATGTAGATCAAGTTCGTAAATTTTTAAAGCTTTTTATTCACACATCTTTTGCCTTACGTCACAAAGCTTTTGACCTCCCCTGCCCCTTGTCACACAATGTCACGTTCCGGTGACACTTGGATAACCGCTTACCGTCGCCTATGGACGTTTGCAACACCAAAAGTATTAGGATTAATGCTATTGTTTAGTCACAGCGTCGATTGGAATCTGTCAGGTCACGTACGGAAATGAATCTTTATAAGGAAAATGTTCGTGCAATAATTTTCTACAACTTTAGAAGAGGCCTGACATGGCTTCAGTATTTTGAAGAGCTAACATCTGTGTTCAGTGATGAAACCAAATGTCTGCGGACTATCGAACGCTGGTATTTAGAATTTCAGCGTGGACATACTAGTGTTAGTGACAAATCTCGCGAAGGACGCCCAAAATCCGCGTTCACTGAAGATAACATCATTGCTGTGAGACAACTAATTCTCGAAGATCGTCATGTGACGTATCGAGAGATAGAGACTATTAGGCATCTCAGGGAAAGCCATTCAGAAGATCTTGCATGAAGCGCTTGGTGTGAGAAAGCTAGTTTGCCGTTGGATACCACATCTGCTTTCCGACGATCACAAGGCGGCCCGCGTCAGATGGTGTAAGAAAACTCTGCAAACTCTCTCAACCGAGGAGAGTCAAATCACGTCTACGACAACATCAGTGGTAACGAATGTTGGATCTATGCCTACGATCCTGATTCCAAACAACAATCTACAATCTAGGTCTTTTAAGACGAGCCAAAGCCGACTAAAGTTATTCGTTCTCGAAGTACTTCAAAGAAGATGGTGGCCACGTTCGTTGGAAAAACCGACCATGTTGCGACTATTGCACTTGAAGATCGTAGAACGGTTAACGCAGAGTGGTATACCACAGTTTGTTTACCACAAGTCATCGCCGTACTTCGAAAATCTAACTCATGGCGATGCATCATTTTGCACCACGACAACGCAAGCTCACACAGCGCTCGTCAAATGATTGAATATTTGAAGCAGGAAAAAGTAGAAATTCTTGACCATCCTCCATACAGTCCTGACCTAAGCCCTAACGATTTCTTTACATTTCCTAAAATTAAGAAAAGTCTTCGTGGTCAAAGGTTCCAGTCCGGTGAAAAAGCAGTCGACGCTTTCAAGTCAGCCATTTTGAACACACCCCCACTGTAGAGTGGAATAAATGTTATAATATCTGATTTGAGCGAATGGAAAAGTGTATTAAGCTACGTGGTAAATACTTTGAAAAACAATAAAAAGTACTATAAGGTTCTAGCTGTGTTTTTTCTTCAAATGACAAAACTTAAAAGGCATGCATCTACTTAATTAAAAATATTGATTATATTAAATTCAATCCTTTTTATTTTTTTTGTGCTATCCTTTTCAATGTACCTAAATCTAACCCTGTTGATGTGACCGACAGGCAGTCAATGTCACACATGTTAAAATATATAGGGATTCTACACTTTATTCGCAAATTTACATGTACGCAAAAGTGGAATGTATTTTATACGATATTGGTGGAATGAAAAGCAGTGCTTATTTCGCTATTTAGCGATGTGTGATCATATTGAATTGATATTGTTATAATAACATTCATGGTGTTAAAACCGATATTATTAGTGCAATTTGTAAAGCATAGTTCGACAGTTCGAATCATAGGGTCCAGAAATGAGCAGACGGATTCTATCATGGTCGTAAAACGTTTAGTATTAATTTGACTAATGCACGTAACAGGCCTTTAGGCTTTATAATCAATCAAATTATACCTATAAATATACACTGGAAGATATCATCATCATCTCAACCGGAAGACGCCCATGGAAGATATAACAAGTTAGAAACTGTTATTGAAAACATTTTTAAGTTCATCCATTGTTTCATATTTAATTTTAGACTCCTTCACTTGCTATCTTCCGTTTGCTATAGACGCTATACATAATGTATAACTGTTTATAAGTCCGTTTGTTTACATCATTAGTGATGACATGTTTTTTTTATAAGACTTATTATTAAGATTTTCTTTATGCTTGAACAAGATGTACACAAAATACAAATCAAAACAATTTCATAGTTAAATTTCTTGTTATTGTCATTAAAATAATCGAATAAAATTATTTTACAGAAAAAAAATGCGAAAGACAGAGAGAATACAGACACAGAGAGAAAAATAAAAATATACCACAGGAAAATAAAATAAAAAGTTGAGACACAAAAATTTACGGAGAAACAAAATACTGATGAACATAAATTACAAAATGGAGCTTATTCAAAAATGTATAGAGATATAAAAAAAACAATTAACAAGAATCACAACGTTCCATGTCACAGATATTTAAACAAGATGAAACTGTAGCTGGAACTTCTGGCACAATTCAAAATGTTCCAAATTCATCAGAAAAATCGTAAAAGGTTAGAATAAAAAATATTATTACTATTATGTCTTTAAAATTGTTAAAAATAATTTAAAATTATCGAGTAAAATTATTTTACAGAAAAATAAAATTAAATGCAGAAAGACAGAGAATACAGGTAGAGAAAAAAATATATACGTTAACGACTGTTTATCGAATGGTTCTATGGGTAAATTAGTATACATTGAAATAATTAAAAATATTTTACGTTGAAGATAAAGTTGGAAAAAATAAGGTTAAAAAGTGCAGCAGATAGAGATGCACTGAATCTTAGCAGAACAGATGTGTCGGTTAAAAGGAGAAATTGTACAATTAAATATAAGCATAACAATTATTGTGAAGTCAATCCTGGACATAGCGTTAAAGATATTATAAATTTAATTGCGAGATCACTAATTATTTATTCAGAATATGAACCAACATTTACGGGAAGTAATGAACATACTATGCCAATTATTTTAGGTGGAGATTTTAATTGCAATTTTAAAAATGAACAATCTAAACCGTTGCCTGATTACCTTTCAGAAAAATTTAATTTATGGACGAATAATGATCCAAACTGTTCGACAACTAAAACAGGAACAACTATATAGATGCAGTATTTACTAGATTTATTAAAAAATTCAATCAAAAATTTTGTATGATATTTTATTTTAGTGGTGCACAAATAATTGAATGTACTTGTGATGAACATACAGATAATAGTGCTCTGTGAATGATTTCATAATTTTATGTTAAAACTTTGTACATATAAGACTTTATATGAATGAACAACTAATATATGAATGCAATAAATATTATTATGCAATAATTACTGGATTCAAATTATTTTGAAATAAGTGTCGTCTAGGGATACTATGTAGGAACTAAGGGTAAAAAAAATAATTTAAAACAAGACGTGAAGGAAAAAAGTAATGCATTGAGAAAAAAAACTTAATTGGGAAAATAAATACATTAACAATGAAATACACGCTTAAAAACGCAAGGCTACAGCGGAGCTCTCTTCACGGTTAGAATAAAAAGATTTAGTTATTTAGGCGTGTATTTTATTTTTAATGTATTTATTTTTACTACTTCAAGTTTAAGCTACAAAACTTTAAGCGGAACTTGTATACGGTTATCGTATTAAGTAGGAATGAATTTTATCATTCTACATTTGAATTTTGAATCTTATATCTTTAAACGAGCAATTCTTGTATATACCTAGTCAGGTCATAAGTATTGTCACACAGTAAAAACTTTTCTTTTAGAATGCTGGCCACAAAAAAGTTTATTGAATTAGAATTTCGAATTGTTCATGAAAATAAAAATGTATAACTTTTAGAATTTTACTCATTTTTAAATATGGAGTGGACGCTTAAAGAAGACCGTGTTGCAGTTATTGCATTGCATCGTTGCGGTTACGCGCCAATTCAAATTTTTAACATACTGAAAAATTTGAATATTACCAAAAGATTCGTTTATCGTACCATCAAACGATACAGTGAAGACTCTAGTGTAGATGACAGGTCAAGAAGTGGTCGCCCTCGGTCTCTTAGGACTCCAGCAGTGATAAAAGCTGTGAAGGCACGAATTCAAAGAAATCCCAAACGTAAGCAGAAACTGTTGGCCCTTCAGATGGGGTTAAGCAGAACCACGGTGAAAAGGGTGTTAAATGAAGACTTAGGGCTTCGGGCATATCGAAGAAAAACAGGACATCGTTTGAATGCTCGTCTAATGGACCTGAGACTGAAGAGATGCCGCGCTTTGTTGAAGCGGTACGCGGGAAAAAAATATCGGGAAATTCTTTTTTCGGATGAAAAAATGTTTACCGTAGAAGAGAGCTACAACAAACAAAATGATAAGATGTACGCACACAGTAGTAAAGAAGCGAGCAACCGTATTCCGCGTGTCCAACGAGGTCATTTTCCATCCTCGCTCATGGTATGGTTGGGAGTTTCTTATTGGGGCTTAACAGAGGTACATTTTTGTGAGAAAGGTGTAAAAACGAATGCTGTTGTGTATCAAAATACAGTCCTGACGAACCTTGTGGAACCTGTTTCTCATACCATGTTCAATAACAGGCACTGGGTATTCCAACAAGATTCGGCGCCAGCTCATAGAGCGAAGAGCACACAAGACTGGCTGGCGGCGCGTGAAATCGACTTCATCCGGCACGAAGACTGGCCCTCCTCCAGTCCAGATTTGAATCCGTTAGCTTACAAGATATGGCAACACTTGGAGGAAAAGGCGTGCTCAAAGCCTCATCCCAATTTGGAGTCACTCAAGACATCCTTGATTAAGGCAGCCGCCGATATTGACATGGACCTCGTTCGTGCTGCGATAGACAACTGGCCGCGCAGATTGAAGGCTTGTATTCAAAATCACGGAGGTCACTTTGAATAAACTTTAATGTCATAAGAATCTATGTTTTGTTAAGTTCATTTTGGTATATGAATGGTTACATAATTAATAAACTTGTTACAATTATTTTACATTAAACATGTGACAGAATTTATGACCTGACTAGGTATATACATATATAATTGGAATCTCGGAATCGGCTCCAACAATTTTCATGAAATTTAGTATACGGGGGGTTTCGGGGGCGATAAATCGATCTAGCTAGGAATCATTTCTAGAAAATGTCATTTTATTAGCTTTTTTTTTATTGGAAGAAAAATAACAAAAATGTGGCGTTTGAGTAGTTCCAATTTAAACTGAAAAATGACTCTTCCTGACATCTATCGGCGGATAATAATACTATTTTACAAAAAGGTGGCGTTTGAGTAGTCCCAATTTAAACTGAAAAATGACTCTTCCTGACATCTATCGGCGAATAATAATACTATTTTTTTTAAATTGCTTTAACGACACAATAACACTAAAGT
Source organism: Malacosoma neustria (assembly GCA_963693495.1). Classification (NCBI taxonomy): domain Eukaryota; kingdom Metazoa; phylum Arthropoda; class Insecta; order Lepidoptera; family Lasiocampidae; genus Malacosoma; species Malacosoma neustria. Next base: position 8,009,336 of record OY856381.1, on the reverse strand, counting down.
TATTCCAGCAGATGACGTTGTTAAGTAACACGAAGTCAATGAGTGTTTGCTTTGAGGTTAGACTAAGAAAATCAATTGTTAATTTCCAAAAAAATAAATTATAAAAAAAAAAATATCGAGCGAAGCTCGGTCATCCAGCTGGTTACTTCTTATTATTTAAATTTATTGTAAACGAATTATGTGATTAATGAAAGGATATATAAAACGTATAATAAAACGCTCTATTAGTAGAATTCCGAATAGAGGAACAATTTTAATTTCGATCTTTTACTTTTATTCATTCAATAAATGTTAAATAAAATAATAATATTACAAACCATGCAGGGGCGGAGGCAGAATACTGACCTCTGCAGCCGGAGTCGGCCTGTCGTAAAAGGCGATAAAACAATCCACCCTACGTGGTAGGGCCCCAAGCCTGTCTGGATGGCGACCACCTTTGGTCTTGAGTGTCCCGCCATAATAGCTTAGTGTTGTGGACCGACATTAGTTTCTGTACCATTATGGGATAGCAGTGTTCGCGGTGCCACTAGCTTTGTAAACACCCATAGGCGACGGTTACTGCTAAATTCTAAGTGGGCTGTCAGCCTGTCTGCTGTCCTACAGCAATAAAAAAACATGCGGGGCAGTCCCCAAAGAATTTTCGATCAGGTCACGTGTCCTGACGCGAGTTTAACATTTTTTTTTACCCATCACAAAAAAAAGTGCAGAGCGCCGCTAAAGAAGTTTCAATTCAAAAATAAAAAAGGTACTTTTCCGTTAGCCGGGCGCAAAGGGTAGGTTAGGTTAGATAATCTAACCTTGGAAATCGTGCGGTCCATAGCCCTGTACGGGGCCCCTGTTTGGGCGTTGGACACGACGGCCAGCACTCTCGCCATTCTGCGTAAACCGCAGAGGGCGATGGCCGTCAGAGTCGTCCGCGGGTATCGCACGATTTCCTACGAGGCGGCTTGCGTCCTGGCCGGATCCCCGCCCTGGGACCTAGAGGCGAAAGTACTCGCGTCATTATATCGATGGCGCGAGGAAGAGCGGGCAAGGGGCTCGAGGCCGGCGCAGCGGCAGATCGCGCTGCGCCGAGAGGAGCTCCGTCAGGTCTTGGTGGCGGAATGGCGGCAAAGGCTTCTGCGCCCTACCGCCGGCCTCGCTACCGTCGAGGCGATCCGGCCAGTACTCGACGACTGGCTCGGGAGAAGGCACGGCTCCTTGTCGTTTAGGGTGACGCAGGTGCTGTCGGGGCACGGCTGCTTCGGCAAGTACCTGTGCCGCATAGACAGGGAGCCGGACGCTCGGTGCCACCACTGCGTCCATTGCGGGGAGGATACGGCGCAACACATGCTCGCCGAGTGTGTAGCTTGGGAGGAGCAGCGCCGTGTCCTCATAAATGAAGTAGGAGGCGATCTGTCGCTGCCGGCCGTAGTGCGGAGGATGGTCGGTAGCGCAGAGTCGTGGGACGCAGTGGTGTCCTTCTGTGTGGACGTGATGTCGCAGAAGGAAACTGCGGAACGGGAGAGGGAGATCTCGACTCCCTTCCCCGGCCGCAGAAGGCGCACCGGGCGCAGGAGAAGGGCGGACAACGCCCTTTTCCAGCCCCCATGAATAGGTCCAGGGGCGAGGGACTTGGGGAAGTTCCCGCTCCCTATTCGATGGACCCGAGGTGGAGGCGCGCGCGGGTGTCGGCGCGCGCCTCTGAGGCGATGCACGGGGTAGTTAAACACCTCACTACCCCGTGCAGGAGACGAGGCCCGGACAGACCGGGCCAGCACTAGTGTGGGGCTGCGGAAGAATTTGGATTCCCGCGGCCCCGCGCGCACATGTGAGGAGACACCGGGGTGGTGGTTTTAGCCGGTAAGAATCCGGCACGCCCCTCCGCCTTTCCCCAGGCGGAGGTAGTCTATGAGGATTTCCCCACCCCGTAAAAAAAAAAAAAAAAAAAAAATCTAACCTAGCTTATCCTTTGCACCCGGCAAACGAAAAAGTACAAAAAAACAATCATCTGATCACCACAACGCGATTTGATCACAGACTGATCAAAGAAAAAACTTTTCTCTGTGCAGGACCGGAGTAAGAATATTGACCCCTGAGGTCGGGGGCGGCCTGTCGTAAAAGACGTTAAAACAACTCCACCCGGGTAGCAGGGTTCCAAGTCAAGGATGGCGCCATAATTATCGTTTGTACCGTTCCGGCACAAGTGACCCAGGTTTCAGTTCCGCTATGCGGACAGCAGCGGTGCCCCTGGCGACTCAAACATCCAAAGGCAACGGTAACTGCGTACTATTGTGTTCCTTAATACTATGAGTATTGCCGTCAGGCAATTGTTGTTCCGTTTTTCAGCAAAAAAAAAATATTAACAAGAATACAAATAATTTTTGTACATTTTAAACGCCCAAGAGATTTCCAGGTATCAATTTATTTTATAGTTATAAAATTCATGGCAATAATCATTATTTTGTGTAAAGTATTACTTTAATAGTACCTTTTAACCATTAAAATGCAAAGTATATAACGGCGGGGTCAAGACATCATTGTTTAGTACGTGCCAAGTGAAATCGTTATCTTTTTGTATATGGGGGTCTTATGGTCCAAATAACTTATCCTATATCTTTAAACGAGCAATTCTTGTGTGTATATATATATATATATATATATATATATATATATATATATATATATATATATACCTAGTCAGGTCATAAATTCTGTCACATGTTTAATGTAAAATAATTGTAACAAGTTTATTAATTATGTAACCATTCATATACCAAAATGAACTTAACAAAACATAGATTCTTATGACATTAAAGCTTATTCAAAATAACCTCCGTGATTTTGAATACAAGCCTTCAATCTGCGCGGCCAGTTGTCTATCGCAGCACGAACGAGGTCCATGTCAATATCGGCGGCTGCCTTAATCAAGGATGTCTTGAGTGACTCCAAATTGGGATGAGGCTTTGAGCACGCCTTTTCCTCCAAGTGTTACCATATCTTGTAATCTAACGGATTCAAATCTGGACTGGAGGAGGGCCAGTCTTCGTGCCGGATGAAGTCGATTTCACGCGCCGCCAGCCAGTCTTGTGTGCTCTTCGCTCTATGAGCTGGCGCCGAATCTTGTTGGAATACCCAGTGCCTGTTATTGAACATGGTATGAGAAACAGGTTCCACAAGGTTCGTCAGGACTCTATTTTGATACACAACAGCATTCGTTTTTACACCTTTCTCACAAAAATGTACCTCTGTTAAGCCCCAATAAGAAACTCCCAACCATACCATGAGCGAGGATGGAAAATGACCTCGTTGGACACGCGGAATACGGTTGCTCGCTTCTTCACTACTGTGTGCGTACACCTTATCATTTTGTTTGTTGTAGCTCTCTTCTACGGTAAACATTTTTTCATCCGAAAAAAGAATTTCCCGATATTTTTTTCCCGCGTACCGCTTCAACAAAGCGCGGCATCTCTTCAGTCTCAGGTCCATTAGACGAGCATTCAAACGATGTCCTGTTTTTCTTCGATATGCCCGAAGCCCTAAGTCTTCATTTAACACCCTTTTCACCGTGGTTCTGCTTAACCCCATCTGAAGGGCCAACAGTTTCTGCTTACGTTTGGGATTTCTTTGAATTCGTGCCTTCACAGCTTTTATCACTGCTGGAGTCCTAACAGACCGAGGGCGACCACTTCTTGACCTGTCATCTACACTAGAGTCTTCATTGTATCGTTTGATGGTACGATAAACGAATCTTTTGGTAATATTCAAATTTTTCAGTATGTTAAAAATTTGAATTGGCGCGTAACCGCAACGATGCAACGCAATAACTGCAACACGGTCTTCTTTAAGCGTCCACTCCATATTTAAAAATGAGTAAAATTCTAAAAGTTATACATTTTTATTTTCATGAACAATTCGAAATTCTAATTCAATAAACTTTTTTGTGGCCAGCATTCTAAAAGAAAAGTTTTTACTGTGTGACAATACTTATGACCTGACTAGGTATATATATATATATATATATATATATATATATATATATATATATATATATATATATATATATATATTGTTGCCGATGGGAGAGCAGTGGACTGTATGGTTGAATTTAGGCGGGAAGGGTGCCAATAAAACGACGTTTCATGATCAGCAGGCGGATGCGGGCCGGCGGCGGTCCCAGAGGGGGGTTTTTCGTGGCGGCGAGTACGACCTGTTTTGCCTACGAGTGCTACCGACCTGTATGACCGACCTGTCCTGACTGTATAACCGCGTACGCCCTGTTCAGCCTGTATACCCGAGTACGCCCTGTTCAGTTCTGGTAATCTCCACAAGTGCCCTTTTTCCCCATTTCGACCCGCTTTTTATCCTAATTATCCCCACTCTGTTACCGCGCCTGACCGACCTCACCCCCTTAACTTTATTTTCCTTATATACTATACTTATCGCTATTTACATTATTCATCCGTATTTCATTATATTGCTCCCTTCCAGCAGCCTATCCTCTCAATAGTGTCTGTAAGCACCGAACTATATTAATGGCTTTTCGCCGCGCGTAATGTTTGCCCTACCTCGCCCCGCACCGCCGTCATATAAAAGGCGCGCGGACGAGGGGGGCCTTATTCATTTACACCCGCATTGTCGTGGAGCACACACCTACCTGCAATTTTGCATATTTGCGGGAGCGTGTGCCCCGGTTGAACTACCCGGACCTTACCTGACCCATAATAATGCCAGGGATTGGTCCGGGACTTACTGCTGGGAGGGAACAACTATTACAAAGTAATTAAATCTAATACAATCTATTCATTATATCTTCTAAGGGACGTGCCAGCCATAATATTCCCCTACGCACTCATAATATTGTACATAGGTCTAACACGTCCCCGAATAAAACACATAAAAAATACATAGTTTATTCTACAACATTATGTAAACAGCAATAATTTACTTAATTCTAAATATTTACACGTTTGGTTGTCGATTCGGTATTGCCGCCGCATAGCTTATACGGTCGTCGATGCGGTATTGCCGTCGTCTAGCACATACCTTTATGTTTGTTTACGTTCGTCGTGAACATTTCTCCCGCCGTCGCACTGCGATTCCTTCACGGGTATCACGACGACTTTCTTCGTAGGGCGCCTCAGGACTCTTCCGTTGCTGGTCACCACGTCCACGACACGAACTTCGCCGTCCTTCCCGGGGTAGACCGCCGTCACTCGTCCTCGGGGCCATGTGTTGCGTGATAGGTTCGGGTCGCAGATTACGACCAGATCGTTGACTGCAGGGCTGTCCCCGCTCGCGTAGGGCTCCCGCCGGTGTTGCAGCAGCGGCAGGTACTCCCGCACCCAGCGTCGCCAGAAGACGTCTGCCAGGTACTGTGCGCGCCTCCATTGCGCGCGTGCCGTCGCGTCGCTTGTTTCGAAGCTGCCGGGGGCTGGCATGAAGCAATTTGGCCCCAGCAGCACCAGGTTCGGCGTGATGGCGGGCGGC